>CM060587.1:2946994-3546994 GCA_030625065.1 Alectoris magna
TACCGCTGTTCCCCATCGTTATCCATTGGGAACCAGCATCCCCCATCATTATCTGTGGGATCCCTTGGGTACCTGTATCCCCCATCCTTTCTTATCCATGGGGCTGTTGGGTACCAGCATCCCCCGTGGGCCCAGTTAGGTACCAGTAACCCCCACCCTTAATCCGTAGGCTACTTGGGTTCCAATATCTCCCATCCTTGATCCGTGGGCCAGCTGAGTACCAGCATTCCGTATCATTATGGGCCCAGTTGGGTACCAGCATCCCGTATCATTATGGGCCCAGTTGGGTACCAGCATCCCGTATCATTATGGGCCCAGTTGGGTACCAGCATCCCCCATTGTTATCTGTGGGCCCAGTTGGGTACCAGCGTGCCCCATCGTTATCCATGGGTGCCTCAGTTGGCTCTCATTGTCCCCCATCCTTTATCTGTGTCCCCAGTTGGGTTCCATCATCCCCCATCGCTACCCCATGGGCCCAGTTGCCTACCAGTGCCCCCCATCCTTTACCCAGTCGGGTACCCGTACCCCCCCACCCTTTACCCCTGGGCCGGGGGTCCCACTGCTCTCCCCCCCCCCCTCCCCACTGACGCCTTTCCTCCCCTCTCCCAGCCACCAGGATTCAGTTCTTTGCCATCGAGATCGCTCGCAACAGGGAGGGCCACAACAGCATCATCTACAACAGCGCCCGGCAGCAGCGGGGGGACAGCAAATAAACCTCGTTAGCGCTGCACCCGGAGTCGTTCTGTCTGTGACCCCCCCCCCATATATCCCCCCCCCGACCCCCCCCCCCGGGGAGCAGTGGAGGCGGCTCAGTAGAAACCATTGAAGTTTATTTGCAGTCACAATGCTTACACTGTATGCAGCAAACACCCTTACAAGTCAACCAGCAATCGGCTCACGCGGAAAAGGACCCAACACGCAATCGCCGGAGGAAAGAAGGGAGGAAAACCAACCAGAAAGAAAAGAAACGAAGAGAATTGGGGGGGAGGGGGGGGGAAGAAGAAATGAAAAGGGGGGGGGGAAGGAAATGAGAGGAGGGGGTGTGGGATGAGAACTGAGAGCCTTGGGACGGAGCGGTGGGGGAGCTGAGCAGAGGTGCACACCAATAGCAGCAACAACAGTGGGAAAAGTCGGAGGCCAACACGTCCCCCCCCATCCCCGCTTCCCTCTGTCAGCAGGTTTCATATCCAGAACATTGGTACGGGGACCGAGAGGGGGGTGGAAAAAAAACCCAAGGGGAAAGGGCTCGTTTTGCAGGGGCTGTGAACGCTTCGTGCTGGGCAATCCCTGCTGGGAGACCCCCGGCTGTGCTCCAGGGGCTGCGCCCAGTGCGGTGTCCTGTGGGGTGGGGGGGGCACCCCATTTGGGGGGGGGGGTTTCCCCATTTTGGGGGGTTCCCCATTTTGGGGGGGTTTCCCCATTTTGGGGGGGGGGAGGCATTGCCGAAGCAGGCTGACGTTGCTACACGGGGCTGGGGGGGGGGGTGGAGGGAGGGGGGGGACGACACCCACGAGCAAGCAGGAATGAGAGCACACAGCATGGCTTCGAGTTCCTAACAGCGAGGGCAGGCCGGGAGTTCATTTTAAGGGCCTGAAAGGAGAAAAAAAAATACACGGGGTGGTGGTTGGGGGGGGGCACAGGACGCTCCTCGCTGCGGTCGTTCGGGGCTTTTGCCCGTCGTGTTGCTGTTTGTTTCTGTTGCTGTTTCTGGTTTCCTCCCCTCCCTCTCACACCGGTCGCTCCCGCTCACCCACCCGGCCCCATCCAGGCCCTGCAGGCCGCGCTTCCTCACTCGCACCCGCAACCCCTCCCCGCTGCGCCAGGACCCTGCACCCAAGGGAGGCTTTGCACTCACACTGCTTGCTTTCGCCTTGTGTGCGGTGGGGGGGGGGGGGGGGGTTGGTTTTTTTGGGGGGGGGGTTTGGGGTTTTTTTTTGTGGTTTTTTTTTTTTTTTTTGTGGTTTTTTTTTTGTTTTTGTTTTTTTTTGCTTTTTTGTCTTTTTTTGTTTTTTGTTTTTTTTTTTTTTAAACCTCGAGTCGATATAAACCTTGTTCAAAATGTTTATGAAAAAATGTACATGTTTTTTATACAAGGCCGGGGCTGCAGCCGACGTGGTGTGCGGGTCGGGGGCCGCCGTGTTGGCGCAGTGACGGCTGCTGCCCTTCCACCCCCTCCCGTGGAAACAGAAGCACCCTGCCCCCGCCGGCCGGCCCCTCCTGCTCCCTTCCTCCCTACGGACGTGGAGCGCGGGGCCAAAGCGACGCCGCAGTTCTCAGCCCTGGGGGAGAGCAGGGATTAGAAAACGCCCCCTTCTTTTCTTTCCATCGGAAAACGGGAACCCCTCTGGGCCGGGCCAAAGAGACGTTTGAGCTGTGCAGGAGGAGCTGGGAGCTGTCAGCTCATCATGTCGTTGCTGTTGACTCCGTAGGTGGAGTTCTTCATGGAGTCGTTCACCTCTCGTCTGAACGCCGACAGGTTCTGCGTGAACCTGAGGGAGAGGCGGAGCGTTAAGGCAGGACTGCTTCATCACCCCCCAACCCCATCCCACCCCCAAACCCCAGCCCCCATCCCACCCCCAAACCCCAGCCCCCATCCCACCCCCAAACCCCAGCCCCCATCCCACCCCCAAACCCCAGCCCCCATCCCACCCCCATCCCACCTCCAAACCCCAAAACCCATCCCACCCCCCCAACCCCAACCCCCATCCCACCCCCCGCCCCCCAACCCCATTCCACCCCCCAAACCCCAACCCCAATCCCACCCCCCCCCAAACCCCAACCCCAATCCCACCCCCCCCCCAAACCCCAACCCCAATCCCACCCCCCCCCAAACCCCAACCCCCATCCCACCCCCCCCCTCCATGGGGGCTCTGTGCCATGCCACGCACTGACCTGTCCCTGTTCTTGGTGAGCAGGTTGCGCTCGATGCCTTCCATGAGGTTCTCAAAGCAGAGGTGCATGGCCTGCTGCTTCTCTGGGGGTTGGCTGTTCACAATGCTGTTCCTCAGGTCAGAGAAGTACTGCGGGGGTGGGGAGGACACACAGACACACACAGACACACACAGACACACACAGACACACACAGACACACAAGAAAGGCTGGGTTAGCTTCCAGAGAACAGCCAGCCCTGGCCCTGGGATGGGGAATGCCCTCCAGGAAGAGTTACGGCACTTCTAGTGCTCTCACAGCTGAGAAATTAACAGGATAATTAGCACCGAGGCTGCTCCCAGTCCCAACTTCCCCACCTGCTCTGCCAGCGCTGCCCCGAGGCTGCTCTGCTTGCAGCAGGACGCGGGGATGGACCTTACCTTCTCGTTGAGCAGGATCAGGCCGAGCAGAGGCCGAGACATGGACCACTGGTTCCTGCAGTCCTCAAAGATGATGATGTTCAGCACCGTCGACAGCATCTGGAAGGGGGAAAACGGAGCTTAGAGGGGGAAAACGGAGCTTAGAGGCGACGCTTCCAGCCCAGCCCTCCCCCCAGGCGTTGAGGTGTTGCTCCTGGCATGCCCAGATCATCTCCTCTTCCTTAACAGTGAGTGCTTACGTGCACAGGCAGCTCTGGGATCTTCCCCCAGCCTGCACCAGGTTTGTGTTTCATCCCACGGCCTCGTTACAAAACAGCAGGAATTAAAGCCAGCATCTGACCCAGCTGGTTTGGAAGACGCAGTTTCTCTTTTACCCTCAAAAAACAGCTTCTGGCCCTAACAGAGCCAGCTTTAGCTTGGTTTGCATCGCCCAGCAAGGATGGCACAACACTCCCTGCCTTCACGTGGGGGCTGTGCTGACGCTGACGTGCACGGAGCAGCACCGGGCTCGGGTAATGCAGATGGAAATGCAACGAGCAGCACGAGGCACAGAGGGGCGAGCAGCGCTCACCTCCACGCAGCCCCAACGTGAGGAGCACAGCTTGTTTCTGTACGCTGAGCTCTGAGCACGGCCTGGGTCAGCACGGGGACACTCGGCGCCCGCTCGGAGCGCACACGTGGCCCTGCTCTGCTCCAAGGAAGTGAAACGAGTCGTGTCTTAAAGCAGGAGACTGCACACGCTGTGGTTGGGTGCGCGTTGCTTGGCTTCGCTTCTAGCAACTGCCAGCACCACGAGGAGAAGCCTTCCTTGCTCAGGGAGAACCACAGCCCCAAAACGTGGCTCTGAAGCGGCCCTACCGTATGGCGAGCACACAGCACTGATGCTGCGTTAGCCAGAAATCCCTCTTCCTCAGGAAAAGCCTGGGCCTTTGCAGCAGGAAGCACGCAGCACCCACGGGACATCACAGCAGGAGCGGCCAGGGCTCACCAGGGGCCTGACGGCCATTCTCACCTGCTGGATCATCTCGGGGTGCTGCTGCATGATGTGCAGAAAGCGGTCGCTCTCCTGGGTCAGAGGCGTGGTCCTCTTCTTGGTGCTGCGAGAAAGCTGCTTGAACAGATAGGTGACAATGTGGTCCAAACAGGAGCAGCAGCCCGTGCAAACCATGGTGTCTGCGGGAAGAGGAAAAGGGCAGAGGTTGGGATGCTGCCAGCACTGTCCTCTCTCAGACGCAGCTGGGCAGGCACCCAGGGAAACACTGCCACTTATCTGGGAGGGAAGAACCACCTCACCCTACAGCAACCAGCCACCTCTCCCCATTTGCAACGCACGTTTTATCCCTTAGTTTGAAACAGCAGCCAAAATCTTTTCCCCGCTCCCAAATCAAAGCCCTACGAGCGTTATAACAGAGAGCAGAGGTAGTTACCCAGTGCAGTGAGGCCTTCTGAAATGGAAGAGAGAATATACATGATTACATGAGGCTCCAGACTGGCTATAAAGTTCATGTGGTCCTGGGTAAGAACTTCCAGCAAGGAATAGTATGACTGGCTGAGTTTGGGATAGTCCTGCAGAGAGAGAGAGAGGAACACCTCAGGCCTCTTGGCTGGCCTGTAATCCCGCAGAGACCTGCAGAGCTGCACGCCCAACCTGTTCATTTATCACCTGAAAACTGCTCACTCCATCTCCTGGAAAGACAACAAAGCTTTCCTGCAGCATAACTTACGGGCCAACACATTTTCCCCCTTCTCTCCCACCCTCTGCCTTCCAAACTGGCTCCACCAACACAACAGCTTCCAACGCTGCTCTATCTGAACATCTTTCCCCGCTGCTTTGCTTGCTTCTGATGGGGAGCATTTGCTGCCCGCTGCCAAAGCTGGGGATGCAGAGATAGCATGCAGAGATAGCAGCAGCTCTCCAGCTGTCTGCCTCACCTCCAAACCCACCCATGCAGCGCCAGGCCCAGCACCCTACGCTGGCAATTCTTCCTGCAGCCAGATCCACAGATAACCCAGAGCAGGGCAGCTCTCGTTTGCCCACAGCATATCAGATCCTGAACCGAATGCAGTCACAGAGATGGCAACAGCGTCTTTCAAGCTGCTGCCGTGAGACTGTGAGCAGCGTGCTGCCATCCCTCCTCACCGTCTGGAGGAGCAGGGCTGTGCTGAGGGGGCCTCGAAGCTCTGCCACGGAATGGATTACAGCACAGGAGCAAAACTCATAGGCGGGTGCCTTCAGCAAGCGGGCTGCACTGTAAGTGCTGATGCACGGCAGGCACAGAGATCGGGTGCCAGTCTCGACCCACAGGCAATGCAGGGAAGAACAACCCTTCGCTCCAAGGAAGAGAAGCAATAGCTTTGCTAACTGTACCGCTGAGATCTGGAGCGTATCCTGCTGGGGGAGGAGCAGCAGGGCTGCCCTCGGGCCCTGCAGTGCAGTCCCAGCCCTCACACAGGGACCTGCAGCCGCACATGCGGGAGCTGTAATTTCCTGCTGTGCCAAAGTGGGGTTCTGGGAGGTGGCACGAGTTCACTCATCCCTGTGATTAAAGTATTCCTTTACCATGTAATCTTCCAACCCTGCCTTTCCGTGTGCTGACACTGCTCATCTCTGATGTCTGCTTACCAGGAGGTCGCTGTGAGGGATGGAAAGCAGAAGCTTGATAAAAGTTTGCAAGGCATTGTCCAGTGCATCATCCCCGTACAGACGGAAGACCCCGAAGTTGACGTAACTCCCACTCAGTGCGGCCTTCAGCATAGAGAAGCAGATGGAAATCCCCTTCAGCTTCAAGGCATAGACCTGATCCTTTGGGACCTCCCCAAGCGTTAGGATACGATTTCCTGCGGGAGCACAGAAGCAGACTCAGTGTTTGAGCGACCGCATCCGATGCCCTTCTGCCCCATGGTGCAGGCAAAGCAAAAAGGCAGAGCCATGAGGAGTTACAGGGAGTCCAGCAGCCTGATTTCCCAGCCAGCAGTTAAGGACCATGAAGTTAAAAGCACGGCTGTGCTCAGAACTGGGGACAACGCGGCTGCACGCAGCCTTGCTGCGGAAACAGGATGCACATAAGGACAGGGCTGCTTTCCACTTGCTTTGCAGGCCTGCCCTCGTCAGCTTGCACACCCACGAGGGGCTCAGCCAGCTTCCTGCTCACCGCTGTCATTTTCTTCCATGTTTTCCCAGTGAATGAGCCCCACCTACCCAGGACTTGAAGCAGAAGCACCTCCCTGCACCCCAGCACCTTTCCCAGCACTGCCCCCCAGCTGGGCACGCACCATAAGTAGTTATCATTTTACTGGTCTCCCGGAAGAGCAGGATGCCATTCGGTGAGGACACGTCGAACTGCAGCCGTTGGGATCTAACAGAAAGACAGCAAAGAAACCGAAGCTCAACCGTAGGTGGGAACGAAAAGAAAGCTCACACAGAGATACCACGCTCCTCCCTGAGTGCCTCTGCTCTGCTGGAGTGCTGCGGCTCAGCACCAGCAGCAGACAGGGTGTGGGCACTCCGGCACAGACGGGCTCTGCTGCTGCAGAAGAAAGGGCCCTATATATTGCAGACGTTAGGAATACGAGGAGGCTGAGGGTGGAAATCCTGTCTTGGCAATGGTCACCAGGCTGCTGTACACAAACACAGCGAGCATCTTGGAAGGCAGCACTGCGGGGCAGGCTGACTAGCTCCTATTCATAACGTGACCAAAAGTTCAGAGCTTGGCATTTTTAGCCCTGCAGTGAATAGATCTCCAAACTGAAGCGCAGTGAGCTGTTCAGTTCACCTCTGAAACAAATGAGTGGACTTTTCCAGGAAGGTTTGTCCTGCTACAAAGATGCCATTCGGCTGCGGTCAGGCTGACAGTAGGGATTCTCAAGAGCTCTGCAACGACCACGTCTGAACCTTCTGTCCTTTCCACTCGGCTGCAACAATGGTCCCTTCCTATAGGGCTGTGTTCAGCTGGCTGCAGGCCTGAGCAGCACCCTGGCAACCTTCCACTGCCAGATCAGACAGACTCTGAATGATCTGAATGGCGTCAGAGGTCCCTCTGCGCTGGCACAGAGCTCGTGGTTTAAAGCAGAAGTGGTCACCTTCTGCCAGACTGAATTTAAACGCAGGTTTTGCAAATTAACACAGCTCTCCTGCTTCCACCTCACGGTGCCATCCTCACAAACACACGCTGAACAAATTCTGCACGTTCATTGATCTTCTCTCGGTCTCACTGAGCCGTGACACGACTGCTATCTGTGAACTATCAGCTGCTCTCCCCTGCTGAAGCAAGGACAGGTATTCCCCCTCCCACCCTTGGTAGTATAAGCAAACCAAAGCAAAGCAAACACAACAGGGTATCAACACCCGCACTATGGGCTGAAGCAGCAGACAGACACCCATCTCTGCCAGCCTGCAGCCACCGAGGTTCCTACCTGTTATGTACCAGCTCGGCCATCAGTTTGAGCACAGGCGTCGTGCAGGCTGGGTCGTGGTACCAGAGCTCAATCGCCCGCTGTAGGATTGGCATGTAGGATGGGTAGCTGCGAGGTGAAAGCTAAGGAGCTTTGTTGCTTTGCGTGAAGAAGAAAGGTCACAACTTCTACCAAAAGGCCTGTTTTGCGCGCTGCATCCATGCCTGGCAAAGCAGCTTGTGAACGAGGCTAAGCAGAGCTGGTGCTGCTTGCTGGCGTCTGCTTTACCCGAGAAAAACCTTACTTAGGTTCACTGGAGGAATTGTGTGTGTACTTCTTGTAACAGGACAAACCAGAACCAGAAGGGCTTTGGACAAAACAGATCCATCAGTGCAACAGACAGCTGACCTTCACCACCAAATTGGAGTGCAGATACTGTGCTCAGTGAGCACAAGGAAAGCTTTCGTTGGTGCTGAGATGCATACGCCCCATTAAAAGCCATTGTGCTTTACAGGTCAAATCTCTGGAGGTCCACTTGGAAAAACCCCAACAATTCAGCTCCCAGCCGATGTCTGTGTTGACATGGCTGCAGACAGACCAAGTCAAAGCTGTCTGAGGGCTTACAGACAGGACACCGGGTGCTACAGCAGCCAAGAAAAACCCCAGTCAGAATTTAGCAGGAAAAGCAGGGCACTGGGATGCAGACAGCCAGAGCTCCCATCAGGAGGGCTCAACAGACAACGAACGGAAGGATACATCCACTCAAACAGCATCATGAAGCTGGTCTTGGCGTTGAAGGCAAAGGCGATTCCCCTCAAGTCTCTCACCAAACCAACCAAAGTTCTCTGCATTGCAAAAGAAACAACACGTTAAAACACAACGCACGAATGGATCTCTCCCTCTCCAGCCCCAGCAGCCCACAGCTGCCTCCCTTCCTCCCAGCCCAGCAGCAGCAGGCCTGCACAGTGGCTGCCCAGCCCGCTCGGACAGCTCTCCCTCTCAAGTGCCAGAAAACTTCTTTAAGCTGAGCTAGGGTAGTGATAGTGCTGGGGTATTTTGTTCCCAGCAGAAGGAAAGCTGGTTGATAAGCCTCACACCTTTAATTATGAACTACACCTAGACCTGGAGGAGCACAGAGAACATCACTGCTTCCCCGTGTAACGGGAGGAAAGCACCCATCACACCCCAGCCACCCCCGCTTGTCTTATCACAGGGGAGCACAGATAACAGGGAAGGTTGTGCCCAACTTACTTTTGCCTCTTGTTCATTGAAAGTATTTGTGCTGAACATCTGTGCCACAGTCTCAAAGGCAGCTGTCAGGGGAAGCATGAACTGCTCGTACTGATCCTCATCTTCTCCTGAAATAAGACAGAAATCGGGAGGAAACAGACTGCGCATCCCTGCAGGTCTGCCTCTCTGAGACATCCAGACATTGGTCACCCACACAGCAAGAGGCAAGGAGACCCAGTGCTGCCAGACAGCTGCTCTATCACTGCCAGCATCCAGCTTACAGGGAAGGCTCAGAGCAAACCCTGCCATCTCAGGGAAACGCTGGACAAAGGAACACCTCGGTCCCAGTCTGAAGCTTCTTTCCCTTCCTTTCTCACTCCCCAGTTAGCTTTTCCCATCCTGGCATCCTTTCCGGAGGAGCTTACAGCTCCCTAAATAGCAGGGCTCAGCACAGTGCAGAGCCGGCATCCAAACCAGACGGTTACTGCTTTGCTCTGGATCCCAGACAAAGACCCGAGTACCTAAATCCACCATGAGAAGACGCCCAAGTGCAGTGTAGAACGTAGTCCGACATCTCATGTCAGTCAGGTTGGACTGATTGTTAATGCCCAGGAAGGAAAAGTGCTCACTCTGCAAACAGAAGGGAGAGGTTAAAGGAGAACCACCAGCCTGAGGAGGCTCCAGGGTCCCTCATTCTCCTGCCTAAATCCGAGCCTGTGCGGGAATGAGAAGCCGTGGGATATCAGAGCACACACACCACCAGAGGGCAACGCGCACCGTGCCGGCGGGTTGCTGGGAGCTGTGCTGCCCACCCAGCCCCCCCCGGCTGCCAGCAGATACCTGCACTGCCACTCTTCATCTGGGAACCGCCCCGGAGCCAAGAGGAAGTCTTGCTTTGCCTCCAGAACACGGCAGCCACCTGCCCCTCTTACTCATGGGGTTCCTTCAGCTGTCACAGCTGTGCAAAACCAGTCCCTGCTGGCAGACCCCTGCCTACTCTGCCTTCATGCATGAGGAAGCAGCGGCCCCACAGGGCCATCCAAATGCAGTTTCTGGACCAGGACTCTGCCTGTAAAACATCTCCCAGATGAAGGAACAAAGCGCCCCGTTCGACCAGTCAGTCCAGACCTTCTGGACACGGCTCCCATCGCTACAGCATCGAATGGCCGCACGCCCTGAGAGGCGAGGCAGAAACCCAGCAGCTCTGCTGCTCCCTTCTAATTGCTTGTTCTGACATTTGGGATTCCAAGTCAGCATCCCAGGTCTGCACAGGGCAGTGAGGAGCAATGCTGCTGTCCCAGAGGAGCAATGCTGCTGTCCCAGAGCCTCCTCCAAATCAGCGCTTTCGCCATGAAAGCTGAGGCATTAAAATTGGCTTTAACTTTCCTAAGCATCGCCTGCTGCCCTTCTGCCTGCATGTGCAGCAGTGCTGACTGCCACCCGCTGGAGACAGCTGTCTTTCAGTGCAGAGTAAGCAGCCCTACGTCAACCCCTCTGGGATGAAAGCTACCGTGTAATTATAACCCCCCCAAATTAAAAGGCAGGCTTTGAACAAAAGAGATCCCATTTTCAAGCGTGACGGAAGAGAGGAAAAACCTCAAGTGCGTCCAAGTGCTAAAATCAGGGGGTTACCTCAGCTCCAAAAGGCAGACAGAGGAGTTTGTGGTGAGACAACGAGCAGGAGGTGAGGACTTACCGTGTGATTGTTCAGCATGAACTGCACAGCGCTCAGCTTCACCAGCTTTCTGACGCTGCTGTACGTAAGGGGGGTGTTAAGGAAGCTGCACTCAGCCGAACGCCCCCCGCCATGCCTGCAAAGCACTTCCCAGGGCACAACTGGGGGAAGACTCGTGTCTGTGTTATTAACCGTGTGGTAGGTTCTCTTCCGGTTGTTTTGAGAGCAACTCTTACCAAGCTGCACGCACCTCTACAGCAGAGAGCGGAAGGGATTTGCTATTCAACTCTGTCAGGAAGGACAAACAGAAGAGCATCGAACAGGACCACGACTGTAAGCAAATGAACAGTGTGGACGGTAAGCTGCAAAGCAGTTACGATCCGAAGTTAAAAAAGAACGATGCTATAGCCTTCGGTTATAACTCCGCAGCTAAGTGACACGTTGATGAAGCACTTGCCCTCTCACTATCTTCTCAGTACCCATAAGATGAAGCAGTTCAGCCATCTGTGAGATGCAGAGCGTTGCTGTTCCAGCTGAGCACCTGGCTGCTCTTCCCTCTGTTCTGCACCCCCACAGCTCTTCGGAAAAGGATATCCAATGGAGAGGTCATTGAGCAGCTGCAGCGTCTTGGAGGTGATCGGCTCACATCGACCCCAGTACTTCAGGTTGGTGATGCTAGGGAAGAGGACAACAGGCCGGGTCAGAGGGGTTTGCTCGGCCTCCCCTTGGCTGCGCAGAGGATTTTCCTAGTCAAAAGTCACCCGACATCAGCAGCTCCACCCTCCACCAAAACCACAGACATTACAAGCCACGAAATATTGGTATAAAATCACTGTACTTACATTTGGTTGACTAGAAAATTATCCTTCAGATAATCTTCACTACTTGGGTCCCAAGCTACACTGGCCCATACCCAGGCCCTTGGAATTCTGTGGCACTCCAGGGCTGGTTTCTGCAGCAAGGGTAAGAGAATTCTGCGGCAGTGACTACATGCAGACGTATGCAATTCTGCACCTGCACCATCCACTGTCAGCTGCAGAATTCTAGTAGCCCTTGCTTCTTTTCCAGGAGAGCCACTTCACCCCTTGAGAACGCGCAGCTCAGGCACGTGAGGGCAGGCAAAGGCCCATGCACTTAACGAGGGGGTGATGCTAAAGAAGCCAAGGGGAGCTCGGAGCCAGCTGCTGCACAGCTCCAGGCACAGGGCACTGGGATTCAGCCTCGGAGCTGGTGAAGTGCTTCAGAATGCTAACTGACAACAGCCAGCCGACAGGTTGGGTCCAGAGAGCTGTCTGCTGGAGCGGGAGAGCTTTAGGGCAAGGACCTGCGCTACTCTGGCACCAAACAGCACGACTTGCACTCTGCAGGAGCAGTCCCCTCCCCACAGAGCTGTTGTGGCTGATGATTGGCAACAGTCCAGTGACAGGGCACGAGTACTGCAGGCTGTCCCCTCTCTGACTGGTTTTACTAAGCAGGCACTGAAAAAAGAATCCATTATCCTGGTGTACGGGTTATTTTTGTGTCTCCATAGCCCAGGCTAGAATCCACGGTGGATAAATCAATCCTGTGCATGACTTAAGCCCTTGATCACAGCCCGTAATTCTCCCAAGCAGCCAGATGTTACTGGTTTTAGACAACAGCACTCCCTCATATTCCAGTCTTCCCGGTCACACCTTCAAACAAGCCCTGGAACCTCCGCTGCCTGCAAACAGGAACACTTACATTTTCCCTATGAAGACGCTCAGGACCATGGTCTCATCATTCAGCCCCAGGACCTCTGAGAGACGGCGGTACAGCTGGAGGGAAAGACAACACCAACTTAGAAATTGCCAATAAAGCAATTAATGAGCAAGGATCACTTGATTTTCACTTGTCCTCCCTTCGCAGCCACAGGCTACTGGAAGAGAACCAAGTTCTGAAATAAGGATGTGTTCTTTATATTCTTTGGATGTTCTTTTACATCTGTGAAGATGCACCGAGGCACTGAGAGTCCAGGCCATCTACAGCTGCCTTGTAATGAAGAGAATGGCTATTTACCTGCACTTCAGAGCTGAGGAAACCAAACACAGATACAACGGCTTGGGTTCCTCCTGGGTCTATGTATCGAGTGACTTGCACGTGTATGCAGGCTTAAGGGACTCGTGTGAAGTCACAGAAGGAAGCTGGTGGATAAAACCGAACCCAGATCTCAAGTTTAAGGCTGCTGCCACCATTTCTGCCTCCTACCCCAGGCACACAGAGCACAGCGTTTCAAGAACAGCTCAGGGTTTGCGGTGTTCGTGTATACCCAAGAAGCAGAGCAGGCATGTCTCATAAGTGCCACCTGCTTTCATCCTAAAAAGTGAAGCTACGGTTGCACTTGGCATGGCAAAAGACACAAAGGAGATTACCTTGGAAGACTTCTGCACCTGATCTCCAATATAGATCTTCCGGAACTGCTCAAAGAAGCTCAGCATGGCAAGCTCCAATTTCTCATTGCCAGCCTGCGCCAGCCGTGAGTCCGTCAGGTTCATCAGCTGCAGCACCCTGCAAGGAGGGGGGAACAGAGGTCACTGCTGCTGGATGCAGGAGGACTGAGGGGCTTCTGGCACACGGGGCTGCTTCCAGCAGTGGATTTTACCTTCTGCACTGCTGTTTTAGGTCAGCAGTTAACTAGACTGACAAAAAGACTGACTAGCATGCATTCCTTTTCTGTGCAAGGCCACTCTAAGGCTTCTATGTCCCTTCCAACAGGGATAGCAGGCCCTGGATTTAATTTGCTGCAGAAGGGAGTTTCAGGTGCTGTAGCACACTTATCCAGGGGCTGATCCAGCCTGTTAACCATTGCTCGTTCCCCTCACACGAGCCACTAAATGGCACCTCAGCTGGCTTTTGTTGTGAGCCCTGTGGGAAGCTGTGTGCAGGGCCAACAAGGGGTGGGACCGCAGGGTAACACACATGCAGCACAACAGGGGGCAGAAGAAGTGATATCCCATCCTGGCCAGTGCCACAAAGTACAGATTCTTATGAACACCTAACATAAGCACTGGCACTAAGAGTTACTGAACTGTACATGAGGTCTCAGCATCTCCTCTTCAGTAACTACTTGGGAAGCCAATGCTTGATGTAATTTATCAGCCATGGCTCTCCAACGTGCCAGCTTCCACACTTGCCCAGGTTAGCTCCTCTTCCCACCCTTCCAGAGCACAGCAATTAGGCTCCAGACTACAAGGCATCCAGTGTGGCTCAGGGTTGTTAGCAATTAACAGTCCACACATGCTCTCACATCCAACAAGTGGCGCTTGCACTGCAGTGAGTTTACCATCCCCCAAATCCATCAGGTGTTAGAAGACAACACAACGCCTTAAACATGTAGAGAAGGGCTACAAAATTTGCAGTACATTAAGGACAAAACCCACTTTGGATTTTTAACTAGGAAAGAGACTCCCCACCCCCCGCCCCCTCCCCAGAAAAGAACCATCATTCATTTAGTTCTGCTTCAACGCATGCAATTTAAGCCCAGAATGAACTCCCCTCTTTCATGCTCTTCCCCTCTCCTCCTCTTTCTTACAACCCAGACCTCCCAATTTAGTCAAGCCACAGCAGAAATCTGCTGCCCGGCTGTAGCCAGAGCTGCCAATCTCTCCTTTCAGGACGGCCAATTCCACACTGTTCTTTTCAGCGAAAAGAGGGGAAGAACATGGCGACAGCTTCATGACAGCAGCTCTTCTATGGACTTCAAGAGTGGTGCAGCTAGGAAACAGTCAGCATCCCTACCGACAAACCAGCTCTCCATCCATTGCATCCTGCTCATCCGTGCTGGCAAATGAGACCCTACCACCAATCACTGCCCCGATAATATAGACGAGCCACGTCAGGCGCCCTGCAACCAACAGAGGACATCAGAACCAAGCAAGTCACATCACACGGAGGAAGCTGAGGAGGTTCAGGTTGGCAAAGACAGGATTCACAAGGAATATCTTTCTGTTTTAGCGCCAAGTGTACCAGGAATACTCAGTTCTCCACCTGGTGGAAAACAAGCACGTCTTTACTAGCAAAGGAATAAAGGATGCCAGGTCTGCCTGGAAGATGCTCATTATTTAAAGCTACTCCTCTGCAGAAAGGCGCTTCCTTGTAAAAGTGCATCCTGTGTATTTGAACATGTGCAGGTGCCAGCAGGCAGCACTTATCCTTTCAAAATGCATGTGTCTGATGGGGAAGTCAGCACCACACGGAGTTCTGCCCACACAACTGCACGGCAACAGATCAAATACTGCTTCAGAAGGAATCTGTAGTCTCTAAACTTGTGCTGATGTGCCCAATTTCTGCAAGGAAGGATAAGCCAGCTTTGTTATTAGAGAAGGGGCGTAACACAGCTGTACCTGCATCTCCAAAAGAGGTGTTGCTTTTTCAATGGCTAACGTTAAAGGATTCCTTTAACACCAAAGAGTGTGCAGAGCCTACCCCGTGCTGCAGACAGACACTCCCCTTCAGACAGAGGTTTGCAGCTTTCTCCCAGTTATTCATGCCAACCAACTGCTGCACAGGCAGAGGAGAAGCTCAGATGAATGCTCCACACCCTCCCTCAGACAAAAGGCAGACAGGGCAGCAGGGCCCCATGGATCAGAGAACATCCTTAAAACCCAGCTCTGTAGGACTGGGCAGGCAGATGCACGAAACCATTCCCCCAAAAAGGCGTGCAGTCAATTGCAGGACAGCAACACCTCCAGCAAGCACTGCTGTGTGTGTTGGGAGCGTCCGTCCACCAGCAAGAACATTATGTACCACAGAACACCACAACAGGAAAACACGCACAAAATTTGGCTGCCCTGTGTGGATTTCACCAGCAATGCAGGCTTCCATTGCTCTCCCAGAGCTCACCTTCCTGCACAGCAACGTCCATGGGGCTGGCGGTGGCACTCTGCAGCAGCTCCTGGTAGGACTGGGCTGACTGGTCAAAGAGCTGCACGAGCAGAGCGCACGTCTTCTCATACTCACACCGGCCAATGGTGGAGAGCTGATCCAGCTGCTGCTGCACAAGGCCGGTGTCGTCCAGTGGATCCTCCAAACCATCCCTGTGCAGCAAGAGAGCAGCTTAGATAAGGACTTAGAAGGCAGAGATGGCCCAACCTGGAACATAAGCTTATGGAGGTGCTTTCCCTAGGCGCACACTGCAGTGAGTGATGTCTCTGTCATGATGGAGAGCTGCACAGGCTGATCTAATAATCCGAACATTGCTGCAGCCATCAATCAGGAAAACATGAGTGGTTCAGGCGGAAGGGCCCCGAGGAGCAGGGATGAGTAAGCTCTTCTTACACCTTTATGGTTACATACGGTTAGCGTAGTGCCAAGAACAAGTCCTCTGTCTGGCTGTCTTTATTACATAAAGCTTTCCATCCTTCTCGATGCTTCAGTTTCCTTTTCCTCTAACTGCATTAACCTCAACGCTACACTGCGCTGTGAATACCAAAATGAAATAAACCTGCTGCTCCACCCGTGCTTCGTTAGGTAGCTCAAAAGGGATAAGCTGATTTGTCTTCCCTTCGGAGAGGCATTCAAAGATTATTTTCCTACACCTGACCATTTGTTTTCATCAAATACACACAAGCACAAGGTGGAACTCATCCCAGGCAAACAAAGGCACTGCACTGCTCCAGGCTGCCTTCACATTCAAAGTAAAACGGACACTTTCAGGCATGATTTGTGCCATCCTAGAGCGGATCAAAAATGAAGTGAATCACACTTTGTATGGCTTATCCCTCTCCGTTAGGATGGGAATTCAGAGTGCAGATGGCACGCTGCAAGTGGGTAACGCTGGGTAAGGTGGCACTTCTGCAACCACCCGGATCAATCTGACACATCTGAGACCGACTGAGGTCTAAAGGGAAAAAAAAAAAGCTTAGAAAATGCATGTTTTCTTTTGTATAACAGACAGAACGTGAGGTTAAGGTAAGCTTCCCCGAAAAACTCTTTGGGGACCTGCAGAACTTCCTGCAGCCACATCTGTTCCTCAAAGAAAACTCAGCACAGAACCACAAGAGCCTCCTGTGTCAGATCCTGGCGCCTGCAGCAGCAGCGTTGCCATCTCTCTGCTTTTCATACCTCAATATGATGTGCACAGATTCCAGTCTGGACGTGATGTACGCCTTTGTGACCTCTGGTGTGTATGTTTCCAGCATGTGAGGCTCGGTGGCTTTCACGTAGGGCACCGACGCTGCCAGCCGCTGCCACAAGCTCAGCAGATAGTGAACACTGTTGGGTGCAAACTCCCAGTGCTGAAGAGCCAGCAGAAAGGAAAGGAAATCAGTGAGCCGTGATTATCTTATCCACTTGTTTTGACTTATGTAGCACAGAAAGTGCAACAGCCAGCGAGGGCAGCTGGAAGCACTTCGTACCTGCAGGCTGGTCACGGTGAAGTTGGCAATGAGTCGGATGACCTCGGGATAGTTCTCCACCTTCACCAGCTCTCCCAGCTGGTAATTGCTTTTCAATCGGGCCAGCAATCGGCAGAACTCGTGGTAGTTGTTTGGGTCTGATAAACTCTGAGGGGAAGAAAAGAGAGGAGAACTGAGAAACAGCACTGCTCAGCAACAGGAAGAGGCAGAGATGGAACCGTACAGAAAGAAGAGAGCAGCAAAAACAAAGGCGAGATGCGTACATTAGAAAGCATTTGTAGTGAAGAAACCTGAAGCAGAGGAAGCAGAGAATCCCACTGACTGCACCCAAAACACTCACCTGGGGGTTTTCCAGTATTCGCTTGACTCCATCAACGAGATGAGACAGAAACTTTGCTCGTTCTGCATTGTTGAAGAGGGATCTGCGCACGGAGGCAATCTGCACTAAACAGGACAAAACCTGAACGGGACAGAGAGAACGAGCAGAAAGGGAGGGATCAGAACGCCGAAAGGAATGATTCAGTTCTCAACTCAAAAGCTCTGAAATTTCACTGAGAACAGATTCCAAAGGTGCAGCTGCAGTAGAGAATGCCGAGTGAATGAACGGGGTTACAAATAGCAGAGCAGTGCCACCAAAAGGAAGTGCGAGGTCCTTCCGGGACCTTCAACCAACAGCAAACCTCCTGGATGAGCCCTACAAACACCTTCTGGTAGCGCAGTCTGTAAGGAACACAAACACCCAACTTACCAGAGGAGAAAACGAAGGAGGGATGGAATGATAAAGATCAAAAAACAGCTGAAGGGTCGAAGAATCCAAGAATGCTGCAACAGAACAGAACACTTTATTGACAACACCTCCAGCTACTGCCTCCCAGAAACCTAAAGCCTATCTGTCCAGATCAAGATTAGCTGCACGCCAGTCACACAGAGGACTACGCTCTGAAGAACATCTCCAGAGGATTTTACATTTTTACATAACTTGCTTTCTGGCTTTTCCAGAAATAAACCAGCTGATGTATGGCACTGTGACAAAACTGCAGGATAACGTTTTAAGAAAGCAGCCTGTAGGACTGCCTGCAAAATGCCTGGTGAGAAAAGGAAGGGTGTCAAGAACAGGAGACGAGCTGTTCATTATTTATAGCTTTTTTCCCCCCTTTCTTTTTTCCTAAATAATTGACTGTTCCTTGAATTGGCCTCTACGTCTGGCACTGTATGTACAAGTTGAAGCGCAGAGAAGGCTTCATCAAGTCACCCAGACTTCCAGCCGGTAGGATTCCATCCAGGATTACCTGATCTCCAACTGGTTGGGATCTGCACAGTGCAAAGATCATCTGAGGACTCATCCGTTGACGTGCCAATGAAATCAAAGTTCAGGCAATTATGAGTGAGCTTTAGAAGCTGCATGAGCAGACCATGCTGGCTCTCATCGTTCAGGTTCAGGTTCTTCCCAGAAGCCTGTGAGATACGGTGGATTCAAAAAGCAGAAATAAGAAAATCAAGGTGACAGCTGAGTCTGAGAGACCAACTCAACTCCACGGGGACGCAGCAGCCAGCCCTGCTGCACCACGCTTCCACAGACAGCATGCGACATGCTCAGCCTTCACATGAGATGGATTAACACAGGCCTCCCTTTCCATTTGGTTTGTGCTGCACAGGAGAGAAGCAGCCAGGCCTGCCAGCCTGCAATTATACCGTGAGGTTCACGAGATACAGAAGTTCTTATTAAGGTTAAACACAAGAATACACGTCGTGCTTGACAAGCACCTAGCTGCAGGGAATCCTGTCGCTCCTCCTAACCCTCAGATGGAAAGGAGCGCATTCACTTCTGCTGCACAGATGATCTGTATCAGCCCTGCTCCAGTTGCAGCGCTCTGCTACGCCCAAGGAAAACACACACAACACTCTCAAGTGACACAAAGAACTCGGTGGGTCTGAGACACGAGGTTGTCTCACTGCAGCTTAAATGCAGCACTCAGGTCTGCACTCCAGGGACAGGCCAGCCCCTCTCCGCTTTGTATCACTGCTCTGTGCTCGAAACAAAACAAACCTCTTCCAGCTTAAGCCTATTGCAGATAACATATTGCAGTGTGCTGACACTGCCAAGAGCCGTGCCAACAGTGGCTGGAATGTCTTCTTCACTCCCTCCACAATGAGTTATTCTTCTGGGGCTGCCTAACTGCCTGCAGTTTTATGGATGCTGATATAAGCATGATCACTGGTTTCTAGCAGCCCAACCCATCACCAGCTACTCTCAAAATGATTTGGGCATTCGTACGGACCCTGTCCTGCTTCAATACCTTCCACAAACACAAGCAAGGCTGCACTATACTCCAACCCTCAGCTGAGCCACCTGGCCAGGTGCTTCTCTTCACAAAACTGGAGGAATCCCACTCGAATACATCCCCAATGCATCTGAACCAGCTGAGTTCAGGTGTTACTAGAGCTGCTCAGGAGGGTGGGCGCACAAGGAATGAAAACCAGTGTCACTGTGCAGGCCGTGCTTCCTCTGGAAACCAGGATAAGAGAAAGAAGATCAAATCACACCCACATCCCCGCTTTGTTACTGGCAGAACGAGAGCTGCTCATTTTAAACCATCTTTAAAATAAAATCTGCTCTTCGCTCTTTGTGCTATTTGTCAACGCTGACACTTGGCTCAGCTGGAAGGATAAAAGTTGAACCAATCAAATCTGCAATTGCTGCACAGATAACATAAACCCAAGCGGAAGCTTTCCTAAAGAGCAAGCTCAGAACAGAGCTTTTAGGACAAGAGCATGCATTCCAAGAGCTGTATTGGAAGGAATGGCAGCCCAAAGGCTGTTGCCCCAACTCACAGCCCCCAGGAGAGACACCAAACGACGGCTTCCTTACCTGTTTCAGTAAATTGCATGACAGTGTGAAAATATCAAATAAAGATGAATCTCGGAAGGAAGAGGCTATTTTCCTGTGCTTGGTCAGTGGATGAGTAGTATCAGCCTGGGTAGAGAGAAAAGCAGCACTTAGAACTGGTGGGCAGAGGTGGAACAAGGCCAGTAGAACACATGGGAGTGCTGCAGCAGCTCTGGGGATACCAAGGCTTCCCTGCCCAGCATGGAAGCATGGACACCATTGGGCTGCACTGGGGGACATCTGCCCTGTGCGCTTCCTCCTCCGCCCTCACCTCCTCCACGGATAAAGCACATCGTTGGCTTACAATGGAACGTTTCACCCAAAACACCGCTCTGCTGTATCCCTGGGTTACTCTCAAGTTCATTTAAATCTCCTCCAAAGCAGGACTGCAGGTGGTATTTTCAACAGGATGGAATCACCCGGAAACTTGAGCACTGCTTTGTGAAGTACTCCTGAGAGCTGAATCCTACCTGAAGCCGCTGGGCAGACACTTGGTCAACTACCAGCAATTAAAAGGCCACTTACATATCCCCTCCTGAACCTGCACAGATGGGAAGAAAACTGGAAGGAGAGTCAGCCAGCAGCAGACAGTCTGGACTTTGGCGTATCTGTTATAAACTCCAGATCTGGATCTCTCATCATATCAGAATAAAAGATGACACGTGATATGGGAGGCAGATACACACAGATCGCTTTACAACGGATAACAAAGACAGCAATTCAGTGAATGCATTCTGAACGCGGACTAACAAAGGCTTATGGCAGCACAGATAGTGTCACTTTGTAGGCTGCTTCATCCGAACGCAGGATGAGTTATGTGATGGGCAGTCAGTTTTCATGGCACAGAGCCAACAAGGCTTCCCAAAGCGATTACAAACCTCACCTACTTCTGTGCTTGCAGCAAACAGCGTTACCCTTTCCTTTACCACGAGGCCACGTGGTGTAACTAAATGAACTCCTGTAATACAGCAGGCACACAGCACCTCCAGGCAAGCCTGCGCAGCTCTTCAGGATGGAAACTGATACCTCTACACAGCTCCTAAGCACTCTATCTGTGCTGGGAGCTTTTAGAGCATCAGCTTGAGTCAACAGAGCTCTAGCAAATTCTGCTGTTGCATAACAGCAATGGAAGTTTAAATAGTTACTAGGAAAAGCTTGAGGACAAGGTGGGATTTTTTTTTTCTGCTTGTTTGTTTGCTGTGTACGTGACCTCGCTGTGATGAGTGGGAATGTTGACAGAAGGATTATTTTGCAAGTAGTGGCACTTTTAGACATTCCAAGATGAGTCACTGGATGCAGCCCTGAGCAGGGCTGGCACAGAGCACAGGAACGAACAGCAAACTGTGGTACATTTGATAGGCAAGGTTTTAGGAAGGGAATTCTGATTGAAGCCTTTGACTTCATTGGGTTTTTTGGTTTGTTTTTACATCACTCTGTAGAGAGCGTGGAAGTGGAACAGGTGCCAGCTCCTGTGTGGATCACTGCTGCGAGCACAGCGCAGCCCTGCACTGATGCTGAGCGATGGAGGCAGGCAGAGCCCCTTCCATCCTTGATGTGGGGAGGTGAAGGACCATCCCTCTGTGGAGATGAAGTCACTGGACAGAGTTTGGGCAAGGAAACGGTCACACTAATGATGTGGCACCAGAGTCAGGAGGAGAACTGCAGGTTTGGATTCACTGACCTGGCCAGGCTTAAGAAAGTGAAGTGAATTTGGGTCTGAAATGGATGCAGATGCTGTTCAGGTTACAGCGAAGGGCTTGGGAAGCTCAGTGGTGCTGAACTTCAATTTCAGCAGGAGAAATTGGTGCTTTGACCTGGCCAGGATAACACCTCCAACATTTCCAGCTCTGGAAACTATCCGTCATCATCTTTCAAATCCCACACAAGGATCAATCCATTCTGGTGCTGGGATTAGTCCATTTATTAGCAGAAGTTAACAAGTTTCCTTAGTAAGGCACTAAACCCAGCAAACCCCAGTAACTTCTATGGGCAGTGGAAGCCACCAGTGGTGCGATGGCAAAGTCTGTGCCACTCATGGAAGTGATGCAAGAGCACCAAGCAAAGCCACAGCACTCATTAACCCCAATGAACCCGAACTGTGTGGGAGCCATCAGCTGGGCACGTGCCAAAATTCAGCACTGAATGAACAGGATGCTTTAAAAGCCTCCAGAATCTGACAAACCCTCTTTGTTTTGTCTCCCTGGTCAGCACCTCCCGGCACAAGAACTAAGTTGTAACAATGCACAGGGTCTGCCTAGTGGAGGTGGTAGTGACGTCCTGATGCTCTGGACTTGGTCCTTGCTGGGTAGGCTTGACTCATTGTGTAGCACTGCTCCCTCCTTTTGGATCTCAGGAGATTACACGGAAGTATGAGAGAAGGTGGAAGATGCCTCCTCAGGCCAGGAGGAAGCAGCATCTTACCACACAGGTATGGGACTGTGTGAAAAACAAACAAGAAGAAAAAAAAAATCCCACCCACTACACAGCGCTCCCCACACCAAAAAGGAAAACAACCCATAGAGAAAAGAAATACAAACAAAAACCCCCAACGGCGCACAGACACGGCAGAACACAACAATATGAATGAGAAAATTGGACACTTACTTCACTGAGGAAGGCTGTAGCACTTACTTGATTAATTTCATTAGTTAGTTGGGACAGGATTGTCACTCCTATGATGCAGTGTTCTACACTATCCTGAGGAAGGAGGGGACAGGGAGAGGAGTTATTGCTGGGCTGCTTTCAGGAAACATGGCTGTTAGTCACAGACCTTTCTGTTTGGAAGATTTCTACACCTCTTTCTCTACAGCTGCTTCATCCCTGCAGTATTACGACTGGGAAGAAGCCTGGGAGCAATATCAAATGAGAATGGAAACGCGCCTGTGAAATCCTTGATCTTAGTACCAATGCAGAGGTTTCATGAAGAGTTTGGTAACGTGAGCTAATAAATAATAGGCTCCTTTTATTTAATACTTTAATCCCCACGTTTGTTTCATACCCCAAACCTGAGAAGATTGGTGATGAAGATGGTTTATTTTTAAACCAGTTTCCTTGGTTTTAAGAGCGGCTGTGCAGCCATTTCTGCAACATTAGGATGGCTCCAAAGCTGTCAGATGGAAACTCTGGGAAAGGAATTCTTCTTTTTGAACTGTAGACCTGGAATAATACGAGCAGCAGCCCCACGGCCTGCGTGCTGAAAGCGCAGCCTATCTCTCAGGGAAGGGAGCCCATTCTTCACAGCCTTTTTGGCCTCAGGTTCCACTGCAGGCTGCCAACAGGGGCCCCGTTGTGAAACGAGTCTGCTACGGATACCTCTTCACTAGAAACAGCAACCCACTTAGCAAACGGTTCCAGAGAAGTAACCTGTATTGCTCCTTTGCCCCAGATTCTGTTCTGCAGCTAATAAATGATGTCTCCTTCCCAAGCTCCACCTTGGTTAGCACATCCTGCTCAAATTGCCCCTGATCTCTTCCAACTTCCAAGACCAAACTCACCTGCAACACAAATTCGGGCACGTTTAGGTCTGGGACTTCACCACTTCTTTATGGGAGCCACCTCTTGCCCACAAGCTCAGTAGTTACGCGCTATCTATACAGAAGCCACGGGAAAACCTCCCCACTCTACCAAGATTCAACGCGGACAACTGGCAGAGCAGGTCGATTTTTAGCTTTCAAGCCTTGCAGTCACTGTTCAGTCAACAAATGCAAATTAATGAAAGACCAAACAGAGCTGCAGAGCAATACATGGAAATGCAGAGGCTTTCAAATCCCACAAGATGCGCATTCGTCTTAAATTCTGACCTGTAAGAACCTTGTGACATCTGTGATCACGTTCCTGAAGACATATTCATCCTTCTGACAGTCAAACCAGCCCAACTTAGTGATCCTGGCATAGAGCTGGATCAGTGCTTGTGTGACAAACGTGGCCAGCTTTGGCCTGGTGGCAAGGTAGTTGAGCACATAGTTCCCTGGAACACAGAGAAGAGGTTTCTGCAGACAAAAACACCGCAGCTGGAGCTGAGATGGTAATGCTGTGTTAGGATAAAAGTATCTTTGTGGAAGCAGTTAAAAAAAAATCAATCAATCCTAAGATGAGCACAGCAGTGGGTTGGATAAAAGTGCTGATCTCAGTCGTGCCTTTAAGGCACCAGAGGGGTGGAAGAGATCTGGAAAGCAGACAGACAGGTGTGAGCTCCTCCCCCAAAGCTAACTTATTCTGTGCTACCAGATTAAATCCCATCCTCTGCGCACACGTGTGAGGAGGGAGAAAAGCTGGAAAGGTTTGTAAGATCACTCCTCAGGGATGATCATTTATTGCATCACTTCTACAAATGAAAGCAGATTCAGAGCCCTTCCCTGGAGGAGAGGAAGCATCAGTCACTGCCCAGGGAAGGGCACTGCAACAGAATGACTGCTCCCTTAGGAAAGGCTCTACCTGATATTTCAGAGACTCAGAAAGGATTTCAGTTTGGAAAGCATGCCTTCTGAAGGGGAAATTACCACTTGTATTTTAACTTTCAAAGGGAACGTATCAAAGATTCATTCACAAGCCACAGAGTCATCAATCCCCTCCATCTCTACATCTTCAGCCTGGAGCTCTACCAGCAAGCAACGCAGGAGGAGACTCCGTGGAAGAGAACTGTTTCTTTCCACTCTGTACCTCAGAACGTTCAAGTGTAACGCACAGGAGGTTGCAGAAGGCCTCCCACTCGTGGATGAAAGCGTGCACAACAACCTCTCACATTCACTTGGTTGGCAAACCCGAGCCTTGTACTCACGGATATCGATTCGCTGCTCCAGCGGTAGCGGGTTGTTTGTGCGTGACACGAGTTTCGTAAGGCATGTAGCTGCCAGTAACTGGGAGTAGGACGACTGTGAAGAAAAACAAGGCATTACTGCACATTTCAGAACGTCAAGCAGCAGTGCTGGATGCTCAGCTTACTGCCTGCTGGGAATTTGAGTTTCCGATGTTAGCTTTATCTCCTCTGAACCTCTTTGCAAGCACCATTTTTGCCCCCCGGTCGGTGAAATACCACTGCCATTCTAACACCTTCCACGTAAAGCTTGGCACAGCTGGGTGGCAGCCTGCAAAGAACGCAGCAAAGCCCAGCAGACATCACAACTGACAACTACGTGTAGCTAATGCTGCTGCTGCGGTGCTTGCCATCAGCTTGCCAATGCTTTCTTTGGCACAGGATGTCTACAAATTGAGACAGACACATAAGCACACTGGGTGTGCAAGACAAACACTGCATAGCAGAACCTGGGGCCAACAGCCCCATCCATGTCCAGAAGGCTGAGATACACTGGAGATTTTTTTGGTTTACATACACTCCCTCTTTCTAGAAGCAGCTGGCACTTGCTCAGGCAGTCGGGACTGTTGGTGAACTCAACCAGGGCCTTCTCTGCCTGGAGTCGTGTCGCAGTGTCTGTGGTCTCATAGAGCTGCTTGCACAGGTTCTCTAGCTGGGCTAGGCTCTGGAACAGAGAGAAAAATAAGTGAGAAATGAGGTTTTGCAGCTTACTTCCAGCCTGAGAGCACTGTCACAGCTGCTCCTGCGCCGAGCAGTGGCAAACCCCCCACATCTGTTTGGATTCCCTTTGCAGGGCAGTGTAACAGACCTCAGCATCCCAGGATGCTGGAAGGATCTGGCATTAAACCTTCAGAACTACCGAAAGCAGAAATGAACAAACGATGCAATGGATGCCTCTGAGCGGCGCCTCTGTGAATGCACTGAAGGGAAATAAAAGTACCAGGCAGACCGTGTGCTCAAACAACTGGAAAATACTCACTGTGATCCAGGCAGATGGTTTCCCCCCCCAAGGTGTCCTAGTTAAAAAGCAGCTCTGTGGATGGATATCAATATTCCCTCAGGTTCTTCCTGCTGGACTGACAAGCAGGTATTTCCCTCTGCTGTAGGGCTACTTGCTAGGTTTCCAGGAGGAGACCATTGCAAATGAAGCACAGAAAGACAGCATCAGCTGCTTACTTTATTCTTGGGAGACATCCACAGGCAAAAACCACATCTGTGCCAGGGTCAGCATGCAGCCCAGCACTTCTTATGCACAAGTGCAGCAACTCCACACCAAACCACTGACGTTTTTGATGCTGCCAAGGCCATCAACGGATGAGACAGCATCACAAGAGACCCAAGGAGGGACCCTGGTTGCCCTTTCCCAGTTAAGGAGTTCACCTGCTGGACAAGACATACAGATGGGGTCCTCTGCAGTGAGAGACTTGCAGGAATGCATCCCAGCAGCCTGCTTTGTTACCCCTGCTAAGGAGACAGGCCAGGAACTCAAACCCATCAGATGAATCCTGCGAACAACTTCACTGCTTTCTGGCAAACCTGTGGCTGGCAGGGGGCTCCCCAGGCACTGCCCCATAAGGATCCACTGCCTGTAGATGAAAAAGGCTCTAGACAGTGCTTGACATCTCTGGAAAGAAGCTCTTGTCTTTTTAAGAGCTCTGTCTGACCAGTTTTACACCCTCTGTATGAATTCCTTGAGCTCAGGCATAGAGCCTTCCTCGTAACAGCCTTCACAGCTCCAACAAACTCCAGTTCTCGCCATTGCTGGGGGCTCAGTGGCACTGCCCTACGGCTTTTGTTCAGGCTGGCTGTGACCAACCCCCTTTGTTGGTGCAGAGCGTGGGACCCGAGCCAGCCCGTGTGCAGAACCCGCTGCGTTAACTCCCTCAGAGCCACACAACACTCACAGCCCACGGGGCTCCAGCAGAACACCTCCTCAGCACCAAGGTCACCCAGGAGATAGGGCCAAACCTCCATCAGGGGATGCTGCAGCCATTACAGCACGCTTTTCAGGTGAAAAATGACAGATGCAGGAGAGCTGCTCCCAGCTACCCAGGAGCACAAATCCAGCAGCGTCCACGTCCACAGTTCACTCTTAACATCCCACCTCCCGTTGTGCTGTGTGAGCCATCCTGAGCATCCCAGCACAGACCATCCTCCCAATGACGCTCATTCATGCTTCTTTTTCACGCTGTCCCCAAAAGCACAGCTGCAGAGGTGGCACACAGAGAGACAGCAAAGCCTGGGAGGGCAACACCAAGAGCAAGCCAGGCTCCACACGTGGAGCTTTCACTCTATGTGCCCATGGTAAGCTATAATCCTCTCCACCAAAGGGACAGCAATCAAGCCAGCTTCACTCCTGCACGGCGACGCTGAGCCAGCAAGGAGGCAGGGAGCGTTTCAGCAATGTCTACTCCTTTAGGCAAGATAAAAAGGTACCATTCAGTGTAACGACCACGCAGTGCGAGGGCCCTGTGTGCTCCAGATAAGCACTAAAGCATGAGACAGCAGAGCATGTGAAGCATGGAAATGCTCTGGCACGTGTGGGCTTTGCTGAGGGTCAGAAAGGTGAGCTGAAAGGCAAACTGGCACCGAGGGCAATTCAAGCTGACCAACATCTGTGTTCTTTGCTCTTTTGAGAGCGAGTGGCTCTGAAAACATTATTTACAAAGCAAGCTTCTGCAAGGCAGCTGAGAAGAAGGCCAGCTTCTGGTCTGAGGGCATGCAGCAGGAACAGGCCCAGGCTGCTGGGGACACAGGACAGGCTGCTGGGGACACGGGGACAGCAGTGGCAGGAGAAGTGCTGAGTTGTCGTTGAAGTGCTGAGTCACAGCAGGCAGCCCCGGGCTCCCAAACCTCCCCTGCTGCCTTTGGCACAGCACTGCAAGCCCAGGATTTGGGTGGTACATCAGTACAGCCTGAGCTTCTCCTGCAGCAACCCAAACCCTTCAGTCCACGTTCACTCACACACTGCATGCTGTACAAAGGCTAAACAACAAGCTGGAACTCCAGCCAGCTCCCACACAGCAGCATTTAGCTCAACTGTGTGCTTAGAAGCCTGACCTGCGTTCATATAACTGCTCTGCTAAGACTCCTCAGCTCTGAGCTCAGCAATCCCTCAACCCCCCCATACACACACACACACACACACACACACCCCTTCTGCCTTCTAAAAGTCAAAGCCCAAACAGTACCGATGCTTCTTCCTTCTATCAAGAGAGGCAAGAACACCTAGTAATGGAGATTTACACTCTATCTCCAGGCTCTTCTCATGCAGCCTCCAGACAGGCACCCCATCACAATGCTGCCTATAACCCAAGGCCCTTTTCCCTACGTTCACCTGTTTGTGACAACAGCTGTCTCTTTCTGAACACATTTAACTCAGCATCCCGTGCTGGGAAGGTTCGTTTTGCAGTTCTTGGGTTGGTTTTGCATCTCTTCTCACCCTGAGCACAACAAAGCTGAGGATCTGCTGCAAACAGCAACCCCATCCACGGGAAGGATCCACATGGGGGATCTTCCATACCTATGGGGGCTGGGTTGTCCTCTGCACATAGCAGCCCCTTGATGAGATCTTGGCCTCGGATGTCTGCCTGCTGAGAGCAACTACGAAGCTCAGAATGCAGAAGAAAAGCAACCCATCAATCTTATTTATACCATGAGCTGCAAATAAAACTCATCACCGCGCCGGGTTTTCCCCATAGTGAAGACAAACAATGTGTGATCATCTTTAAAATGATAAACACTACAAGGAACGTAACAGCTACCTAAAAAGGAGCCCAGGGGGGTGGCTGCAGAATTGATCCTATATTACACGGTTGCTTAAGCAACGCTCTTTACATCCAGGGGTTGCAATAAGCTCCAGGCAGGTTCAGTTCAATAGGGTTTGACTTCAGCACGCTGACAGTTCCCATCTCAGGCAATTGAGGGAATGCACGCTGTGCTTGGCATGCCCAAGATGGCAGAGGCAGAAATGGAGCAGTGAGCATGGTGAGCCCCCAGCACAGCCTCACAGACACCTAACAGAGGCTCCTCCACATCCACCCAAGCTTTGCTGCTGCCTGGTGGGTCTCACCCTGCAGGATGTGCCCGGCTGTAAATGCTCAGACGCGTTGTTTCAATGCATTCCTTCCTCCTGCTTACTGCCTCCCTGAGCCACAGGTCCAGCAATGCGCTCCATACAGTTACTTCCACCCTGAGCACATTCATCCACTTTCATAGCCCCCAACTGATTCCCCCGTATGTCATCATCAGAGGTAGACCCTGCACGTGTCTGGGAAGCAGAGGGCAAGCAATCAGCCTGCAGCTCCTCACTCGCTGTGTGCACCAGGCACCAGAAGCAGTGACCCACGTGCCTGCTGTCACAGCTGGTGTGTGTGTGGGGGGGGGGGGGTGGGACCCCCAAGCTGCAGGCATTACCTGCTCTGGGAAGATGATGATGATGATGCTGAGAGGTCAGGGCTTGGAATCACTGTGCTTTACCAAACACATGGCAGCAGCTGGATGGCCGTGGTGACGGAAGTGACTCAGGCCCAGCGAACACCTCGGGTCACTGCAGCTATTTCAACCAAGAATAAAAAAGCTTTTAAAAGGAACGATTCGACTCTTAACCGCCGAGGAGCACCGTGATGCATGCCCTAAGTGCTCACCATTGTGAAACCCAGGCCTCGTGGCTCATCGCCCTCATTTGTTAAGGGAATCTCAACTATAAATTGCCCATTTCCGTTTATCCTGCTAATAACAGAGTAAGAAAACTTACTTATGCCACTCCAGAATATCTCAAAAAGTTATTTATTGCAGCAGCACTCCCAGGCATCTCCCAGGGCATCAATAAAGAGCTCTCATTTCTTTCCTTAAGATGAATGGTCTTCAAGTCAAGCTGAAGGGGACTCTTCTTTCAGGTCCAGCCCTGCTATTCCACCGTGCAGCTCCACGGCAGCACTTCAGATCAATGCTAACACCCCCTGTAACTTTGCGCTGCCAACACAACACTTGCACTGCCCAGAAACAAGGTTGGTTTCTACCCACGGAGAGCTCCCCGGCGCTGCAATACAAACCTATGTCTCAGAGCAGCTGAGGGATTGGTTCTGCCCCAGGGAAAGCTCTCACCCAGCAGGAGGACTCAGCAGGGCCCAAGCAAAGAGAACAGCAGCCCAATGCAGCATGCAGGTGCTCCTTCCATTTGGGAACAGAACAGGAGGCTGAGCAGCAGCAACACCTTTGTATGGGAGAATGAGTCACTGCCATCTCTCTTTACCTTCTTATTTATGTGCCACATTAATGTGCTGCTTCAGAAACGGCAGCGTTTTCACCTCTCTCTTTGAGGACTGAATGTTCCCTGCGCACCTGAAGGCTTCCCACTTGGCAAAGCTTGGCTGTTTCCTAATGAGCAGCAACCAGGAAATTAGGAAACAGCAAACACAATGCACGCATGGGAGCAACACAGCGCTGAACGCAGGCAGAGGGAGCAGAACTGCTTCCACAAACGCTTGCTCTGCATCTCCCTGCCACGCTGAGCTGAGGGCTCTGGAGGCAGCAGAAACCTCCACAGGAAAGCAAGCCCGAGAACGGAGCGCGTTTCCCACCATGTGAAGTTCTAAAGCTCCCCCAGTGCTGCTCAAAGTCAGTAAAAGCACTGCAGATCACCTTCAGTGCCCTGTTTGAGCAACGGACACTATCTACCGCTAAAAGAGAAACAGCAGAATGAATATTTTCCAGTACAGTGTCCTTGGACTCTCACTCCTGTAATCAGTGCTTTCACAAACACCGCACGGTGGGTGCTACAAGGGCACTGAGTATTCCGACAGGAGCTGAAGGAAAGCGTGTGGACGATGCAGAAATAACAGCCCCGGTCCGTGTGAATATGGCAAACAGGAGCAGGTCAGAGCACAGGTGTGAGCAGTGCTCACCGGGCACTGCTTGTTTGCTCTGTACGACCCATAGGGAGCATGCATACCGTGCCTGCTGCACAACGCCTGCCCTGCTGGGTGTATCTGGCATTCTGTTCGGTTGCATTTGGCCGAGGGTGCACACAGAGCTGTAGCAGCGCTGCTGCTGTGCAAGGGATGCACCAAAGCTGGATGAGAAGAGTAAGCTCACGGATTACAGCGGTTACTCTTAGATTCTCACAACTGAGTCACGCAGCTGTACCACCACAAGAGCATTTACTACCAGCAAACACCTCCTCGGAAGCACAGCCTAGAAGCAGAAAGGTAAAATTACCAGCAAAAACACAACTGTAAGTAGTGAAATTATAACTTCACCTCTGTTTTAGCAAACCTGAGCCCCGCAGGCTTCTCAAAAAGCACTGCATTACCCACCCCAAGGGGGTGTCAGCAGCAATAACAAAGCTGCTCTGCTTTCCAGCCCCAACCCAACACTCCTTGCTGTTACTTTGCTGCCTCGGTGCTGAGCATCCAAGCAGTGCAGTTTAAAAAAAAAAAAAAAAAAAGCCTAATTTGCAACAGAACTGCAGCCAGCTCTATTTTTAGTGGAGGTAGGGCTGCACCCTCCCTGGGCCCACAGCACTCCCTTGGGCTATTCTGAGATAAATACAAGCCCTCAATAAGAGCCCTCTGCAGTGAGGCACACAGAAGGTAAAAACCTTGAGCTAAACCAAAATATTCTAAGCAACGTGCAGCCGGGCTGCGCCGTGTCTCTTTTGTACCAAGCAGGTGCAGGGTTACAGGGGAGAGCAAAGGGAAACACGCAGTGCAGGCCCCAGGGTTCCCTCCGGAGCAAGCTGAATGCTGGGGGTTTCTTAAAGCCAAATCAGATTCTGTGTTTGAGTCAAAATGATGGCTTCTAAAATACGGAAACAAGGGAAAAACAAAGGTCTTGTTGGGGATGGAAGCATCCACCCTAGGAAAACGCCTCAAGAAGCACTGGGAGGGAGATGCTTTCTGAGCACAGAGACCTCCAGGTAACGGAGAAACCTCCAAACCCTCCCTCCGTCCCTTCTGAGCACACACTGTGCCCCCAACCCCCGCAGAGCCCCGCCACGCCGTGGGGACGGACCCAAAGAGCGCCCATCCCAACAGAAACTCAGGTTTCCTCTGCAATGGCTTTGAGATGAAAGGAGTGACCCCTGTCTGCTGCCTACCTGCTGCAAAGCAGAGCACTGCCAGGTGATCCAACACACCGAAACATCCAAACTGAGCCCACAGTCAGATAACACAGAGGAAAAAAGCCCAAAATATGCAGTTCCCCTTTGATTCTCCAGATTCCGTGCTCTTCTACAGGAGCACCACCTCAGTACCTCTCTTCTTGCATCTCACTCCTCCCAGCTCAGAGCCAGGTTACCACGAGCAGGCAAGAGTAACTCACACAGAAGCGACAACAGCTTTTACAGGGCACAATCATTTGTTAGAACTGCACACAAGCAGAAAGCTCCACTCTCAGAGCCACAGAATTAATTACCAGCAAACACTCTCCCACAGGGACGCTCACTTTCAGTAAGCGCAGCCCATTGTAGGGCAACGGCACAGAAAACATCCAAGCATAAGGAAAGCAGAAAGAAAGCAAAGATGAACAAATCTGTTCGCAACGTGTTGTGGGATAGAGGAATAGGACTGTATTTGCCCACAGACTGATTGCTAATGGTACTCTCCCTGCTTTGCACTGTAAACAAGTTTAGGCAATGCTTCCAAACCTTGGATCAGACAGAAACATGCATCCAAAAGGCAGCGTAAGCTTGCTGACGGATGGACAAGCTGGTGTGCGGTGTTTCACTTGGAGAATGCAGGGCCCTTCCACCTGATTTGCACTGCTGCTGCCTCAGCATCGCCGCAGCTTTGGTGGCGGATGCTGAGCAGCCTCCTCCTGAAGTGCTGCTCGGCAGGAGCACGGCACCCAGCTGCAGCTACACGGCATCACAGCTCAGTCTGCAGCACCTCCAGTTTCTAAGGCCCTGTGAGGGCGTGATACCTCCCTCCCTACGGCTCTAAATGCTCACCTTCCTTCTTACTGCCCTGCAAATAACCTCTGTGATGGTTCTGCGTGCCCACCAGGCACCATAACCCTAATGCCTATCAGCTAGCAACAGTCCAACCAAACCCCAAGGCTGCCAGCACACAACAACCAAAGCAAAGCTCTCACAAACCTTGGGAACTCTGCACAGCTCCCAGCAGCCAGCGTTTATTGGCAGTGCCAGCCCCTATTAAAACAAGGCCAACTCCCACAGCATGTGCCGCTGAAACAGCTCTCCCCATTATTCACACTGGCAGCCAACATCTCCCCCCGACAGGGGGTAACTCAGTGACTGCTCTGCTCAATGCACGCTGCGTTTGATGTGGGAGCTGAGCAGCTTTGCTCAGGCCACAGAATCATTTAGGGTGCAACAGAGCATTAAGTTCATCAAACCCAACCATGCTGAGCAGGCTGGAGTGTGAGGCGACAGAAAGACCTCTCACCCCAAACTCAACCTATTCACACAAAGCACTGCTTCCTCCAAGCACAACACATCCAGAGTCAGTTTTGAAAGGAACCTCTGTGCCGAAAGGAACTACACGAGGCTCTCCAGAGCTGCTGCTGGATGCTGCACCTGGAGCAGAGAGAAGAAAGAGACCATAAACAGCATGCAAAGCGCACACAGTCGGAACGCTGAGCAACTCCTCCAGCTCTGTTTGCCCTGCGCAGGAACCACACCGGGCTGCAGCTGCCCCAACTGTATTTGCAAATCAGTTCTCCTCCGAGTGGAACATCTCCCACACTGCAGCCGTTAAACTTTAACTCACGGAGCTGAACGCGGCCATCGCGACCCCGCTTGGACGGCTCCAACTTCCACTTGCTCAATGCAATATTTAACAAAGAAAAGCAAAGCGGGTGGCAGGATTTAAAGCGACAACAGCAGTCCTTTCTGCAGCGTCCGGCGCTGAGCTCACCAGCTTTAATGGCACAGCACCTCAAATTCGGCCTTTCTTCAGCAAACTGGGAGCGTGACTGCAGGATAACGCAGCCACCCCTGACATCATCCACGGGAGATCCACACGCAACCTGCGGGCCGCGTTCCGACTGACCGCGCTGCCCGCCCTGCTGGCGGTTCCCCTCCGCGGGAAGGCTCGATTTCTCCCCAAGTCGTACGGATAATGCGGGCCCAGCAGCTGCAAGGCCAGGCCGCGGGCATCCTGCAGGAGCTCCGCCCCACGGCTGCGGGTGGGGATTCGGGACCCTCAGGGCCCACCGCCAGCCCTCAGCCCCAGGCCCCGCCGCGGCCTACCGAGGCTCACCGCCGCCCGCCGAGAGCAGGCCGCGCTAGGCCGCAGCCGGCCCGGAGCCCGTCCTTGGAGCCTCCCGAGGCCCGGGAGGGCTGCGAGGAGCCTCCCCGAGCCCCCCGGCCCGCCGCGGCCCCCCCTCACCTGCACATGATCCGCCATTTTGCTCCATTCATGCTCCGCTCCCTCCGCCTCCGCCGGGCCCGGCACGCGCCCGCCTCCGCCCCCCCACCCCTTCCTCAGCCACCAGCGCCGCCGCCTCAATGCGCGTGCGCGTCGCGCCCTCCCGCCTTGCTGCGCCTGCGCCGTTGCCGCCCACCCCTTTGACCACGCCCGCTCGCTCAGGCCACGCCCATCCGCCTCCGCCCCGCAGGGAGCAACGGGAACAGCGCGGCGCCCGCTGCGGCCGAGTGACGTCACGACGCCGGCGGCGCCGCGGAGGGAGGGGCGCACTTTGTTGACATCGCTCTTAAAGGGGCCGCGCACCCTCCTTGTCCCCGCGTGTTGCTCCCGTGCTCGCAGTACCCCCGGTTCAGCCGCCGCCCCCACCGCCCCCACCGCCCCCAAATTCCTGCGAAAAGCACGGAGAGGGTTTTTGCTGTGCGTAACCCGGCCCCGTTCGCTCCCTCCGCGCGGAAGTTCGGTGCAGGGCGTGCTGCCCCCGCGTGGCCCGAGGGTGAAGTCGCGAGGGGCTGAGGCGTGCACGAAGCTGCTGTGCAGAGCGAGCCTTGGGGTGCATCCTGTGCGAGCACCGGGGAGTGCATTCCCTGCATGCGCTGAAGGGCTGCAGTGCTCCGTGTGCACCAGTGCATGCATTTCCTGCATGCACCGGGGTTCTTCTGCGTGCATCAAGGGATGCAAGTGCTTTGCATTCCCTGCAAGCACCAAAGAATCCCCTGCATGCACTGAGCGCTGAGGTGCAATGCATGCACTCATGGATGTGCTTCCTACGAGCACTAACCAATGGGGTGCTTTGCATGCACTGAAGAATGCATCCCCTGCATGCAACAAGGGCTGCAATGCTCTTCACGCACCAACAGACGCTATGCTTTGCACACACCAAGGGATGCATTCTCAGCATGCTGCACTTCCTGCATACTCAGAGGGCTTCATTCCCTGCATGCACTGACAGACACAGTGCTGTCCATGCACGCAGGGCTGCATTTCCCACGTGTACCATGAGCAGCAATGCCACAGACCAACCCACGCCCCTCACCCACCCATGCTGACTTCCATCCCATGCCATGCACCAGGGGACCTTGCAGCTCAGACCCATGCAGGATGAGCAGCAACATCACACTGCAGATAGGCCATGTGCTCCCACCCACCCAAACCCCAGCACCACCCCCCCCCCCACCTTTCTGCAGGTCCCCGTTCCCACCCCAGCAGCTGCTCAGGGCCCCGCATGCAGCTGTGCATCCAGCTGCCCTTTATGGTAACAGCATGAAGGCAGGAAGCGGAGCATGGGGAGGAAACAGCAGCACCCAACCACACATCACGTGGTGTCAGCGCAGACGGGGCACTGGGGACATTGGGTGACAGAGGGGCAGCACAGACAGATGCTCTGGGCTGCAGGATGGAGGAGGCGGTGGTGAAGCAGGGCGTGCTGCACCTGCAGCTGCAGCAGACCTTCGGCAAGGTGAGGGTGCAGGGTGGGGGGCTTCCTGCTTAGGGCTCTGGGGGGCAGCAGGGGGGCTGCGTGCGTTGGCAATGGGATGTGCAGCGCCTTGAGCATCCTCGAGCTGGAGGGTTCAGTGCTGGGATGTGACATGAAGAGATGCAGAGCAACCAGAGCCCCTCTGCAGCTCAGCGCAGTGGGATGGGGTTAGGCGCAAAGTGATGCAACCCCCATGCACCATTGCTTCAGAGCCTGCTGCAGTTCAGTGACAGTGGCTGCTGCTCTTGTGCAAGGAGGAAGGAGTTGTTGACCGTGCTGGGTGGGGAGGATGAGCACCCAGCAGGACGTGGGGGCTGCAGAGCAAATGGGGTGGATTTGGAGCTTGGCCCTAGCAAAAGGTGCAGCAATTCAGCTGCTGGGCCCCTCAGGTTCCCCTTGAAGCCTTTTTGGTGCAAAACTTCCTCTGAGGCTGCACACCTCCCATGAAGAATGCAATGAATTTCTCTGCTTGCTAAGAGGGCGTGAGCCAGGGATTGCTCTGAAGCTGATGGTTTTAGGAACAGGGGAGTAAATGAGGAGCTGGAAGCACTTCGGGGGGGGGGCACGGATTGCAAGGGGATGCCATGAGTAGGGGGATGGGATGAGAAGAGGGGTGCAGTGGGCAGGGGAATGCAATGGGTAAGTGCATGCCGTAAGTAAGGGGTTACCATGGGCAGGGGGATGGCATGGATAAGGGGTTTCCATGGGCAGGGGGATGCTATAGGTTAGGGGATGCCATGGATAGGGGGTTTCCATGGGCAGGGGGATGCCATAGGTTAGGGGATGCCATGGATAGGGGGTTTCCATGGGCAGGGGGATGGTTTCCTCACATCCCACCCAGGCTGGCTGATGCTGAGCAGCCTTCAGTTCCCCTTTGCAGCACAGGGACGCCCATCTCCCTTACGCCGTGCTTGGGGTTGGAGATGTTTTCCCCGTGCTGCCCAGTCCCCCGGGGGCCACGTGGGCATTTCGGGAGGTGAGACCTTGCCTGGATCACGGCGCATTTAGCACCAATTGCAAACTGTGACTCGTGGGGATGAAATTCCTTGGAAAGGCGAAAGCAGAGCTGCTAAGCCTACCCTTCCCCCCCCCCCCCCCCCCCCCCCACTCCCCCCCACCCCTTTTGCTACTTCATGCCACATCAGAAATGGAAGAAGTATTGGGGCGTTCTGTACCGGGAAACTCCCCGCTCCACCGCCCGCCTGGAGCTCTTTGAGAGCGCAGACAAACCGCGGAAGGGTGAGAGCAGCCGGCGCCTGGTGAAGCTGAGCGACTGCGTGCACGTGGCCGAGGCGGGCGGCGAGGCGGGCTGCCCCCGTGCCACGGCCGCGTTCCTGCTGGAGACCACCGAGAAGCGGTACCTCCTGGCGGCCGAAGGCGGCGAGGCGGAGGGATGGGTGAGGAGGCTGTGCCAGCTGGCGTTCCCGGTGAGAGCTGGGGGACGGGGGGATGGATGGGTGGGATATCCGGGATATAGGGGGTGATGGGTCCGTTTGGGGTACGGATGGATGGGATAAATGTGGCATGGAGGATGCTGGGTCCATTTGGGGTACGGATGGATCCATGTGGGGTATGGTTGGGTCCATTTGGAGTATGCATGGATGGAATAACCAGGGCACAGGGGGTGCTGGGTCCATCTGGGGTATGGATGGGTGGGATAAGTAGCGTGTGTGGGATGCTGAGTCCATTTGAGGTATGGATGGATGGTATAACCATAGCGTGGGCGATGCTGGGTCCATTCGGGGTATGGATGGGCCCATTTGGGGTGTGGTTGAGTCCATTTGGGGTATGATTGGGTCCATTTGGGGTATGGATGGTTGGGATAACTGGGGCACAGGGGATGCTCGATCCATTCGGGGTATGGGTGAGTCCATTTGGGGTATGGTTGGGTCAATTTGGGGTATGTATGAATGGAATAACCAGGGCACAGGGGATGCTGGGTCCATCGGGGGTATGGATGGATGGGATAACTGTGGCATGGGGGATGCTGGGTCCATTTGGGATATGGATGGGTCCATGTGGGGTATGGTTGGGTGGGATAAGTAAGATATGGAAGATGGATCCATGCAGGGTATGGGTGGGATAACTGGGCTGTGGGGGTGGGCTGGATCAAATTGGGATATGGATGGATGGGTTAACCTGGTTGTGAGGTCTGCTGGGTCCCTTTGGGGTATAGTTGGGTGGGACAACTGCACTACAGGAGCTGTGGCTCACCTCTTCCTCTTTCCTTGTAGAGGAGCCAGGAGGAGCAGGCAGTGGGGAAGGACAGACGGCTGAGCTCTGACGGCGAGTTCTCCATGGCTGAAAACTCCCTGTACAGCTCTCGGGGCAAAGGCGAGTGTCTGGGTGTGGGGAGGGGGCCGTGTTTGTGGGTGAGCATCATCCTGCAGGCAGCACAACTTTCAGAAATGGCCTTTGAGTTCTTTTCCTGCTCTGCGGTTTGGCTGGGCTGGGTTTCACCGCGGGTTTTGCCTTTATCAGCCGGACACCGCTTCCCCTCCGGGGCTGAGCGCTGCAGCACGGTGCTCCCTGCAAACATCCCCCCCTTCCTCCCATCCCCAGGCGTGGAGCAAGACTTCGAGGTGACACTGAGGGCCACCGAGTCCTCGGAGCGCTGCCGCCTGCGGGGCCGCTTCGTGCTGCGGGCGGGCGAGGAAGCCTTGGAGCTGCGGGGTGTGCAGAGCAGGGATGTCCTTTACAGCTGGCCCTACCGCTTCCTGCGGCGCTTCGGGAGGGACAAGGTATGGGGATGCTCAAAGGGTGGGAGCATGGAGGGGGGGGAGCACTGGAAATCATAGAATGGTAAAATCGTTGGGGTTGGAAAAGACCTCCAGGGTCGTCAAGTCTTAACTGTCATCCCGTCCCCACCGTGCTCATAGAGTCGTTGAGGTTGGAAAAGGCCACTGAGGTCATCAAGTCAACTGTTGACCCATCCCCACCGTGCCCATAGGGCCATTAAGGTTGGAAAAGACCACTGAGGTCATCAAGTCAACTACTGACCCATCCCCACCGTGCCCATAGGGCCATTAAGGTTGGAAAAGACCACTGAGGTCATAAAGTCAACTGTTGACCCATCCCCACGGTGCCCATAGAGTCATTAAGATTGGAAAATCCCTCTAGGATCATCACATCCAACTGTTGACCCATCACCGCCATCCCCACAGAATCACCGAGGTTGGAAAAGACCACTGAGATGACCAAGTCCAAGCAGCCCATCCCCACCCTGCCCACCAACCACGTCCCCGAGCTCCACCTCTCCCTTTTCCTTGAGAGATGTTGCCGTTCCCCTCCTCCAGGTCACCTTCTCCTTTGAGGCCGGCCGGCGTTGCGCCTCTGGCGAAGGGAACTTTGAGTTCGAGACCAGACAAGGCAACGAGATCTTCCAGGTGATCGAATCGGCCATCGCCGTGCAGCGGGAACGGGGCGGCCCTGGGGACGACGGCACGCGGCCACACCAACAAACCCAGCTCCCCGAGAGGGCTCAGGAGCACGAGGAGCACCACGCTAAGAGCATCTACAGCCAACCCTGCAGCCCCCTGATCCACACCACCCCCTCGGCTGTGCCCAAAGCTCCAGAGAAGGGCACGAGGAAGGATGCCGTGGGTGAATTGGAGTACGCCGTTCCCTTCGATACCATCGCCAAGTCGCTGATGGTTGGAAAATTCGGGAGCATCCTCCAGGGCCCCGCCGACGCTCCGGATCCGCTGTATGACAGCATACAAGAGGCAGGTGGGCATCCTCCATTGCCTCGTCCCCGCGCTAAACCGGAGCACATCTATGATGAGCCTGAGGGTGTGTGCACCCACACTGTCTACGATGAGCCCCAGGAGGTGAAGGGCGAAGCGTGGAGGCTGCAGGCAGCCCCCGAGGAGCCTTCGGGGCACGAATATCCCTACAACCCCCAGCGGGACGACTACGCCGTGCCCAAGAGAGCCGTCCCACTGCGGCACGGCAAGGAGTGGCTCGGGGACATGGAGTACGACAACGTGGTCTTCCAGATGGCCAAGAAGAGGAACAAGCAGTGAGAGAGCGCGGGGTGCTCGGCCCCATCGCCAGCGGTGCACATCTGGACAGCTGCGGCCGCTGGAGGGCACTGCGCGCCCGCGCTGTGGGGTCGGCACCGCCGGACTCGGGAGCGGGGCACGGTGCGCCCCAGAGCCTGGCAAAGCGTGGTCCCAAAGGGTGCACGCCCCACACCGTAACGGGTGGAGTGGGCAAGGACGGACCCAGGGGTGCCCATCCCTCACTGTAAGAGCTGGGTGGTGGTGAACATCTCAGGGATGCGCATCCCACAGTGTAAGGGCTGGATGCTGGTGCACATCCCAGGGGTGCACAGCCCACACCATAAGGACCAGCTGGCAAAGCACAGCCTCAAGCACGCGCGTCCCACGCCGTAGTGGCGGCAGTGCACAGCTCTGAGGTTGCACATTGCACACCAGAAGGGCCGGCTTGCAGGCAGTGCACACTGCAGGGATGCACACTGCACACTGTACAGGTTGCTCTGTTGGTCCCCAAGCAGAGCTGCCATGTCCCGGTGCTGAGGAACGTTCCCCATCACCCCACAGCTCTTCCACCCAAATCAAAGCAAAAGCCATGAATTATTTATGCTCTCTCTCAATCAAATAAATGGTTAGGTGCTTGAGTTAATTTCCTGAAGCCTGAAAATCCAAAGTGCAGACTTTTAATAAGGCAAATTAAGTGCTTTATATATTACACTGATTAAAGCTGCGTATCAATCCATCTATCACACGTTGAATGGAAGGGGCTGGGAACAGCCAGGGCGCCAGGGATGCTCCGGCACAGAAAATCCTACAAGTTTAAAAAGAGAAAGAAACGATCTCTAACGTGTGACCAAATTAATTAGAGCTCATTATGGCGGTTATTTATTATTAATGGGTGTTAACACAGTCCTCTCCTCCCCGTTGCCATCCCTTTGCGTTGCCTCCGGCCGCCTCCGCCGCGATTTTTCTTCGTTAAGTGGAGGAGTGGTAACACCTTTGGGCTCCGATATCCTATGGGTGTGATGGGATTTGTGCTGTGCTGGGCTAACGAGGGAGCTGCTGATCACTTTGCACAGGGGTTGAGCACACGGGCTGGTTGGATTCCCACCTCTCCGGTTTGCTCGTTCCTCTTTTTGGGTGTAAAATGAGATGTGAGCTGGGATGGAAAGCCCAGAAAAGGGGGATGCAAAGGCTGGAAAACCCCTTTGCAGTGCTCAGCATGGGAGCGTGTAGAGCATGAGATGAGAAAACACAAATCGATGGCGGAGAGAGGAGGGAAGAGATTAGAGCACAAAGCCCCAGACGAATGGAGTGCGGTGTAATCTGATTAGGGAGTCGTTGTCGTTATTGTGTTATGCTGATTATAAATCATTAAGGAGCACAGCTAATCACAACAGAGATTTGGTGGGAGATTTAAGGGTTGCTGCCTCCAGCACTGCCCCACCCCAAAGGGGAGGGCAAACCCAAACCCAGACCCAAACCCAAACCCAAATCTAAATCCAAACCCAAATCCAAACCCAAACCCAAACCCAAATCTAAATCCAAACCCAAATCCAAATCCAAACACAAATCCAAACCCAAACCCAAACCCAAATCTAAATCCAAACCCAAATCCAAATCCAAACCCAAACCCAAATCCAAACCCAAACCCAAATCCAAACCCAAATCCAAATCCAAACCCAAATCCGAACTCAAACCCAAAAAGAAATGCAAGCCCAAAGCCAAAGCCAAAGCCAAACCCAAACAAATAACCCTGACCCATATCCAAACCTAAACTCAAATCCAAATAACACAAATCCAAAGCCAAAGCCAGACTCAAATCACAGCTCAAGTTCAAACCCAAAGCCAACCCTAAATCCAAATTCAAGTCCAAACTCAAATCCAAACTCAAAACCAAACCCAAACTCAAGCCTAAACCCAAACCCAAATCCAGGCCTAAGTAACTCAAATCAAAACTAAAACCCAAATTACACAAACCCAAACTCAAATCCAAACCCAAATAAATCAAAACTCAAATCCCAACTCAAATCCAAACCCAAAGCCAAACCTAAATCCAAACCCAGGCTCAAATCAAAACCCAAAGAACACAAATCAGAACTCAGTGCCAAAGCCAAACGCAAACCCAAACAACTCAAATTGAAACTCAGACCCCAACCCCAACACAACCCCAACCCCAATCCAACCAAAACCCCATCCCAACCCAAACACAGCTGAAACCCCAACCCAACCAAGATCCAAACCCCAAACCAACCCCAACCCAACTCCAACCCAACCCCAAGTCCAACCCAACACCAACCCCAATCCAAACAAAGCCCCATCCCAACCCCAACACAACTGAAACTCCAACCCAACCCAACCGAGATCCGAACCTCAACCCAACCCCAACCCAACCCCAACCCCAACCCCAACCCAACCCCAACTGAACCAAAACCTCATCCCAGCCCCAACCCAACTGAAAACCCAGCCCAGCCAACCGAGATCCAAACCCCAACCCAACCCCAACCGCAACCCAACTCCAACCCAACCCCAACCGAACCAAAACCCCAACCCACCCCCATCCCATTCCTCCCCAGCTCTCCCCATGGCCATCTCCCCCTATTAGGGCTGCTCTCTCTGCAGCACTGCCTGAATCCCAGGCGCCAGAGTGCAGCTGCAAACTGCATTAGCGTCGCGCCGCGGAGTCCCTAATACAATTATGGGGCAGCATTAGAGGTGCTAATTGACAAACCCCTAATCAGTGCCGGGATTTATGTCAATCAGCCCCTGGACAGGGTGGGGCAGAGCCCTTCATTCATAAAAATTGCTTAATGGAGGGATCTGGGTTCTGTCCGCTGTCTCATGGGCACGTCCTTGGGATGGGAAATAGGGAAAGGGACGGGAAGGTGTGTGTGGGGGGAGGGTGGGAGGGGGGTTTAAGCCCTTTTTGGTGGCTTGAGACGTCACTGGAGGGATTGCATGGAAAAAAAGGTGGGGGGGGGGGGGGGAAAGGAGGTTGTTCTCACCTGCCCACCCCGCATGGAGGATGCGGGCTGCTTTCCTGCCCTCGGCTGCAGCGCAATTAATTGGCAATTACCAGCAGTCCATAAAGCACGGCCGTTCTTGGGGAGGAAGCTGTAAAACCGCGCCACTTGGGCCGCGTTTCCTTCACTCCTCATCGATCCCATGGCCTCGGGGCGGCGCACCTGGCCGACCCTCATCGATCCCCTGGGATTTCGGTGGGAAGTGGGCAAACTGAGGGCGCAGCCCTACGGGCCGCTGTGGGCAGCAGGTCTGGATCCCAGAGCAACTTTCTCTCCCTTTCCTTCTGTGCAAGTGCAAGGCCATTACTGTATGGGTGCAACGCTGTGCAGGTGCAGTGCTGTGCGGGTGCAGTGCTGTGCAGGTGCAGTGCCATTCAGATACAATGCTGTTCAGGTGCAACACTGTGCAGGTGCAATGCTCTGCAGGTGCAACAGTGTTCAGGTGCAAAGCTGTGCAGGTGCAGTGCTGTTCAGATACAATGCTGTACAGGTGCAAAGCTGTGCAGGTGCAATGCTCTGCAGGCACCATGCTGTTCAGATACAGTGCTGTGCAGGTGCAAGGCTGTGCAGGTGCAAGGCTGTGCAGGTGCAACACTCTGCAGGTACCGTGCTGTTTAGATGCACTGCTGTGCAGGTGCAGTGCTGTTCAGATGCAATGCTGTTCAGATGCAGTGCTGTTCAGATGCAACGCTGTTCAGATGCAACGCTGTTCAGATGCAACTGTGCAGGTGCAGTGCTGTTCAGATGCAACGCTGTTCAGATGCAACGCTGTGCAGGTGAAACGCTGTGCAGGTGCAGTGCTGTTCAGATGCAATGCTGTTCAGATGCAGTGCTGTTCAGATGCAATACTGTTCAGATGCAACGCTGTGCAGGTGCAACGCTGTGCAGGTGCAGTGCTGTTCAGATGCAGTGCTGTTCAGATGCAACGCTGTTCAGATGCAACGCTGTTCAGATGCAACGCTGTGCAGGTGCAACGCTGTGCAGGTGCAGTGCTGTTCAGATGCAATGCCCTTTGCAAAGCCCTTTTCCTGCAGAGCCCGCCCTGCTGCTGCACGGTGTTGCCCAGTGACTCTGACGCTCGGAGCACGGGATGCACAGAAGATCCTGCAGCTGGGATGCACGGAGCTGCTCACGGGAAGCCACACGGTGTGACCCGTGTCACACTGTCCCCTGCACAAGGCCCACCTTTCCCAGGGGTGTGCACTGATCTCATTAGAACAGGAGCCGGGAAGTGGCTGCATTTCCACCCCGCTGCTCTCGGTTATCGCAGAGAAAGGGGAGCCAATTAGCAGCAGCTGGTGAGAGCCTCAAATTATTATTAATTTCAAACAAAGCATATGCTTTGTGTTAACAATCCTCCGCGGTGTGGCAGAAGGGCCAACGCCATCCAGATGGCTTCGACGTGCGGTGGGAATGAGTAATGTGCAGCTCTGCCACCACGCCAGCAGCGTGTGGGCATGGGGAGAGGGGGGTGAGCGGCGTGGTGAGGGGTCACAGGTAGCACCCGTGGCCAAAAATCCCCTGCAGGCACTGCTGCATGCAGGGCAGGGATGCTGGTGGCCCTATGGGGATGCTGGCAGCCCTACGGGGTGGGATATTGGTTGTCCTATGGGGAGGGATGCTGGTTACCCCATAGGGATGCTGGTGGTCTTATGGGAGGGATGCTGGGATCCTATAGGGATTCTAGTGGTCCTATGGGAAGAGGTGCTGGTGGTCCTATGGGGACATATGCTGGTTATCCCACAGGGATGCTGGTTACCCATAGGGATGCTGGTGGTCTTATGTGAAGGATGTTGGGATCCAATAGGGTTTCTGGTGGTCCTATAGGGAGGGATGCTGACAGTCCTATGGGGATGCTGGCAGCCCTATGGGGTGGAATACTGGTGGTCCTATGGGGACATATGCTGGTTATCCCATAGGGATGCTGGTTACCCAATAGGTGTGCTGGTGGTCTTATGTGAGGGATGTTGGGATCCAATAGGGTTTCTGGTGGTCCTATAGGGAGGGACGCATGACAGCCCTATGGGGTGGAATACTGGTGGTCCTATGGGGACATATGCTGGTTACCCCATAGGGATGCTTGTGGTCCTATGGAGAAGAAAGCTGGTGACCCCGTAAGTGTGCTGGTGGTCTTATGGGAGAAATGCTGGGATCCTCTAGGGTTTCTGGTGATCCTGTGGGAAGGGATGCATGTGATCCTATGGGAACAAATGCTGACAGCTCAATGGGGAGGGATGCTGAAGGCTCTCATGAGCAGAACCCTCTGCAGGATTGATGTTGGAGCGGACAGACGATGTCCCTCTCCCTCCTGCTGGCAGAGGGTTTGCACAACCCTGACTCACCCCCAAAGCCTTTAACACACACATTGCAGACACGGGGAGCAGCAGAGCTGAACTCCCCTTGGAATGGCACAGAGAGGCATTAAGGCAGAGCTCAGAGCAGCTCTTCCCCTTTGCAACGCAGCAATCCCATCCAAAGCTGCAGGTAGCAAAACAAAGGGCTGTTCTATTATTTCCTCCCATCGTTGGGAACACACCCATGCAGGTTTCCTCAACACCCCCTGCGTGTCACTGCCCCATCCATGGGGACACAGCGAGGCTGTGACAGAAGCCCTGGGGGTGATGGTGACAACGGAGCTGCTCAAAATCCCATGCCCGGAACTGGGAGAGGAGCATCTCTGGGAGGAAAGGGGTAAAAATAGCTCTGTGTCAGTGAGAGCAGCAGGGGGGATAATGGGGGGGGGGGGGCAGCCAGGGGCTCTGCGAGGGCAGGCAGTTATAAATAGGAGTAATTACTGCAGAGGGGGTGAGCGGCTTAATGAGGGGCTGGGCTGATGGAAGCGCTGGGATTGAAGGATGCATCCCAGCACTGCGGTGGGAACTGCAGCACTGCAGGAAGGGCACGGGGGTGAGGGGACCCCCAGGGGGGCTCTGTGCCCCCAGGCAGGCCATGAGCATTGTGAGGGAGGGAGAAATGTTCAGGTCTTAATTCCATGCCCTCCTGCAGGGCTGCTACCTGATGGCTGAATAATCGCATCCAGTGGTTCATTTTAATTAAAACCTGTGGCTCTCTCAGTTTGGTGCATGGGCAGAGGTGTGGGCTCACTGCTAGGGAGGAGGCTCAGCTGTCTGCCCCAAAGCCAGCTCCTGTAGCCCCTGTGCGATGCGATGCAATGCAATGCAATGCAATGCAATGCAATGCAAACCCAACCCTAACGCAGTGCAAAGCAGTGCAACAGACTGCAGTGCAGCCCTAACCCTAATCCAGTGCAAAGCAAAGCAGTGGAATGCAATGCAACCCTAACAACCCAGTGCAAAGCAATGCAACGGACTGCAATGCAACCCCAACCCTAGCAACCCAGTGCAAAGCAATGCAATGGACTGCAATGCAACCCTGACCTTAACCCAGTGCAAAGCAATGCAATGGAATGCAGTGCAGGGGTTGATTCATGGCCCCATCCATGCCATGGATGCCATAAGGGCGTTAAAATGGAGACAAACCAAATCCCTCTTGTAGGGATCTCCGGAGTGCAGCTGCCTTCATGACCTCAGTGCTCATTTCACCCCCCCAGAACACTGAGCCACGACCCACACTCAGCACTGGGCAAACTGGGAGCAGCGCAAGCACCACCTATGCTGCACAGCAGAACATCTGCTGGGAAGAGGTTTAAAATGAGGCTGAGTCTGTGCACCAGCATCAGAGCTAACTGAGTTAGAGCCCATCACCGAGCCACAGATCCACTTTTCCACGAGTTCTGAGCACCCCAGACTCTGTTCTGCTTTGAATTAACGCAAGCTCCCGTGGCTCTGCTGCTGTGCGATGCTTTCCGAGCTGCCCATCCTCCTCCCACCCCCACGTCTGCACTCAGACCCACACCGGAGGCTTTGCACAGAGCCCCTCTCACTGCACACAAAGGCAGGGGTGCCCAGGGAGGACCCCAACCACGAGGTGCTCACCCACTGTGCCGCCACCCCCCGCAACACGCAGCCCCATATGATCACCAGGTTGAACAAATGCTTCCTCCCACCCCAATAACCTCCTTTGGCTCCACGCTGTCGCAGAGCACAAGGAGCATCACAGGGCTGAGAGAGCACACAGCACCCGCAGGTCAGCACCCCTTCCTCCTTCAGCCCCATTACCAAAGCCCCTTGATTGCTTTTTGCCCCATTAGCACGGCGCTCCTGCAGCTCATCCCGCTGTAACCTCATGCGCATTATTGCAGCCATCTCCCATTTCCCGTCCCCCAAAGCCCCATCAGCCACCATCTCCAGCCCCTTCTGCACTTTATGACCTTTGCTCCTCTGGTCTCACTGCTCCCCCAATTTGCTCCTGTCAGCAAATTCCAGGGTTGCTGCACTCTTTGCTTTCTGGGTTATTGACCCCTAAATTCTTCCCATGGGGGCTTTCTCTCCTATTGCCTCAGTCCTGCTCCAGCTGCTCCATTCCTCCTTCCTACACACCCCAGCACCACGCTCACAGCCCATCCAACCAGCTCTCTGTCTGCTGCCCCAATGCAGGGGCACGCATTTCATGCAGGTTTTGCATGCAAACAGCAAAAAGCAAAGCTTAAAGTTGCCAAGGGGGGTGGGGGGAGGGATAGATTAGCAGTGAGAACTTCCGGGCAGGTTGCAAGCAGCGTTGAACCTGCACAGCATTGCAACTGCACAGTGCTGCACCTGCACAGCATTGCATGGCATTGCAACCTGCACAGCACCACGCTAACATTTAACCCTGAAGAAGAACAAAAGAAGAACTTTTCCCCTATGCATGACAAAAGGGCCGGGCGGGGCCCACCCAATAGAGTCCTCCTGCAGCCCCCTCCCCTTAATTAACCCCCATCTCATCAGCCCCAGCTGCTCCGAGCTGAGATGTGGCCGCTGTGTCTGATCACACCCAGCCCCAAAGCAGCTCCTAAAGGGGATCCACGTCAAGCCTCCAGAAAATTGGGATCCTTCAGAGCTGCTCCTGTCAGGATCCACAGCATCCCCGCTCCTTGGCTTTGTAGTTGGTGTGTTTGTTTGTTTGCACTCGCTTGTCAGCTCCCCCCCTCAGCAGCGTCCCAGATGAGAGCAGATTGCATGCTAATAAATTCTGGATTGGCAGCAGCACCCGGAGAAGGGGGAGAAGAGCAGCTTGAGCTACAAAGGGAGCATCGGTGCTGCACCTGTGTTTGGTTCTGAGCCCTGGCAAGGCAGGAGGGGGGATGCAGGATGGAGCAGGGCATGGGATGGGATGGGATGCAGGATGGAGAAGAAGCAGGGGATGGGATGCAGGATGGGGCAGGAGCAGGGGATGGGATGCAGGGTGGAGAAGCAGAAGGGGATGGGATGCAGGGTGGAGAAGGAGCAGAGAATGGGATGCAGGACAGAGCAGCAGCAGGGGATGGGATGCAGGATGGGGCAGGAGCAGAGAATGGGATGCAGGGTGGGGAAGGAGCAGGGGATGGGATGCAGGGTGGAGCAGCAATAGGGGATGGGATGCAGGGTGGAGCAGCAATAGGGGGTGGGGTGCAGGACAGAGCAGCAGCAGGGGACGGGATGCAAGGTGAATCAGTAGCAGGCAATGAAACGCACACCACTGCACGTGCAGTAGTGCTCACACCATCTCCCTGCTCACCCTGCCCATGCACACACGCACGCTGCTGGTGCAAACCCTGGATCCTCCCCCTCCTCCCCACCTCCTGCCAACCCCCCGGGATCCAGCAGCAAGGCTGAGGGCTGTTTCCTTTTCTTCCACGAGGAGTGTAATCCCCCCCTTTGAAAGGCGCATCCTCCGCTTGATGCTTCCTGACATTAATATTATCATCCCCGAGCAGCCGCAGAGCCCAGCTGTCGCCTGCGATTAGGGCGCTGACACAGATCGGTGCAAGATTTCACGAGCGTCTCATTACTGCTGACTCCGGTTCCACACGCCTTATATAAGTCATCTTGCATCAACCTGTCACCGGCGGAGCGGCTCCGCATGCTGAGCAGGGGTGGCTGTGGGGGACGGGGCCATATCTTTCCCCCCCCCCCCCCCCCCCCCCCCCCCGCACCACCCCGGATTGGGGTCCTGCATCTCTTTCCAGGAGGATTTATCCCTATGGAGCGTCCTGCACTGTGGGGCTCAGGGCGGATTGGAGCTCAGGGCAGGGAGCTTTGGGGACAAGGAGAAGGGGCAGCATCCTGATAGCTCTCAGCTCTCAGTATCCCAACCCCTCCCCAGTATCCCACCCCCCCCCCCCCCCCCACCCCTCAGCATCCCCAAACCACACCAGCCACCCCGCCGCCCCCCCAGCATCCCACTTGGTGTTCCCTCATCCTTGCCCTGCCGATACTCTCTCCCATCCCGATCACAAATTCAGGGGGAGATCTTAGAGGCAGAATGTAATTACTGTGGCTGGAGCGGGGCCAGCGCTTTGCAGCGAGCGCGGGGACTCTTTCAGAAAGTGCTGTGGGTTCATTAATGGCCTCAAAAAGCCAGGCCTCCTCTCTCTGTTTGCTGCTGGTGTTTTCTCTGTTCATGCACCGTGCAGGCTGCAGCCTCCAGCAGCACAGTGTGGCTTCCAAGCATTGCTGCACAGCCTCAGCTCGGGGACAAGTGGTGTCCTTGCAGGCCATGCTGGGGGGCCAGGATGCCACCGTGTCCCTTCAGCCTCCCCGCTGCTCTGCATGGCTGTCCATCCCTGCTGTGCATCCCTGCTGTGCAGAAACACCAGTGTGGCCGTGCATCCCTGCTGTGCATCCCTGCTGTGCATCCCTGCTGTGCATCCCTGCTGTGCAAAGGCACTGTTGTGGCCGTTCATCCCTCCTGTGCAAAGCACCGGCACGGTTGTGCATCTCTGCTGTGCAAAAGTACCAATGTGGCCGTGCATCCCTGCTGTGCATCCCTGCTGTGCAAAAGCACCAGTGCGGCCGTGCATCCCTGCTGTGCATCCCTGCTGTGCAAAAGCACCAGTGCGGCCGTGCATCCCTGCTGTGCACCCCTGCTGTGCAAAAGCACCAGTGCGGCCGTGCATCCCTGCTGTGCATCCCTGCTGTGCAAAAGCACCAGTGCGGCCGTGCATCCCTGCTGTGCATCCCTGCTGTGCAAAAGCACCAGTGCAGCCGTGCATCCCTGCTGTGCACCCCTGCTGTGCAAAAGCCCTGCTGTGGCCGTGCATCCCTGCTGTGCAAATCACCAGGCTGGTGGTTCATCCCCGCCGTGCAAAAGCCCCGCCGTGGCCGTGCGTGTGGGAGCAGTGCTTGCAATGTGACCCCGCTCCCCAAAGGGCTCATCAGCAGCGAAAGGAGAAACGCGTCTCCTCCGTGCAATTAATCACAGCAGCTATTTGTAAATGAAGGCAACCGCTGCTCATCAGCTGGAAGCGCCTCCGATGCTCCCCTTGCCAGGCGGTCCGAGGGTGGCAGATGATTAAAAGGAGCTCCCTTGGATTTCTCTCTGTGTTTTTTCCTTTGTCGCTGTATCCGCGATTGGGAATATTTGGGGTCGGGCACCGAAGAGCCCCGTGCAACCCCAGCTCAGCTCCTTGCTATGTGATGATTTCCATGTTATCTCAGCGAGGCAATTCAACCTCATGCCGACATCTCCCGTGTTCCCAGGTGCTTGGGTGCCGAAGATCACGTGGTTCCAAAGGGCAGATCACCCTCATGAAGGATAAACCCTTAACGATGAGCAGGGCTGGGGAGCGATGGGCGCTGACTGCACCCAAAGGGCCCCATTGGTGTGAACCCCGTGGGGAGGGCTGACCCCCACCCCCATTCCTCCCCGCTGTGTCCCCTTCTCCTCTCTGCCACGAGGGCACCGATCGGTGCCGTCAGCTCACAGCAGGGCCATTCAATGTAAATGGTGGGGACTCGTTGGCCGGAGCGGCGCTGGAGGGAACAGCAGCGAGCGCTGTTAGACGGGAGAGCGGGGAGCGTGAGCGCAACGCAGCCCTTCAGCCTGGGATGCGCGTCGGCCTCTTCCCCACCCTCACAGCTGATCTCCCTGAGCTCTGCTGGAGGCTTTTCCTGTACTGCGCATAAAGAGGAGAGCAGAAGAGCAGCTCCTCCGGGCCGGGCAGGAGCTCCTCTTCCACATTGAGTTTAGACGAGGAAAGCCCACTCCGTCCGCCCCGTGCGGGGGCACCGCGACCAGCAGCCCGGCCCGGCCCAGCGCTGCTCATCCCTGCCCGGCAGCACAGCCGTGATCCGCCTCTCAATCCGACGCGGGGTGGGAATCAGGCGGGCAGGCGGAGATCGGCTCCTTTTGGCGGCTCCTTTCCCTCTGCTCCGGCCCTGCTCTGCACATCCCTCCCCGGCAGTGCCTCCTTCTGTGCTTCCTCCTCATCCTCTCCCTCCTCATCTTCCTCCTCTCCCTTCTCTACCTCCTCATCCTCCTCATCTTCTTCTCCCTCCTCTCCCTCCTTTTCCTCCTCCTCCATCTCTCCCTTCTCATCCTCCTCCCTCATATTCCTCCTCATCCTTCTCATCTTCTTCTCCCTCCTTCCTCCTCATCCTCCTTTTCCTACTCACTCTCCTTCCTCATCCTCTTCTCCCACCTCTTCCTCCTCATCCTCCTCACCTTCTTCTCCCTCCTCTCTCCCCCCTATTCCTCCTCATCCTTCTCTCCCCCCTATTCCTCCTCATCCTTCTCTCCCCCCTATTCCTCCTCATCCTCCTCATCCTCTTCTCCCTCCTGCCCCTCCTCCTCTTCCTCCTTTTCCTCCCCTCTCTCCTCTTCCTCCCCCTCCCCAAAGTAGCAGACAGCCTCACCAAGGATGCTCGGAGTCTTGGGGTTCTCCCCAGCCCCCCACCCAGCACCCAGTTGCCATCAATGAGAGTTATAAGGCCACTAATTTTATCAATGGAGAAACCCGAGGCGGGGAGGTGGGGTTTCCTGTGCTGGGTAATGGGAGCATCATGTCTCCAATTAAAGTTTGGAGGATTCATCGTGGAGCCGGGGCCGTCAGAGCTGACATTTATTGGGCTGTCAGACTCAATCTCTTTCAGGAGCTGCTTCCCCGAGCAGAGTGGATTATACATCATTTATGCCTTTGCTATAGGGGAACTCAATTTGGGGTGGTGCTTTTATAGTGCGCCTGGCTTCGGGTATCCATCATGTTTTGCTTCCTCTGATGGGAAAGCACCACCTGACCCCACTGCAACGAAGCCCCTTCATTAACTCTCATTACTCCTGCATGCAGAAACCCGGAGCAGAACTCAGGGTCCCCCCAGCGAGCTCCTTTCCCATCCCCATTCCCCTTCCCTTCCCCTCCATCCTCCCCAGGAAGGCTCAGTGTTGCTTTCCTCATTCGGCACCACAGCGCTGTTTTTATCCCCTGCTTTGGTGGCTGCTGCTCCCCGACCTGCTTGGGGGACAGGAGGGGATGGGAGGGATGGGAGCTGCCCCCTCCACAGCCCACAGCCCCATTGGGATGCACTTTGGGGCTTTTCACCCCATTTCCACCCACTGTGTTCCTGCATTGCTTTGGAACGGAGCTGGGCTCTGCAGGATCCCATATCAATCCTGTATCAAGTCTACATCAATCCCAGATCAACCCTGTATCAATCCTATATCAATCCCGAAGCAATCATGTATCGATCCCGTATCAATTTCACATCAATCCTGTATCAATTCTGTATCAATCTCTTATCAACCCCCTATCAATCCCACATTGATCACGTTTTAATCCCGTATCAGCCCCCTATCCATCCCATATCAATTCTGTATCAGTGTGTCCCATCCCTGGCTGATCCTCTCTGCCCTGCAGGTACCAGGCTGGGAATGAGGGGTGCTGAGTTGAGCCTGACTCTATTTATCATCCCTGGGGGGCGAAGAGAAGCACCCTGACCCCAACCCCAACCCTGACCCCAACCAACCCCAACCCTGACCCCAACCCCAACCCTGACCCCAACCTTGCAGCCCAACCCAACGCATCTCAGCCCTGGGGGATGCTGCCTTTGCCCCCATGGAGTGGAATGGGGGTTATCCCTCTCTGACCCCCCCAGCTCACTCCCACCCCCCACAGCTGTGAGCCCCCCTCCCCCCCCAGCCTCCCTATTACTGGAATCCCATCTCCCAGCAGCTGCCTGGTCGGGGTTATTACAGGATATTATCCAGACCATTTGCATGGCCACCTCCAGGTCATTTCGATCACTTTAAGCTACTTATCTGCCCATTTCTTCCCCATAATATTTGCCTAATTCGATTACTCCGCAGCCTCAGCATGCGGCAGCCAAATAATCAGGAGATATTACCCAGAGCAAGTCAACTGCGTCCGCATCTCCCACTGCTGCTCTGCCCATCCGGGGCTCTGCTGCTACCCTTGCACGGGGGCTGCAGGGACAGCAGGGGACAGACAGCACCAGGCCAGGCAGCGAGAGCAGGCAGGGCTGATTTAGGGGAAAAAAAGAGCTTTTCTTTTTTGGCTGTCCTTCAAACTGGGAAGGGAAATCAGGCTGCGAAGAGGGATGCTCCCCACCAGCCCATTGCAATGGGATTTGGAGAAGGTACACCAGCTTCCAGGTTTGGTCCTCGCAGTTCCTGGCAGGCCGAGCAGTGCTAATGAGAGGCCCTGAGCTAATTGGCAGCAGCGCCGCCTAATGAAGATGCAGTATGCACGGGAGGAGCTGGGAGCAGCCTGGTTTCCAAGCTGGGCGCATCCAATTTGTGCTTGCAGCCTTGGGGAGCTCAATTAGGGCTGTCCCTGGCTTTGCTCATCAGATCTCAGCCCTCCCATCCCAGCACTGCAAAGGGTGGCTGCAGCACCCGAACCCCACTGCAAAAGCAGGCCAGGGGGATCGGCACTTTGCCAAGCTGATTTGCTCCACTGCAAACTCCGTGCGACAGTTTGCATGGCTTCCCAAATCCAGCCTGCTGCATTCCTCCAGGCCAAAGGCAGGGCACGATGCAGCATGCAGAGGGGATGCCTGAGCGCAAAGCATTCCTGCAGTGCATGCATGGGGCTGTGCTTTGCAGCTGGAGGTTGGGACGCAGAGCAGCACAGGGGGATGCTCGTCCAGCTCTGAACATTTCAGAGGGGAAAACTCTCTGCCTTCCCAGCTGATTTGTATTTCGCTATTGGCATTTGGCTTATAAACTATAAACGAAGAGGGATTTGGGGTGGGGGTGGGGGGGAGTTTCCTGGCAGGCACAGGGCTGGGTTTTGTGATGGGGTTTTGCAACGCCTTTCCCACGGGATGCTGGCTCTGAGCTGGTGGGATCTGCAGCTCACAGAGGGCTTTGATTATTTGCAGCGTTCCCGTCGCTCTTAGCAGGGATGGCAGCAAGACGTGCGCTGTGCAAACTGCGTGCACCCCCAGCTCGGGGTGGGGGCACGGAGGGTGGATCTGCTCAATGAGAAACGTTCCCCTGAGTGTTTCACTGGATGTGGTGCTGTTCCAAGGGGGGGGAGGGATGGAGATGGGCACCCGGTGCTGCCTGCAGGGACAGGTGGGGATCAGATGGGGAAGGGATGCGCTGCCGTCGGGCAGGGAGCAGTGCAGCTATAAATACGCTGCTGACACAGCAAGCAGGGCTCGGAGTGCAAGGCAGACAATAAAAGGAATCAAGGGATGTGGGGACATAGCGGGGATCATTGCATGGCTGTGGGCATCTCTTGTCCAGGCTGGGGATGCTGCTGCTCCGTAGGGGGTCCTCATCCCTCCCTCACTGTGGGGCTGAACCCAATCGCACAGGGTTTGCAGTGCATCACTACTGCTGCCGGGACACCTGCTGCTTTGTTCACCCTCCCCAGCACCTTGCATGGTGCGGTGAGGTCACTCAGAGCCCCCCCATCCCACTGAAGCCCCTATACAGGGCTCACCCCCTCCCCACCATCGCGTTGATCTATAGGAATGTAATGCTGCTTCCTGCCACGGGGCCCCGTCCTGCTAACAGCAAAGGCACGGGAAGCTTCATTTGATTATGTCAGATCCACTCAAGCACTCCCTGCCCCAACGCAATCCATGGCAATTACCCCTCCCTGCATCCAGCAAGGAGATGGAAATCTCATTCCCCAGCACCAGTGTGTGTGTGTGTGTGGGGGGGGGGGTGGACACAACCCAGCCTGGAGCTTTTAATGAAACCTGATTTCTTCATTGCCTGATGCTGTGACACTGCAACCTCATCCCCCCGCCACCCCCCAGCCCTTCCCCCCCGGCTCTTCCCCACATCCATCTGCAGAACCCCGTTTCTTTTTCCTCCACCCTCCCCTCCGTCCTGGCACAGCGGGAGCAAAATGCCATTTGCACACGGAGCTAAAATCTGTGCTCAGTAAACCTGCCTTGCAGGGCCCCCTGGTCCACGCGGGCTCAGATTTTGTGACGTTGCTCCCATCCCCTGCAGCTCTGCTCCCAGATGGGGGACGAGGGATGTTTTCCCTGGCAGAGGTTAAAGAGGGAGGATCAGCTCTGGAAACAGCAGTGAGGGAAAAAATAGCCCGTGTGTGCATGGAGCTGTCGGGGTCCATCAGCGTCGGGGTGCAGCAAGGACTCCCATAGCCGGTGGCTACGAGAGGCTGCTGTCAGCAGCCCTGCAAATAGGATCCCTAAGGAGATTCCCAAAGGGAGAGAAGGGGTGATGGTGCTGGGCTGTGGTTCAGCCCTGGGATCAGTTCTTTGAGGGCACCCCGACGTTGGGAGGAGGATGGAGACAAAGTGCTGCCCCGGCAGAAAGCAAAGGGGAGTTTTGTGCAGCAGTGGTTGGTGCAGCCCCTCCCCGTGTCCGTATGACAGAGGTGATCCGGGCACTTCAGGGTCTGCATCCCCTGCCCTGAATGGGAAAATCCCAGAGCTTTGGAGCAAGAAGGAGCTGAGCACGTGGTGCAGCCCATGGCACGCAGGAGGCAATGCATGGATGGAACTCAGTGCCACGGCTGTCCCGGCTGTGGGAGGGGGCACCAGGGATGGGGCCCTTGGGTGACGTTGTGCTGTCATTTCACAGAGCATCTCCTTTTGCCCTGTGCTGCAGCGTAATGAGTTTGTTTGCTTTCCAAACAAAAATATTTGCAGGGCTGTGTTAGTGCAACGCTCTCCTGGTGCCAAATCAACCCTCCCTGAAGGCTCAGCCTCCCTCCTGCATCCCACATCCCACAAAGCCCCCCCGTGTGTCACATCTCCCTCGATAGCAGAGTGCCACCCACCCCGACCCCCAGTCACGGCTGCCCACACGGGGCTCCCCTTGGCTGGAGGGGCTCCCAGGGCCTGGAATCCTCATTAAGATAAGGCAGCAAGGAGAGGGCTGGGATTAACCCCACGGGTCCCTGCAACAACCCTGCACAAAGCGGCCATCCTTCAGCTCAGGGAATTAGGGCAGGGATGTGGGAACAGGGACAGAATGAAGAGAGGTGGTTTTGTCTCATCAGGGCTGGCACTGGGGGTAACCCTGCAGCAGGAAGACGAGACCTGACAAAGTCAAAATGGTGCCGGGCAGTTAAGGACACTGCTTGGCACTGCTGTCTGCATTTAGGCTCCGTGAAGCACAGTCACATCCTGCTAAGCTGCTGTGTGCTTTTTGGTGTTTGAAAGGAAAAAAAAAAAAGCAAAGACAAGCAAAGGAGAGAGAAGAACGGGAGAAGAATAGGACAGGAAGAGATGTTAAACAGGAAGCCTCGCTAACGATTATTGCTCTGATCTGTTGTTCGTGCCACCCCCATCTTCCTTTCTGCATCTTCGCCCAGCACAGTGAGCTGTGTGCCAGCACCAGGGGCAAGGCTGTGTGGGGAGATCCCTTATCAGCCCCAGGTAGAGGCAGAGAGGTGGTCCCAACCCCACCTCCATCTCCATCATCTCCACCTCCACCTCCATCTCATCCCATCCCATCCCATCCCATCCCACCCCATCCCATCCCATCCCACCCCATCCCATCCCATCCCATCCCATCCCATCCCATCCCATCCCATCCCATCCCATTCTCATCCCATCCATTCCTCATTCCCATCCCCATCCTCATGCCCACCCTATCCCCATCCCACCCCATGACCCACCAGTTCCCCCCATCCCCACCCCCATGGTGCAGGGACCAGGGCTGAGGAGGGAGAAGGGGGATGGGGGGAGATGGGGGTCTGCACCACAGAGGGGTCACCCCGGGTCCCCCACTGTGCACAGGCTGTGCAGCTTCAGGCGGGTGGAGGGATGAGGGGGGTGAAGGGGGAGGGACGGGGGCACACTGATGGGGAGATATGGGGACGGAGGAACACTGGGACACGGGGACTGAGGGAGGGAGTGATACGGGGGTGGGGGGGATGGAGGGACGCGGATACAGGGATGGAGGATCACAAGGACGTAGGGATGAAGGGATGGAGGGACGAAGGGACGAAAGGTTGGAGGGACACGGAGGTGCAGGGGTCGGGGAAGGAGAGCCGGGTGTCTCTTAGCCGCGCTCTGGGCGCAGCCCCGTTCCCAGCCCTACAGAAGGGCGGCGGAAGGGCGTCCGCGGCCGCGCTCCCCCCGCGCTGCGCTGCGCCCGTACCCCGCGGAGGGGCGGAGAGCGGCGGGGAGGGCCGGGCCGGGGCGGGAGGGAGGGAGGGACGGGCGGCACCGCCGGCTCTGCCCCTTCTCCTCCGCCGCCGGCGCTCGGCGAGAGCAGCGGGGCCGGGGGCTGCGGGAGGCGATGGGGCTGCGGGAGGCGATGGGGCTGCGGGAGGCGGCGGGACGGGGCTGAGCGGCCCCGCAACGGGCTCAGCGCACACCGCGCTCCTCCGCAGCTCTCCTCACCCGGATTTGGGATCTACCTGGAGGATCGCGTTGGGAATTGTCTGCGTTTTCTTCCTTCCCCCCCCTCCCCCCCTCCCCCCATTTTTTTTTGTAATTATTATTATTTTTTAACGCACGTGGAGGAACTCGTGGATTCCTAACATGATTTTGGCCAACGCCTTCTGCATCGTCCTCTTTGTAGGTGAGTGGCACCGGGGACAGAGGGCAGCGGTGCGAGTCCTCCCCTCCGCTCTCTGCGCCTGCACCGGGAGCAGGAATTCAGCCGAGGGCAGCTCGATTTTTCCAATCTCCATCCAACTTAAAGCGGGGATGAAGCCCCGGTTTGCAGGGCCGTGCCCCGGGGAGCAGCGGGAGCAGCCATCGGCGTGCGGCAGCCTCCCATCCCCTCCTCTTGCAGCGCCGTCTTTGCATTTTCGGTTCTGCTTTCTCCGCTTTGCCTTCTCTCTCCCCATTCCTTGCGATGCCTTCCAGCACAGCGTTCAGAGTAGATCGGGAAAGTTGAGCCCATTGCATGTGTGTGAGCGCAGGGAATCGCCGTCTCCGCTGCTGCAATCCTTGCTCGCTGCTTTCGCTCTTGCGCGCGTTATTCCGGAGCTCCGGCTGTGCCAGGAGGAGCGCACCGAGGCTGTAGGGCAGCCCCACGCGGAGCTGCGGACAGAGCAGCCAGATAAAAGCGGAGGGAAGTGAGAAAAGTCGGAGGCCGAGGGGTGAGAAGGGAGGAAATCAGGGAAGTGCTTTTTTTTTGTCCTGAAATCCGTAGGAGCGTGGTTCGGTTGAGCGCTGTGCTCCAGCTGCGCTCCGGTACTCAACCTCCATCCCATCGCCTGGCTGCAAACAGCGCCCGGGAGCAAGCCGGGGTGAAGGGTTTGGGAGAGGTGGATTTCGGCACACAGAGCTCCGGTCGGAGCCCCCCATGTGTGCGGGGACCCTTCGGCTGTGTGGCGTTGAGCACTGGCGGGGACGTGCAGCTGCGGGGATGCGCTGTCCCCATTGTGAGAAGGGGAAGGAGAGCCACTGTGCTGGGGGGCGGTGGGTCCCGTGCTGCTGTGTGAGGTGGGAGAAATCCGAGCCTTGATTTGGGACGTCCTTTTCTGTAAGGCTTTGGAGAGCATTGGGGTGGGGGGAGAGTGAGGTTTCCCAGCCAGACAGTACGAGGTGGGGTGGGATTTGGGCTGAAGGGGACTGCTGGGGGGCAGCGGTGTGGATGCACCTTGGGCTCAGTGAGGGTCGTCTGATGAGGAGCTTCCAGAGGATGGGCGCCTCCGGGGGGATGCTCACTCGAGGCATTGGGGTGTCTGAAAGCTGGACCTTCTGTCCCTATCCCCGTGCCTTGGGGTGGGCAGGAGGGAGCCCAGCTCTCAGCATCAGTGCTTTTCTTCCCGAAGAGGCAAAGAATCCCTTTTGGTCGGGGATAACAACATCGCTCACGCAGCAGCGAGGCTGCGTGCTCCTTGGCAGCGCCTTTTATTTATTGCCAAGTTGTGAGGATAAACATTCACCTCCTAACGCTGCCTGCGCCCGGAGGTCTCTGGCACAGCCACCAAAAGGAAACGTGCATTGCAAAGAGGGGAGAAAAGAGGCTGCAGAGCGCAGCGGGGCGGTCGTACTGCTTGCTGAATGCTGGAGCCTCGTGCATCCGCCTGCAAACCCGCACCGTGCTCCAGCAGCACCCCAGGGATGGCTGGGATTAGGTTGAAATTCTCTGCAGATGTTTTATTGATGTGAGTTCAGCCAGCGCGGGCTCCTCCATCCTGACCTCGCCGCTCGGGGGAGCTTTGGGGGTTTTGCCCTTCTTGGCGGTGCCGGAAGGCGGCTGGAGGTGGAGTGCAAGGGAAAAAAAAAAGCCTCCGTGCCTTCTGATCCGCTGGGTTTAGGGGAAAGATCCGTGCTGCCAGAAGGGGCTGGCGATGGGAATCTGCTGGGGGTTGTGCCCTGGGGCTGTGCGGGGCCGCGGGAGCGCAGCGTGCGCTCGGTGGGTGGATTTACTGCTGAGCTCCCCGCCTGGCACTGCTGTACGTCCGCCCCAGCGCCGCGCTGCTCAGGGTGCCACCGACCCTCGTTTGGATGCTCCGTGTGCCCCAGCACCTTTTGCAACAGAGCAATGCTGTCGCCCTTCCTGCATCATCCCAGCACGCTGAGCGAGGAGGTGGGAGAGCGGCCGGAGGAGAAGCTTCACACCAAGGGCGTGCAAAGAGGCTTCGTGGCATCAGCAGAAAAACGTGCAGCTGAGCTCTGGGTTTGCTCAGGAGCTGGAATGATGTGCAACCGGAGTAGCTGAGCTATGGGATGGCTCTGCACGTCCTGAAGCAGCAACGTGTCCCAGCTCAGTGTCCAGCTGCTGTTACCCCACCTGCATGGATGCGGTGCCGGCCCCGTGCCGCTCGGAGCATCGCAACCTCGCCCGTCTCATGGCCAAGAGCTGGTGTGCCTGCCCACCTCGCTGCGTTTCTGCCTCAGGGAGCGTTTGGGATGCCACCTTCTCCCCTGCGGTGTGCAGATCCTGCCCACCTCCCGTGTGGAATATAATTGTGACCAGCCGTGTGCCGCCCTGCATTGGATGTAACGCGGGATTTCGCTCGGGGACGTCGGATGGAGCCCACCAGGATGGCATCATTCCATGGCCGGATGGTGGGCGGCAGATGTGCTCCCACTGGGGGGTGCTGCCCGTGCCCACCCCCCACATTGCTCTGTGAACTGCATAGCCCTCAGTGCCCCTTATCCCCCCCCACGGCCCTGCACTGGCTCTGTGGCATGCAGCTGCGGACGTGGAGCTGCCCGCGTGGCCGAGTGGACACAGGTGGCCCTTGTCACATGCCTGTAGGTGTCACTGTCCCCACGCAGTACCCGGCCGAGCTCGGGGGCTCGGAGCTGGAGGCTGATGTTGGCTGTTCCCAAAGCGGGGCACAGCGGGGCACCAGGAGGGGTGTCCCTCCATGGGACGGCCAGCGATGTCCTCCAAGTCCCACTGTGCCCGTCCCCTCGCTCCCATCTGCCCGAGGTTGCAGGTGGGCTCAGGAGTGGTGGAGGCTCTGCATTCTCCTCCGTGTCCCCATTGTGGCTTTGGGGACACACGATGCCATTGCAGCCCTTTCCCCGTGCCCCAGTGAGCAGATCGCGGCCCTTCCCGGGGCTGACACAGTGAGAATTATTTGGGAAGCAAAAAAAAAACAACAAACCCCACCAACCAACAAAACCCAACCGAGAGCACAGGGAATGCCTTTTAGCGAGGGGAGGGCACGGGGCTGGTGGCCAGCAGAGGCGGTGGCCGTGCAGGGATGGGGCTGGAGCATGGCCACGTCCCATAGGCAGGCGGGGGGCCGTGCCGGGGGCACAGCTTGCACGGCGCCAAGCCGCAGCCCTGCCAAGCCCGAGCGCTCAGAACCATGAGTCAGATGCCCTAAAAATCCCGTGGCGGGGCTGCAAACGCTGAGCCGTGAACTAAAAACAGCAGCACGCAGTGGGGGGTGGGGGGGAGGGGGTCGGATCCACGCGCTGCTTCCCTTGACTCCGCAGAGGTCAAGCACAGCGTGTTGTCTCCCCATCGCCAGGGCTGGGAGCACACTCTGCTTGGTTGCTGTTTGCTTTCAGTATGAGCAGGGAGGCCCCGTGTCCTCGTGCAACGTGCTCACCCCATTCCCATCACCATGTCACGGGCACGATGGTGCTGTAGGGGCACAACGGTTGCATGGAACCCTGCTGCTCCCCCCCAGCACATCCATCACATACGGCTGTGTTTTGCAGGCCCCCCCTGACCCTCCCCGAGGCTGCTGTCCGCAGAGGACACAGCGGAGTTGAGAAGAGGTGGAAGGATGCGTGGGCTTGGGGGGGGAGGCAATGGGATGTCATGGGACGTGCTCCGTTTCTGGAGCAGTGCATGGTTTCCAAAGGGCTGAGTGTGATGGGAATGGTGGCCCTTCCCACCGCGAAGGCTGCTCCCAAATCCCCTCAGGTTATGGGGGTGGGATCAACCCATCCTCCTGCAATGGCATGGAGACCGATGGATGGGGTTGGAGAGGGTGCACCGGCTACGAAGCCCTCCCCTTCCAGCACCTCCTCACCTCTCTCTGCCCTCATCTCTCCCCCCATCTCCCCACGCCCAGATGAGACCCTCCGTTCGCTGGCCGCCCCCCCGTCCCCCCCTGGGCAGGACCTGCAGGGCTGGCGGGTGCCGGTGGACTGCGTGCGTGCCAGCGAGCTGTGTGCAGCCGAGGGCAGCTGCAGCTCCCGGTACCGCACCCTGCGGCAGTGCCTGGCGGGACGCGACCGCAACACCATGCTGGCCAACAAGGAGTGCCAGGCGGCCCTGGAGGTGCTGCAGGAGAGCCCGCTGTACGACTGCCGTTGCAAGAGGGGCATGAAAAAGGAGCTTCAGTGCCTTCAGATCTACTGGAGTATACACCTCGGGCTGGCCGAAGGTATGGGATGTGGGGAGCGGGGTGATGGAATTCGCATGGGGTTGCATGGATAGCGCGCTCGGAGGGTGCTGATAGGGGAGGATGTGAGGATGCTCCTCCTTCATTCCACCCTGCAAGAGGTTGGGGACCCTTCTCTGCTGTCTGGAATGAGGGCAGCTGCTCCAGATCTCGCTTGCCATGAATGCTGGAGGAAATGAGGTTTATTCCCATGGATTTGGGCAATCCCTGTGTCTGCCATTTCCGTTTTCAAGCACCCCGAGTTCTGCACAGGTTAAGGGCTGGTGAGGGTTTCCTGAGATCATTTCCCCATCCCCTAATCTTCAACATTCCCACTGAGCCCAGCACAGGGACTGAGGTCCTTGCAGCACCACGGGGTCCATTGGATCCCCCCTGGGTGAAGAGGTGGATCCTCCTGAGTGCTCCCATACCCCTCTAACCTTGCTCAGAAGGGGTGGAAGCTGAGGTGGTATCACTGCCCTCGGAGGCAGTCCTGATTGCAGCCCACTGTAGGCATAAATCAGAGACCGGAGCAGAGCAGGTAATTGAAATTGGATTTTGCCAGAGCAGCACTGGCTTGTTCACGGAATGCAGCGTTATCTGCTGCCTGGAGGCAGTGGGGCTCAGCCCTCACCCCGCTGTGGTCGCCGTGCTTTGCCCTGCCGTTGGGTGCCGAGTGGTTCTGAGCCACCTCCTTCAGATTTCAGGGGACTGAATGCGTTCTGGCACAGGAGCATCCCATCCTGGTGGAGGGCAGAGCATCCCTCTGAGCTGGATCAGCGCAGGGATGAGCAAAACCAAAACCGGCCCAGAGCAGGAATTGCTGCTAATCGCTCTCTGCCTCTCGTTAGCAGCCTTCCTTCAAGAGAGTCAGAGGGGACGGAGGGGTCTCAGGGGTCTCGATGGCGGTGGGAAAATGGGAGATGTCCCATTTCTGGAGGGGGGGTGGGGGCTGTGTGTGCCGAGCAGGGGGTTTAACACAGCATGGAGCCCAAGGCGGAGCCCAACCTCGTGCCTCTAAGAAGTGTGCAGCTCCCCAGCCCTTGGGCAGCCGCTGCCATTAAGGAGCGCTGCTTCCACTCCTGGAGGTTAATTGCATCTCGGTGAGCTCAAGAAAAGTCCACTGCCCTTCTAATGCCGGCTAATTTTCCTAGCGAGCTGCAGGGTTCAGCTGGTATTTAATTATTTATTGCATCGGCAAAGCAATATAGCGAGAGGTTACAGCGTTTCCTAAATGCACTTTAATAAAGGTGCAATTTGTCATCGGGGCATTGGGAAACCCGGCAGGGTGGGAAGACACGGAGCTCAGAGAACACTCCTTTCCCACCAGCAGTGACTGCAGCAGCATCCCCTGCCCCATACAGCACCCAGCATCACCGCAGGGTGAAGGACCCTGACCAAAGGCCCCATGGAAATCAATGCTCTGGGCTGCCGGTCAGCCTCAGGCCGGGTTTTTCCAGCCTGGCCATTGATTTATTTTTTGGTGTACATATTTGTATATGTTATTATTCTTTAAACCTTGTGGCCGGTGGGGTTGGAGGAGAGCATTTCCTCTGGCTGGAGCTGCGGGCGGCTCTCCTGACATCACCTCTCGGGGCTGCACCGAGCGCAGGGTGGAAAGCATTTCATGGCAGTGCTTTGCCTCGAGTAAGGAAATGCTTTCTTTTTTTTTTCTTTTTTTCCTTTTTTTTTTTTTTTTCCCCATACAAAAATGGAAAATAATTAATAATCCAGCACTGAGTGCAGGCCCCAAACCTCCAGCTTGCAGCTGGAGCACCGACCTTTCACACTGAATGGAAGGGATGGGCTGAGCCACTGCCAAACCCAAACCCGGACACCAGGCAGCTGCCAGCACTGAGCTGACCTGAGCAGCCTCACATGGCCCCACAGAGTCCCCTAAACCCCATTTTGCTTTGCCCTTCCCTGGCTGCAGGAGGGAGATGCTCAGAGTGACTGCGCTCCTTCTCTTTCATTTGCTTTTTGGGGTCTTTGATTTGCTTTTTGGGGTCTTCGGTTTGCTTTTTGGGGTCTTCGGTTTGCTTTTTGGGGTCTTTCATTTACTTTCTCTCCCTTTTCTCTTCCTCCCTGCCCCACTCCAGGAGAAGAGTTTTACGAAGCCTCCCCCTACGAGCCGATCACCTCTCGTCTCTCTGATATATTCAGACTTGCTTCAATTTTCTCAGGTAATCCATCCAGCGTGCTGCCACTGCTTTATCCTCTCTCACCCATGAATATATCCCGCTGCTGAGCTTTGTGGCAATGAGACCTGCAGCCGTGGTTGGGTCCGTGGCACCTCCAGCCCTCCCCACTCCCCCATTCACATCTCCCCCATGCCTTTGGGCATCTCTTTGCTGGTGCTGAGGGGCAATGCTTGCTGTCTGAGCCCCAGAGATGCTACTCGGAGCCCCTCGGAGCTCTTGGGATCCCAAACCTCACACGGGTCCATTAGGAATTTCCTTTCTGCCATCTATTTCCATGACAACCCTCTTTCAAATTTAGGTCAGCAGCTCCGTGGCTTCTCCTTCTCCTCTGAACCCTTTCCTTCAGAGCCAGATGGGGGCTTTGGGGACCCCGCATACCGCCCGGGACCCCTCCGCACCTCGGAGGACCCTTTCTGCCATCGCCAGAAGGGTTTGGGTGCTCAGCACCGGATCAGGAGGCGATGCCACCCCCTCCCGTCTCCCTCATGCCTTTTTGGATTACATTACCATCAAGGAAATATTTTAGCTGCTGGAAAGTATGAGAAGCGGAGTGTCTGGAGCGGGGGATTAAACGCTCACGGGCTGATTTATTCATAAAAGCAAAGCGAGTGCAGAAGGAAACCTCTCTGCCTTTTGGGGAAGGGGAACGGGATGTTCTGCCACGGCCATGGGGGTGGGCTTGCTGCTCCCATCCCAGCCCTTCTCTAAGCCCCCCCCCCCCCCCCCATGCAGGATTTAAGCAGGGCTGGGGGTGAGGGCAGCCTGGAGCCGTGACCCGCAGCCCCGTGTGCTCAAAGCAAATGAGCTGCTCCTGTTGTTTCTGGATAACAAGGCTGAGCCGGCACGCTGCTAATTGCCTATGGGGATAGCGGAGGGATTACATTACCCTGCTGGAGGGAAGGGGCAGGGGAAGCAGGGAACGATGCTCTGTGTGGGCATAAGGGGGGAGAAGGAGGTTGGGGGTCCCGCAAGGCAGAGCGTGGGGCAGAGCAGCAGGTGAGGATGCTCGCTGAAATAGCAGAGCGCCCTTTCAGAAGCGGCAGCCTGCATGCAAAGCAGGAGTGGGGAAGGAGGGAAAAACCTCAGCTCTGGTTGCTGGCATGAGGGGGAATTGGAGCAGCAGGATCAAGTGCATTGCCCAGGGCTGTGCGGGGAGCGCGGATCGGTGCCAGGGTTTGCACAGCTCTGCTCCCAGTCGGGATCAGCCCTTTGCTTGGAAGCTTTGGGGTCGCTCCACAAAAGCAATGGGTATCACGGAGCAGCGCTGCCTTCCTCACCCCCCTCCTCCTTCCCTGGTCCCCATCCCGAGCCCAGGAGATGGCTGGTGGCACCGCGTCCCCCAGCGCTCCACAGCCCTCCTTCCTTTTCTGCCTCATGAAATTTTCATGCTTGTGCTTTATTAATGAGCTCCCCAGAAACGCCGCGCTCCCGAGCAGCCGCTCCATTAGCATGCAGCCAGGTCCCTGCAGGTCCGGGGCAGGGCAGCAGCTGCTCGGGAGGATTAGGCAATAAGTCGGCGCTTTGCACGGAGCCCGCAGGTGCTCCGTGAATCCCAGAGCTGAGCAGGACCTGGCTTGGAGCAGGAAGGAGGAGGGCCACACTTCCCCCATCCTCTTCAAATCCTTTTCCCCCTTCTGTTCAGCTGGCATCAGTGTCATGAGCTGCCTCCATCTTCAGCTGGAGGGAACCCATTGCATGGCAGGGCTGGTGGGCTCCTGCAGTCAAATTCCAGCCCCGTCCCCATTTGAGGGCTGCAAAGCCCTCCAGGTCTCATCTTTGCTCCTTTCTCCCCCTCTCACAGCTTTATTCCTCTCATCTCCAGCTGAAACATCTCTCTTAGCTCAGACGACCTTCCTGCTTCTCGAACATTTTTTCAAGTCAGACCTGCTTATAAATCATATATCATAAGGAATCACTTTAGGCATGTCGTACCGAGCTCCTCACCCTGCTCCCACACGGGGCATTCACCACGCAGGTGACACTTGGTGGCATCCTGAGAGCGGCTCAGGGATGCTGATGGGGTTGGCTATGGGGTGTAGGAACTGGGAGTTTGCATGGGACAAAACCAAGGGAAGGGTGTTGTGCTTTGACTTTTAATTGGGATCTGTCAATGCAGGCGGTGCTTGTGATCATTTGTGTTGAGATGCCCACACCAGTTGGGATGCCCACATCAGTTGGGTTGCCCACATCAGTTGGGATCCTCGTGAGTGTTGGGATGCTCACACCAGTTGGGATCCTCACAAGGGTTGGGGATGCTCTCACCAGATGGGATGCTCACACCAACTTTATTAAGACCTCTGGAATTGAGACCAATCTGGTCCTGTGCTGTCCCAAAGTGCTCCCTGGGCTGTGGGCGTCACTCCATGGGAAACAGAGCGAGGAGGGGAGCAGCACTCTCCATTGCACCTGATTGCTGTTTGTTAATTAGCAGGGCCCTACAAATACGCCTGGTAGGGAACTCTCCTCGGCGCTGTCATTTGTCTTTGCCAGCGGGAAGCAGGAGACAATGGAAGAGTCCACAGAATTGGCTGGGCTGCGCAAGAGAGGAAATTAGGGGAGAAATTGCTGGTGCAGTCAGGTGACTTTAAAATAGCACCTGGCCTGCCAAGGGCAATTCATCATTTTGACAAAAATAAAGAAAAAAATCAGAGCTTGTTCCCTCTCGGTGGTTCAGCCCCGCCCGTGCCCTCCTCTCCTCTGTGTTTGCTGATGGTTGGGATTCCCAACGGTGTGGGATGCAGCTTAGCGCTGGCGGCAGCTCTGACCCCATCCATCCCCCCAGGGCTTGTGGGGTGACCTGGATTTGGGGGTCCTGGTGAGGACTGTGCAGCTCAGCAGATGGTTCTGCTTTAGAGCGGGCTGGATAATTAATAATTATTCTTGGAATAATTAACTAGAGACAAATAACTACTGCAAAGTCACCGCGTGAGTTACGCACTGAGGGCTGCTCGACCTTTATGCACTGGCTGTGAATTGACCCTTTTCTTTTGCCAGAGGACGACCCTTCCCATGTTGGAGGAAGAGCTCCGTATCACACGCTGGGTGGAAGCCGAGTGCATCTGCAGCACTACGTACCGCCCCCACCTCCAAACCCCACGTCCCACGTTGCCGTCACCCCCTTCTTACCTCTCCTCCCCTCTTTGCAGGAATGGACCCCGCCACCAATTCCAAAAGCAACCACTGCCTCGACGCGGCCAAAGCGTGCAACCTGAACGACAACTGCAAGCGCCTGCGCTCGGGCTACATCTCCACCTGCAGCAAGGAGATCTCGGCCACCGAGCACTGCAGCAGGAGGAAATGCCACAAAGCCCTGCGCCAGTTCTTTGACCGCGTGCCCAGCGAGTACACCTACCGCCTCCTCTTCTGCTCCTGCAAGGACCAGGCGTGCGCCGAGCGCCGGCGACAAACCATCGTCCCCTCCTGCTCCTACGAGGACAAGGAGAAACCCAACTGCTTGGATCTGCGCAACGTGTGCCGCGCCGACCACCTCTGCCGGTATTTGGGGTTTGGGATGGATTTGGCACTCTCGCTGCTTTGAGTCCTCCTGGGTCTCCTCCTGCACGCTGCTTTGGTGCAAAACGAGGGAGGGTCGTGGCTGTGGTTGCTCATGGAGGGGTATTGGGCTGGGAGAGTGGCCTGGAGCGTGTTGAGAAGGCAGCTCTGTTGCAATTCACCCTTATTTCATCAGTCCAAGTGTTTGGTTGCTCCTTCCCCGTGCTACACCCTATGTGAAATGTCTCCTGTTCTTGTATCTGCTCTACAAGGAGTGTTTCTTGTTCTTGTTTTCGCTCTACACGCGCTTTAAAGGCCAGAGTTTGTCTGGTAGGGGATCCTTTGCTCTAGGGAAATCCATAGGGCTTTTGCAATCTGAGCTTTATTCAGCATGTTTTGTCTACGACTTCCACACTCTCGACTCTTCCACGATGTAAAAGACGGCAGAACGTTGTAAATCGAATTCTTTTTAGAGACGAGTTCTTCCCCATTGGTGCCACGTTTATCTTTTTGCAGTTAGTAGTACAGCAACGTCTCCAAAATGCATGGAGTAGGAGGAGGCAGCAAAGCCTGTGAGCCGGCGATGCCTTCAGGCTTTAAGGTGGGAAGAAAGCAGAGGGGAACACTCAGTGTAGGTGAGCCTATGGGTCAGAGTGTGGTTTGCTCCATCTCCCCGAGCTATGGGGCTGGCTAATTGACCTTTCCTTGAAATGAATGACAAAGGCACAGAGCTCTCCGTGGTGGTTACAGTGCCCAGAGCTCTCCGTGGTGGTTACAGTGCCCATACCCAACCAAACCCCATTGCTGTGCTGTCAGCATCCCCAGCAAAACCTCATCGCTGCCATGTGCGTCATTTGCCGTACAGCGGAGCGAAGTCGGGGGGAGATGAGGCTTCTTCTCTATTATGAAACTCATTATTCATACAGCAAAAATCCTCCTGCCGCCCCCCAGGCCCCAGATCAGCCACATCAAGAAGTTGTTTCCTGCGAGGAGGAGGGTCTCGGTGCCATCAGGGTGATGGAGGTTCCCGCAGCCTGGTGGCAAAATAAATAAGAGCTCTCCGGGTCCTCCTCTGGCTGCTTTCAAAGCGTGGGAATGTGTGGCTTTTTATCAAAAAGTAATACAATACGCCAATGTGTATGAATAAAAGATAGCAGGGCTGTGCTGAGCCGCAGCCAAATTAATGGCAGCACCTCTCCGTCAGCGGGAGACGCTTGCTCAGGAGTTCGGTGCCACGGAGGGGAATAACACACGTCAGCAGCTCTGGGGCTGTTTGCTCCATAGGGGAATGCATTTTTTTTTGGCAGCAGCATGGAAGTGCCCGGCTGGGGAGAGGTAGATAAATCCAGCATTTATTCCTGGGGTTTGGTGTGCGGAGCTTTGCTTTCCTCTGAACTGTTTCCTCCCTGTGATGGGACCTCACAGGGCTCTGCGTCGGTGCAACCTGACCTGGGTTTGCACAAAGGTCCCACCCCATCCCTGCTACCCTGGGAGGGGGGCTGAGGAGTGTGGGTTGGTTTGCTCCTGACTGCGAGTAGCTTGCATGGAGCAGGCTGCAGCACTGGGATGCAGGAGGGGTTAAGTGCCTTCGGGGCAGCCAGGGATGCTGATGCTCTCCCCCTGGGGATGCTGACGTGCTCCAGCAGCTCGCATGACCTCAATGTGTTTGCAGCTGTGAAAGCACTTTAAAGCTCTGACCTATCTGGGCCAAACCACCTGAGCTGAACTCTCTGCAGGAGTAAAAGGAAAGGATTTGTTTCTCGGTTGACATTGCTTTACAAATGACAGAGGGTTTTGCCTCTGGTGGTGTCTGGGATGGGGAGAGCTCCGGCACACCGTGCACACACAGGGTTCACAGTATTGCCCTGCTGCTATTTCAGCCTGGAACCCTCTCTGTACAGCACTCCGTGCAGGGGATGCTCTGCACAGGGGCAGCCCTGGGGCCACCAAGCCCTCCCCGTGGGACGCCCTGTCCCCAAGCTCAGCTCCCAGGGTGCAATCAAGCCCAGCTCGCTGCAATTTGTGCAGCTCTTTGTGCCAAGAAGCTTTTCCCGGCGTGGCGGTGGAGCCTGACAAACTCCCCGAGCTTTGTGTCTGATTGCAACGGACAGGTTTTAGCTCCCAGAATATAAAAACCTTTTGCAAAACACTAACCTCAGCTAAGGGGAAAGGGAAGGAGAGGGGAGAAAAGAGCTGATTTCAGCAGCTGCAGTTTGCTGTATTTTTCATCTTGCATCAGCAAGTCGGGAACACAAATAATCTGGTCTTATATGCTTCACTGATGCTGGTGCTGAAGAATTTCCCTGCCTCCACTGTAGCTCCTCGGCATCCAAAGGCAGAGTGGTGGTGTTCAGTTGCCTCAGTTTTCTCCATTTTTTTCAGTGCTTTTCAGCAGTGTTTGCAGCTGGGGATGAGGGATGGAGGCAGCAGCACCCCTACGAGCGGCAGCGGGGTTTGCTTTTGCAGAGCTGGGCTGGAAGTGATCCCATTTTGGCTGTGTTTTGGAAGCTGTGCAAAGCCCCGGGGAGGGGAAGCATTTCTTCCTTGGGGGATGGGTTGGCTCCATATTGATCCAACAGGAACAGCACGCGTTCCTTCAAACCTTCGCGCCCTTTGTTTAGCACAAAGCGCCATCCGTAATGGATGTTACCTTGATAAACAGCGGAGCAGCAGCTCAACTTTCTCATTACTGTGTAATGAGCAGCCCAGGAGCGTGGCTCAGCTGTCTGCGTCCGTCTGGGGAGGAGGGGGAGAACGGTCCTGGATTTATCAGCCGCTCTGGGAGTGACATAGGGAGGGCAGTGCTGAGGGCATAGTCAATGGGGTCCCAATGGGGTCTTATGCGGGACGTGGAGCAGTCAGTAGGGTTTTGAGTGGGACACAGTGTGGCCCGTGGGGTCCCAAGGGCATGGACAGTGGGACCCCAGTGTAGTCTCGTGTAGGATATAACATGGTCAGTGGGGTCTCCATGGGGTCTTGTGAGGGACATGGAGCTGTCAGTAGGGTCTTGAGGGGGAAGCGGTGTGGTCAATGGGGCCCAAATAGGAGATGGTGTGGCCCATGAGGTCCCAAGGGCATGGACAGTGGGACCCCAGTGTAGGATATGACATGGTCAGTGGGGTCTCAATGGGGTTTGAGTGAGAAATGGCATGGTCAACATCAGTGAGGTTCCAAAAGGGTATTGAGCAGGACACAGAATGGTCATTGGGGTCCAGATGGGGTCTTGAGCGTGTCATGGCATAGTCAGTGGGATCTTGTGTAGGATGTGTCATGGTCAGTGGGGTCCCAGTGGCACGCTGCAATAACCTATGGGAAAGACCTCCAAATTCATCTTAAATATCAAATCTGCAAGGGCCGGTGGCTTTGGCTTCCCACCAAAGGAAGGAACGGGGAGGACGGAGAGGAGGGAAGAGGAGTACTGCTCCCTGCACCCTATGGGCACCCATACGTGGAGGCAGCCAGCAGCAAGCAAGGCTCGGTGGCCTCCTCACTCAAGGCTAAGCACACTCTTAACAAAATAAGTCAATTCACACTGAATAATTAAATAGAGAGCCTTCATAAGTATTGACTTAATGTGACAGCAAGTCTATACTGACTCAGGGTTTGCTTATGTAAACACAATCTCCTGTTCGGCTTAGTTAGCAGTTCAATGAAATAGAACAGTCCTTCAATTAAAATCAAATGATGCGTGTGTTTAATTCTTCCCTTCTCTTGCCGGGTAATGATAGGGTTTGAGCATAGGCAAGAGGAGAAAAAAAAAATAATCATCATTGAACCGCTCTTATCTGTGATGAATCAAAACGCAGCGTCCCAAAAATACATCTGGGTGAACAAACTTCTTGCTTAGCAGCTCCCAGCTCAGCCCTATGCATGTCCACCCATCCTCAGTTTCTCTCTCCCGTTAGCTTGGCTTTCCTTGCTCTGTAACTTGGGGTTCCTCCTGTGTTTATCCCGTTGGGGAACAAACAGGAGAAGCGAGCAGTTGAGGGCACCTGGGGTTTTCCACGTCCTGCTGGGCTTTGCATCTTGTAGCCTTGTGAGCATCTGCTGCCAGGGGTGAGACGTGTTCCTGATGCACATCTCCGTGCTGGTGTCTATTAAAGCCATTTTTCCTTGGTCCCTGTAAATTGCCTGTGAAAAACACGTCTTGAGTAATCTCGGGCATTTTCTGCATGAAATATTCAAGAGCCTGATACTGTTTGCTTTGATGGATAGCGAGTTATCACCAGCACAGGGCTCGGGTTTCGTATAGGCACGCGGTGATGGGAACAATTAGCACCCAATTAGGTACCTTGCATCTGTCGCGGGGATTCTTCTGCTTAGAAATTGTGATGTGCCAACAAGCAGAAAGAAAACCAACAATCAAAGCCCTCTGCCAGTGCAGGTATCTTTGAATAGCAGAAGGAGGGCGTCGTGCTGGGTTCCTGCACACAACAGTGAGGGGAGAGCAGTGGGGTGGATGGGCTGCTCCCTGCAGTGGTGCACAATGAGTGGGGGGTGAGCAGCCACAGTGGGTCCTGGGCATGACCTTATGCTCCAGGATGGGTGCAGGAGTCCTGCAGAAGGGCTGGAAAGGATCTGGACATGAAAGATGAAGGTTCCATCGCGGAAGGGTTGGCTTGGAGGGGTTCGTAATCGGGGGGGGAAATGTATGAGGGTCAGCTGGAGTAGGGCAGGGAAAAGCAGCAGAAAACCCTTGGCATCACCCACGTCCTCCTACCCAGTAATCAAACATTCTGTAGATGCATCAAAGGGAAACAACTTGGAAAGCCCAAACTTTGAAATCCAGTGCTCAGGCTGGCTCTGGGATGAATAAATACAGAAAGTGATGGTTTCTGCTACTCCCTTTTCCACTCCTTTGTGTCCTCATGGCTGCGCTCGCTGCCTCCTGTGCTGACCCCAGCTGCCAGCACTTTGAGGCAGGGGCTGGCCGAGCCCACCTGCCACCCTGCATAACAAGCCAGCACTTGGCACAAATCCCTCTGTTTCTGCTCAGATGCACTTGGCTTTGGCCCCATCTCCCTTTCACCCGGGCACTTAAAAGCAGAAATCTGAGAAGCCATGGGCAGCTTCCAGCAAGGTTTATTCCTGGCAGTTAGAGCTCCATCCACCGACTGCAAACTCATTGTATGCAACGGAAAGAGTGACATCTGGCTTGGATATTCTGGAAAGATTACCAGCTGGCTTGTCATGTATTATGAAAAGAATAACATTTGCCTTAGAGGATGCTACAAGCCAGGAGCAGGGCCCCAGGGATCAGCATGACAAATTTTTGCGGCACTCCACGATGAACTTGCCACAGTTCCTTAAGAGAACTGACGTGAGTTCGCCTCTGATTTGGGGAGAGAAATGCTGTTGGAAAAATCTATCTCCTGCAGAGCAAAGGGGGAGGCCAAAATCCCTCCCAGCAGTGGGAATCGTGGAAGGGAGCAGGGATGGAGCTTCGCTGCAGTGCACAGCCCACATGGGCACTCTCTTCTTCGTGCTGCAAATGGAAGCAAGACTTTTCCCATACAAACTAGCAGACATCCCCACCTGCAAGGCTCAGAGGCGATGTAGCACGATGGAAAGCACAGCAGTGACAGCAGAATAGCGAGGTCCCGGGATGCAGCAAATGAAGATTTGCTCAAATGCAGCAGTTGTAGGCACAGAAATAAAGGAAAGACACTGCTTACCTCCAGAAGGCCACAGGTACACAGGGATCTTCAAAGAGATACCCTCATCTCCAGTGCCAGCCCTTAAATGAGGCTTGGGAAGGGGTGGATCCTGGCTCCAGCCCTTTGGGTCACTCAGTGCATTGCATTGCATGCAGCCGAGCTCCCCTGGGTTGGCCCTGCCTTCCCACCAGGTGCTCCATCACTGCTTCAGGCCATGACTTAGCATTCCCACCACAGGTGCATTGATCCTATTTGTCAGCACTCCCCGTGTGCCGTGAAGCAATGGGGCTGTATCTGCCCCCTCCTTCCCCTTTAGTGCACTTGAAACCCACAGCGCTGAGAAGCGTTGGATAAACACAAGGTATTACTGCAGAGCCCTTCTACCTCGTTCAATCACCGCTTCATTTGTTCCCCCATTTAATTTGATCAAAAACCTCCCGAAAACAAATCATTCCTATTTAAAAAACAACACAATTTCCAGCCTTTGCTTCCATCAGTTCTTATGGCTCCAGGCAGGTAGCGCGGGATGATTCAATCACTGCTTGGACAAAGATGACATTTAATTAAGAAGGAAGGGAAAGGAAGGAAGGAAATAATGTATGCCTCCTTCTTTCTATATGACGTGCGGGAAGAAGAGCGGAGGAGATTTTCTCTTGTGAAACGCGAGGTCTCATCTCTGCTGTCAGCAAATCGGCAGCTCCTCCTTGTGATTGAGATCCAGCGTGGGCCACAGCTCAGCCTCACGTCCATTCATTTGGAGGCCGAGGCCGTGGGGGAAGCTCTGCGTCCACCCGTCTGCCCGCTCTGTCCGTCCATCCTCTCCTCCATCCATCCCCTCCTCTTCAGCCTTCCGCCTCCATCACGAGGTCCACCCGTCCCGGGCATTGTGCTGAGGCTGAATGGGCACCGTGTGATTTTGTTTGATCTCTTTTGGGCTTGGATTTGGTTCTGCCAGCAACGCTGGGTGACCGATACACCCAAATATAACCGTGTTTCCATCCTCCCTGATGTCTGCACTTCAATATCTGGAGGAGGGCAGTAGGCGCATGGGCCCATCCCAATCCTGGGCTCTCTGCTTTGCTTTTTTCCCCCCCATCTCAGCCACAAAAAGGAAAAAAAAATATATCTCTCCACCTCAGGCACTTTAATTGCTCTCTAAGCTTTAACGTTTCAAAGGGAGATGAAAACAAGCAGTCAAATTTTACAGTCGTGTAATGATGCCGGGAGCAGCGTGATGAGATGGTGACGTTTATGGGATGTCGGCGGCGTGGTGATGGGAGGGGAATGGGAAGCAGCAGCAGGGGATGGAGATGAGTGTCCCACGCTCATGGGTTCGTGCAGCTGCTGAGCCTCCAGCTCTCATCTAGCTCTCCTCTATCCCGTCTGTTTTTATTTCTTATTTTTAAGATTTTGCTCCCACATTGCAGAAGGGTGAAATCCTGTTCCTTTCTCCCTGCTCTCCGCCCCCAGGTCCCGGCTGGCTGATTTCCACGCCAATTGCCAGGCCTCCTTCCAGTCGCTGACCAGCTGCCCTGGGGACAACTACCAGGCGTGCCTGGGCTCCTACACAGGGCTCATTGGTGAGTGCTGGGATGGGTGGAAAAGAGCTCCCTCCACCCACAACCTCTCCCCAAGCCTTCATCTCTCTTCCTCTTCCTTATCCGGTGCAGGTTTTGATATGATGCCCAACTACGTGGATGCCAGCACCACCAGCATCACCATCTCGCCCTGGTGCTCCTGCAAAGGCAGCGGCAACCTGGAAGAGGAGTGTGAGAAGTTCCTGCGGGACTTCACCGAGAACCCCTGTCTCCGTAAGGCTCTCCCCAACCCATCCCATCCCACCCCATCCCATCCCATCCCATCCCATTCCTATGTCCATATGTCAACAACTTCTCCTGCCCTCAGGAAACGCCATCCAAGCCTTCGGCAATGGCACTGATGTCAACCTCTCCCCCAAGAACCCTTCGCCTCCCATCACAGTGCAGCCCAAGATGGAGAAAAGCCCTGCCTTGCCTGATGATATCAATGACAGCAACACCATGTACGACACGAGCATCATCACCACCTGCACCTCCATCCAGGTAGGAGCCCCGCTGCAGGTGCTGGTGCAGGGAATTGTAGAATCATTAAGGCTGGAAAAGACTCCTAGGATCAGCAAGTCCAACCATCAACCCATCACCGCCATGCCCATAGGATCACAGAATCATTAAGGTTAGAAAAGACCTCTGCAGTCATTAAGTCAACTGTCAACCCATCATCACTGAGCCCATCAAGAAGTCCAGCTCGGCTCAAGCCATGAGCACTGGACATGGTCTGGGTGGGCTGTTGGTACTCCATGTGCGTGGCCACCACAGTCCTTTTCCAAGCAGCTTTGCAGCAAAGCCACTGCTGTGCCCGCTGAATGCTGTGCACGTGTTCAGGGATGAGAGCACTGCCTTCACCCACACAGTGTCACCCATGGGCAGCCTCTAATTAGATCTGGCACGCTTGAGTAATCAGCTCTGCTATTTTCTGGTTAATGGCTCTGTGAGATGATCAACGGCTCTGTTTCACTGCCCTCTGGGTGCTCGGGGAAGGAATCTGGGAGCACTGGGGCTGATGTGCAAGAACAGGAGGATCCGTGCCCTACTCCATGCTCGGGGCCTGCCCTGAGCCCCACTTAACGCCCTTGGCTTGGACAGGATGAAACCCAGTTGTGTTCCACGTGGTTTTGGGCAGTCTGGAAAAGATGTGTTTTCTTGCATTTTGCTGGGTTGCTGCTTTGCTCTGGGATGGGAGGCAGGATGGGGGCATCGCCTTCAACACGGGAGGATTTGCAGCAGGGCGTGGACCCGGGGCTGAGTGCATGCTTGCAGCTTCACTTTGGTTGCAATAAATAAATAAATAAGTAATGAAGTGTGTAGCAAAGATCCTGAGCCATCTGGGGTACAGCCCTGGGTGCAGGAGCGTGCCCTGAGCATCCTTTCTCCCCTCCAGGAGCACGGACAGAAGCTAAACAAGTCCAAAGAGCAGAGCCTGTGTTACTCAGAGGTAATTTGGGGCAGGGGGAGGGCTGGGGAGGGGCTCTGGTGCTGCCAGTAGCTGCAGATGGGTGGGGTCCTGTCACCAGCAGATGGATGGGAACCCACAGGCATCCTCCCATGGATGGTTGTTTTCATTGCTTAGCGAGCCAAAAAAAGAAAAAGAGGTGTTACCAAAACTGAATGCTTCCACCCCAAATTCTGAGCGCGCTGCTGATCCCCGCTGTCCCCCACCCCAGACCCAGCTCACCACGGACACGATGCCAGACCAGAAGACCTTTGTGGACCAGAAGGCAGCCGGCAGCCAGCACCGGGCGGCCCGGATCCTTCCAGCTGTGCCCGTTGTGCTGCTGAAGCTGCTGCTATAGGGACGATTGCCGCATCTCAGCTCGGGAGCGCTGGGCTCACCTCGGGCTCCAGACTGCAAGCGGAACACCAGCGATGCCCAAGGCCAGAAGGACCCTCACAGTGCTGGCGAACTTCGGTGGTTTTCTTTTTTTTTTTTCTTCTTCCTTTATTTTTTTTTTTTGGCCTTTTTGGTTCGTTTTATGGTGCGTTGGGTTTCTACGCTCGAGCGCGAGACCGACAAAACCCACCCAGGCACCCACAAAGGGGAACCAGCGTGGTCAACAGCACCGGGGAGGGGAAAAAGGCAGCGAGCAGAGCTCTGGGATGGGGCTGTGTGCAGGGCCACCAACCCATTGTGCTGGAGGGACTCGCTGGGACGTGGGACGTTTGCGCATCGCCGCGGCGCAGCGGTGCCATTGGGGCTCCTTTGGGCACAGACTGCGCTCTGCCGCTCCACGTCGTCCCCGGGATCATTTTCTTTTCCTTTCCCGTGGTTGGTGAGAGTTTTAAAATCAGAAAAGAAACCAATATTCAAACGGTGTGAGGTTGTCCTGATGTTTTCTATCTGTCACTCGGAGGGGGAGATTTTCCTCTTTATTATTTCCCCCCCATTTCTTCTTTCTTTCTTTTCTTCCTTTCTTTTCTTCCTTTCTTTTCTTCCTTTCTTTCTTCCTTTCTTCCTTCCTTCCTTCCTTCCTTCCTTCCTTCCTTCCTTCCTTCCTTCCTTCCTTCCTTCCTTCGTTCCTTCCTTCCTTCCTTCCTTCCTTCCTTCGTTCCTTCCTTCCTTCGTTCCTTCCTTCCTTCCTTCCTTCCCTCCCTCCCTCCCTCCTTCCTTCCTTCCTTCCTTCCTTCCTTCCTTCCTTCCTTCCTTCCTTCCTTCCTTCCTTCCTTCCTTCCTTCCTTCCTTCCTTCCTTCCTTCCTTCCTTTCCATCTTTCTTTCTTTCCATCTTTCTTTCCATCCTTCTTTCCATCTTTCCCATCTTCATTCCATTGGATTTGGGTTGGAATGGGATCCGACCCCATTAGTGGTTGGAATCCTCTGTATGTTACTCAGTTTTCTTTTATATATACATATACAGTGTATGTATATAGCGCTCACCTATACCTACAGACCTGTGTGTATATACATAACCATACCCATCTACAGTGTGGCTTTCTAACATTTCCTTTCCTCTTTATTTTTAAAAAAGGAAGCGCTCAAACGGCGACGGCTACAAAAAAAAAATGTATTATTGTAAAGTTTATTTTTTTTAAAACAATGTCTATAATGGAAATAATAGTAATAATAATAATAATAATAATAATAATAATAATAAAAAGAAGAAAGAACCAAGAGGAAAAACAAAGCACCGCCCCTAGGGGAGGAGGGGTCCGTGTCCCGTAGAGCATCCCGAGCCTTGATCCCATGCTTGAGGATGCTCAGCTATAGGAAGGCAGAGATTTGGGTCAATCCCCAAGTCTTGCAGTGCTGCAGACGACTCCCTGGTTGTTTGGCTTTGGGAGATGAGCAAACAAGCAAACATTTCAAAGGAGCTGACGCGTTCTCGTGTGGCAGAGCTCTTTTTGCTTTTTAATGTGAAATAACTTTGTTTCTGAAAGCACCTCATCCCTCTGTGCTGCTTTCCATCCCCCTTCCCTGGCACTTAAAACCCAAACGAAAGGTTGAAATTTGGGTCACACAAAACCTCGTGTTCTTCCTCCTCCCCCCCGATCAGAAGCCCTTTTCCCATCTTGCTGCTCGCACCGCGGAGCAGCGGCAGCACCCACCTGCAGGCAGCTCTGTGCAATGGGGCTCCAAGGCTGCCGAGACCCCGATGCAAAAGGAGGGGCAAATATTCCCCCTTTGCAAAGCAGGGAACGAAAACACGTTTGATGTGCAAGTTGGCACGGGGAAAATAAACATGTCATGTCTCTCGCCGGAGCTGAGCTGCAAACCCAGGCTGCTCTTTAACATATTCTCTCCTCTAACAGCCAGGAAAATGACAGCTCTGAAATAGAGAGCCAGATGTGCTAAGCAGTTTGGCACCGTGAAAACATCAGCACATCTTGGCTTGGGGGGTGGGGGGTGGGGTTGGGGGTGAGCCCAGCCAAAATGTGCCCTGGTTTGGGTATTTCTGCAGGAGGAACAGCGCGGCGATGCACGACGGGAATGGCCCTGAGCTCCTCTTGGCTGGAAACGCTCCAGGCTCCTCTACTTCTCCACTGCTGAGAAAGCTCAGAAGGAAATCTCCATTCTGATGCCCTGTCTGCCAAGTGTTTCCCTATCCTGACCCCATATGTCACTCTGATGTTCCTATTTCCCCTCCCCCTGCAGCTCTTGGGTCCTCCATTGGCACCAGAGGGCATCCAGTGTGTGGTTATGGGCATCATGTGGGTTTTGGTGGAGCGCCCACAGGGAAAGCAGAGCAGAGTTTGGGGCTGCTCGGGTTGCTGTGCTGTGCTGGGTCCAAGGTGCAGACATTGTGCTACTGTGGGATGTTCACATCTATGGGATCTATGTGACCTATGTGACAGATGGGACCTGTGCATTTTTGGGACTGATGAGTCCTATGGGATCTGTGCACTTGTGGGATCTATGGAATCTATGGGATCTATGAGACCTATGGGATTGGGATCCATGGGATCCATGAGATCTATGTACCTATGGGATCCATGAGATCTATGGGACCTATGAGATCTATGGAATCTGTGGGATCCATAAGATCTATGAGATCTCAGATCTGTGAGATCTATGAGAGCTATGCACCTATGGGATCTGTGCACCTATGGGATCTATGAGATCTATGGAACCCATGGGATCTATACGACCTATGGGATCTATGGGATCTGCGAGATCTATTAGATTTATGCATTGAGGGGATGAAGATGCCATGAGGAGCAGCAATGAAGGCTCCATGCAGACTCGGGTTCTGCAGCCCCCAGCACTGTGAGGAGGCACTGGGGGCTGTGCAGGCTCTGGGGGTCCTGAAGTCTGCATTGCAAACCCAGCACCAACATCCACACCTCGGTCATGCATGGGGACTGTGATGCTGCAGCTTAGGCTCGACAAGGAGGAGAGGAATCCAGCTGCAAAGCCCACGCTGAGGAGCCAACCGACCTCCTGGGAGGAAGGAAAATGCAAAAGGATTAAGGGCTGTTTGTCCCCCTGCAACCTGCAAGCGAGCTCTCTGTGTGTGCTTTAGGATTTGGCCGCATGGATTTCGTCCCATCTTCCACATCCAGCAGCGCCGAGAGACTTTTCCACCAGGAGAGATGCTTGGAAACAGGCGGGATAGCACCTCTGCCCTCTGCAATTAATTCGATGCTCACCTTCCTCCTCCCCTTTCTTCATCTTCCATTAAGCAAGCTGTCACCCTGGAGCTCTCCTGACACCTCTGGCTTTCCCACCAGCTGATACTTTTGCCTCGTTAACTTTGCTGAGCTGCTTCACTTCGTAAGGAACACCTTTTTCCCTCCCCCCGCCCCCCCTTCCTTCACTGCGCGGTATTTAACTGTTAAGGTGTAACAATAACACCTTGCACAAGCAAGGCAGCCACGGCGCAGGGTGTGCAGAGCAAGGCGCTCGAGCATAGAAATCCAGACATGCAGAAATGTGGAAATCCAGGCATTTGGAAATCCAGCAACTGTTCAGGAGCCTGGAAATCCCGAACTGTAGAAATGCAGGACTTTGGAAATCCTGAGCTCTACAAACCCAGGGTCTCCCAGCTGCAGGAGCAGGCGCTGTTCTCTCGGTTCCCTCCCCAATGGCCTCGTTCCAGCCACAATTAGCAGCCTCTGAGGGACTCTGGTGTCCTGCATTACAGCTTCCTAATATAATTACAGCAGTAAATGAACAATGAATTAAATCAAGGAGAAAGGCAGGGGGAGAAACACAGTTGTGTAGCGCTGCCAGGGGTCAGAGCTCTGCTTGGCTCAAGGTAGGCAATCCCCAGGGCTTTGTAAGGGCTTTTCTTCTCCACGTGTGTGTCCTGATCAGAAGTCGTATCCCCAGCACAGGGATGGCAGCCCGGGATGTGGGGCAAAGAGTAGGGCTGGTGGGCCTGAGCTGGGAGGGATGGGGGGATAAATGGGGGGGGTGGGGGGGGAGGAAGGGATGGATGGATGGATGCATGGATGGAGGGGTGGATGGATGGATGGATGGATGGATGGATGGAGGGAGGGGTGGATGGGTGGATGGATGGATGGATGGATGGATGGATGGATGGATGGATGGATGGAGGGGTGGATGGAGGGATGGATGGAGGGATGGACGGATGCGTAACACCACAGCTGCAAGACCTTGCAAAAGTGAAAGTGGATTTTATTTTAAAGCAGATTTCACTTGCTTGGAGTAGCAGAGCAAGGTGCCCATCCAGCACCCAGGCAGAGCCAAGCAGAGGGGGTTCGTCCCTTCCTCGAGAGATGACCTTGTCCTTTGTAAAAGCAAAGCTCTTTGATGCATACTCGCATCCCTGCTGGTGTTTGCTTTCCTGCTCTGCTGGCCTGCAGCAGGCACGCTTTGTATTTTCTGGGCCTGAAGTGCAAAGAGCTGCCTGCACCTTGGCGGCAGCAGGTTGCATAGCAGCTGATGCACCTTCGGACCTGCAGGACCTGCTTCAATAGCAAGCCAGGAGGACCTGGGGGCTTTGAGATGGATGTGAGGTTTCTGTGACCCAGGACAAGTGCCACACCATGTGCTTACACACGGGATGGAGCTGAAAGGATCCCTTCATCAGCACCAGGAAAGTTCCTTTGGTGGAAACTGGCCACGGGCAAGGAAGGCGTCGGGGAGGCTGCGTGTGTCCCCCTGGCTCTGCAGGACGCTTGGAAACGTTGGATTGGTGACAGCAGCCACTTCTGCCTTCGGGAAACACAGCCCTAATTCTCACCATAGAGCAAACAGGGCTGCCAGGAGCGCGCTGCAGCTGTGGGAATCCAAAGGTTGGAAAGCAACCCAGCGAGCGCTGAGTCCGCCCTGCTTCCATGCTTCCAGCCCTCTCCAAAAGCTCACCTCCCCCCCCGCGCTCCTCCAACCGAAAAATAACCCCAGATACTTTCTGCAATGTATTCTGAGTTCATTAATTACAGGAAAGAGAAATGCCTGTGCTTCCAGTTACTGCGTGGTGGTGAAAAATGACTGAGTGTAAAACATGTCTGCTAGATAATTAACTTCATAGATAATTTCTTCTTCATTTTGACTCAATTACTTCCTTGATATGAGAAAGTGCTGAAAACACTATTATTTCTTTCTTTCTTTTTTTTTTTTTTTTTCTTTTTCTTTTTCCTGGATGTTGCATGAAAGAATAATTGAAGAAAACTGGTGCAGCTTTTGCAGAGAGAGCCCTTTCCTTGGATAAAGGAGCAGGGAAACGTTTGCCTTTGGCTGTGGCTCTGGGGTCAGAGTGCGTTTTGGCACTGCTGAGTGGTGAAAGGTGCCCTCTGTGCTTTGCTGCATGGAAAGGCTCGGGGGCTTTGCCTCGTGCTGTGCAATGCATTGTGCTGGTCCTGCTGCACGCAGCACCCCGTGGCTCCAGCAACGCCGAGCACTTCTCCAAGGTTTGTGCCCAAGTCACAGCAAACCATCTTGATTGTAACAGATTAATCCACTAGGATTAAGCTGTTAATTGGGTGGAAGCCTCCACATCGCAGCTGTGCCTGCATCCGACCAGCTAGAAGGCAATTTAAATACAGCAAACGATTTAGCCTAGTTGGAGACCAAAACATCTTGCTCAACGCTGCACAGCAGCCTCACAGCCCTTTGCTCCCAGCTGTCAGCTCTGCAGCCAGCGGGTGACACTTGGGGAAGGGGCAGGGCAGAGGGGATGGAGTGCTCGTGCCCTGCTGGGTCGTTCCTCCCTCCCTGGGGTTCTCACCTCTGCTCTGCTGCTTGCTGCCGAAAATGGAGCTCAGCAGCAGGCTGGCTCGAGGCCCTGAGCTTGCTTTCTGCTCACAGCCTTCTTTAAAGCAGGAGAAATTCTCCCAGTGCTGCTCGCAGGAAATGCCAACCGGTGGGAGCGCCGAAATTACAGCCAGCGTTTGCAGAGATATTTATAAAAATAGCTTCTGTTTGTACCCAAAATAAAAAGCACAAAACTGAGGTACCAGCCAAGCTGGGGAGTGGGGAGCACTTTCTGGAAAGCTGACGTTAATAGAGCTGCAGTTTGCTGGGATGAGGCTGGAGCAGGAATTCGGGGTGGGGGGGGGGGGTGCACTGAGCAGGGCTCCAGGGCTGAGTGCAAGCTCTTCTCTTCTGGTGCCTGAATTACATCCACCAAAGCTCTTTGCTTAACTTTCAGCCTTGGGTTACATCTGCATTTCCGTGCATTGATGTGCAAAGAGCTCCCAGGAGTGATGTGAAGTTGCAGAAAGGAAAGAAGGAGGAGATGACCCAGCAATGGGATTTGGAGAGGGGTGATATCAGAGGTATTTATTGCGTGGAGGGTTGGGTGGCTTCATTCAGCAAAAGACATCGTTGGGTTTAGCTGGGGTGCCCTCGAGAGCTGTACGGTTGGTGAAGGCTGCAAGGCTTTGCTGCTGTGCCCAAGGTGGGACGATGTTGCTCAGCTCCCTCCTGCCCTGAGGAATTATTTCTCAGTGCCAGCTCGAGTGCTGCATCTTCCTATCCATTAATTACACTCAGTGGGTGAAATAAAACCGAGCAAAGGCTCCTCTGGTTCCCCATCTGTGTATTCATTACAGAAGCAGCAGCAACCGGGATGTCAAGGATTAAGTGGTGAGCTGCAACAGGTGGTTGCACCACGAATTGCAGCACACATCGCAGCCCTTTGCAGCACGCCCGGGGGGCTGCTGGTGGGGCAGATTGCAGCACCGCTCCTGAATGCATCAGCACAGCTCTGTCAGCTCTCCAGCCCTACAAAGGCACGGCCAGCACTGAGCTGGTTAAGGTCACCCTCTTGCAGCCCTGTTGCACTTGGCACCCCCGGAACTGACACATGGGGCCGGGGTGCCCCAATCCCAGCCCTCCCCACACAAAGACATCCTTCTGCAGCGGCTCGACCCCGGCCATCGGGGCACACAATGCTGGCGATTCTTCCCCCAGCGTGAGGCTCCTTTGGAAGCTTCCATGGAACAAGGGCTGCAATGTTTCCCTCCGGCTGTGCGGCCTCAGGGTCCCCTCGGTGACCTCGCGCTGTCGGATTTGGAGAAAACAGAGCGCATAGAAAAGGGGGGAGGCAGTTCCCACCAGGTCTGCACCCTCCCCATGGATGGGTGATGCTGGGGGCACCCATGGGTCTGTAACCCCCTCCCCCCCCCCTCCACATCGCTCACACATCGCTCACCTCATCCAACCCCCCCCCCAGCTGAGCACGCAGGAAGCCAAAGAACACGGGGACGGGGCTGGAAGCAATCGTGGGAGCCCAGCTGCATCCCGCTGGCCCTGGGGTTGCACAGGGGTCCCCACTCAGGGACTTGGCCGGCGGGATTTAATTAGCTGCCGAACATGACGCTCGTTTTAATTCCGTGTGCTCGGAGACGCATGTTGCTGCCCACACACGCCAGTTGCCATAACAACTTTAATTTGTTTTCTAGCCTCCGCTCGGATGGATTTAGGGGTTTTTGTTTGTTTGTTAATCTCCCTGCCTCGCTTCCCTCCCTGGTCCCTCCTTCTTTCTAATTGCACTTGTTTATAGGCATTAAGCCACCACCTGTGCCCTGCAGCCCGTGCTCAGCTGGGCATCCCAACCTGCTGAACTGCAAGGGTGCAACGGTGGGCATCTGCCCTGCATGCAGCTGCCCCGTGTCCAGGGCTGCAGCGTTCCCAAATCACTGCCCTGCTGCCGAAACCCAAAGCCATGCATGTCTTCCCCATTAACCCGCTGTAAAATTTGGGCTGAATGCTGTGAATAAACCTCCTGGAAGGCAAGGCTGCTGTAGAAGGACCCCAAAGAGATGGTTTGGATTGTTTTAAAGAGATTGACCATCTGCTGAGTTATTGAGAGAAGGGAATGCAAGGAGTGGGAGGAGAGCCCTGCATGGAGGGGAAGGTTGGTGACATTGCTTTCTGGGTGGCTTTGGGATGGGGAGGGGGCACCCCATAATGCCTGTGGGCTATGGGGGGCGAAGGTAGAAGACAACTTGAGCAGCTCACTGTGGAGTTTCTGGCTTGCTGTCAGGCAGGAGGGATGGAAGGGATGCGACTCGCTGCGTTTGCATCAGCACAAAAGGATGAAAAATGAAGTGTTGGCCAAGTGGGGCAAAAAGCAGCGTGTTCTGCTGGCAGGAAAGGGAGAACCGGAGTTATCCACAGCTCTGCTCAGCAGCTGGGATGGAGCTGCATACAGGCAGCGGGACCCGGAGAAAGAGGAGCAGTGCAGGGATGAAGGCCGGGCTCTGTGCCAGCACAGCACTGTGGCACTGACTCACAGCAGGGTGACCAGACCCCTCCAGCCCCATCTCTGGGTTATGGATGCAGGGAGATCACACACAGACAACCCCAGCCCTGCAGGTTCCTGCTTCCCAAAGGATTAATTTGCACAGGAATAGGTTGGCAGCAGAGCTGACATTAATAAGGGGCTGAGTTAGAGCCCTGCTGCGGAGTGGGATGCTAACAGCTCTGCATGGCAATGGAGGGGACTGTTGTTGGAAGTGAACTCCGGATGATGATTTTCAGTCAGCTACAAAGTGGGGTGTGATGAAGTGAGACCCTCCATGCCCCCTACGCAGCCCAGGGGCACAGCTGGGCGCCAGGCTCCAGAAAGCATCCATACCTGTGGCCCCATAGTGGAACAAACCCTATTCTCCTGCAGCGCTGTTCCTAAGCTGCAGCATCACTCGGGGGATCACAGCAGCGGTCCCAAACACCCAGGAGGGATGGAGGGAATGGGGCTGCAGGTATCCGGGGTGCTGCAGCGGGGGTGGGGGATGCTGCACAGGAGGGACACCGAACGCAGCAGTGGGCAATGAGCGCCGGTAGCTGCGGCTTTACGGTTTCCCATCAGCAGTCCCCTCCACCCCTCTCTCCTTGTTTTTAATTACCTCGAAAATAACCTCCATTCAATTTACAGCCCATTTGGAGCTACGAGCAAGGGCCCATCAATATTTAATGTGTTTAGAAGTGGCACCAACTGTCCAGGGTTGTTTTTGTTGGGTTTTTGTTTTGTTTTGTTTTGTTTTTCTCCTTCACTTCTCCAGGATTTGCCTTCTAATTTTTAAATCTTTTAGCATATTTCTACCCCAAACCTTTACTTCTTTCCCTTCTCCTTCACCCATTCCCTCCCCCCCCCCAAATAAAGGACCTGGATGAGGGCTCAGCCCCAAAGTTTCTTAGGAGCGAAGGTCTGAGGTTGGAGCTCAGGGCAGCTCCTCTAACGAGGGCAATTAATAGGAACATCTCCTCCTGAGCATCCTAAGAGCCCTCCTGCTCTCTGACACCTCCCCCCCCCCGGGCTGTTCCCTGTTCCCCACGCACTGAGCCAGCGCCGCTGGGTTAAATGAGGTTTTGCAAGCAGAAGGGGTTTGCACACTGGGCTTTCTGCCTTCTAATTGGGGCTGAGCACAGGAGCTGGTAGTTAACAGGGAACTCAGCCTGAAATCTGACCCTGCCCTACTTAGAAAGTTCAAACAAAAGTTAATAGCTATTGCAGCTCAGGGGAACCACCAGGAATTGCAGGCAGTGCTGCACTTCCAGCTGCAGGGATCCCAGCTGCAGGGCAATGGGGGGTTTGCATGCAGCCCCCTCAGAAAAGGCATTTTGCGTTTGCTCACCCAGGGCTGACAGCAAACTTCCCTCTCCAAAAAGAAACTTCCAACCCCCTCCCCCCCCCCCTTTCCAAATGCTTGACAACCGCTCTGAGTTGTGGGCGTTGCACAAACAAGCACATCTACACCCAGATCTTCATCAGAGCATACTTTGGTTGCGTGTATTAATTACAGCAACGCCATTTATTGTAGCATAATAGATATATTTACTGCACGAGGAGTGACAGCATTTATTAATTATGCACGAGCGGGCCTCGAAAACGGATTTGTTTGCTTTGATGTTTAATGCGGCAGGCTTTCTTCTTTTTTTTTTCCCTCCCCTGCTTGTTAAACTTAATCAAAAGCAATCAAAATACGCTCCTGTAAATTATAACAAATTAATTTCAAACAAAAGGGGGAAAAAATAGTAGGTAAAGTACATGGAAACGAAAGAAGGAGAGAGAAAAGAGCTGGGCCGGTTTAAAGACCGCGTTGGGTTTCTCTGCCCTTCAGGATGGATGAAGAATGGGGCAGGAAAGCAGCACTGGGGGGTGCAGCTGTCTCTGAAACCCCATTAGGAGCATTTCTGCCCATCCCTGTGGCATTTCACGGCCCCTTCCCACCCCCAGCACATGCAGGGCCCTATGGACACGGCACTGTTGACTTTTGGAGAGGGGGGGAAGCTACGTACGGCGCTTTAATTCGCTGTTAAATTAAATTATGAATGTTTGGAACGTGGTAATTCCTTTTGTTCTAGGAACAGATTGTTTTATATATCTGCCTATATTACCAAGTTATTAATTTAATGATTTCATAATAGCAGTTCATTCCTTTGGGTAATATAAAGAGAAAAGTGTGCTCAGCGCGCAGCTTAGCGCCACACATCCCTACAAAGGATTGCAGGGTCTGGGAAGGAGACTTTGCTTGGGGCACTGCTCAGGAGGTTGCAGAGCAGGCACTGCCAGGTTCCCCCTGGGATGCATTTAGGGGGAGCAGGAGATGCTTTTTGTTTCCTCCTTGCATGGAAGCTGGACCTCGCACAACTCACCGCTCCCCAGTGGTTGGCTGTTGCTGTATGAATGGTTATTTTTGCACGACGACAACAAGGCCCTGGTGCAGGTAAGACAGAAAAGCACGCTTCGCTCTATGGCTTCCATCCATCCCAGCTGCTAAAAAGCCTAAAACACCAAACGTCAGAGCTGGAGCCGAGCGCATCACAGCATCTTCACTGCGTCACTGAGTTCAGTGCCAAACCCAACAGCATCGCCTCTAAGAGCTGAGCTCCTGGAGCCAGCCACTTCTCTTCTGTATGTATTTATATACATCATCCCACCCTCCCTGGCACCTCTCGGGGAGAATCTGGGAACATTTGTCCCCCTGCGTGCACAGGGAGCAGCACAAAGACAACAGAGGCGCCCAGCCATTGCTTTGCGCTGTTTGGCACAGCCCTGTTCCCCATCAACGTGTGTTTTCTCAGCCCCGTGGGACCCCCCCTGCACCCCAAATTGCTCCCAGGTGCAGCCTCAGAGCCCTCACAGCCTCACTTAACACAGCATGCAGTGCAAGTGGCAAAGAAGGAAATAAATCAATGACCCGGAGACGGAGCGCAGAGAATTGCTGAGCCTTGAACAATCCCTGCCCAGCCCTGCAAAAACACCCAAATAATTTCCATTCTAAGCTGTGCTGTTTGACTCCTGAGGAGGTAATGGCTCCTATGGCGCTTCCGTGTCCTTTTGCTGAACGATTTATGGCATCTGCTGCCCCTGCTCCTGGAAAGCCCTGTGCAGGGGAAGTGCTGCACTGCTGCACTTCTGCATGATGGTGTTATCATACCATGGCACTCATGCATGATTGCATTCCTCCACCAGCCCAGGTGACCAGATCTGCTCGTTCCTGCTTGCTGATGAAGCTGAGGGCAGGGATTGAAGAGCTGGTGACATGCCCCAGCTGGAGCGGGGCTTTGCCCTGGGTTCTCTGCAAACAAAAGCAAATGGGGGCTCCCATAGCTGGCTTCTTTCCAAGTCACTTGGTTGGCTTGGGTTTGTTTCTTTTCCCTCTATTTCTTCCTTCCAATCTTGAATGGAAAACAAATGCTGCAAGCAAGGGAAAAATCCAACTTCCAGCTCCCCGTGGGCTCTGACGTCTTGTATGTATTACAAGCAAGATTGTTGGCACAGAAAGCAACACCCGCAAACAAATCAGCCCCGGGGGTCCCGAAAAGATGTCAGCATGCAAGGGAACACCACTGGTGCTGCAGCACCTCCGTGAGTGCATTGCAACAAACGCATTCAGCTCTTACAGAGAAATTCATGCATGACACAGCACTGCGCCCCGGAGCTCTGCGTGCATTGCATGTCTCTGTCCTGGTGGCTGTACAGATTGCTGCAGGGCAGGAGCAGGTTGGCAGCCCTATGGGGTGGTTGGGGTTGGATAGATGTGAGCAAACCCACGCGGTGAGCACAAGGGAGGGATTTTTATGCACTCTGCATAAGCGGGGGGGCAATTGTAGTGGCACTGAAGCCACAAAAGGGGCCACGAAATAACTTGCTCCAGCTGCTTTATGCATCACCCACCTCCTTATGTCACCCTTGCACAGGAAGCAGGGTGCGTGCTGGGTGGCTCTGCCCCCAGAGATGGTCCCTGGTGTAGATTGGAAGCCATTAAAACGTGCGATGCAGCTCTTTGCTGACCCTGTGTTAACCATCCTGGCTGCCAGAAGCACGTGCCTTATTTTTCCGGTGGGAAGCAGCAGCCAGACACAATCAAACTCCTGGCTCTTGTTATGTCTTTCTTCACTAGATTAAAGATACTTCAGCACCTGTATTTGCTCCCAGGAAGGTACTTACACGTGGCAATCAAGTCACCTCCGCTGTCCTTCCAATAAACCCTGCAGCCTGAGCTCTTTCCTCCCCCTGCATAGGGCTTCTCCCAGCACTCACAACCTGTGCGCATCCTGCAGGGTCCCCACGTGGATCCCTCCTGCTGTCCCCTCGTTGGACACCCACATGATGGCCTTTAACGATATTAAAAGGAACACTAAGGTGGAAGTAGAGCACCGTCCAGCAGTGATGTTGAGCTGAGCTGACGCTGCCTGCTCTGACAGGTCGGGTTTTTCAGCGCTGCCTCCTTGTAAGCTCTGTCTCAGATCATCTCTCTGTGACACTTCTCTCACCTCCAAGCGTGATGTGCAAGAGATGGGTGAAGCTTTTCTCCCCGGGAGGCAGGAAACAACATTCTCCTGGTGGGGTTTGCTGGCAGGACACCCCGTGCACATCCCATTCCCATTGGCACCAACATCAGCACGATGCATTGCAAATCACAAAATCCTTCAGGTTGGAAATAACCACTAGGGTCACCAGTCCAACCACCAGCCCATCATCACCACCTTGCCCATAGAAACACTAAGGTGAGAAAAGACCTCCAACCAATCATCAATCCAACCCATCGTGGCCGTGCCCGCTAACCCAAAAGCACATCAGCAGCTCCACCTGCTTAGAGACTGAGCTTTGGGTGCCAGCTCATGGAGAAACACCACATCATGGACTAAACAGCAACAACTGGTCGTTAATCGCCCTTTGGGCGCATTCGTGTCGACTGCCATACGAATATGAACCCGAAATCAAAGCTCTCATGCTCTAATTTGCCTTCCTGCAGCTCACGCCATTCGAAACGCAGCAGATACAGGGCTGGTTAAAGGAGGCAGTTCAAACATTAGAATATTTGCAAAGCGGTGCTCTTGAGCAACAGACACTTGAAATAATCTGTTTGGGCACCGGGTGAATTCGCTCCCACCAAAGGGCCGTCACCGGTGTCAGAGGCACTTAGTGTCAGATGGGGAGTGCCTACTTCTCGTTAGCTCCCCGACTCCCAACAGTAAACACATTTCCCTGTTTTGCAGTCTGAGAAAGAGGGAAAAAAAAACCTTTCTGACAGCTTGCTTAACCTTTCCCCCATCCCTTTCTCACTTGTAAGCGCGGAAGTTCTCAGCTAAGGGCAGCTGTGAAGAGCAGAGAGGGAGGAAGGAGGCGGCGGTGGGGAGCTGGGGGGGAAATGTGTCAGATATCTGTTTTATTTATTTATTTATTTTTGGCACTGTCTAAAAATACGGAGTGTCTCACACGTTCTGCCTTACCCCTCGTAATTAAAGGCTGCTGCAAAGGGGAACCCTAATTAGATGATGCCGAAGGAGGGAGCGGAGCTGAGCGCAGCACCCAGCCTTGGCACTCCATTTTTATGGATGCGGGGAAGGGAAAAAGCCAATTTCTGTGAAATCATGAAGGCATTCTGTTGGTTTTCAGCCCAGAATTGTAGGAAGGAATGCCCCATGAGGGGCATTGAGGAAAATACAGTGGAATGCTCATGAGACAACAGTGATTGAAGGGAACAGCCCTTCATTAACATCTTTCTGCTGGAGGATGGGACCCCAGTGAGGGTCCCTGGGAGCTTAGAAGCTTTGTGAAGAAATGCCAGGCTTGCCTACAGCAAAGGTGTAATGCAATATAAAGTGCAGCAACAACAGCAGAACAGCAAGGTCCCAGAACGCAGCAAGTGAGAGCACGCTCAAACACAAAAACCACAGACATAAAGGAAAGAATCTGCTAACCTCCAGGAGGTCTCAGGTACACAGGGAGTTACCCTCATCTCCGATGCCAGCCCTGAAATGAGGGCTGGGAAGGGGTGGATCCTGGCTCCAGCCCTTCAGGTCACCCAGGTGCATTGCACTGCATGCAGCTGAGCTCCCCTGGGTTGGCCTTGCCTTCCCTCCAGGTGCTCCATCACTGCTTCAAGCCGTAACTCAGCATTTCTGCTACAAAGGGCTTGGGAAGCAGTGTGGATGCAATGCTGGAAGGGGAGATCTGGGGAGTGGTGTGTCACGTTGTGTTGGTGGATGTTGTGTTTTGCTGCAGCATGAAGCTCTTTGTGGGGAATCGTGGAACAACCCAGGTTGGAAGGGAACCGTGAGGGTCACTGAGTCCAACTCCTGGCTCCTGGGGGTTCAGCAGTAAGCACTGTGAACGCCCTCAGAGGCAGCCCCATTGCAAGCATCCCCCTCCATGGGCGCTGATGGTTCACCGCCTCCCACCAGCACAAAGGAAAAGACCCAAACTGAAGCGGAGCTCCATCAGCTAACAGCAGCATTAAAGCAAATCGCTTTGACTCGTGTAATTATTTACAAAACTAAGCCATTCTCCGAGGCTGTGGATTTCTGTTGTTGTTTTATTCCTTAAACGCAAAGCCTTAATGACTGCCCTCGCTGGAGGATGGCTCCATGTCACAGCAGCACCAATTCACTCTTGGATTAACCACGCTGAAATTTAGGCAAGGCTCCGTGCTTAGCAGCTCCCACTGAAGGCGGTGGGGACAGGAGGTGCTGGCGTGGCTCTGGATGGAGCAAAACCTTTTCCAGACCCACCCAGGTGATGCCATCACACAGCCCTGTGGTGCGGACTTCCCCCATTTCTTCCCATCCTCATTGACTCGTATGGTTCCTCTTCACCAGCTCTTAACTCGTGGGAGCTGTAAAACCCCCCCCATCCTCTGAGAAATGCGAGGCTTAAAACAAATGCCGCAAATCTGGGCTCAGATTTTTCAATTACGCTTTTTAACTTTTTTTTTTCTTTCTTTCTTTTTTTTTTTTTTTTTTTTAAGGCGAATTAATTGATATTTACTTAGTGTGTCAAAATAGCTCCAGCGCGTTGGAGTGCCGCTCACCATGCATTTGGAACAGGGCGCTGGGGGAGCGGAGGCATGAGTCAGTGGTAAATGAATTAAAAGCAGCAGCTCCTGATCAAGGCCAATTACATTCCGTTCTAAGGAGCGGGAGGGAGGCACATGGGCTGTGGAGGAGCAGCTCCCAGGAAACTTGCCCTGCGCTCTTTGGTGGGATTTGCCATATTTCCAGTATCTAGTGTTAACGGGAACAAGATCGCAAGGCCAAAGCTGCGCCTAGCTGATGGGTTAGGTCCTATCTGCAGCTCTGCTGCAAGCCCATGATGGTTTTGCATGGGACATGCCAAGATATTGCTTTGGGGAGTGGGAGGATGCAATGCCTACCATGCGTTGGGTGGTGGACTGCACCTCCAGCGGTTGGGTGGACACATCCCATAGACATGGATGCTCTTCTTTCTTGGAGAGAAGAGACTTCTCTCTTAGATACTTGTTGATAGCTCAGATGCTTGCTGAGTGAGTCCTCTTAGCAACCTGAATTACACCTATCATCTATATACGTTAAAAGATAGAGCTGGTGAAACAGATGCGTGAGGCCCATTGGGGTCTGGTAGGGATGGGGCTGTTTGACACAAGTGCTGACCAGCTCCCACAGCCTGGCAGTATATGAAAGCCATATTTCTGGAGTTACCGGGGCTAGCACTCCCACAATTAAGGACCTTTCTTCGTACCCTGCTGCCCTCCCTCCTCCTGCTCAGCTCCCGTTTATCCCCTCTCATTTGTCATCTTTATTAGTTCGTAATCTCCCATCGGTGCGGCGCAGTTAAGAGCGGGATTAGGGGGAAGTTTAATTGGATGGCACCCTGCGGCCCTCCCGGCATCAGATTCAATAAAACTTTATGAAAAGATAAAAATCGCATTGGGTTTTATAGCTCTGGATGGAACAAAGGGACCGGAGAGGAGAACAAGGTAACTGTTTCCCCCCCTCCTATTTTCTTATTCTCTCCAACCGCACGCGAACCGTTCCAGCGTGATTAAACCAGGAGGGAAGGGTTTGGAGCAACGTTGTCCCATTGGTGAGCCCTGGCAGAAAGATGAATGGGGCTTCAGCACACGGGGAAAGAGAGTTTATTTCATGTTGGGAGTCTGCTGGGGGAGCTCGGGGCTGGGGGAGCAGAGCCGAGGGCAGTGCTCACCGTGCAGCCACCCTCGTTACTGCAGCTTGCAGCTCAGGCTCTCGCTGATGATCTTTGGAGGCTACAGATTAATTCCCAGCCTGAGCAGCTCCACGGGGAGGAGCAGTTTGGCTGCTTTGGGGCACCGGGATCCTCCAGACCCACTCCATCCAGAGCAGTGTGCCCATCCTTGCAGTGCCCATCCCATGCTGAACCCCTCTCCCTGTTAAACCCAGGGGACCCTGCTGTCCTTAACCACCACCTTTTCAGCCCGGAGATAAGAGAAATGATTGAGGGCTTTCAATGGAACCCCAGGGCATGGCGAGGGGATGAATGGGAGCTGATTGAGGCGGCTTCGCTCGCAGCTCCCATCCTATCCTCCACCTCCAAACCCCAACCATCAGGCACTCTCCATGCAACCATCCCAAAACCACAGCCTGGGGGCACATCCCCTGCTCCGGAGCAGCTTGCAGGAGCAAGGAGAGGAGGGAAGGTGGCACAGAGTGCTGCGCCATCAGGAAAATCACTGCAAAATGCCACTTAAGAGTCACAGGAAAATGTGCCCTTTTCTCGTTGGTTTTTCTTCTCTTCCTCATGATGGAAGGAATAAAAAAAAAAAAAACCAACCCAACAAGCTAATCTTCATTATAGCACTCCATTAGGGTTGTAATTGTTTCCATTCCTTTTCAAAATAATCCTGATGGTTGTTTTTTTGGTTGTTGGGTTTTTTCTTCCCTTCTCTCCGCAACACCCCGCTCTGCTGTGCTTCTTCTTTTTTGGATTCTCAGCCCAACTTTTTCCCTTCTGAAGTAACATATGGGGCGGGGGGAAAGTGGGGGAAAGTGTTAAGAAAGGAGGCGGAACAAAAGAGCCCAAAAATAGAGAAATGGGGAGGGGGGGGGGTTGGGGGTGGATGGCACGGGTGGGATTAAAGGAGAACGCAGTACTGCGGTGCAGGTGTGCAGGGGGGGGAATCGTCCTCCTGCCGTGGGAGGGATGGCAAAGAGGGGTGGCTCTCCAGTGCTGCACCCCAAACACCCCATGCAGTCCCAGGGCTGAGCAGCTCAGGGTTCTGCGCCCACTTTGCAAACCTCCCTTTGCTACAAACCCCCACCGTGCTGGCGGTGCTGGGAAATGCACAGAGCACCGCGCTGGAGGCAATTATGGGCAGGGAGAAAAATCCTCTCCCTGAATCAAAGAGGACATCTATTCAGTGCCACCTCCTCTGGGGACAGCACGGGGAAGAAAGGGGCATTGTCAAATCCTTTCAGGCCCCAAATTCCAATTTGGTACGGCGCATTTGACACAACCGAAGCGGGCGGCGGTGGCAGCCCCAATTCCCGTGGCTGTGCAGGGAGATAAATCTTTAATGGAGCTGAGCTTTCAAAATGAGTATTTAAATCTTCGCTGCAGGTAGGAAGGAATGGTGTCACTTCCCAACCTGACGCTGGGCTTCCAGCCGAGCTGAGGTTTGTTTTGGGGGGAAAAATTGCTCCAGGCAATCAGGGCTGGCTTCTATCTCTCCTCTGCCCTATTTGTTTGCGACAAAAATCAGATTGCCAAGGAAATCTTTTTGTTAGAGGCTCTCCCAGCCCTCTCTTGGTGTAGGGGAAGGCGTTTGCAGCCCATGTTGCATGCAGCAGGCTTTGCATCCCGGCCCTGTGCTCCGTCCAGGTGCATGGGGTGGCTTTGGGCTGATTGCAGGAGCTTTTGGACAAGGAGAAGTGGGGCTGTGGGATGCCAAGAGGTGCCACGTGCCTGAGCTTTGGGCAGGACTGCCCTCTGCTCTGTGTCTGAGTGGCACTGTGATGGGCTATTTCCAGGGAAAATGACATTTTTCCACATTAAGTGTCCCCCGTGTGCAGGCTGAGCACTGGTTCAAAGGGAAAACCCCGTTTTCCTCTCCTTAATCTGCACAGCAGCCAAGTGGAAGCACTGTCAGACTGCATCAGCCCAGCAGCCTGTCTAAGCCATGCTCTGCACCTCCGAAAGTCGCCGGTTCCAAAGAAAGATGTGGGAAATCAGAGCGAGCAGAGGATGCTTGAAAGCACTGAGTTACTGCCCTGCTTCTTTCTGCTGCTTTGCAACCTGCTCCCAGTGAGAAGCTAAAGCCAAACTGGAGTAAAGGAGATGGAAATCACAGTCTTGCGTATAAAAGTGACCGAACATCATCAAGAGCTGAATTAATTGCTGGCACATTGTTAATGAAGCGTTATGAGTCAGCAGCGCAGCGGTTTGATGTCGGGCAGACGGGTGGGAAGCTGTTTGAAATGCCTTCCGTGGGCTGGCTTTGAAGCCACGTTAATTGCTCTTATCCCACGTTTACAATGCATGCCCCAAAGGTTCTGGGTGCTGCTGCACTGCAGCTCCCCGAAGGCTCTGAGCCACGCTTGAAGACCTCTGAGAACTTTGGGATGTTGCGTTGGGGTGAGAGCATTATTGCCACTTTATGCCACGCGCATTGCAAACTCTGCAACAAAAGCATGGACTTGCATGGCTCTGTGTGCATTGTGAGCCATGCAATGCTCATGGACCTCCAGGTGTTTGGGGCGTGCGGCGTGCCCCATATTGCTCCACGTCTTTTCGCTGTCAATTTATACCACGTGCATTACAAACTCTGCACCAAATCATGGACTTGCACACCTCGGTGTGCGACGAGGTTCAATTCTGAGCCACGCAATGCTCATGGACCTCCAAGAGTTGGGGATGTTGCGCTGGGGTTTGGGGATGCGGGTCTTTAGAGCATTGCTTCCAACGTATACCACATGCATTATAAACCCTACGACAAGAGTGTGGATTTGCACGGTCCTGTGTGCACTGAGGCTCGTGCTAAAGGCTGCGCCCTCCCTAAAGCTGCCCAGCAAAGCCCTCCCTAGCGGGGATGTTGCATGCAAGTGCTGCCCTTTTAGTTGTGCCTCACCCCCTGCCATAATAGCTCGGGAGAGGAGCGTGGCAGTGGAAAATAAAATATTAAGAATAAAAAAAAAAGAAGTGAAAAAAAGAAACAACACACACAACCAAGAGGCAGGGAGTGGGGGCTCTTTTCATCTGTATAATAGCCTGTTTCTGACAAGGAGCTTCTGTTCTCCTCCGGCGGAAAGCTTTTAAGAGCCCCGAGAAGGACAGGCAATTACAGGAAGGTTCGTGCACCTGATGGGTGTTGTTAGGAATCACTCAGCGGCCCCGCAGTCCTGGAGCTGATTGCCAGAGCGGGAGCTTTGAGAGAGTGGGGCTGGGGTGCATGGGGTTGGATCCCCTCCGCCAGAACAGAGCTGGAGCGGGACCGCCGCTAATGGAGCATCGTCTGCTGGAGACGGAGCGCTGCGCAATTAGCGGGTGACATTAAGGCTGTTGTTCATCAGGTGTGCTCGGAGGGGAAGTTAATGCTCATCAACAGCCATCGCTGAGAGCTCTAAAGGGCAAACCTGGGAGAGAGGGGAAGTGCGCTAATGAATTTGGGTTGTGCTCGAGGAGCAATCAGCGCTGAATCCTTCCTGGAGGTGGGGGCACCTCTGGTCATGGGTGGGACCAGGAAAGGGTTTATGGGGTGAAGCCGAAAGGTATCTATTGGTCCCGGCCCTGCAGCACCCAGGGAAGGCAGGAGGAACCTGGCAACATCTCAACGTGGAGTAAACAGGAGGGTTAATTGAAATTAGGATGCTACAGCCACTCGTTGCATTCCCATGCCAAAGCGGGAGCAGCTGTTTGCTCCCATTTGGGGCAATCTGGGTGCAGTGCAGCTCTTCACAGCAGCTCAGCCTTCTCCTCCACCCAGGGTGAAGCCCCCAAAGCCATCCATACATGAGTGTGTGAGTTCACACAGCTCCTTGCTAATGAAACCCATGGGCTGAGCAGAGGGGGAGCGCCCCGTGCCCCTGGCACAGTTATATTTGGCTCACCTTAATGTGCTTGAAAGCCACAGTAATACTGCAAAAAGCCTCCGCCATAGGATAACTTAATTAAACTTTACTTAAGATAGTTAAATATTCATTATTTGGCTTCAATTACTGACTTCACAGCGTCCCCCCCCAACACTTTTGTTTTCACCGGGGCTAATTATTCTAATGGCTGCCCCTCGTTATGACCTGTTTCTGTTTAAAAAGGAAAAAGAGCAGCACGTTGCTGCTCGGTGCTGCCCAGGGGCTGAGTTGTGCTGTGAATTTACGGCGTGCCGCTCACCCACATTGCTGTGGAGGATGGAAGGTGTGGGGCTGCTCCATGTGTGTGTTGGCCGACTTCATGCTTGGGATGAAAGAGATGCTTTGTTGTTGAGCTGCCCCTCTGGCTGCTGGTTTTGCATCCCGTTAGTGTGGGGTTTATCCCACCCGGGCTGCGGTGTGATGTCTGAATGGCAATTCATAGAATCATTATGGTTGGAAAAGACCTCTCAGATCCCCACGTCCAACCCCAACCCATCCCACCATGCCCACTGATTGTGTCCCCCTGTGCCACATCCCCACGGTTATGAACACCTCCAAGGACAGTGACCCCACCACTCTCTGGGCAGCTGTGCCACTGCCTGGCCACTCTTTCTGAGAAGAAATGGTTCCTAATACTCAGCTTGAGCCTCCACTGGTGGAACAACGTGAGGCCATTGCCTCTAGCAGCCTCCCAAGAAAGGGTTCCAGCACAGCAGTGCATTCACTTGGCTGGGCACGTGCATTAAATTCATGTTTCAGTGCAGAGGTTTTTCCCCACTGGGTTTGTTTTCCCATCCCCAGCTCCCACACCATGATGCAGCCCCTTGCTCCCAAACTATAGAGGAAAACCAACTCCTCATCCTCCAGCAGAAGCGTGATGGATTGCAGCACTTGGGAAGTCTCTATGGGACCCTCTTTCTGGGGGGATCACAACCATCTCTTGCAGCTGGTGCATCCCACATTGCAGTGATGGCAGTGGTGTGACGTGGAAATACAGCCAGTGCCCCCCAACCATCCCCAGCTTTGGGTTTTGGCTTTGCAGAGCTTTGCTCCTGCACACAAGGGCATCTCCACAGCTTTGGATGGACAAGAGGCACTCAGCATGTGTTCAATCAATACCTTCCTGCACCTTCTTTGCATCCAAGCAATGGCTCTGTTTGTTCTTCAGCATCAGGGATCACTTCAAGGCTTCAAGATGTGTCCCTCCATGCTCACCTTTATTTCCCACCATGCGTTGGATGCGACGGGCGTGCTTGGAGCTGCCTTGGGGATCTGTGGAGCCCAGTGGTTTCTGTTGCTGCCTGGGGATGGAGCTTCTTGGCACAGAGCATGGATGGAACAGAGACAGAGAAAGTTGGTTTGGGGCTTTCTTTTTCCCCTCCCACGCACAGGAATTCATGGTGGTTTTACACATCACTTGGAAATGTTGCTGCTTCAATGTGTTTTCACTTGAATTCCTATTCTGGAAAAAACCTCTTTCAATACTCAGTTAAGTTTTTGTTTTTCTTCTTCAGCTCTGTATTCCATTAAAACTGCCATTGCTCTGACTTGTCCGGGATGGAAAAGAGTGTCAGAAATCCCCACGAGGCCCTGACATCTCTCCTGGCTCCCTGTGCTCAGAGGTGAAACTCAGAGCCAGAACCCCCACGATAAGGCTTCTCCAGCTCCCACCCAAGCTGCCTGGCAGCCAGTCCCTCTTGCCAGCCCATAGGTCTCCATGTACCTCCTGCTTTGGTGACAAGAGGGGACGCAGCCCTGCAGGCGGCCCCCGGTCCTGCCTGGATGCTCTGCTGCAGAAGCAGGTATCAGAAATAAGGTGATTTCTTGCATCAGTCGCCTTCGTTGGGCTGCCAGGGACCGTGAAAACCTCTGCTGTAGAAATGAGCTTGATTCTGTAAAATAGTTACCATCAGGACAGCTGTCAGAAAATCAATAGCGAGGTGTAATTATGCCCATAAATAAGCCAGAGGAGCAGGATAGGTCAAAGGGAAACGTGGTGGAATGGCAGCGTTTGGGCCAGGGTGAAAATAACTCATTTTACGCATGTGTTACAGAGCAAGTTCCAGGAAAAGAATCGAATCCATATGGCAGCTCCCAGCCAAGGAGATGGGAATGCATTCATCTGGAGGTGGGGGAGCAAATCAGAGCCGGCTGATGGGCTTTGGGTTGGATGCTCACCCCCATCACTTCCACGCACAAAGCTCCCCAAAACACAGAGGTGGCAGCTCCAGCAGTCCCTGTCCTTATCCCATGTCCGAGGAGCAATGTGAGACGCAGTGATGGACCCACTCCAGCACAGCACAGCTTCACCACACACTGCTGCTCGGCAGCCCGAGTGGTGATTTATGGCTTCCGAGCTGACAGCTCTCCAAATTTTATTACAGTTCTCACAATATTTGTTATTTTCCTGAAAGCCTCCGAGTTTGGCTCAGAGGGTTTTGTGCCAATCATGGTTTTCTTTTCCTTTTCTCTGGGAAGTTGCTGGCCCTCGTTGGCTCACAGAGGAACTCAAAACTCGTGGACAAGAGGAAGGAAAGAATGAGAAACCCAAAGCTGTTGGGTTTTAAGACCTAGCAAAGTGAATAGCATGGTTTGCTTTGGGGAGCAGGAGTGAGGGCACAGCCACGGTCAGCATCCGCAGGGAGCAAATAGGATTTTGCCATCACCTCCCATGGCACACGCTTATGTGATGTCTCCAGGTGCTTAAATATGAACTTTGCAGGCATTTGTGTTGCCATAATGCCACTGAAAGCCCTGAAGCCCGTTTCGTGCTGTCCCCAGCACATCCCCACCAGTGCACAATGGGTTGTTATTAGGATATTAAGGCTAGGGATGTGCCAGTGCCCTTTGGGGGCAGGAAAGCTAAGACAGAAAGAGGGTTGTTCAGGGGAAAAAGCAAATTCAAATCTGCAGGAGTAGCATCAGCCCTGAAGCCCAGAGCAGAGATTTACTCCTGTCTGCACTGCTGCAGGTTTACAGGCACGTGCAGCTCTGCAAGATGAATGCTCTGTCGTGTTGCTGAAGGCAACAGCAAAGCAGCATGCACGGCCAGAGGGAGAGCAGCAAACACAGAGCAGCAGTGCCAGAGGCTGCAGTGGGAAGGCTGATTTCTTTACCCTTCAGCTGAAAGCACGGCAGCAAGAAGCAGTCAAACAGTTCTGTTGGTGCTGCTTCATAGGCCAAGCTGTGTTGTACAAACGAGGGCAGGAATTCTTTAAAAGGTGAAATGTTTTGTGGTTTTGCTGCAAATCCTTTTGATTCCCTCCCATCACTTTCCTTACAACAACGTTGTTTTCCCAGTTTGCAAGTGCTCGGGGCTGACAGTGCAGGCACCTCGGTGCTGCTGCGCTGCTCCTCCTGAATGTGGGATCTATGAGAAAACCCTGCAGGCCACAGGGGACAGAGCGGAGCTATCAGTCCCTAAGCACCAACAGTGGGCACTCAGTAAAGTTCCAGCAAGTCACCCCATCACTGGGCAATTTTATCCACCAGAGGCCCTCGTTAATAGGGCCAGCTGCCCTGTGGAGGGCAGAAAAGAGGTGCAGGACAGGACCTACATCCCCTGAAGTCCCCTCCTCACGGATTCCCTCCTGCCCACTCACAGGACAGCAGAAACATGGGGCTGAAACAGTCTCTACGTGCACCCAGGAGGTCTCAGCATCACTTCTGCACTCTCTCGTGCTGCTGACGTACCGCCAGCGCTGCCTTCGCCTCCTCTTGCTTGCAGAAAGCCGTTCCCCCGTCCTCTGAGCACGCAGAGGAAGCCAGTGACAAACTGCTGACTCTTCCGACATGAATATTGTTCAATTATTCACAGATGTGTTTTGGCCCCGGTTTGACAAAAGCCTCTGCTTCAGCATATTTCTGTCTGCAAACCAAAGGCAGTTGTGCTAATGCGAAATCAGCCGTCATTAGCGCAGCCCCGCGCCGGCTCCCAGCTGCTCCGTGCTTGCTGCTTTCATCCACGCCATCATTTCCTCTTCTGTGATTTAATTAATACGAGAGAAGCCTGTTTCTCCCACAGCTCCAGAAAGGCCAAGGCATGTGCTGGAGGTGACTGCTCCTGAGCCTGCCTGTGCTGCTGCAGGAAGGCTGAGTTCACCCCTCGGTGTCACCACCAGCATCCCAAAATCTGCTGGGTGCACCCAGTGCTGGTCACCCCAGGGTGATAGGCACCCAAATCCATCCCAAATCACATAGCAGCTTGGTTTCCCCAAAGCATGGATGGGGCGATGAAGCAGATGATGCTTGGAGGTTGCGTGCTTCTCTTCCAGCTGGCTTTCCTCATGTGCCATCCCTTCAGCATCCCTTCCCTGCCCTGCTGTCCTTGCCTTGTCCTTCTCATTGAATCATTAAGGTTGGAAAAGACCTCCGAGGTCATCACGCCCAACCACCAACCCATCACCACCAACCCCATACAGTCATCCAGATTGGAAAGGACACCTCAGATCACCAAGACCAGCTTCAATTTCAGGGGTAGCAGAGCTGCCCACCTCACTGCTGGACGGGGTGCTGGGTGTGCTCCAACTACCCTCATTTTGGGGAAAGGCAGCACGTGCTGACACATCCTTCCTTCCAGCTCCTAGCAGGAAAGCCATGCTCAGGCAGCACCCACCACCCCATGCTGAACCAATGCATGCACGCACGCCGTCCATGTGCAGAGGTTTCTCCATCAAGCCGACAGGCAATTACTGCTGACAGGAGAAGGCTTAACATTTTAACTCGTTTTCAGGATTCAATTAAGCACACAGGTGCCCCAGCCTGGCGCTCGGCCGAGGAGCCTTAATTCTCTCCCTCCCTAAAACCTTCAAGCCCTGAATAAAGCCATAACTAACTGCAGCCCGACTTCTACTTGGGCAGGGAGAAATTGAAATTCCCTTTGTCCCCCAGCGCTGCTCGGCTGCCAACCTACCCCATATTTATGGGGCTGTACGTATATACACACAGAGCTTCCCAGCAGCTCCCAGCTTCAAGGGACTCTATATATCCTATAGCATCCCCTGCCCCATCACACCCTCCATGGGTACTCCCACCTCAGCTCCCTTTGCTCCAACACATGGATGTCTTTGCAGACAGCTCACCCAACCGCTCCCTGCACCAGGGCTGCACCTCACCAAAGCAGGAGAGGAATATAAATAGAAGGAGAGGAGGATGCTTCCTCCCCTCCATGGCTCGGAGCTGCTCACAGTGGTGCCTCAGTTATCCTAACAGATTCTTATTTAAACTTTTTTCTTTTTCTTTTTTTAATAAAGGGAACGTTATTTGCCTTTGCAGTGCTTTTCAATGAGCCAAGGAGGAGGTTTTCTTCCGCATACCGTAATTGATTTATTTGGTAATGCAATATTGTCTAACGTTCGCGGGCTCATTTGACTAAATTATTCATCAGCAAATTTTTAAATAATGCAGCCACTTTCTCTTCTGCAAATTCTGCTCCTGTTCCGTGCTTCTTTAGGCCGAGGCTGGGAACTGATAAGCAATAGCGACGTGTTCCTTGCGCCTCGCTCCGGGTTAAGCTGCTATGAACTAACGGCTGAAGATTAATTTAAAGAAGAGCCATTACCCAGAACCCAGATTTACCGTCTGGTTGGGGATCTATGGGTGCTGGTGGAAGAGCTCTGGTGGATGCTGGACCCATAGGAGCAGGCGGTGGGATGGGGAGCACTATCCTCAGTGGGTGGCAAAGGGAGCTGCAAGGATGCAGCGCTGCTGACCCGCAGAACATTGGTACAGATTCATGTATGAGCTGACAGCTGTCATTGTCCCCAGTTACATTCAATTATCCCACAAGAAGTGGTGGCAGAAGGGGGGTTTCCGGGCACAGATATGAGGAATGGCTCCTTTCTGTGCTGTCAGATTTACATAGCATTAGGGACCCCAGTGGCAGGGAGAGGGGAGTAATAAGCGCTTTGCCTTCGAATAGCGGAGCCAGATCTGATTTGCTTTCATTTTAAATCGAGTTTCAAGTAAATATTCCCCACCCTACCCCAGTAAGAAAAGCAAGGAGTGAGATCTGATTGCAGCTCCATGTAGGAAGCAGCGAGGCTGAGCTGCATGCTGGGCTCGCAGCATCACTGCCCCGGTTGCAGAGGTGCTCATCTGCATTCCTGTGTGCCGGCGCCTGCGTTCGAGTCCCAGGATGTGATGCTGATGAAAGACAGTTAATTCAATTTCAACAGAGAAATTGATTAATGGACTGGATTAAAATAAATCCCTGAAGTCCCAAGGTCTCTGTGAAGCATACCAATGCCCCTTCCCTACTCACCCAGCACGCTCCGGTGAGGGAAAAGGGGCAGAGAACCAAGGAGTAGTGAGAAAGGAGGAGAAAGAACTGCGTGATGAGAAGAAGTGCATCCAGTTGTCATTCCTTCAACAGCTTCACGTGGTGAAGTTCCCCCAGTGGTGGCTCAGACCCTACTGCACTGTGGGGAAGAGGTTGTGGTCTGGGGTAAGGGAAATGAGGACCCCACGCATCCATCCCCATCTGCCTTATTTCCCTGTAACGTGATGGAATGCACAGCAATGACAGCAGAGCAGCAAGGTCCCAGGCTGCAACAAGTGAGGATTTGCTCAAATCCAAAAACCATAGGCACAGAAATAAAGGAAAGAAGCTGCTTACCTTCCAAAGGCCTCAGGTACACAGGGAGCTCCAGCAAGAGCCCCTTGCTTCCACTGCCAACCTTTAAATGAGGGCTGGGGAGGGGTGGATCCTGGCTCCAGCCCTTTGGGTCACTCAGTGCATTGCATTGCAGGCAATTGAGCTTCTTGGTGCTGGCCCTGCCTTCCCACCAGGTGCTCCATCACTGCTTCAAGCCATGATTTAGCATTGCTGCTCCACTCCCCTTCTCAGAGTACCCCAAAGGATGCTTAGCCCCTTGTGCCCACCTCTAACCCCCTCTAGGGGGATGTGTGTGATGGTACAGATATCTGTACGTAGATCCAGCTCCTGCCCTTTCTCTGTGTCATGTCCCAGCCAAGAGCACGCAATGCATGAGCATCCCAGCAGAGCTTCCAGTGTCAGACTGCAGGGCTCGATCCAGCCTGGGACCAATGGCCACATGTGAGCCATGAGCCAGCAGAATCAATCAGACAAGCCAAATATTTTGGACTGTCTCATCAGCCTCCCAGAAAAAGCCGAGGAAGGGAGAGCACGAAGGAGCTTTGGAGGCTACACTGAATCGTGGGGAAGAGAGGATTTCAGGATTTTGTGATTAGTTCTATGCCTGAGGACTCAAAACTTCCAACCCAGCAACACCCGCAGCCTCGCTTACAGCCCTCGAGTTCAAAGGCAATTTGTCTGCATAAAATTGCAGCGACCATTAAATAAGGACCTTTGATACTGTGGCGAGTGGCAAAGCACAGAAATGAGATGCGCTGAGCCTCAACCTGGCAGGACTTTCCCAAGCAACGAGCCTGAATAATGCAGGGCTGAGATTAATCCCGTGTTGTGGCTTATTGTGCTGTGGATAGCAAATGCAGGCAGGCGAGTGCTGCCCCGGGGGCTCAGGGGCCTCATTTCCCATTGCTCTGCAGATACTTAGACCTGTGCAAAGTGAAAATAAAGTGCTGCTCCGATGGTGTTTGGCATTCACTTAGCATTGCTGGTGTGGGAGCTGAGCTCTCTGCTCGCTCGGGGAACCCTCTTCCCTTATGGAAAGTCTGGAGGACTTTTCCTGGTGTTTCCTTCGCTTTTCCCCTCGGTTCCAGCTGGGTGGTTCGGGGCTGTTCTCTGCTCTTTGCCTTCGGAGCAGCGCAGGAGCAGGAGGTCAGCGCTGGATCTGAGAGCCCTGAAGAGTGGAGCAGAAGTGCCATTACAAAGCCAGTGGGAGACTGGGTTTAAAAATCCCTTTCCTTCACTTAAGAGTGCGAGCATCGCACTGATGCTGAACCACTGAACAGTGCTGAACCACTGCTTTTCCCTTCGGAAACCTGGAGATGTTCCTATAATTATTTATTTCCTTTCCTTTTATTTTATTTTATAAGCCCAACCTGATGAAAATCCTGTAGCAATATTTCCGTAACGTCGTACCATTTCATCTCAGCGCTGTCCAAACACTGGCTGCACTCAAATATAAACTCTTCGATTCTGAGGATACCTAAACGTTACGACGTGGTGATAGCAGAGGTTGGAGAGAGCTGGAAGATCCCAGCTCTGCATGCAGAGCTGTGCCAATCAGATCCAACCATTCGTACATGAGGAACTCCATGAAATACTCAAGGAAGATCCATTGAAGATCCGAGGAAAACCTATGGAAGACCCATGGAATATCTACAGAAGACCCATGGAAGACCCATGGGATATCTGCCCTCTGCACAGTGCCAGGGATGTTGTCACTGCTGTAGGGATGTCAGCGTCCAGCAGCAGTTTTCTTTCTCTCTCTCTGTCATTTTCCAGCCATTTAGCAAATTTTTGTCCTTGGATTCCAAGCGCGAGATGCACATCAGGCAGGGATGCGCCTGATGGGCTGTCAGCAAGCAGAGCCTTGATTTCAATCCAGGAGGGGGGAAGGTGGTGGGATTTGACTGGAAATTAGGTCGTGGCTAAAGTGCTTTTTATTGAAGCTTTCAGAGCCATAAACGTCACCAGACCTGTCAAAGAGATGCGGCAGGACAATAATGGGGTTGCAGCTGTCCTGTCCCTGCAGATCCCATCCCTGGGGCTGTGGGCACCCAGGGAAGCTCTGCTTCTCCCTGCAAGCCCCAGAGGTGCATCCCTGTGTGGGATCAAGACTGGGTGGGCATGCAGGGAGAGGAACCAAAGCTGTCATCGAAACAAAACAATCCCCCAAAACACGTCCAGCCTCATTTAGGGCTCCCTGTTCATCCAGCTGCCTTCAGATACACCCATCCATCACGCAGCCCTCCCCACGCGCTCCTATCCATCAGAAAGAGTGGAAATGAAACATTTTTATTGATCTCAACTCTTTTTAATTCCCTGTGTTTCTTGGGAGACGTTTCCATCCCTTCTGGGCTTTGCAGTCTGTTTCCTGGGGTGCGGACACCTGTCTTCCAGCAGCCCCTTTTCTGCTGTCCTGTGCCATCCAGATGCATTGCCAAATTTATGCTCCCTTGTGCCCACGGTCCAACAATGCTGTCTGAAAGCATTTCCCTGAGTATCCGAGGAAAAAGAAGAGGCACCGAGGGAGGCTTTTTTGTAGGGTTGATACAAAATCCCCAGCAGCTCTGCCAGAGCTTTGGAGGGGATTGCTAACAACAAAGCAGAAATACAGATGTGCTCTTGGATGGAGCACCTGGCTTGTTTGGTGCCAAAAAGGCTGACTGGAGATGTTGGCTTTATGCTGGGACCTGTGGGGCTGAAGGCCTTCTGGGTGCCTAAGGGTGCTGGGGATGCACCACGGAGGGCTGGCATTGATTTCCCAAACAACATCTACTGCTGTGATACCTCTGAGCCCTCCTCTTCCCAACAGCACCACACTCACTTTTGGGGCGCGTCCCACAAAAGGCAGATCTTTCTGCTTTTGCTCAGACTCTGTCTCACAGCTCGTTGCCGAAGGGGCCTTCAGGTTCCCCTCAGGCATTTCACTCCTTTACAGAAGTTTTCCCTTTCCCTTCTCCGTGCAGAGCCAAGGAAACACTGCAGAACGAGCTGGTGCCAGGGGCGAGACTGCCGGCACCATGGCCTCGTGCCAGCAGCACCGGGTCTGGCATCTCTACACCTCCCATAGCATCCGAGGGATGTTTGGAGATCTTTGGGTCAGGGTTACCCCATGGTGTGACAGAACTGCATGCCTCAGAGTCCCCATCTGCAAAATGAGGGCATTGCTCACCATACCCAATGCAATGCGGTACCGTTGCCCGGGACACAATGCTCTCCCCAGCAACGATCCCGTCCTTGGGGAGAAGGCAATCGCGCCGTCACGGGTAATTTGCTCTGAGCACTGTCCCCAAAGCCTCCAGATTCAATTGCACGTCTGTCGAGCGGTACCTGCTCGGGGACACGCCGAGCAGAGCCCATTAGCACTCAGCCGCGTTCTGCTGCTCGTTCCGCTCTCGTTCCTTTCCCAGCATCAAATTAAATCTCTTTTATTAGTTCCCTTTTTGTACACAATTCCTTGCACAATTAGTGAATAATTTTCAAGAGCACAAACTAATTGCCTTGCTCCATCCTCGCCCTGCAAAAGCTTTTTGCCTTCATTTCGCTTTCAGTTAGTTTTTATTAGGATCAAGAGAGAAGAGAAACTCAACCAAGAGCAAGAAAAAGAGCTCAGTGCTCTGGAGCAGAGCAGGAGCAGCTCATCCCAGGAAGGTTCTCTGCTTGCAAAAGGGGCTGCGATGCTCTGTGTAAAAGTGGATGCTCATGCAAAGATGCCGAGCCTCACCGTTTTTGTGCACTCTCAAGGATTCTGCTCTGCTGGAGGCTCGGTTTGCTTCCTCACCGCAGACCAGTGCTTTCCATTGCTCAGTTCCTCCTCATGCTCAGGTGCAGGATGGGCTCTCTTCGGGGTTGGGACAACCAAACTCCCTCCCCATCCCACTTCTGCTTTCTACTCAGCACGCTTGCAAGAACCACTTTTCCTTATTAACCACCGCCGTGGCCGCGGTTATCCCAGCGCGGGGCTCGGACCGACCGATCGATGCTGTCCGTCCTCCCTCTGATGGATTCCCGAAGCTCTGGGGACTCAATCAATGGAAGGCGACATAAATCACACTAATTAAACCATGCTGCAAGCACAGGGCTGGCTGCGGCGTGCAGACATCCCCTTGGAAATCCAAGCGCGGGCTGCCGCCTCGTCACCGAGTTTGGGATAATTGATTTCAGGGCTCTTTTTCTTTACAGATGCCACAGTGACCTCAGCGGGGTCGGTGGCAGTCGGGATGGGTTCAGTTAGCTCTATACAGGTGCCTATAGGTTGTGCCACGCAGCAGAGGGACCCAGGCATTGCTGCTTGCTTGGGCTGCTCCTCCAGTTCTGTGAGGATTTGAGGGGCGAAAGGACATGAGAAGCCCACATTTCTGGCCGAGCAGGGATGCCATTTCCTATGGAGCTGCGATCAGAGCCGTGCCACTGGCTTCCCTTTGAAAGCAATGCACCGCCGGTCCCTCCACACATGAATATTCATGCAGCGGCTGCTGTGCTTTAGCCCGTACTGTGCAATTATCATTTTAAAGCAAATGCTTATCGGACTGGAGCGTGATTTGAGGAAGCATCGAGCTGGTGCCTGAAAGGGGCTGGAGCTACGTGGGGCTCTGTCTGTCTGTCCGCCCACCCGCAGCTCCACTGTCCCCATGCTGAGGCAAACCCAAAGGGTTTTGTGGCCACCTCCCCGCAATGGGATGGCCATCGTCCCATCCCAACCCACGGTAAATTCTGGGGTTGGTGGCTCACAGGGGGACCTCGTGGTGCTGATGTCGCCGCTCTGCCATCATCTGAGAAACATCCACTAAAAGCCTCTCGGCGTGCTGATTCCCGTGTATGCATGAGGGTTTTTTAATCACTGCTAAAATGAATTTAAACCACATAGCGGGCAGAGAGCTGCTGCGGAGAGGGGGCTGTCACAGGAGAAATGTTGCCACCAGATTTCTTGCTTGCTATGCTAAATGCAGACGCACTGATGCTGCTTCTTGCAGCCGGGGTCCTGGCTTATGCCTGGGGTCTCTAAGAGCTTTTGCAAGACAAAAGATAAATAACAGAGCGCTGTTTAATTGTTAATAGCTCCCAATCATAAAAGCTAGAGAAGAGGGGCTCTGGTAGCTCAGCAGAGAGCATGTGGCATCACAGCTTGCACCACTTTGCAGAAGTGCTGAGCATCCAAAGCCGGAGCTGGGGAAGGAATGGGAAATGAGAAGATGATTTTGCAAAACTCACTGCTGTTCTGGGCTGGTTTGGTGTTGGGCCCATTCCAGTGCTGACGGGGAATATCTCCCCACCGGCTGCCGCCCCCGCCCCTCTCTGCGTGTTCTGCTTGACATATGCTGAGTATTTTCACTAAAAAAACGAAAAGCTCGGGTAATCAGGACCAGGTCAGTATTTTACTTTTTCCATTTTCCCTGCAAATATTGTTTTTCCCACCTAAATGTGAGGAAATGCTCTTCCACCAAGAATCTCCACATGGAAAATCTGAATGTCTGACTCCGGAGCCTGGCCCCACATTATTGGAGTACGGGGGGATTTAGCTCCAGGTTCACCCCTAGGACTCCTTACGAGATCTCACCTACAGCCCCAAACATGTCCTGCAGAGAAGGAGGACCACTTGCAGGGCTATGAGAAGCACTGAGTTTCCCAAAAGGCCCTTCCACTGTGCTCCACGGACCAAGAAAAGAATCTCCCACTTCCCATCCATTCTCCATGGATGGAGGAGAGCATTTTGGCAAGGCACATTTGGGAAAATCTATTGATTTTCTCATAAGCACAAAGCCCGGGGAAAGGATGTTTGCAAGCACGCTGCTGGCTTGGATTTGCTTTCTTACATCAGGTTCCCTCCAGCCATATCATGAGGGGTTTGTTCCTGCCAGGAGTGTTGGATGATACAAGTGTCCTCTGAATGCGCAGTCACAGCCGGTGACTCCCCTTTCCCTCCCTTCCCACAAGCCTGACACGGGATCTTGTCAATGATTAAGCTCAGCGCCTCATAAATTATGTTTCACCAAATTGCTACATTAATAAGGGGCCGTGCGTTCTTGGAGGATCATTAATTATAGACACATTTCTATTTCCCCTGCAAAATTGCCCACGTTCCTCGCAGGGTTCGTTACGCAGCTGCATTGGGTGAGGGCTGAGCGCTCCAAACCCCAATGGGGATTGATGTCCCCCACGTGCCCCGGGTCCCCACCAGCTCTCTTTGCAGCACTTTGCACTTCAAAGCCTCCCTCTCCCCGGGACGTCAGCTCTGACTCTGTTCTTACCAACAAGCTGCCTCCTGTGGGGAGAAAGGCTCTGGAGTGTGCCACGGAGCAACGGGGATCAATGGAGATGGGGACACTGTGGCGGCACAGCCATACAGGTGGGGGTTCCCTGGAGCTAGAGGGGAAGGGGTGCATTCACCAAGGGACAATAAATTCCCTATTTGCAGATTTATTCTAAGAACTCAAAGGGGTGGAAAACCTGATCACGGGGCATTTTTTTTTCCTTTTTCTTTTGGTTAAAGCCATCAACCTTTTACGGCGCGCCATAATGGTCAGTGGAGTAATGAAGTCAGTGCTGAAGTTCGAACTGGCGCTGATTAAATACTTTCCACTTTCTGCTGCATTGAAGCATGGCGTGCTCCAGCCCTGGCGTACCGTCCCCCCCCCCCATCCCATAGGGTTGGTGCCATGGGTGGGGGCTCTGAAGGCTGAACCCCCAGGGCTGGGCGCAATCCCAGCACGCGCACAGCCCTCCTTCTTCCCCAGCTCTCATCAAAGATTTAGCAGCGAAGAGACAATGATATTTGCTGTGAGCTCACAGCGGCTTCGCTCTCTTTGCAGATTATTTTCTACAGTACACTTCTTAGGACATTAGGAAGCACTATAAATATTTAAAGCTCAGCTGTCGTTGCTCAAATAAATAAGCGAGCTGCTGGGAGCCTTATGATTGCTCTGTGCTCGTCCTCATTCCCACAGCCCAACTGGTCCCAACTGGGGAGAACCAAGGGGCTGCTGCTCCCAGTGCATTCCCAAGGAGCTGAAAGGGATTTTGGTTATAAAGCCATCTTCTGAGCTAGAGCTAAATGTGAACAGGGGGAAAACCTGTAGATTGAAGAGCTGATAGAACGCTGGCAAGGCTGAGTGAAGCCTTGCACGCAGCTCAGCTATACATCAGCAGCAAAATAAATATATTGATAGCTCCTCTTTGGAAAAATGGCCATAAATGATGGCGCTGCTAATAGGGTGATGTGATCAGCACCTTTGACCTTGGCTCCCGAGGCAGAGACCTGCAGGCTTTGTCTCCATCCCAAACCTGGAGCAGTCCCAGCACAAAGCAGGACCCGCAGTGGGGCAGCTTCCCCCAGTGCTGCTGCAGTTTAATATCGAGTGATTTCCTGCTCCAAACAACGCTTAATGTCAATTATTGCATGCAGCGCAGGCAGTTTTTCAATTAACTGCCCTATATAATTTTATGTTTCCAGTCTACTCATATGTGGTTTGTGCATAAACCTTACAAAATGATGGGCCGGGCAGGCAGGAGCCATGAATTTATTTTTAAGAGGACACACTGGGAGCCACAAAGCCTTCTTTTGGTCCCTGCCCAGAGCCACCCTGGGCCCTTTTTGGGGGATACGTCCCCATTCCTGAGCAGCTCCTGGAGAATGTGGGGAGGTGGCTGATTTAGGGCTGAAATCGCTGCTGTTAACCCTCCGTGTGCTCTTGCAATGGGAACAGAGCCCAGCTTACGGCTATTATTTGCTCCTATCTGAACACCAGGTTCACAGATGAATATTTGCCTAATTTCTGCCATTTCACCCTCATAAAAGCCAAAGTGATGGATTATTTTTTGTTCTGTGCTCCACCTGTTGCCATCATTTCTATGCTGCGGTTCCCACCCCCCTGCACTCACATCCATCCCCGCACCCATCAGCCATAGGGGGAAAAGCCCCAGGTCCCCTTTAATGTCTGCTCCAAGAAATAAGGAAACAGCAGCAGCTTTTCCTTGGGAAATGGGGTAGGGAAGAAGGGAACCTCCTGCTCCTCTGTGATGCATCACTGGGGCATCCCACCATTCTGGAGGGCAGCGGAGATGCTCCCAGCACAAAGCAAACGGCCGATGGCTCCGTACAATGGCAGCATGCTTAGGGCTCAGTAAATATGTTCTTAATAATCAACCCGTGTTTATTCAATGCACAATAATTCCACTGCAAAGCTCCAGCGAAATGCACGGTTAATTAAAAATGCCTTTGAAAGGGGTCCTCGTGGGAGAGTATTTTCTATCAGAGTGGCTTTTTTTCCCCTCTTTTCGCTGCCCATCCCTTCCATACATTCCAGTGCTGCCTGGGGCCGGGTGCCTTCACCCCTGCTCTCCCCTTGATGGGGGGTTGGCTTTCAGCTCCCACCCCCAGGGCTGCCTCCTCTCCCCATAGCCCTGAATTTAAGCACCAGAGCTGCTTAGCATGGTGCTGGGGGGACAGCAGGCACGGCATGCTGCCCCACACCGCACTTTTCCTTATGCGGGGGGGGGCACAGGTGATGCTGAGAGCACGTAACCCCACTCCACCACCACCATCCCTTCCCCAGCGTAGAAGCGAGGTGATTAAAAGTTAATATCAGACGCGGCCGGAGGCTGTAAGTCGGCTGTAATTACTTGGATGTGGGGATATTAAGGGCCAGTGTAATTATAATTCCGAGGTAATCGAGAGAAAGCACCCGAGTGGGCTTTGTGCTAATGTTGTGTTTTACAACTGGTGCTGAGCAGGGCCAGCCTCATGGGCTCTGTTCCTGTGCCACCCTGTCCTTATTGCCTCCATCCCAGCCATGGGATGGGGGAGCTGCAGGGCAGGAGGTTGATGCTGTTCTCGCTGCGGGCAGGGGGGAGAAAAATAGCAGATGAAAAGCATCTGGTGGATTTTATTAGTGTTATTTTATTTCCTTTTTTAATTAATGGAAAGGGTGGATGTGTCTGCAGCGGGCCTCAGAGCTTCCTATGGGACTGCAGTCACCATGCAGGAGGACAGACCCCCTCCCACCCACCCCCCCAGTAGGCCCCATCTCCACTGGTCAAACTGGGAGGATGCCTTTGGGAACCCAAAGGATGTTAAAACTGGACCACGGCGAACCCAGCACCTGTGGCTTCAGATGGAGGGTACTGGTGGCCCCAAATGAAAGCGAATGGCACGAACAGGAAAATGAGGATGGGGATGCTGGGGGTGGGAGGAAGAAAAGAGGATGGAGCCACTGCCTCTGCTTCAGCATCCCAGGATTAACAGTATTGCTACCTCGGAGCCAAGGCAGCCTGGCTAAGCCTTCCTGGAGGGGCAGGGGGAGAGGACTGGGCGGGGGGTGGGAAGCAGGGGTTGTTTCCCAATGATTTGTTTTGCATTTATTTCTTCCTTTCAGCTGCAAGGCTGCGGGGAGCAGGGAGGGAGAGCTGCTTAGAAGTCATTTGAAGAGTAATTAGGTTTGATCCAGGACCCTTTGGGATCCCAGGTCTGCTTCTGCTGCTCCTGGCTTGTTTTATTTTAGCTCTTGGAATGGAATAGGGCAAAACAGGGGTATGTGTATGTGTATGTGCATGTGTATGTGCTGGAGGTTCAGCATGGGACCAGCGCCAAGAGGGCAGGACACCTCTATTTCACCCTATGTGCCATAGGACAGACTGCTTATACTGTGTGCTTAGCCATTGTCTCTCCTGGAAGGTTTCCACATCCTTATTTATAAGGCCTTTCCAGCCCACAACAACCCCCTTTGGAAGATCAGTAGCACAATCATCACTGGGCCATGAAATAAGACCCGAGGAAGCACGACAAAGCATAATTTACCTACCACACCACCAAACCTGCTGAGAAATAAACCCCCATCCACGGGGAGCGAGGCACCGTCGCTCCGATTGCTCTCTTAGATCACAGAGCCATCCCCGCAGGCAGTCAGCTCCTGTATATTCGGCGCAGCCTCTTCATCTGGCACCGAGCATGATTCTTCCTGATCGCCCCTAATGTCTTGTACACGGGCTGTTGGGTGGGGATTTTCCCCCCTGTTTTATTTCTCCATCACCTCTAGTTTATATCAGGTGTTGTCAGTGCATCTCTGTGCCTCTCCCCAGCTGTTTCCATTATGCATGAGCACGGACATGCTGGAGATCCCATCCTCCTTCAGATGCTCACTGAAAATCCACCCTGCTGCTTTCTGTGCTCCCTTCTTGTTCCTGCCATGCAGAGCATCCGACCACAGCTGCTGCATTCTGCACTGCATGCATCACCTGCACTGCATGCATCACCTGCACTGCATGCATCACCTGCATCCCTTGTATCACCTTCTGCCTCCGCAGGAGAATCTGCTGCATTACAGATGAGGCCTCACCTTGCACTCACAGGGGGACCACAGTGGAACAGAACAGCCAGAATCCAGCTGCTATGGGTTGCAATGTCAATGAGGACATTGGGGCTTTCCCCACTCTCCATCCCCAGCCCTCATGCCTGAACAGCATCAGCTGCCCTCAGCCGGGGCCATGAGGACAGACGGGGATAGAGAGAGAAGGAAAACCAGGGGAACCCCTTGGGGAACCCACACAGCCCTTCCCAGCCCTGCAGAACCCCAATGCCAGGTGAGCACAGCCTGAACTCTGCTCTGAACACACAGCGTTGCATTGAAGCACAGCTCCGCTCCCCTGGGCTGTGCTCTTCCCTGTGATGCGAATGGGCTGGGGAGGGTGGGGGGGAAATCTGCCTTCTTCTTCCCTGCTCTTTCCTTGTACTCAAGAGAGAAGAAGAAAAAAAGAAAAAACGTTCAAGCTTCTCTTCCTTCCTTTCTTTCTTTTTAATTCCCCACTTTTTTTTTTTTTTTATCCAAACACTTTCAAAGTTAATTTCAAAAAGCCGGGAACACTTGATAGTTTTAATTAATCTGCTGCCTAGGGAAATACAATTTGTGTAGCCAAAGCCTTTTGCCTTCCTCTGGATAGCTATCTCACTCCGGGTACTGCTGACAGCTCCAGCGAGGCAGCGATTGCAGCACGGCCGCCTTTATTCCATTTGATGACAGCGTTGGGTGGGTTTACCCAGCATTGGGTGCCTGGGTTGGTGCTGTGCAACCCGTGTGTGTTCACTCCTGCCTCCAATCAGTGGAAGACAAAACCATGAGTGATTTCCTCCCCCTCGGTTGCTGGTCAGGTCGAATTCAAGGCTCAGGAGCGTGGAAAAAACACCGCGGTGCGTCAGAGCTACGGTATTGAGCTGAGGATATTCTATTTTTCTTAGACCTGCTAATTCTTTTGAGTTAATTAATAGCGTCTAAGAAACAGGGCAAATCACGTTGTGTGACAGAAAGAGGGGCTTGACTCCTTGTGGCAGCATAAGAGCCCCCATTTCTGCGCCGTTGGAGCCCTAATATCTGCACCATTGAATGACCAATTTCTGCACAAGAGGAGCCCCAACTTCTGCACCATTGGAACCCTATTTATGGACCATTTGATTGCCAATTTCAGCACCACCAGAACCCTATTTCTGTGCCAGGGAAGCCTCAATTTCTGCACCGTGGGAACCCCCCATCTGTACACAAAGCCAGTGACGCAAACTGCTGCCCCTTCTCAACCCAGTGAGCATCATCTGCAGCCCCAGGTCCTCAGTGGGACGCTGGGGTGGAAGCCAGGCCAAGGAGGAGCTGCAGAGTGCAGGAACGCAGCAGCTCAGCCGAGGTCCACGTTTGCTGCAAGCCCTTTCTTTGCCACACTTGAGCTCCCATACGGAAACTCATTACCGCCTTGGCTAATATGTGCAAATGCAAAGGGGAGAAAACAAAACTGCCTGCGTGCACTGAGCCACGACCTGCAGCACAGCCCTCGTTCTGCACATGGGGATGTGGGGACGGGGTGTTCCAGTCGCATCCCCAACATGGGGCGGGTCAAAGTGGCCATGGTGCCTTGCTCCCGTCAGGAGGTGAGCGGATCAGGCCCACTGCTCCCCACCATGGCGTTTTGTAGCCATTTAGCTGGGGCTGGCATTTGGAAATGACATTTAAAGGTCACTGCCAATCTCCCAGCACGGAGAGCACAGAGGAGTGGGGTTGCTGCGTGGCTCCCGTGTGGGGCTGGGGGTGTAGCACCCCAAACCTTGCACTGCTGCCATCCCTCTGCCCTGGGCATAGTCTACAGTGCAGGGCAGCACTGGGTAACAGGACCTGGGGTGCAGATGGTGGCTGCATGCAAAGAGAAAGGTGCTGAGCCTCTCCAAACCTCCCCATCCTTCATGCTTTGCGCTGTGCATTCCTCTCTCCCTGCCCTGCTGATGAAATTTTCATCCCTCTGCAAGGAATTCAGGGAGATGCATGCACAGGTGGGCATGCACACAGGTGATGCAACTGCCCTGCACACCCCAGTTGGCAAAAGCCATTCCCAGCAGCTCAAGAGCCTCACAGCCACGGAGCAGCACCCAGCCCTGACATCTGCCTCCTTACCACCGTTACTCTTCTGCTGGCATTCAGTGCGTTGCATCTTCACTCATCCAGCCCACTTCACAGCAACTCCTTAAGTGGGGATATAATACACATTTTAAAGCATTGAAAGTCACACTCCACAATTTCAACTCCCAAAAATAAAAATGAAGAAGTCAATACAAATTAAGTAAGAAAGAAGAGACAGTCTGTTTCCATTCTTTAAACCAGGTTTCCAGGCAATTATTCTCCTATCTCCCCCATAAAATTAATAAGAATTCTGCTTGAACATTCAATAGGCTTTGGTTTTGCATAGCATCTTTGAGGCAAAAGGAGGACAGAATTCTTAATTAGTTTCCTACAGCCTCTCCTGCTTGCTCAGTATGGAGATGGCACAGCCTACAGGAAGCTGCACACACATAGAGGGCAAAACCACTGGGGGCTGCGCTGCAGGGGGGGTGGGGGTTGCTCACTTAAAGGGATGGGGTTGGGGTGGGGTGAGGTGAGGAGAAGGGTGAGACAGGGCTCAGGTCATGAAGTGTGGGATCAGTGACTGCTGATCGATTTGGTTTTCCCAACAGTGAGTGCTCCTGCATTGACGACCCCCAACTTTGCATTATTCCTCTTTCTCCATTCCCTTTTTTTTTTTTCCCCCAACATCACAGAACCATGAAACCACAGAATCCTTAAGGTTGGAGAAGTCCTCTAAGATCACCTAGTCCAACCATCAACCCATCCCTATCAACCCACGCTCACTTCGCAGTGGCGTTGTTTCCTCTCTTCAGCTTCCTCTCCCCCATTTCCATGCTTCATGGTGGGAAGGCTTTCCTTCCCACCCTTGCCAGCATTTCTGCCTCCTCCGTGAGCGGATCCTGCAGAAGCGGGAGTCTCCAAAGCAACAGAGTGATGGAGGAACGGATGCATCCATACGGAAAAGACAAAGAGACGGAAGGACGAGGAGAGCAGGGAGGGAGTGGAGTCTGAAATCAAATTAGGAAATTTCTCACATACGTTTCGTTCCATCACAACCTCAGTTATGCAGACCGTGCTTCCTACCTCACCGCCATAAATAAAGCACAGCCTGCAAAAAAAAAACCAAGACAACCACAATAGTGGCTACGATAGTACACCAGTACCATCGTTACACATCAATAAGCTGTCGTTTGGAGCTGGTCTGGAGGTCGTTTCCCACCCAACTTTGTGAGGTCACTTCCAACCTGGCACCACGAAGCCCCTTCCAACCCAACACCGCCCTGTTGAGCGCGGTGGCACGACATTTGCAGCAGTATGGCACGCAGGTCGGTCCCTATTCCCTGTTTTACAAGAGCCAGGTTATTGATATGGATCTAATTAACTGCCTGCTCCTGGCTGCATCTGAGATGGGTGTAAATCACCATAATCCCATTGACAGCAGTCGAAATACAATGATCCACAGCCACTAAAGAGCCGTCCACCCATTCACCCTCGCTGTTTGCGCCTTGCAACGTGTGTTTGTAAATATATACGTCTGCATATGTGTTTGTTCCTGTTTAGCTCTATTTATACGGATGCATATATAATTTTCCCTCTTTAAAATATTAAAATAAATTACATCTTTTCGCAGAACACAGACATTAATTCTGTTTCCAGGAGATTTGTCAAATCAGTGGTCTGTGTTTGCATAACAAGCTCTTTGGTTATGCTGAGCTGCATATAAATTACCACGCTGTCAGGCTCCAGATCAAAATCATTGGGTTTTAAGCAGAATCTCTCACATTGATTAAGATGTGCTTTACGTTCTGCGCATCCATTACATCTGGTGGTGAGGAGAGCAGCCCTGGAAGCGAAGCCCTGCGATGCTGCAGCCTCACGTGCAGTTGGGCTCAGGGTGTTATCACACAGCCGCATGCACACGCAAGGAGTCTATTAAATGTGCAAACCCCAGACTGTATCTCCTCCTCTTAAAAGCTCAACTTATCTGCTAAGGCAGTAAACAGCTTGGGGTTTATAAAGTGTAATCATGAAGCTCAGTCCCCCTGCCGACACAGGCAGCAGTCATCTGCTCGTTTGTTTTAATGAGATAAAGCCCTCTCCAGAAGGCAGGGAGATGGGTTCCAAGCTCTCTGCTTGCTGCTCCCCCTCCTTGGTGCAGCTTGCCCAAGACCACAGGGACCAGCAGCTGCTGAAATGCATGGGATGCACAGCCGAGGTGCTCCAGCAGAACAAGTCTTGCTGGAATTGCACCAATGCAAAATGCAGCAACACGGCTAACTGGACACTTCTGTTACCAGCCAGACTTGCCCCAAACCAGAAAGACTACGATCAAAAAGCATTTCCCCCATTGAAAAATTCAGAGTCGCTCCACGCCAGAGCCTGGCTTGCTGCAGCCTTCAGGCTTCCCAGAGGCTGCCAAGAAAAGGGTCACTTCTGGCTGTATTTTTAGCTTGCTGGCACCTGCCCATGAGGGATGGATGGAGGTGAGCTCTGCCAGCGCACTTCATGCACAGCTCTCGAGTAGCAGCAGATGGGAGAAGTTCCTGGATGCTGACAGCAATGTGAATAGAAGCTTAAATTAAAGCAGCAAAGTTGTGGGTGCTTTTTCTGGTAGTCTGGCCACGTGTGCTGGTAGTATTTTTTCCCTTCGTTTGCTCAGAGGCACCGGGGAGCCAGCTCCAGTTTAATTGTATTTCTTTAATTTTACCAGCCAGAAGCCTTAAGGCAGAGCCACATGAAAGGAAGTTATGATTTGGGAGAGCTCCTCTCTTTGTTTACCTATTTAAAGTGCATTTCCTTGGTGCTTTTCCCATTGAAGAAACCCAGCAAAATCAGCTTGCAAATCCCCCACTAGCTATGCACAGCAGACATGCTGCTGCCTGAGCATCGTGCACCGTGCATCTATTTCCTGAGGGGGGAAGAGGGGAAACAAAGGAGCAGAGAGGCAAGCCGATCGCTCCAGGCATCCTCAGGGTCAGAAACAAAACCCAAACCAATGGATGCTGACTATTAGCAGTTTTGCATCCTCCAGTTCCCACCCCACATAGCAGAGCCCTTCGAATAACCCAAGGCCACCAAGCACAGCCAGCAGGAAGGGCCCTGAGGGCCGATACTTCTTCAAAGAGCATCTCCCAGTCCATAAATATTTCGACCGAACTGCAGGACAAAACATAATGTATAAAAGATTGAATAGAAGATGTATTATGCCATTGCATAGCAATCCTGTCCTCGGGAATTTATGGTGTCGGCGTTTCCCCCCCGTTGCAAGCAGGATGCTGGCGGACAGAGGGTTCAATCCATCTTGTGTCTGTTGCAAGCCATCGATACCACGGTTTGCCCATTTAGGCTCGAGTCTTTTGGTTATTTATAGTAAAAAGAATGAAGTCAATTAAAAACCCCACTGAACGCCACTTTTACGGTGACCGCTCTGCATCTCGGTTATGGCACAAAGTGCCCCAGATTTGACAATGGCAGCGGCCAGTTTCGTTTGCCAGAGCACTGCTGGAAATCTCCCCCATAGCACCATGCATTCCTGCCCGCTCTGCCTCCTAAGCAGGGCTGGCTTCCCTCCCACTCCCCAGTTTTATGGCAGCCTGTGCCTTTATGCTCCATAAAACCTTCCCTGCATGGCTGTGCTCGCTGCTGGAGCGGCTCGGGACTCAGGGTGTAAAAGTTTGGGATTGAAATCAATCCATCACCACTGGGTTTATGACATCCCCACCTCACACCACACATTTTAATCACAGCTGAAATCCTATCTGATATTTCACCCCCCTCCCCCCCCAAAAAAAACCAAGTGTAGCATTTGGGGGACAGCACTGCCTGGTTTCTGCTGCAAGGCGCACCCAAAGCCAAACAAACCCGTGGCCTTTCCTTGCCTTTCTCCTTGTGCATGTGTGGAAGTGGATGGGTAGGGAGGTTTGGCTGCTGCTGCCAAGTTGCAATGCTGCAGTTTTGCAAAGGAGGGTGATGCACTGCTGCAAGGTTCCCTGGCATCCTCACCTACGGGTGCAGATGCAGCACAACCCTCCCATGCCTTCTCCTAGCACGGCTTTCTCCTTTGCTCCCAGGAAGGGCACAGAGAAGAGACTTGGGAGAAAGCAGGTTGTAAAACACTCAGCAAAGTTCCACTTGCTGCTTCAGGACTAAAATTAATAGGTGCAACCCATAATCCTCTCTTGGAGAGAGAGAGAGAGAGAGAGAGATGCAGGGGAAAGCAAGAGAAAAATAATGGTCAAATCCTCACGCCTTGCTGTCGGAGAGTCCTGCAGGTCTGGGAAGTTCAATGCATAGGAAATGAGGTGGAGACTCAGCACGTCTGAGGAGCACAGGGCAGGAGTGACCTTCACAAAGCAGGGAGGGGTGTGGGATCTCTGCTCAGGGCTCCTGCACGGAGGGGCTGTGAGGGGGGGGATGAGGATTTAAAGCCCATTCTATCCAAGCAGGGAGTTGGGCAGCAGGAAGGATGATGCTGTATGCTTCTCTTTCATGCTCTGCTGCAATGAGGACGCAGACTGTGGATGCACAGTGCTTTTGGGGACAGCTGAGCTGCAAAACGGGGACAGAGAGCAAAGGGAAAGGGCTTTTCCAGGAGCCTCAGAGCAAATCTTGTAAGAAAGCAAATAGAAATTGCAGGTGCCTGGTTCCTCTCCAACACCTCCTCCCTGAGAGCCCCCATCACCACCCCTTAGCAGGTCCATGCACCCAAGCAGCTGCGCATTGCAGCAAGGATGTTTCCATGGCCCCTGTGCCCCATCCTTGTGGTCATCCTGCAAAGAATCCATTAGCAGGACGCTCTGGGTGATGCACTGTGCTGGTGGCACCGATGGTATGAGAGCTAAAACACTCCTAAACCTGGTGTTGAATGGATGAGCACAACCAGAATAAAGTGACAGAGTGTGGGCTCAGCCAATACAAACCAGAACTCAGAGGATACTTCCCAGGACCCACACAGGTCCCTACAGCTCACAGCTCCAATGGACACACATGCTGAGATGCAGGGATGGGAGCACAGCACATCAAGAGCTAGGGGTGGAAAAGAGCAGCTGGTGCATCAGGGAGCTCAAAATTAAAGAAAAAGTGTGTTTTCTCCCTGTGCTGTGATGGAAAGCACAGCAATGACAGCAGAGCAGCAAGGTCCCACCTAGCAGGAAGTGAGGATTTGCTCAAATTCAACAGAATGGGCACAGAAATAAAGGAAAGAAGCTGCTTACCATCAGAAGGCCTCAGACACACAGAGACCTCCAGGGAAAGGCCCTCACTTCCACTGCTAACCCTGAAATGAGGGCTGGGAAGGGGTGGATCCTGGCTCCAGCCCTTCAGGTCAATCAGGTGCATTGCATTGCATGCAGCCGAGCTCCCCTGGGTTGGCCTTGCCTTCCCACCAGGTGCTCCATCACTGCTTCAAGCCATGACTTAGCATTTCTGCTACACTCCCCCCTCCAAAAAAGCAACCCATTCAGAAGCAGTTATGCCCCAGTAGCTGTGTTGCACTTCCTTGCTCTTTATTACTGCTGAATTTGCATGAAAATAGGATCAGAGCATGCTTTCGGGTAGCAGCTCCCACCTGCTCCCACTGGCTGGTTCCCACCTGCAGGACCTGGCTGAGCTGGGGTGGGGAAACTGAGGCACATCCACATCCCCCTCCCATCCCTGCAGCAGACACCTCCATCCCAAACACACGCTGCAAAAAAAGGAAGACCCCGACCAACCAAAAAACCCCCCCACCCTCGCTGCTCCTTTTCTATTTGTTCAGTAATCACATTTGATTTAATTCCGTGTTTCCCCCCTCATTCTTTTTGCTGCGCTTGCCGCTCAGGAATAATGACGGCAATGTGTTGCTATTGCTCTGCCCGTGTAGCTGATTCCTCTCTTTTCCTTCCCTTGTCATTTCCAGCCCTGTTTGCTTTTTATTTTTTTTCCCCTCCCTTTCATGCAATGACTTCTGCATTTCAGCTTACTCACCTGGAAACGGCTACATGTCCTGGTTTGTTCTGATTAGATTGTGTCTCACCGCTGAGCCATCCTTAAATAAGATGTTCGCTTAGCACCACCACCTAATTAGTTGGATTGCAGTGCCATTGTATTTGTACATAAGCTTTGGGGGGGGGGGGGAGGGGGAAGGAAAGAAGCACAGCTGTTCCCCCCCCCCCCCCCCCACACACACACACTCTGCACCGATGTATTTTATCCGCGTTGGGCTTTGTGTGCATATCACATACGTAGAAAATCGATTTCTAGCCATGGATGGATTTGTTCACCCTGAGATGGAGCTCTGGGGATGGAGGACAGAGGAGGACCCCGCTGGGGGATGACACAAAGCCCCTTCTTGTGCCATAACCCAACAATGCTCTGCATTTCTCTCTGTCCCACACGTGCCCGGCGCCCCCTGCGTGGGCTCTTGCTGTGCAAGCTGATGTGTGACGAGAGGACTTTGCAACGTGCAGCATTTCCTCTCCCTCAAAGCTCTCTTCCAGCAACTCGGGACCTCCCCATGTCTCTGTCCCTGCCTCAGTTTCTCTGGCGCTGTTTCTGTGGCTATTTCCACTGCCCACCATGGCCAGCCCAAGGAAATTCAGGGCTTGGATTCACCCAAGTGCTGCTTTATGAGCAGGAAAAAGCCAGGAGAGGGGGATTTATTTCCTCTCCAGCTGAAGACTGACAAGGACGCAGCTTGATCTAGGACAGGCAGGCTGAAATCCTTCTGCTCTGGAGATGATTTATGGTGTACGTTTTTGCCACACTGGTATAAATCGCCTTGGGCTTGGATTGCATCGGCCATGCTTTCGATTAAGTGGGATCATGGATGTAGACGAGGAGCAGCATCATGATGTTCTCTGGTGTTGTGTGGTTGTCACCATGAGCACCGGTCCAGTTCACCAGCATCCCATAAACCCACATCAGCAGCAGGAAGGGAAGGGCTGGGGCCCTTTTGCTAAGGAGGAGACCTGGTTTGGAAGCAGCGGTGGTTCACCCAATGGAAGTTCACCATCCTGAGTCAACAGCCATCTCCCTGCACTGTTGGGTTTGGGGCTGGGAAGCCCACCCCGTGTTTTGGGATGGTTTTGCTGGGCACATCGTGCAGCTCCAGGCGTGGCTGAGAGCAGTATTGATCAGTCTGCATTACGGTTTCTGAGTAATTCTCAGCAGCCAACGGCTTTGTTAATAGTCAAGAGGCAGATAATGCATGAACGATCCCAGAGGCTGGGAGCTGCCTGGGAGTTCCTTCTCATGCAGTGCCCTTCATCCCCAGCCTTGCAGTCCCCATTTGCTGCACAAATGAGAAACTCCAAACAAAAAGAGACTGAGGTTTCCCCAGTGTGACATGCCATGGCATGCTCCAGGTGCTCGGTCCCCCCCTTGCCGTTCAGTTTGGTGCTGTTGCAGTAGAAGACTGGGATTGGGGGTGGGTGCTCCTTGGAGAAACTGAATACCACTGCCAGAGTGCAGCTCTGCAGCCTCTCTAAGGGAAAAAAAACCACTCAGCTTGCACCTCTAGACCTTCCTCCTGTTAATCTGCCATGAAAATACCAGCCCGAGGACCAGCAGAGAGGGCTCCATTCTTCATGTGGACAGCAGGGAGCGGAAACTGCTCGGCTGCTGTGGCTGAACTGATCTCTTTGTCTGGGGTTGGGCTGACCCCCACTCCAGGCATGCTCCCAGTGGAGGGACACTGATGCTGTAGCTCTGCAGTGCTCCTAATTTCAGCAGATGCTGAGTTTTCCCCCATTTGGTGGCTCCTCTCACTGAACGTGGGTGGGAATGAGCCCCCCCCCGGCTCCCCTCCCATGCCCAGCTCTCCACAAAGCCACTGCAGCCACTGGAGAGCTACTGGAGAAAAGCCCCTGGTGCCAGCAGAGAGCTGCAAATCAGGGCTCGCCATTCGCAGCATATACATATGGAATGAGGTTTATTTATGGAGGGGAAAGAGCCTATAAAGAAGAGTTATTATGTCCAAGAGGAGCTGATTTATAGAACGGCAAACTTCGGGCTGTAGCTCAGAGTGGGGAATGACAGCCCCTGACAGGTGGCCATGAATAAATCCCAAAGTTTTCCTGCCGCTGGTAGCCGGTGGCCAAATACTTGGGTAGGCTGGAGGAACCTCCACCTGCCATGGTTTGTAATAGGCATGGGATGGGGAGGAGAGCAGCAGGGCCTGCTGTTCTTTGGTGCAAGCTCTGGGGTTTTGCTTTGTTTTTAACACCCTCCTCCCTGCGTTGATCTGTATGCAGGAGCCCGGCCCGGCTGCTTGCAGCTCAAGTGTCTGCATTGTAATTGCATGGAAAGGAGCCAGCCGGTTTGGCTAAGTGGGGCCCTGACAGTGATGCATGAATCCATTGCATTCCCAGTGACCAATGGCTTCTGACACACAGGTAGCTGCGTGCAGAACAACCCATGTGTGCTTTGGTGTGAAACCACTGCCCTGTGTCCATGGCAGGTGTGACTTTGCTCATATCCACTGGGCACAGAGCTGGCCATGACAACACCAGGGCTTTCCCAAAGCACTGCACAAACATCCTGACATCCCCAGGGGACGGTTGGACTCTTTCCCCTCTCCAAAGATGGATAAAGGGAAGGAAGAACGCTCCTTACTCTGCTTCAGCCACTTCAAGTGCTCATAAACCGCTCCGGAGCACCGCGTGCAGACGGGAAGTTTAATGGCCAGCACAGTAAAGCTGGATCTGGGCACAAATGCCTGGTCCTGATGTTTTTCAGCTCACGCTATCGCCAGATTTATTTGCTAGTAAACCCTCCCATAGTGTAGACAAGGCTTTTTTTTTTTTTTTTTTTTTGCGAGCACATAAAGCAGAATCCATAACAACCCAACGCATCGCCGTGCTGGAGCTGTCCTACACCTCCACCCCAGCCCCATAGGGCTCCTTCCACTGCACAGCCAGGTGACTAATTAACTCCTGAACACTCCTGCAATTGCACAGCTCGCTGGCTCCGTTCACCCGACTGCTTCGGATGTGAATGACGTGGGGTTTATGCAAGGTGAAGCCACGCACAGCCCCGTTTGCTGCCCCCCACCCGCCCCGCTCTGCTCGAGATGAGTGCCGCCAGATTTCTCGAGCCACCCATCTGTGTGAACGAGGCAGACAAGGAAACATCTGCACCAAGCAGCAGATGGGGAGGAGAGCTGCCCGTCCGCGGCCCTCGCTTCCGTTCGAGCTCATTGCACCCAAATATCTGCAGAGCCATTCCACAAAGTTTGCAAAGGGGAAGATCCTTGATTCTTCGCAAACACCGCGCTCTTTAGTTCCGATTAACACTGTGATCCTCGCTGCCAAAAAAGCCCATTCATTTCAGTGAGCAAACAAGAGAGGGGAGCAAGAGGGACTCCGGGCTGATAGCCTGCAAATAATGTTTTCCGTTTGCTAGATCCTTCCAGCTTAGAATGGCATTAAAAAGGAAGGGGGGGGGGGGGGGGTAGGAAAAAAGAGGAGCATTTTTCAATACTTCGCTTCTCAATTTATTGCATGGCGTCCTGCAGCAAACAGCAGAATGAAATAGGTCCTTGTTATCTTTCCCCCCAAAAAGGAGACAAGCTCTACAGGAGAAATAGATAATTTCTATCTGTTTTTTTTATATGCTTCATAAAATGCATTGTGCAGGCATGTAAAATATATGTGGCCCGTGTAAATATGTTTAGAGGTGTAATTTTAAAAACAGGCTGCTGGAATGGTTGGGGAAAGGCAGCACAGTGCACAGCGATGGCATCACCTGGGGCTGGTGCTTGGCCAAAGGGCTGCTCATCACTCTTTGCTCCCAGTGCCAAACGTTGGTATGTAGGGAAGATGCTCCCGGTACCCACCCTGGTCCCCCCCCCTGCATCCTGCATGGACCCCTTCTGCTCCACCTCTACGCCCCCCGAACCATCCGCCCCGTGACACCCCCAGGGGAGCATCGCATCTTCTAAATTACAATATGCGAATGGCCAAGTGCAAGAAAAAGTCTTTTCTGAGCCAAACTCAAACGGAGAAAAATATTGCGCTATGCGAAAGAGATAAGGAGAAGAGCTGTTTATTCCCTCGGTGGCACGAGGCCTGCCTTTGAAGCAGATAAATCTTTGCTGGTAATACAGTACTTAAACCAGAACTGACACCTTTTTATATCAATTGCTGAGAATTGCCTTTGTGAGGCTCTGATGTAAAGGCTGCAGGGGCCGCTCCTTGCATACCAATGCCTCTCCACCTGTTGGCCCACCCTCCTGCTCTGCATGGGAAGGGGGGTGGGGATGCTGTGCCCTCTGCCCAGAGGATGCTACAGCATCTCCAGCTCTTGGGGCCAGCGTGATTCCAAAAATCCCCAGCAAATATTGCCTTTCATCCCTTCTTCTGCCTCAAAAACACCCGCTGGGTTTCCAACCTTGGTGCTGATGCAAGTTTTTGCGCGAGGGCAATGGAGGAGCAATGGAGCCTGCGTTGATACGAGCTGATTTCGTGTCTCTGCAAGCTCTGAGCTCAGCCTCAATGCACCAACCTCCTGCAGTCCCCAAGCAGTGCAGAGCTGTCACCATTGGAGATGCAGAACTGTCACCATTGGGGATGCTGTCACCGTGTTCCCATGGGGCTGCAGGCTCCATTCTCCTCATGTAGCATTGACACAAAGCATCGTACAGCAGGGACACATTTAATTTAGGTGATTATACCATTATACAGCACGCTTCTAAGTGCTACGGGCTCCTGAGAGAACAAAAAAAAAACCAACACACCCAAAAAGCCCACAAAAGCAAACACAAAAATCCTCTCCAAAACCATTTAATGGCTGAGAAACGCCGTAACAAGCAGCAATCCGCTGCATAATGAACAGTGCAATTAAAAGTACTTGAAGTGGTGAGATACCTGATTTTATTCTGATCACACAGGTGTTTTTTTTGTGAGGTGGATGGGGATGATGTGGGACTTTGGATTTCCTGCTGGACGGGCTGGGGAAAAAGAAGGAAAAAAGAGAGATTTTGAAGAACAAAAACGAGCCAGGTTGTTATCTTATTGTATTTTGTTTCTAAAGCAGAGCCGAACTTTCTCCATCCCCAGTTTCCTTTTGCTCCCTGAGGAGAGAGGTGGGGATGGCCCCCCCCAGCCCCTCCACCTATGGGTGCACACCAGATGTGTGCGCAGTGCCACATCTGCATGGAGTCGGAGCAGGCAGCCCATTGACACCCACACCCTGGGGAGCCCATGGGGGTCTCCACGAAGGCAAGGGCCAACCCAGCAGGTGATGCTCTGCTAATAAACAGCAGCCCTTCTGTCGGAGGGCAGCTCACTGCAATCGTGCTGTTATCACAAGCATCCTCCTTGTAACCCTTATCTGACGCTGCCCACCCACAGGTGGGCAGCAAGGATGATAATTAAAGATCTGTAAACCCATCTCTGCTCTCTCTTCATACGACTGAGAGTGGAGAGTTCCTGCATGCTACGAGCACCAGGGGAAGAAAAGCCATTGTCAGGATGCAGAACTCCATGTGTTTTATTGATTTTTCCTCCCCTCAACCCAAACTGCGCTGCTGCACGCCCCTGCCGTGTTAACCAGCACTGCTCTGCTGCTCTGCTCTCCCCTTTGGTTTGAGGCATGGGGATGGAGAATGCTTGGACCGGGTGGAGAATCGGATGCAAAGGGTCTGCTGGGCACCCCGGTGCTCCCATGGTGCGTCCCGTTGTTTTGCAAGCCAGGAAAGCCAAGATTGCCCAAAAGCACAGATCCTTTGGTGAGCACAGAGCTGACGAGTCGACTCTTCGCCTCGCAGGTTTCCCAGGAAAAGACAGCATCAGAAATCAATCAGATTTGATTATTCTGGCTAATATTTTCCCGCTCTCCGTTAATTACGATGATTAGAGTGAACTGCTACTGATTAGAATCAGATTTATAAGCGGGCGCATCGTGGGATGCTGGCACCCAAAAGCTCAGCGTGGGGCACAGTACCCAACGGTGGAGATTTTCTGCCTCTTTCCCCTTTGGCTTTGGGCAGATCCCTCTCTCGGAGGCTCTCCCCATGGCACACTCCACCACCACCGACTTTGGGGCTGTTGGAGGACGGAGCCACAACGGTGTCATCAGCAGGGACAGAGGCTGCACAATGCTAAATAAAGCTGCTATTATCCCTGTGCAGAAGGAGGGAGGGATGGGAGCCCGGGGAGACACAAGGAGAGGAAGAGAGATCGAACGGGTAGTAAATTTTCAGAATTGCCCCCAAAAAGCATATCTGCTAAGTAAATCCGATAGAGTGGGCTGTCTGTCTACATGTAATGTAGTCCTTATTAATAATGTAGCCATGATAGAGCCTTTTATTGATCTTCAATATATAAATCTAACCTCTCTATGAATAAAAAATGCAATAAGATCTTGGAAATAGACTAAATAATAGCCTACGAACCCTAAATGACGGGGATAAATGGCAGCACTGTGGAAACTGCTAATGGATGGCAGCTGGGATCCCACCAGAGATATCGCACCGGGACGTAGACTGGGTCCCCATGATAAGCTGAGCCCTGCTGGGGTTCTGAAGGGCCCAAAGCTCCCAGCACTGCTTTCAGCTAAGGATGCTGGAAAGGCACCTGCGCTGTTCGAGCTCCCCATCCTTTGCAATGCGCTCATCCAAGTGCCAACTGAAGCCCTTCAAGGTGCTCATAGGGATGCTACAAGCACTGCCTGCACTTTGATGTGTGCTCTGCTCTGCCTCATCTGCCTCTGCCCCCCATCTATTTTAATGCCTGAGAGCAAACCCAGCCTGAGCTGCTGCACTTCTCCTGCTTTTATGCCAAAGCTGTTAAGGGGCTGAGGCCATACAGCGAGCTTTTCCCATATAGGGAGAAATAGCCTTTTCTGTGGGTTTGGGCCCTATAGCAGAATGGTTCCCCCTCCACGTTGCGCTGAGCACCGGGGATGTTCTCCCACCTGCAGAGCTGGGACTGCAGGGTCTGGCTGTGCTCAGGGAATGGCTAACAGGTCTACCGGGTAATGCACAGCGTGATTACGTTCACATGTCACACAGAAACTTTTTCACAGCTCTTGCTTTTACTCCATGAAATAACCCCTTTTAGTGTTTAACTTTGCTCAAGAAAGAATTATATCCCCAGAAACACTGCCTGTGCAACTTTCTTAATAGCAGCTGTCAGCATGGTCAGGCATCCTTTGCAGCGGAGACGGGAGATGCAATAATAACAACATCAATAATATCTCCCTCTGACAGAGTGCTTTCTTTGTCAGTGCATTGCAAAATATTTTACCAGACGGTCCCATTTGCGGGATGGAAAGAGCCACGCTTGGCTCTAGCGGCGGAAGGAGATGTGGATGGGGGAGGAACCCCTTCCCCAAGGGGTGGTGGGGGCCAAGCAGATCGGTGCCAGGCTCTAACACCAACACATCTGACTTAGCATCCAGCCCACGGCTCCTGGGCAAGGTGATGGGGTGAGGAAGGCACCCATCTTCTTCTTTCCCCTCCCCAAACATTGGTGCACCGGAGCAGTGAGGACGGGGAACTGGAGAATATTTATCAGCTCTTTGCAAAGTCAGTTAATCTCGCTGCGCAGTGCTTACTGCCGGGGTTATAAAGCCACTCGCACGGCTGCTATTAAATCTAGTCATTAGCAGCATTGGGTGGCAGCCACATCTGAGCCCACTGAGAGCTTCATAACTGGGAAGTCCAGAAAGTGCGCAAAGCACGGCTGAATTTTTGCTACAAAGGTTTTTGTCCTCTGTTTTTTTGTCCCCTTTGCAGGCTATGAAGCTGTCCCAGCAGGATCTGGCTGTGCTTCCACACCAGATGATGGATCCTGTTGCACAGCGTCTGCTGCGGAGCACGTTGGGATCCATTGGGATGGAGCGTGGAGCATAAACGTGATGGATGATTACGGCCAATGCATTTGGGTCTACTCATGGTGGGACGGATATGCCAGCAAGCAGCAGGAACACCTCCCTGCAGCTTCATGGGCTGCAGAGCCCTTTGGATGGTGATGCTGCGGTGCCTGAAGTGGGCACTGCTCCAGGCAAACGGCCCTGGGCAGGACGGCAGCAGCTCCAGCAGTTGCTATAGCAGCACAGGTGAAGGGCAGGGATGCTTCGAGTGCAGAGCCCTGAAGGGGGTTGCAAGACGCAGAGCTGCTTGGCACCTCCAAGAGCATCCCTGCAGCCAACACGGAGCGCTGCCTTCCAAGCTCTGTTCGCTGCATGCTGCCTAAGATGCACCATACCCTTACCCCAAAACACTGCACGCTGGGGCAGAGCAGCAGGGCCCACCCCAGGTAGCTCTCCCCGCTGCGATCGATAGCGTTGGCTCATGGCACAGAGTGACAGCTCATTTCGCAGGACGGGCTGACTTCACAATTGTTTGCTCAAGGGGAAACCTGATCCAAAACAACAGGCTGTTCTTTTCGGAGAGCAAACCCGTGCATTCTAATTCCCATTTGTGCCTTACTTACCGTGTCTTTTCCCACCTCCTGTCTCCCTTATTTCTATTTTTCAGCCCCAGCATTTACGGCGTTATCGTTCGTACCCAAAACTGAGCCTGGGGGATGGAGGGACCTGCCACAAATTGGGGATATCCCACAGCAGTGGCACCGGGTCCCTCCCATGGGTGCCATCCACCTGCTTCAAGCACCAACGTAGTCCCTGAGTGCAGAGCAGGAGGGGGGTTTCTGTTGCAAAGAGGATCCAGGTTGCTGGATATAAGCTAGCTAATCACAGAAGGAAACAGCCAGCTTGGAGAAAAACATTTTCTGAGGGAAACAGATAATTAAGATATCGAGCTTTTATGGAAACCTTTCTGTGTCTCAGAGACAAAAGCCTGAAGCTGTGGCTTTGCTGTCTGCATGTCCTGCTCCAGCTTGCAGCAAAACCCCAATGTCTGGTGGGGCCCAGAGCACTCTGCTCCACACAGGGACCTGCAGGGAGCCTTACAGTGCTCGTGGGATGTGGATGTCCATGGTAATGGTAATGCCCATCACTGAGGGCAGCAAAGGGAAGTGGCTGTGATTGCTGGGCAGATAGCAACAAATATATATGTTAAACACATGGAAATAAGAGCAAATAGCGGGGATGGGAAAGCAAATATCGAGCGGGGTCCAGTGCTCAGAGCAAACAAACATTGGGAAATGAGGAGCTCGTCTGAATGAGATGAGCAGCAGGAGAAGAACAACACAGGGAATTGACCATGGGTGAACTGGGGAAGCGCTGTGCACTGTGCCCGGGGAGGGGGGGTGGGGGAGGAATGCAGGAGAGCACCGCTGCACCAGTCCACGTTATCCTTTTTTCAGAGCATCCCCGCTGCTCCTTCCTCCTCTTCAGCTTCACACGTGGGATATTTCTTCCTCCAGTTATGCAAAGGCTGAAGCACACCTCAGTGCTAGGAGAAAGCCTGGATAATGTCTTCAGCAAGGACATCCAGTTACCCATGGGCGTAAGTGACTGCAGGATCAGAGCTTAATTCTATTGAGCGTTTGGATACAGCTTGCTTGAAAGGCTCTGAACAACACTTCTGCATTGTCCTCATTACAACCCAGAAATTCAAGAGAGCTCATTCCCCGATTTAAATCAGCTCTGTTATTTGAATGGAGCTGGCAATTTATTTTCCATTCCTTTTCTAGATTTTCCCCTCTCTGGTTGTTGTTGTGTTTTTTTTTTTTGGCTGCTGACAAAGCTGTGTTTATTTCCAGGGGAGTTAAAGAGCAGGGAGCTGGGTGAGCCATGTGGGAGCTCACTGTGCCACTCCAATGCTGTGGTTGCATGGGGAGTTTCATCCAGCACGAAATACTTGGGAGGGGGAAAGCAGAATGCATGGAAACAATCTGCCCCAACCTGGATGCACAAAGCTCTCCTCTCCCATAGCCATCACTCTTCCCCATGTTGAGTGCAATGGAAAGAAATCCATGGATGTGAGTCAGGGCTTCCATTAAACCCATCAAACAGGGAGAATCAGTGGGATTTCTCAGTGAGTTTGTAAGATGGATGAGATCTCAGATCCTCCAAAGATGCGTGGCTGTTTGGTTGAGGGTCAGCCCTTCCCAGCCCATCCCAGCCCTTCCCCTTTACTGGAATGCCCAGCCCCCCATTTCCCCTGCTGCAAATGAAGGCTGCGGTTTTGCATCCCAATATGGAACATTTGCAATTAAGAACCATGAATGTCGAAGCTGTGATTGTGTTTAGTCAATAATTTAACTAAAATCAAGTATTTAAATACAGTCGTTTGCCTTACCACTGTTTCACCTAACTTCTCCGACTTAACTTCCCCTTTTCCCCAATTGCTTGGTGAGAGATTAATTTTAAAGGCAACGTTAGGGAACCGAAGAGGTGCAAGAGTTTATTTGCCAACCTAATGAAACCACAGGATAAACATTTAGAGGCCTGAAGAGAAGGAACACGATAAGGAACTGCTTTTCAGGAGCAGCCACAAAAGATGAACAGAAGGAAAACATTCTCACAATGGCAGAATGAAGGAAAAGGGTAAATCAATTAGTACATCAGCCATGAAAGGGTACTTGGCTGAAGGCAAGTTAATGTTACGAGCAATCGTTCCCCAGGGCCTGTTTCTTTGGAGCCCGTTCAGCTCTCAGCCCAACATTTCCCCAGTGATAAAACCAACCCTGGGTGTGCGGAGCATCCCAACCTCTCCATCCCCCTATTTTTCATTCCCTTTCAAATCACCGTGCGCACAAAGAATGCATACAGATGTAATCCACCCAACGACTCAGGTCATTGCATCGTGCACCCATAGACACCCATTCAATTTTGTTGTTGTTGTTGTTTCCAGAGTCTTGGATATCAGTTGCTGGGGTAGAGCCAGCTGCTTAGGGATGGGGAATTGTACGGCGGGGGCAAAACTGAGAGCATAGGAAGCAAGGGGAGCTGAAACAGAAAAACTGCTGAAAAGCCTCCTGGAGCTTGTCAGGAGTATTAACTTAGGATGATGTAGGGGAAACAACTAAGTGGTTTTTGTGTCAGCTATACTGAATCAAACTTGTTCAAATATATGCAGGCGTGTGTGCAGTGAAGAATATAACCTATCTCCGGAATGGAAAGCAGGCTCTTAGTTGGAAGAGGGCTTTTTTGTATGTATTTTTTTTTCTTATGCTTTGTGAGTATGAGGGAACCTTCGCAGAAGGTAGATTAGGCGTGATGGGGAGCTGCAGGTGGGGATGGCAGCAGGGGGTGGGTGCAGCCATTGGGGAACCCCAGATCTCAAGGCGCACGGAGCCCATCTGCATCCTCACCTGTACCCTCTGCAGAGTTGCTGGGCTCTGCAAGCACCAATTCCCTGTGCCTGTGCACACAGAAGCCCAAGCGCAATGCAAAGCCAAGAGGTTGGAGGCCAGCAGTTATCTGATAGTTCAGAGAGTCCTGGAAGAGTTTGTGGGAGCAAAAAAGCATCCACTGTCCCAGAGGAGCTCTCCCAGAACTGCTCGGTGTGTTGTCGGATGAACACGTTGTGCGCCTTTGTCTGCTTTCTGCTTGAGAAACCCTCCCAGCGCCTTGTTTTGTAGGGCATGTGTTTTACAGACAGACTGAGGGCAATTATTAAGGTGCAGAAATGATCGTGGTGGAAGATTCAAAGCAGAGCGTGACCGTGGGCAGAGAGGAGCCAACAGAATTTCTCCCCAGCATGGAGCTGCGCATCCCTTTCTGCTACACCAAACCCCCTGGCTGCTCTTGGATAAGGTGTCCTTTCCATTCCCACTACAAACACAGTTCTCCTTCTGCCTGAGCTCCGCAGATCAGGTGAATATTTGTTACTTTTCCCAGCCTCTGACTTCTTTCCCAGTGCCCCTCTGCTGCAGCCAAGGAAAAGTGGGAGCTGATGGTCACCTTCCAGCTTGATTGGTTAACAATGAAGGGGCCAAGATTCAGCATTGGGGCCAAACCTACTACCCAAAGTCTGGCTGTTTTTTATGCAGGGTGATACAGGAGAGAATGTTGGGGTTGGGGGGGGAATTGGCTGGCAGAGCATCACTGTGGTTCCTGCATTGGAGATGCTCACTGGTGGAACCCAACGCTGCCCAGCACTGAGCTATCCCATCCAACACAGCCCCACGGGAGCAGCCCTCTCCTCTTCCTCACTGTTTATTCTCTTCAGACTTGTTGTTGCTTGCAAATAGAGGCAGTGTCAAGGAAACCTGCAAGCACGCACTACTTCCAAGCACTTCTTTAAATGCTTGGCTGAATCACAGTCATAAAAACATGCTCTGCAGTTTGGGTACGTGCGGGAGGGTGATGCTATTTGCCAGCAAAAGCAGGCCGTAGAAGCAGGGCAGGGGGCATAGTCATCCTAACCCCTATGGTGCTGAGGGGTGAGCATCGCCTGCCCCCCATACACTCAAAGATGGATGTCACAAAGGTTTTTGCTTCTTTCTGCTGGTGGCCACGTATCCCCAGGGATGTGTGATGATGGGATAATGGGAAGATGCTCTGTGCTGGAATGACAACAGCAGAAAGTTAGGGTAAAACACAACCCCGAGGTTTGCTTGAGAAACAGATGGCTTAATGGCTGTTTGAAGGGCTTTTGGAGTAACAATGATACTGGTGATAACACTTAGTCATTAGCAGCCTCGTGCACGTGAGGGTGGCACTGTGAGAGGGGATGAAGGCTGATTTCTGAGCCCCAGCACTCATTTCATGGCCTCTCCCAGGAGTGCACTGCAGAGGATCATTTGGTTTTGCTCCAACTGGCTTCCTCCCTGGGAAGAAGCTTAGAGGAGATGCTCTGTGCCGGAGGAGCCAGCGGTATGCCACGCTTCCCATCCACGACTTTGTAGCACAGGAGGGGAGGGAAGGGAGGGAGGGAAGCACAAATTGTTTCCTATATTTTTTAATAACATCTCACCAGCTGACATGTCGCTTTTTGTAGCAATTACGGTTCCAACCCAGCCGCTTAATTGGATTTGGGTTGGACTCGAGGATCAGCTGCCTGCTCCCACCCTCCGGGCTGTGGGATCACCATCATGGGCACCATCACAGCCCCACCTCCAAGGGATCACCTTTCCCTGACACACAAAAGTCACTTCGGATTAAAAAGAGCCCTAAAAATCCCCGGCAGCAGCATTACGTTTCTTCTTTCTTCCTTTCTTTTTTTTTTATTTCCCCTCCCTTGGTAAGACAGAAATTACAGCAAGATTGAAAGCTGAGATCCTAATACGTTTTCCCTCAGGTGTTCTTAAGCTCTGAAAGGTGCATATGAGGACTTGTTTAACAGAGATAACTGTGACACCATGCCAAATAAATTCAGGCTCTAAGAAGAGCTGCTGACACTTAGACAACTTTGAAAAACCTTCTAGTTAGAAACAATTCTGCCAATATGACATACATTCCCCTGTTCTCCCTCCCTCTTTCATGCTGTGGAGGTGCTGTCACTTAAGCCCTCTCACCTGGGCATGCGTGTGCCTTCTAGGAATAAAGGGAGAGGGGAAAACCCCCGAAGTTTTCATGGTTTTGCACCTCCTGGATGGAGGAGGATGTGGAGGCAAAGCAGCTGTGATGAAGGCAGGGCTCATCCTGCATGCCCAGCTCCACGCACAGCACGCAGCCACCCCACTCTGCTCCTGACCAAGCAGACGGGAGAGCTGAGAACATCTGCCCTCATTCCTCCTTCCTGCCTCTGCTCAGCCATCGCTTTAATTACCCAATGCTGTTCCCACTGCACAGTTTTCCCCCCTGCAGTCACGCAGCAGAAACTGCCGCGCAGACGCCCCGGAATGATGCGCCGGGTGCTAATATTTCAAAACCCAACAGGAACAAATATGCAATTATATAGCTCAGTGATGCAGCACCGTATTGGCGGCTGGGGAGGGGTTGGAGTCCCCACTCCAGCCTCGGGAGAGCATTTCCCTGCAGAATGAACCATTGGCTCAACTGCTTTCCTCCAAGCAGCCCTTGCACCGTGCGCCGCATCCGGCGACGAGCCGTGCCTGGTTCTTGCACGGCCGCTTCCCGGAGAGCAGCACGACACAGTTGTTGGGAAGTTAATTAAATGTCATGTCGCATTAAGTGCAGCAGCGGCCTCACTGCAGCTCCGCACTCGCTCGGAATGGAGGATGGTGTTTGCTTGGGTTGGAGTTGGGTTGTGCTGTTTGCAAGCATGTGCCCGAGTTGTTCAGAACAGAAATTAAAGCAAAGCTCGCCCACTTTGCAGGCTTGTCTGCACCAGGTGTGCATCTTGAGTGCTTGTCTGGATTGACTTGCAACAACCCTGAATCATGGAATCACTGAGGTTGGAAAAGGCCACTAAGGCCATCTAATCCAAGTGCCAGCCCATCAGCCCCATGTCCACTGTCACTGGGTTTTGTGAACTGAGAGTTAGCGCTGATTTGGGTTGGAAGACTTCATTGTGCTAAAGCACGCAAACCAAATGGAACAAAACTGCCATGGACTGAGTTAGGCAGCTGCTCATTAAACCAACACAACCCTAATTTCCAGCACTACTTGGCTCTCCCACTCAGCTTCCCCCATGCAATTCCAGCACCAAATCACCGTTAACCTCCGAGCACCACCTCCTCACTAGAGGGCAACAGAAGGACATGCGGCACGCGCGCATCCTCACCCATTTGTGCTTCTATTCCCCATTTTATCTACTGATTTGCAAAGGGAAAACCACGCCACATGACTGCAAGAGGGAAAAATAACAATAGTATTTCCAGCCTGCCTGAAAGAGGAGAGCGCTGGTTTGCTCATTTTGCTTTCCCTGACTAATTGACTATAAGACAGTCCTGCTGACCTCTTACTTAAGGGCTAAACACGTAATTGCAGCAGGCAAGCACACCAACCCATGGAATATTACAGTGTGTGCTCGAGCGTTAAGGCTCCGCTAAATAACTAACCACCAAACAGAGCTCTTAAGGATATTTGGAAATAAGTGTTTGTTTTTCTCCTCTGTTTGCCCCAATATCCGCCCTACACCGAGTGCCCCAGGCAAAAGAAATCGCTGTAGGAATGGTTTTTCTTCTTCCCTCGTTGGGCCTGATCATTTGTTGTCAGATTAAAGATAGCATCCGCTTAATGTGAGCTCCATCGTCAATGGGAGGATCCCAGCCGAACCCGCGGGAGGTTAGGCTGGGTGGGCTAATTGGGCTTGAATGTTTCTGCTGTGATCTTTAAATATATTTGCCATCACTGAGAAACCGCAGCAGTGTCTCTGAATATGGAAAAGAGCAGAAAGGGGAATTTAAGAAAGAGAAGCCGTACCCCAAAGGCTTGGATGGGGGAAGGGGGAGGGGTGGCTGGGAATGGGAAGCCCTCCCTCCCAGCAAGAGCAAGGGCATGGGGATGCTGCTAATTAATGGGATGGGTTGGACCAAGTGACGGTCTGGAATTAGCAGCCGAGTGCACACATTTCTCCCTGGTGAGAAGCCAGCACATGGCTGAAGCCCCAAGTGTTTTGATCTATTTGTAGCAAACAATTTATTCATGAATTTAGCTTATTTGCTGTGCGAATGATCAGAGAGGAGACGCAGTGTTTTCCTGCATATCTCTGGATTTCTCATATATATTCAGGATAGTGCTGCTGCTGTAGGCTGTTTGGATGCACAGCATCCCTACTGCCAGGGGTTGGGTGCCACGTGGGAGCAGCCCCACGACCACAGCATCCCCCATAGAAGCTACAGAGTGGTTTAGCAGCACAGTCGGGGATCCTTTGCAGCCTGCAGTTCTGCATATCCTTTGGGTTTGACTCAAAAAACATCCCACAAAAAGGTGAGATCCCACTTATCAGTTTTGGTGACTTTGGCGCACGTCACCAGAAATCCTGGGGATTTCCACCCGTTTTCATCTGCCTTCATCGGGTCTTTATTCACGTCCCATTTATCTCTGCTGCATCCTCCAGATGAGAGCAGGCGGCCCTGCCCTCCTTTTTTTGTGTTGTTCCCTTATTTACGACCGTATTTTCAGTGGAAATCAGCCCATTTATTCATTAACTATAATACGTCTCCTTTGGTGCTCCGCTACCATTCAGAATTTTATCATCACTTACTGGGCCTCTTTCTACATGTCAAAACTTTATTAAATATGTTTCTAACAGGGTGGAAATGTATAAAAGACACTGAACGCTTTTAAATTGTGGCAGTTTTGCATCTTGTTGATACCCTACCCGAGCAATAAGAGATGACAGGCAGGCAGTGCTTTCAGAGGCAATTATATCACACTTCAGGAGGCGGCATGGGGAGCGATAATATGGAATGGGAAGGAGATAAAAGAAAACAACTTGCTCACTCATTCCCTCGCACACATCCACAAACCCACCACTGTCCCACTGGGACTGAATGAGAGAGGAGGGAGCGCATCCGAGGTGTTATTACGGAGGATACAAGGCAGGATAAAGAGCAGAAAATAAAGGAGGGGAAAGTCAGCAAAAGATAGCTTGACGTAATTAACAGAGATAATGGCCCGGGTCTTGTGATGCCGGAACAACGGCGCTTTATGGAGGCCAAGACGAGGTGCTGCTTTGGGAAGTGGGGAGCGCTGGCTGTGGAGTATCTCCCATCTCACCCCTGCATGACTCAGCCACCACAGGAACCACGAAGCAGAGATTTATCTATTTATCCACTTAGTGACCCAGTCAGTGTCGGAAACAAAATGTCTGTTTATCTACCCATGCATCCACACACACTTTTATAACTACCATCTTCTCCTCTGCTTCTCTTGCTTCCCATTCTCTGACACATTCATCATAGAAAACAAGAGAGAGAAGTATGTTTATCTACCCAAAGGGCATGTTTCCATTTGCTTTGTTTTTCCCCTATGCTTAAAGAAAAAAAGAAAGAAAGAAAGAAAGAAAAAAAAAAAGTGGTCTTTCTGAGATAAAACATCTTTACAGCCCCGTGAGGAAATGAAAACTACATGAAATTAAAGCCTCCTTGGAGCTGAAGCAAAGGGGATGCTGTGGGATGGATGCTGTAGGGTGCGCCCAGACGCTGTGCTCCACTGGACACCGAGGGAATAAAGATGTGATTGCAGCCCCAGGGTGGGATATGGGAGAGCTGTGGGCTTTGGGGGCCCATGAGTGCTTCTAGGGGGAGCAGGAAAAGAATCTTCGTGGTACGTTGCATTTAGCTCATTAATTCATGGCTAATTCCCCAGCGGCCATCCAGTGTTGAACGAAGGGTGAATGATGCTCCACCCAGTGCTCAGAGTTGGGTTTTGACCCAAAATCAAAGGCTTCGACTGGAAGGGGACGAGCACAGAGCTGCTGCCTGCCTCTCCCCAGCCCAGCACGCACCGCTTGTTATTAGGTTAATTAAAACCGTAAAAGTGAATGTTGATTTGCACTGAGCGTTTGGGAGCAGATGGCAACAAGTACCGGCGCTCCATAAAAGAGGATTGGAAGTGGTGAAGTGTCTCCTGCTCATCTGCGCCGAAACGCCAGGGGGACTGTGGGCAAAAACGTGGTCCCAGCAGCATCAGCACTGCCGCCCCACGCGGACCTCTGCGGCCGCAAAGTCATTAATGTGTAAGAATGGAACCTGAGGTGGAATCCTCGTTATGTGAGAGCGCTGGGAAGCTGTGGGCTCCTCTCCCCTCCCCTGGGCGAGGGGCTCGCAGCAAAGTCAGTGCAAAACCCTCCAAATTTAGGGCGAGGCGATGGCTGATTTCCATCCTGCCAAGGGACAATGCGGCGTTTGATGATTTCAGCTGTGTTTTGCTCCGAAGCCCCCCACTTGGAGCCGTGTGCTTTTGGATACAGCTGGTATTTTCAAAACACCCCATGCAGGCAGAAAAGTCGCAGATACCCAGCGGAGCAGCTGGAGGGAGGCGGCACTCATAAATGCAAGAGAAAGCAAAGTGTTGTGAGTGCCACAGGCAGCAAAATGTACCCCAGTGCATCGCTGTACCCCTAGCATCTCTCACCACCACCGGGGTCTGCAGCTCAGGATGCTCGTCCCACCTCCGGTGCACACACGGAGCCAGGAGAAACAGTTTGCAAGGCAGGAGTGTTGAATGGAAAAAAGGCAGCAGGAGAAATGAAGACAAACAGCTTGAGCTCCTTTGTTCCTACTGTACATTCAGAAAAAGAGCAGGCAGTGATGCTAAGGGGAAAAAAAAAAAGAGAAATCCAATAGCACAAAGAGACGGCACAGGGCGCTCAGAGGGAGGCACTGCCGTGGGAACAAAGGTGCTGTGCATCCCCAGGGCAAAGTCACAGATCTCCCAGTGCTCGGCCTGGGACACCCTCGGGTGAGCTCAGCATCTCCCACCTCGCAGTGAGAACCAGCGTGCAAAGACTGAGGTGTAACCATCACAGGATCATTGAGGTTGGAAAAGACCATTCAGGTCATCAAGTTCATCCGACACCGCCACGGTCGTTCCATCTCCACCGTGCCCACTAAGCACCTCCTCAAAGGGACACAGTCCTAGCCAAGGTCCCAGCTGAGCTCAGCTGGTTGCACTGTGCAGAGCCAATGGGCTGAACCCTTCTGTGGTCTGGGGCACCTCAGGCTGCACCACTTTTAACACCATTTTTAGCGACGCTGCCATGAGCAATCTAGGAGGATGGAAAGCAATGGGAGCAGAGCCCTGCTGCTTTTGGGGTGGGTTACATCCACCCCAGGGAGTTGTAGCTGCACTGGGAACAGGCTCCGGGTGCAAGACCCATTGGCAGGGGAAAATTGATGTGCTTTGGAAGGAGGCTGTGGCAACTGGAGCCAGATCCCAAGCACAAAGCAGGGGTTTATTAGCAGGAACTGCACTGCAACAGCAAATCCTCCCTCTCCGAACAGCACAACGCTTCCATCCAAATGTTAATGTTTTTTTGTTGTTGTTTAATTTGCGAACTTATTTATCTGCTAGTCTAGAAAGGCTGCCTTGTGCTCGGGATGCTGAGCACAGCCGGTCTGCGCTGCTATGATTAGATGGCTAAGACCCAACCTCAGCAGCTGCTAATCCTGACTATTAATTAGAAGATTTGGGGTAAGGATTCCAGCGCGGAGGCTCAGTTAAGCTCGAGCAGTTTCTGCATTTTCTTCCTCCTCCTCCTCCATCCTCTTACAGCCACCCATCCCTGCCATAATCCCCTGCCAAAGCCACTGGGGTCTGGCCTGTGTCACGGACTCCGACCTTCATCCTTGTGAAGCAAAAGAAGGGAGACAGCGGCGGTGACACAGGGAACTCATCCCAGCCTGAAACGACAGCATCTTCTCCTCGGGCCAGTTCATTAATTTTTATATCGCAGTGGCTTTGAGAGGCTTCAATTGAGGTCAGGGCCCTCTTTATTGGGTGCTGCGGATGCGCATGGCACCGCGCTGCTCTGCTCGGGAGTACTGAGGTCCCACTCACATTGCTTTGCCTTGCTGCCTGATTTCGGCTGTGTCATTGCTCCTCTATGCCAGGCAAATTGGGGTCATGGCTGCCTCCTGGCCTCAGCATTGCTCTGTGTCCCCAGGCTGTCCCCAGGCTGTCCCCTCTGCTCCGACCTTCATTCAAGCTGCATTGGCAAGCAGGATGCTCTCAGGCAACTGCCAAGCTCTGTTTGAGCACACAGAGGAAGGTGGCATCTTGAAAGCTGGGCAAACACAGCCCAGGAACTTCTGCTTTCCAATTATTTATTTGCAATGGAAGATAATTTGCTTTAATTGTGTTTAGGGCGGCATGCGCTGCATTCATCCTGAGGATGGACAGCACAGGTGGCAGCAGTCCCCAGGATGCACCGTGTATTCTTTGGGCATCTGCCACCCTGGTACAGCCCACGAGGATGTGGGATGGTCTCTGTTACCAGGAAGGGATAGAGCTGCCTACTGGGGTCTCATGGGATGGGTGCCATTGTGGTTCAAACATAAAAAGCTCTTGGGTGACTTGGGAGGAGAAAAAGAAAGGCTGAAGAACTGATGACCACGGGCATCTTCTCCGATGGCTTTGAGATCCTCAGTGGACCCTGAATGGGCAGAAGCATTGCAGGGCCATCTTCACCCACCTGTTGTCTTCACTGGGTGTTAGGGGAAGGTCGGAACCTGGTGCTGTTGCCTCTGCCAGGGACTGATGGACGGCACATGAGTTGTGGGGTGGCTTTGCCAAGCCCTGGGGGATGGGGCTGTGTGCTTTGAGCAGCACAGGGGCAGAAAACCCAGTGCTGACGTTTCTGCCCTCCTGCTACCCAGGGGCCTGTTTTCATGCCCCCACACACAGGATGGGTGACATGAGAGCTGTCCCAGTTTGGGGACAAATGCAGACACGGTGCCGCTGAGCTCAGGGCGGAGGTTCGCCTTGGACTGCACCCAAGAAAGGTGCTCAAAGCCATTAACATCTCCAAGAATGAAATATCGATGGCCAGAAAGCTGTTAACAGGAACAAGAGAACTGGCAACGCCAACACCTGGGATCCTGCCCATTCGGCCTGAAAAAACAGAAATAAGAAGAAAAGGAGGGGGAGGCCCAAAGAGAGGGAATGGAAGTGAGACAGAGGCAGCAGCTCCGGGAGGTGAGGGACCGTGGGCTGACAATGAACAGCCGGGCCCTTCTCTGTATTGTTCCTCCCCTTTTGCATTTCATAAGCTAAATTGATTTGCAGAAGAAAGGCCCACTTACCACATTCAAAGTGAGTATCTCTCACTTTCTAAAGGAGGCAACAGATTTAATTGAATTTCTGAGGGTTTGCTTTCTCCGTTTCCATTTTTTTTTTCTCTCCCTGTCCTCCTCCTGTAAATCAGTATCTTGCACCTGAACGAGAGGCAGGCACACATCCAAGCCTGTGTTTGGGAACGCTGCCACCAAAACCTGCTCACAGGAGGGAGCATGGGGGGGGGATTCCACCTTTGCCTTGCTTTTGCTGGGACCCCTCAGCTGCTCCCCTCCTCGGTGCACCCCCTGCATCCCACAGCCTGTATTTTAGATATTTGCAGATGATGGCAATGGGGAAGAGGAAGGTTTGCAAAGCAAGACCCCAGAAGCATCCCCATTCTCAGAACATCCCAGAAGACCACAGAGCCCTATCAGTGCTCACCATCTGGACAACTTTCAGCCCTTTTGTTCCTTTCTGGTTTTCCCTCATCCCCCCACCTCTCCACTGCCACAACGAGTAGAGAAAGTTTTCTTCTGAGCAGGAGATAATTAATTCCGAAATGAGACAAACATTTAACCTCAGGTCAAACGAAAGACTGAGTCGATCCCCAATGATTTCCTTTTTTTTAAATCCTTTTCCCCAAATAAGAATAAATTACTATCACTGAATTGAGAAAGAGAAACGACTGCGACCTGCCCGGCTCTGCTGCCAACAGTTCTGCTCAAGGAGCCGAAGGGAAGGAGGAAGACAGGAGCTCGTTTTGTGCATCTCATGAACTACAGCAGCTTCCCAAGCCACGGGGACCAAAGCATCTCTGCACGGTGACATCTGTATTTAGCACAAGCTTTGTTCTTTAGTTTCGTCGAGCACAGTTCCCAGTTTGGGGTAGGTTGGACAGAGCTCCATTGAGAAAGAGGCCTTTTTTTTTTAACCTCCCCTACCACAAAATGTGCACTTTTGCTGCCCGACCACAGGACGAATGGAGGAACGCCATGGATTGCAATGACCAGGAGTTTGTCTCCAACGGGATGGAGCCCAGATGGACACACCAAGGCCATGGGGGTGCTCAGAATGAGCCGGCTCCGTGCCATCACCTTTGGGTTCCTGTTTTCATTCCCCTCTGCCCATGGTAATCCCATTTTGCAGCCTTGCTTTCTGCCTGACATTTGAAGGATGAGCTATTAACGTTGCTAAATTAACAACTGTTATGGAGTGTATTTGAGAAGATCATAAAAAAATCAGTAATGTCATCATGTCAAGCAAAGTTTCTGCTCTTTTTTTTTTTTTTTCTTTTCTTTTTTTAATTATGCATGTATTCTATTTTTCTCCCTTCCATCATTGATCTGAAGCTTTCAGAGGGCCATTAATATACCTGACCACATCGGAATCTGTAATTATTGCTGCCCAACCAAACAAGTGATCCTCCAGGGGCTCTGGAGGAGCTGCAGCTGTTCCCATCAGAGCTCTCTCTCGGAGCTCACCCTTTCCCTTTGCTTTCTGCACACATCAAACAGGGACTCGTCATTTCCAGCCCTCATCCCTCCATTGGGAGGCTGAGCAAAGCCTGAAGACCAAAGCACGTGCGTGGGGACGGGATGTTGCCTCAGCATCAATGGCTGACGCCAAGCTGCCTGTTTTCTCCATTTATTATAGTTGTCCCCGAGGTAAGTTTGCCCGTTTATTCCAAAGGGAACAGCTTTCAGAGAGCAGAGCGGACGTGGGCAGGGCTGTGCAGAGCTGGCAACCACAGCACAAACTTCGAAAGAGCAAAAAACTCCTCGTGTTCCTGCAAGAGGAAGGCAGGGAGCCAGCTGCAGGAGGAGCGGGGCAGCACGCATCTGTCGGCAGCACAGCAGGGAGGCAACGCCTTCCACCTGGCACAGCAGCAACTCGAGCAGAAAAGGGAGCAGGGAAAAGATGCTCTGGGCTCTGTGGGGCTCTGGGTGCTTTCTTCTTTTTGAGCTGTTCCTAAGAATGGTCAGAAGCTGTGCTCAAAGAGAGGTCAGCCCAGAGATGTTTTTCTCCTCCAGCCAGCGCCATGGGAGGCTGACCACCAGCCAGGTTTGGGGGTATTTTTGCTTTGCTCCATCACGCAGCTCAATGTGGGACTCATCCCATTGCCCCAGAGCCCTGTGGTGACACAGGGACCATGCACAAAAGTAGTCGGCTCTGGGGGGAGCAGCTCTGTGCTGCTGCCAGAGATGCTGTTTCTTCCCAGTGACTGTAGAGGGAAGTAGATGACTAAAGAGACTTTTTGCCTATGGCTGAAGCGAAGTGGACTGAATCCAGGGCAAGCCCAGATCGATACCTTCCCCCAAAACCTTCCATCCCGAGACTATTTCGGGGGCCAGCGTCACACATGGGCACCCTGTGGCTGCTGGCTGCCTCCATCCCTTTGACAGCTAATGCCAGCCACACGTGTAGCTCCCGTCACAAAAAGCACCCAGAGCATCTCTTCTGCCCTATTCTTACTCATGGCATCAGAACAGAGAAGCCTCTCCCCCATCCCCAAGGAGACATCCCCCATCGGGTGAATCCCCACTGCATCTTCATCCAGCACAATGATATCGATGGTTCATTCAGTGGTTTTCCTGCTAGTGCAACTCACGGCTGCTGCCTTCCCTCACCTTCCTGCCCACCCTCCTCACATCTCACAGCTCTCACCTCCACCCTTTGGAGGCACAGTTCAGCTCTTGCTGCCTACACGGCAAACACCTGCACCGAAACCTCCTGTTAGCACTCTGGCATTTGATACATTATCAGTAAAGATACACAGAGGGAAGAAATATATTGTGCAAATTACTTGATAATGCACAGCAAGCAGGCACCATGACCTTAAAAAATGCCTGTTAGCAGGAAAAGAAAAAGGGGGAAGCAAAGAGATGAGAAGACTTTGCTGGGAGCCTTGATAGTCCAGGTGGAAAATGGAATCTTTTTTTTTTTTTATGATTTCCAGTCTGTTTTAACTCTGCCCTCCAGGTCAATAATCTCAGTAACAACCTTTTCCTCCAAGAAAATGTTAGAACTCGTGCTGGTCCCTGTTGGAATTAAAGTTCAGGTGGCTGCGAGAGGCGGCTCAGCGCACAGGCAGTGCCTGAAAGCCAAAATAGCACCAGAATGGCTACGATGGGCAGTGGGGCTGGCACTGGGGGCTGCCAGCCTCTCCTTTTGTCTAAACGTTTTCCTTCTGCCTTTTCTTGTTTCCAAACTTATTATCCTCTCCCTCCCACTACGGGTCCCCTTCGGAATGGTGGTGAAGAACGTGGTCAAAAAGGAAAAGGATGGGTTTCCATGGCAACTCCTTTCCCATAGGAGAGATGCAGGCACCTGCACCTCGCTGCTGCCACAGGAGCAAGGTGGGAACACCCCCGTGCCACAGCTGTGCAGAGGGCAGTGCCCCATCGGGGAAAAGCAATGCAACAGCACCTCCAGCTGCGAGCTGCTGCAGAAGCATCACGCATCTCCCCAGGGCTCCCGGAGGGCGAGGGTTTCCCACCCTCTTCTCTCCCATGGGAACAAGGGCGCATCTGCAATAGCAACGCAAATTGATGCTCGCTTTTTTTTTCCCCCACCTCCCACCAGCCTTAATTCAGAGCTAATTGAGATTTCGGTGCGCTGCTCAGCTCTCGCTGTTTGGATTTGGGATGCCTTTCTGGCAAACGCCCGTTGCCAATTTGAATTTCACCCCGCGGATCTCGCCATGCAGCTCTACCCCAAGGCCCACGCGCTGCGTCAGTGTTTAGAGACGTTCAGCGTAACACAAGTTGACACCCAAGAGACGAACTGGAATGTGAATAATGCCCCTCTGGTGCGCCGAGCCTCCATACCCCTCCCCTATTCCCTTTTATGTATGGGGTGGCTTTTTTTTTTACACTTTGAATCTGTAGAAGAAGGAACGCAACTCCCAGAAAGCAGAAATCGCACCAGGAGAGAGAGAAGGACGCCTCCAGTAGCTCCCTGCATGGAACCAGCTCCATGCCATGCCAACACCACATCATCTCCACCCTGCGCCATCCCCATCCCGCTCTCTGCAGGGTTTCCACTCACTCCCAATCCCCTGCAGAGCCCCCAGCGCTGGGAGATTGGCCCAGAGCTGCTCAATAACGGCATCAGCGGGGGTGTGAGCAGAGATCCGGGTGCTGGGGAGCTGAAGATGAAAACATCTCAGTGTCCAGAGGTGAGGGTGATAACAGCCTTGAAATAGATCTGAGATAGCGTCAGAGGCTCAGCAGCACGTCGGGGCTCTGGGAGGGGTGGTGGGCAGGGCAGACGTACGGTGACAGAGGGAATTTGGGGATGCAGAGGGCAGCATTGGCAGTGGACATCTCATTTTGGGGTGCAAGCCATGGCCAGGGCATCCAGACAAGCTCCTCCTGCAGGATGCACTGTGATTTTGAAGCAGGATATGAGCACAACCAGCCCTGCACAGAACCCCCTTTCATGACAGCAATAAGCTCCTTGCTGGCTAGGCTTGTTGCCTCCATAGCCATAGGGATGTGCACGAAATGTGATGGATGCGTTGGTCCTCTGTATCACCATCTGCTCTCAGCCACCCTCCAGGATCCTCACAGTGGAAGCAGAGTGCAAAGGGCTGAGGGTGAAGCCAGCAAAGCAGCCCGGCTCCCAGCAGAGTCACGTTTACACTCCCTATCTGCTCGTGCATCTTTAATCCTGCAGGAAGGATGCTCTGCTCCCTGCATCCTGATCGCTGCCTCCCAAACGCCAGCGCAGGACTCCTCCTCCCACAAATCAAGCCCAAATGGGATGTCAGAGAGAAATCTGCGGGGCAGGAGGGTAATTTTTATTGTCTTTGAACAGCTGTGCACACAGGCAAACAATTGGCATGCTGCTCAGGAGAGCCAGCTTGCTCACCCTGCCTTGCAGTTGCAAGGACAGACATGATCCCAGCAGCTGGATGCACTCATTGGAGCACCGCTGGGAAGCCAGGAGGGAGCTGAGGGACTGCCTGCTGCAACCTCCTGCCCTATCCCAAATGAATGCTGTTCCATCTGATTTTTAAGCCCCAGCAGCAAATGTTTGCCCATTCCATCCATAAGCAACCCCAGGGAGGGATTTGGGTTTTCCCCACAGCCCAGCTGAGCATCCCTTGAGTCCAGCCCATTTCTCAGCCGCAGATCTCCCCCTTTGCAGGAACATCTCCATCTTGGAGCACCCTCACATTGCCTCAGCCTCCTCATCTCCAACCTCAAACCCCTGGGAAAAGCTCAGGAGTAATTAAAAGGAAAAGTTGGGTCTGCACAAACTTCTCCCAGCCGCGGTCATGGTGGCCTCTGCAGCATGGCATATTTCATGGCAGCGACAGAGACCTTCCACGTGTCCTTGCTCTGAAGGAGCATGATGGATCTGGCTTTTACAAGGAACAAAGAGGCCATGATCTGACATCAGCGTGATGAATCGCCCTTTTTTTTCTCCCCCAAATGATTACTTGAGAAAACTTTGCAGTCAGTAAATATTTACCGGGGAGACCACAACCATCACCTAATCCTTTGGACGTAATAAAGCGGCGCTTCATTAAGAGCTGCATCACTCCCTGATCTTTATGGGAAGTCATGGGGGTGGAAGAAAGGAGAGTTTCCAAAGCTATTCACTGGTCTGGGAGGAGGAAAATCAAATATCCCAATCGGCTCTCCCAGCATCCCAAAAGAGAGGCAAAACCCAATGGCTCGTGGAGGAACCAGCGCCAGCCACAGGGGAAAAGCCTTATCTCCAGGATAAAACGAATAGATCAGGAGAAACAAATGGAGATGTATACGAGGGGAGGCGAATTCATAAACAGGAGCTTATCAGAAGGCAAAGCAGATAATGAACAGCTCTTCAGATCTAGGTCTCGGGCTCACAGAGGACAGAAAAGAGAATGGGATTCCTCGGGAAATGGAAAGGGCTGATAAGAGCCTACGGTGACTTGGCAAACATCATTTGAATTTTTTATTCCACACAAAATAAAAACACCAAACAACAAAACTCCTTTGTCTTCACACGAGAAAATCACCCGCAGCCCCTGAACAGACTTTTGGCTCTAAACCACACGGGCTGGGAAAGGGAGAACGGAGTCCTTGATGCCTCCCAGTCAAACTCAGCACAAATGGGCTGATCGGAAATTCTCTTTCAAGGCGGCTTCAAAGCAGGAGGGCAGCACGGTGGGGGCTGCCTGCATGGCAGTGTTTGCCTATGGGGCAGCCCAAAGGGCAGGAAAATGGGAGTGCTATGGGATCCCCCCAAACCCCTGCAGGATGCAGCCAGCAGCGCCCTGGGGGCTCCTTGGCACGGTTCGTTGCAACCCTGTGCCTGCATGGCTCCGAGCCCAGGCTGTCACCCAGCTCATGTCTGATGGCTTTTGTCTAATCAGACAGGGTTCTTTTTTGCTATCATTCTTGCTACCTGTGTATTTATTTACAGTCAGTTGTTCCCTATTTTCACTCCATTTATGTACCATCTTGTTTATGATGCCGCTTAAACGCCTGCCGTAAGGTAATTATGTCACTGGAAAAGCAAAGGAAAAACAAAAGCGCACGCACTGAAAGAGAAGAAAATGGTTTCGCCCCCCTTCCAGAGGAGCTGGAAGGCACAGCTGTAAGGGGTTGTGCATGTCCCCATGCCAAGGTTCAGCCTCGATGAGGCTGGGGATGAGCCTCGACATGCGGACGTCCTGCCCAGGTCCTGCAGTAGGGTGACGGGTACCTCCATGTCACTCGATGCACTCGGTTCATTTGGCTGTGTGTTTTTTCCACTTGGTGGGGAGGATAGAGTGGGAGAGGGCCAACGAAGTGATGGAGAGACCAAAGGGAGAACGCAAATGCCACATCAGCACTGGCTCCCCTCCACTCCCCAGCAAGCCATAGTTGTTCAGCCCAACAAATTCATTTATTCCCATTCAGCTTTTCTCCTTATTATTATTTTTGGTTGCCTTATCAAGGGGCGATTCTGTTTAAGCCATCCTAATCAAATTTGCAGAGGCAGACCTGAATAAGCCTCCAACCACAGAGAGCTGCAATCCCACCAATTGCTGCCAGCACCACAAAAGGGCTCCCAGCCCTGCAGGGACAACAGGGAAAAGCTCATTTCCTTCACTGCTTGGCCACACTCCTGCAGCCCCACTACCATTCCCATCCTGTAGCATCGCTCCTAGTTGTGGGTGCTGCCTCCTCCATCGCTGCTGTTTCTTCCCAAGCAGAATTTAATTGAATTTAATTGCTTGGGTGTGATCACAAGCAAACACCGCAGGTCATCACCGCCCACCCCAAGCATGGGCTTTGCTGCAGCAATGGCTGCCTTGGAACGCTGCAGAAAGGCAACAGTTGATTATTACTTATTTAATTAATTGATTTTAGAGTTTGGGATATTTTACAGTAAATTACCTCAGTTTATGGGCACTTCTTCTTCCTTACATAATTGTTATAAATAACCTTCAAACAACATAAAAGCCATAAACATTGCAAGGGAAGGAAGAGTAAATTGCAGAGATTTCAAAGCAGATGAAGGAGAACTGGAGCGCCGATAAGGCAGCGGATGGAGGCGGCCTCTGCTGCTCTGTTTGTTCTCATCCCACCCCCCAACCCCCCCCAAGAAAAAAAGATATCTATCATCTTCTATTTCTTCAGTAAATATCCAACTGCAAACAAATATTTCCTCCCCTTTGGGATACGGGAAGCTGCGTACCAAATCGCAGCATGGGGGCACAGTGAAGGCACTGGGGATGGGTGGAGGGAGCAGTTTGTGGGGTATAGGGGAAAGAGAGGATGTTCCCATGGTGCCCACTTGAGCTGCCCCAAAAGCAGCACGGGGCTCTTTTCAACCCTCAGCTCTTTCCCCTAACAAAGCCCCTCAGGGTGGAGGGGGTGGAGGAGATGCTCACAGCTGCATCCCCACTTTGTGAAGGTTGGGAACAAACCACATCCGGGTGAATGACAGAGCAGTGATGGACCTCAAGTAGCCTAGAAGCCCTTTCCCCTCCAAAAAAAAACCCCAGAAAAACAGGAGAGAAAAAAGCTGGGTCAGTGCTGCAGAAGAGTGCTGTGGCATCCCCAGTGCTGCGGGGAGCATCCTTTGATGCCACACCGTGATGCTCCTACCCCAGCATCACCAGCCCTGCACTATCACCCCAATGCCACCACCCCAAAGCCATCATCCCAATCCCAGCTCACGCTCCCAAGCCCTGAAGGCTGGGGATGAGGCAGCAGCTCAGAGCAATGATGGGGACGTTTCCTGCAGGGGGATCCCACCGCCTCCCTCCCGCCTCTGGGATTGTGAAATAAATATTTGGTCTTTAAAGATCATTTTGTTGCTCGCAGCAATCAGCTCAGCCAGGTTTTTAGTGTTTGTTTATGGTTTATACCATATGATTCAATAAACTCTGGCTGAGAAACATGTGCATAATTAAGTTTAAAAGGCAGCCTCAGCTCCACTCCACGACTTGGATTTCAAGCCAGGCTTTATGCAACAAATTCTGTTTATTGCTGACATCGATTCATCCTTCCCTCCCCTTCATTCATTGAATCAGAGCTATTTGAAAGATCCAAGGTTTTTAGCAAGCCTGCCACAGTATGGATGGGATGCTACATGGGAAAACGCAATCTCCTTTTTGCCTTAAAGCCGCTCTCGTCATGGCGAGGGCTTCCAGCTGATGGTCCCTGCTTTGGAACATCCCAATGCAGCCTTGCAAACCTCCTCTGTTTTTTGCCTGTGTGAATTATTTATTGCAGTTCAAGGCATTTCTAGGGCAGTCCGCCTCTTAATTACATCTGGACACAGTTCCCAGCACCGAGTGTGGGTTGAGAGCTGTCCGTCTCGACACACGTTGTCCCCATCGCTGCGACAGCCCCTCTTTAACTCTGCGAGCAAATGGAGCCTCACCGCTGGTAATTTTTCCTTTAATTAAAAAACACTGTTTTATCAGAAGCAGAATCAGCACTGAAAAGGATCCGTTTCAATGAATTCTCCCCCACTTACAAAAGAAAAGAGCTGAAATAATCAGAAAGTCGAACTCCGATGCTTTCAAATTGAGACCTCCGGCTTTTTCAGCCGAGAATGCCGTCTCATTTTGAAATGTTAATTGATGGTAAGAAGCATTAAAAGGCAGACAGGCAACAAAACCCTTCCCTGTTCTTCGCAGGGAGCTGTGCTGTTGATGGAAGACGCTGCTTTCTGCTCCCCACCTCCAAGAGAACTTTGGAGATGTCTTTTGGACAGCATTGCTGGAGGCACGAGGAGAGGATGGGAAGAGCAGCACCATCCCCATCCGGCCCTGCTGCCCTCCCACCAGGCAGTGCTGGGCTCTTAGAGGTGTCCATACAAACACCTACAACTACATGTGGGCCTTGTGTTGGTGCTCAGCTCGGATATCAGAGCGTCCTTTAATTGACTGCAGTGCGCATCGCTCCACGCGCTGCCAGGAATGGCTCCCACGGGATCCCAACTCCGGCAGCTGTTATCCCACTCATCCCTTGGGTTTATCCCAACCACTCCTGGGGCTCTGCCACCCTGCTCCCCTACAGATCTCAATTTCCAGGCAAATCTGTGCTCTGAAGAGCAATTTCCATTTCCATCCCAGTGCAGAGCATCCCTGGCCCAGGTCTGGGGTGAAGCACTGATTCTGCATCCCATGCTATGGGCTCAGCCCAAACGTTTGCTCCTGCGAGGTTTGCAATAGGATGGAATGCTTCCTTGTTACAAAGATAACAAACTCCTCCAGGCCTGGTCCATTTTTCCCCAGCCAACACAGAGGGAAAAGGAAAAAAGGGGGAAAATGGGAAAAGGGAGAAGAATGGACTCCCACCTCCACACTGAGCACATCTCCAGCTCGGAGCACACCACACCACTCCTCAGAGCCCACAGCAGCAACACCGAGCTCTTACCTCACTCTTTACACCCCCAAAGTGCCATACAAGCATTAAGCAATTAATTGCGTTACACTGAAGTGCCTTTTACTCTCTCCCCCGAGGCGCAGGGCTCCATCCCAGCTCCTCTCCCCTGCATCCCAAACTGCATTTTCCCACGTGCCCATTGCCAAGGCTGGAGCAGGAGGAGCAGCACCAGCCTCGGCTTCACTGTTCACGGTGTGGAAGGGCCAACAACCCACAAGGATTTTGCAGGACGTGGCCACAAAGCATTGGAGGGGATGTTTGCTCCCCAGGCTGCAAAACGAGCACCCAAATGCACAGGCAAAGGTTAGAGCCACGTTTCAAGGAGGGAGGGGGATCCTCAGCAGATGAATTATTCAGCTCCCGAGCTGCCTAGCGAACATTATCAGCTAATGATCTGTAATTATTAATAAATAATTTAAGCTTTAATAGCTAGGAAATGAAATGCTTAATTGCATCATAACATAATTAATGGAATTAGCTACTATGAATAAAACGAGGAGTGGTAATTTTATTTATTTATTTCTTTATAATTTTGAAGTAAAAACCCTTTTTTACTTAACGGCTGACTTTGCTTGGTGGGAGGAGGAGGAGAGGCTACAGGAGCACAAACAGGGCTCAGCTTTCCATCCACAAGGGCAGGAAAACAGGAGATGAAGCGGACAACGCCATACAATCCAGCACCAGACCCACCTGCAGCCCCAGACTGGGATCCTACGTGCCCCAAACTGGGGGCAGCGCCCCTCCCCCCCCCCCCCCCCCAGCCCAGCTGCCATCACAGCCCCCATTCGGTGCCAACGAGCGCTCACAAAACTCAGCCATCAGACACAACCCAGCGTTGGGTTTGTTGTTTTATTTGGCAATCATATATTTTCATCCGTTATGGTGATGAAGCACTTTGGTTTTATGGGGTGTTTTAGTGCGTCGTTTCGCTGCGTCTCCCAATTACTCTGCTAACATTTCAGGGTGACACAGACCATTTTCCCCTTTTGCTAAAACGTGGCGTTTTCAGCAACGGGATGGCCGTGAGCAGACCGTCTGCTGGTGGAGGGAAACAGCCTATTAAAGCCTGGGAATTCAATTCCAAAGCCTGCTCGTCATTAACACACCTTATAACACAGGCGTGGGCAAAAACCAATGTGACTACAAGATAATTGTGTGAGGGATGCAGTGATGGGCACAACGCCTCACTGGGGGTTGAGCATCTCTTTGCTTTGCTTGCACCCAGCCTCACCCCAAAAGCAAAGCTTCCCCAAGCTCATACTCTTGGTCAGTGCAGGTTTAACACCACGGAGATGAGGGTCTTTGCATTAAGACTGATTTACAACAGCTGAGTAAGGAGTTCCCTGTGTTTGGATGCTGTCTATGGGCTATGGATGGAGCTCTCCCCGAAGGTCACAGTTTGCAAATAAAGGCTGAGGTTGTCAGCCCCTCACCCAAAACTGCAGTCAGATTATTACTCTTTGAGCTGCTGGAAGAAAAGAAGGGATACATCATAATAATAACAATAATAAAAGAGCAGAGTATCTCGCAAGCAGCCAGAATAGGAAAAAAACCATGAGCCCCACAAGAGTGACAGCCTGCAGAGCGTTGCCAAGCTTAATCGTCGCCATTAAGCAATTATTACAGATGAAAACAGAAAGCATCGGCAGCCTCAGCCCTCAGCCTGCTCAGGAATGAGACAGGAAGGGGTGAGACAGCAGCAGATACTTCCTAGCCGAGGGATCAAACCGCATTCCTATCACAAAAGGCTCCCAGGCTCATAAATAATAACATGAGCGACAACTGCATGGGCTGACTCCACCTCGAGGTGCCACCCAGTTGTCCCCCACCCCCAACCCTGACCCGGAATTCACTGCAGAATTAATGGGGTCTTGGTGGATCCCAAACCCCACGGTGATGGGGATGCCGCGCCAATGCATTGGGACAGAGGCACAGCCCCCATGGGGAGGAAGGGAAACGCTCTATGAATTGGAAGTAAACAGATTGGATTCATTCCAGAGTCTTTTTTGGGTGCTTCCCCCCCCCCCCTTTCCTTTCATGGTAAATTTTCGGCAACAAGGCAGCCAATGGCAACAGAGCACAGGGATTGAAAATGGTTTCAAAGGAGCCTTATCATGCTGGGGACATATGCACATTGAGCCTTGTAGATAGGATGAGTGTAGGTCCCTTCTGCGGGAGGCAGACAAATATATACCGTTTGCATTTGCTTTTGCCTTTTCCTTTGGGTTGCATTTTCTTTTCCTTTTTCATTTGGAGGGGGGATGGAGGGGTGGGTATCCAACCTGCCAGTATTTACTGATTTGGGCTGAGACTTCAGGAATTCAATAAATCTCTTCCTTAAAGGGACACTGTCACCGTAAAAACACACCACTGGAACGCAGTGTGTTTTCTAAAGATAAAACCCCAAATCCTCACCGACATTCCTCATAATATCAGAAATGCTGAGGAGGAGGGGGAGTGTTTTAATGCACAGCTTTCCTTCTCTGCAGGCAGAGCGAGGCCACAGGTGTTTGGTTAAGTAGATAAGGGGGTGGATGGATGGATGGACAGATGGATGGATGGATGGACAGATGGACAGATCAATGGATGGACAGATGGAAGGATGGATGGACAGGTAGATGAATGAATAGGTGGATGGATGGACAGATGGATGGATGTACAGGTGGATGGGTGGACAGATGGAGGGATGGATGGACGGATGGACGGATGGATGGACAGATAGAAGGATGGATGGACAGGCAGATGAATGAATAGGTGGATGGATGGACAGATGGATGGATGGATGGATGTACAGGTGGATGGATGGACAGATGGAGGGATAGAAGAACAGCTGGACAGAAGGACAGATGAAAGGATGGATGGACAGATGGATGAATGGATAGAAGGACAGATAAAAGGATGGATGGACAGGTGGATGGACAGATAGATGAATGGGTGGACAGATGGATGGATGGACAGATGGACAGACAGGTGGATGAACAGACACATGGATGGTTGGAAGGACAGATGGATAGAAGGACAGATGGATGAATGGATAAAAGGGAGGATAAACGGAAAGGTGGGCTGACGGACGGATGGACAGATGGGTGGGTGCTGCCTCAGTACAAGGGTAGACGGGCAAAGAGAGAGTTGGACTTTACAAAGTAAAGGCTTATCGTTACTGCACCTACCACTCAATACAATAAATACACCAAACATACACATATAGCAACAGCAATAAGCCCCAAATAGCAGTTATTACAAGCAAAAGAGAACAGATTTAGCACACATCATTGCAGTGCACACAGTGCACTGGGTGCCATCGGGATGCTGTGGTCTCCATCCCTGCCCCACATCCTCCTCCCAACCCTGCTGTGGCTCTGCAGCGTCCTTCACGCTCTGGATCACCCGGAGAGCTGTGAGCTAAGGAGGCTCCCAAGGAGGATTTAGAGAGGAAAGGGCAGCACAGAGCCCTGTAGCAGGAGGGATACCCATCAGGATGATGCTTCCCCATTAAGTTGACTGCAATAGAGAAAGCTTGGGAAGAGGAATGCTGCACCCATAGCCCCCAGACCCGCACCTCAGCCCTGCAGAATCAGGTTTTTGGAGGGTTGCTATTTGTTTTGGAGAGCTTGCTTTTCTCTTTTCATTTAGCTTGGCAGAATTTCAATACTTCTGCCTTTCACCTCAATAAAAACAGCGTGTCAGGCGGCGGGTTTTGATGATGGAGTGACCTTTTCCACATGCAGAAAACCCATACATTTCCTTGTATTTGGGGGGAGAGCGTAAAGCTGCTTTTGATGAAAAACAAAGCCTCAAACTCCACGGGTGATATCACCATGAAACAGAAAATTACAGTAACGCTGTTTTTTGTTCTTAACTATGCAGAGTGACACCACGATGCAACTTCCATTAACACGGAGTTATTTGCACACATAGAAAATTGCCACCACCAACACCACAGCCGCAGGGATGCTCAGACCCATCCCAGGACCGGGTCAAAGCCTGGGGCACTACATGTGCCCACATGCAGGAGAATTTCACATTGCTCTCTGCCTGCTTTGTCCTTCCCCATATCCAACTCTCCACAGAGCAGCCTGCAGATGAATAACGATGCCTACAGAAACTCATTGAAAGCCATGCGAGCACATCGTGTCCACGTGCCGCCATCCCGTTCATTAGCACATTGTTGATGTTCATTAATCGAGTGTAAAACTGTAATTAAAAATAATCTCCTTTTCTTCAAGCGGCAGCAGAAGAGAAAAAAAAAAGAGGACGCCGAATAAGGGGAAATAAAACTGACGCATGAATTTGCTAATTGCAGCTGTGGGAGCACGATGGCAAAACAATCTGATGCCTAGTGCTGGTGCTGCACATACACAGGGGTCTGGCACCCACTGTGTGCTGCAGGATGGGCTCTGTGCAGGGGAGATGTAGGGCCAGGATGGGTTGCTCCTAACCCATTCCTACTGGGACCAAGCAAGGAAGGATGGGGATGAGCATCCCAAGTGATGGAGAGGAGGTGGGAGGGAAGGATGCAGAGCAGACTCCTATTGGGATCGCTCTTCCTGACTCTGCTCATGCTGAGCAGGGCAGTGCTTTATGTTGGCTGATTTATCTCCTTCGGTGGAGATTTCATTTCAAGTTGGAGGATGTTCAAAGTAAAGCCAGCCCTGTTACAGACTTAATTGGACCATATTTCAATCCTGGTTCATCTTATTCAGCGTGGATTCCTTATCCGAGGTCCATAAACTTTTATTAAGTTATATATCAAGAAATATACATATAAGGTATAGAGATACAGCCCTGCTTACATGTTTTTGGAGATGAGAAAGGCAGCAGCTGTGCAGACGTGGGCTGAAGGTAATGGGGTGTCAGTGCTGGGATGGAGCAGCAGCGCGATGCAATGGGGCAGCGCTGATCCCACTGGGACCGGAGGAACGTGATGGCACAAAGCCATTGGGTGAAGCAGCACGAGGCCTCCCAGCCCCTCCCTGCTCTCTGCATTCTCATCCTGCCTCCCTGCTCGCCCCTCCTCTTCGTCAGCTGAGCTTGTGTTGCAGACAAGTAATTACCGGCATGTTATCCGCGCTCAGCCGCGTGTCGTAGCAGCGCCTGCTGATGTACAGTAGCAGGCAGCTTGATAATGGGACGCATTTAAGCTGATTGCCACTGCAGATAAATGATTCCTCTGAATGGATGCACTTTTGTTAAACTTCTGAAGGCGGAGGGGAAAAGTTACCTTTCTCTTCCAAAAAGCACCCTTTGAAAAGGCCGTGCCTCCCCCGAGATTCTCATTTCAGATTAGGATATCAGGTGTATGGCGAGAGATGCCTGATTCCCCGGCTGTCAGGGCTGCTGTTTGATATTCAAACCTGTCATTTGATCGTTCCTGAATAGCTGCCTTGGTGTCCTTGAGGATAGCTCTATTAAATGCCAAATTTGCTCCCAGTCCCGCCGTATCCATGATGAGACGGAGCGACTCTCACGCAGGAGAGCAGGCGGCATTAATGCGGCAGTGAGAGTGGGTGGAGAGGGAAGGGGACGGGCAGGGGAGGGAGAGACTGGGAATAAAACCCACTTGAGCTGGAGTGCCTGGTTGTGCTGAAAGGAGGACTGGAGAGAGCGGCCTGAAGATCAGAAGGCGACGGTATCTTTGTGAGAAAGAAGAGATGAATTCAGTGTGCTTCATGCAAAGAACTCCATCGCAATGGGCTTTTTTTCTGTTGTTCAGCAACTCGTCGGGAGATCCTGGGTTGCACTTTGGCATCTAAAGAGCTGGAAAGCATGGGATGCTGCCAAGATCCCATGGGCTGCACGTGGACACAGCCCAGCAGTCACCTTCTGCTGTTGTCACCATGCACCGACCTGCCCAGGCATAATGGCGCTCGATGCAACGACTTGTTCACACCAGATCTCAGTGTTGATTGCTGAAGTCTCTCCCAGTTAATTACAGAGTTAATTACCAGCTAATAAGTTTGTTGCTAATCGCTGTAACGGATTTTTTGGCGAGAGTTGTCAGGAGGGGCTGATTGGATGCTCTCTTGGGTAGGATCCTCGTTACAGAAACGGATATACTGAAGGCAAATGATTCCAATCTTTTTTCTTTGATGAACTGTAAATTATTCTAATATCCTCCACTATTGTATTCGCTTATTATCTGCGGGTAATTAGAAGCAAAGAGCTGCAAAGCTGCCCCAGTTGCAGATAGGAGGCCACAGCAATTGTGCTGCCTTGATTTCTGATCCTTTGTCAGCTCTCATCTTCCCACTGCTTCCTCAAGACCTGTGGTGCCCCAGCCTTTGCCCTGTATCCCCAGCCATAAATACACCTGTATGGTTGCACCATACCATCCAAGATGGCCTTTTACTGCCCTGCATCCTACTTAGGCTGTTAAAAACCTGTGTTTTTGGGTCTGTTCTTCCAGGTAAGTCCTAGACTGCTTCCTTCCTCTTCTTCCTCTCCACGTCACAATCCTACTTTGCACTCCTGCTGCTTTGGGCAGCACTACGTGAGCATCAGCACCTTGCAGCTTCCCAAGGGCACTGCAAGCCACTCTGGGGATGATTCCAGTTCCCAGGGCAAACATGGCATCAGATCAGCATAATGATGGTGAAAGATCCACAAGGAAGGAACCAAGACTGGGAAATGCAATGGATGCATGAAAACAAGATGCACGGTTATGTCTACAAACAGCTTCTTAACAGTCAAAATCCCTCATCCGCCAAGCATATGTAAGGAATGCTGAGATCCTGAGCATCTCATGTATGAGAGTTCTGTGAAGAATTACAGTCCATTCCTCTGATTCTTAAGCAAACTCCTCCACATCTCCTTCCTGGCAGCCAGGACGTGGCACTTCGGCACACAGGAGGTTCTGGAGCTGCCTCCCTGCAAGCAGCATCCCTCCTCTCCCATTGTACCCCAGCTCATTGGAAGGCAATCTGTGCTAAGCCCTTAAAAGCTGTGCCTGAATGCTGAGCAGACACGAGCCACACTTGATTTGGATGGAAATTAGCAGCCAGCAGTTGCAGCAAGGGGAAGGAAGCCTTGGAGACCAGGGGAGATTATCAGAAAACAAATGAACAGAACAGCGTGTTGTCCCCAGCACGGCAGCGAAATCAAAGGCGCAGGCAGGAATCCTAACGCAGGGGAGGTGAGGTGCAATGCAGGGCATGTGTCCCACCAGCTGCAGCCCCAGCAGGGACAAAGCCACTGCCACAGGGGAGCTGCAGTGCACTTGGCAGCACTTCCAGATCCTTACAGCTCCCAGAGCACAACACAAAAGCACTGCAAACATCCGAGGCAAAGGCTTTATCGCCTCCAAACAGCAGATTGATGGGAGATTCCCAGGGAGCACAGCCAGGCTCCTGCCTGGCAGCCTTCTTCAGCTCCCATCCCTGCTGCTGAAAGGGAGATAAAGGCAGCAGATGTCACTGTGGATGGATGGGAAGGGAGCAGAGATACCAAGCAGGAAAACTTGGCACGACCTCATACCAAGTCATCACTCCCATAAGCATCCCACGATGCTGTTTGCTAGATCACCTGCACTGCTACAGGGTCCTGGTGAAACCACCTGGGAGGTGCAGGTGAAGGCACTACATCAGCAACCTCTTCTGCATCCTTGCCCTGCTCCTCCTTCTGCTCCTTCCTCTCCCACCGCAAGAGCATTTTGCAACAGCATCACGGCACCAGAGCTCTCCCATGGATGTGCAGTTTGCAGATATGGCCCCACCACAGACCACAGCACACTGCTGGGATGGAAGAGGCAACGTCACCTCGTGCTCCCTCCCCTAACTCAGCATCAGTGCATCCTGTGTCCCTCAGCTGAATTTTGTCACTGCTTTTGGTAGCAGTGTGCCATTGGTGCCGGGCTCCTTGTGTGCACCAAGCTCAAGAATTGGCTTTGCTCCACCCCCTCCTTATCAACCAGATGCATGCACTGACATCGGGGAGAGTGGGGATCCAGAGGAGGTAGCAGAACAATGCTTGATCTGCGCATCACTGCAGGGCAGGAGGATTTGGATTCCATTCCCTGAGCAAATATAGGGCTGGGGATGTCAGGCTTAAAGCTGATTTCACAGCGACGGTGGTTAAAGAGAGAGCAGCATCCCGCTGCCAGCACTCCTATAGTCAGCAGTCACTGTGCATGTGCCATACACATAGATGCCCAGGCAGCAGGACACGTGCCATTAGGTCACTGGGTCGCCTGCTCTCCTCCATCGCAGCAGACTTTGCTCTCCACGAAGATTTCTGCTTCTCCCCCCCATCAGAAAGCTTTTTTCTCAACCTGCTCCTTAAACGTAGCCTTTTTCCTCATTCCTCTGCTTCTGCAGTATATTTCCATTTCAAAATACCAATGGGGAATCTTTCCCTCCCTCCTGATTCTTCTGCCTTTGTGATAAAAAAAGAGATAGGAAAGAAAGAAGAATGGGAAACTCATAACAGAGTGAAGTTGTGCAAATATCCCACCTCAATCAGCTCCTGTAGCACCACCTGGGTGCCGCTGGGCAGCTTTGTGGGGTCCGTATAAATGGGACCCCCAAATAGGAGCAGCCCCAGCTCCTCCTGCTTCACTTTCTCCTGTTGTCTCGAGCTTGTTTGTGCTGGGCTTTGATTTATCCAGCTCCAGATCTGAATAGAATAGGTAACAAGAGGCTTTGGATCAGCAGCTGACCCCGACCACATGAGTAATTCTGCAGGTTGCTGTTATCTGGATGTATAGTAAAATAATGATCCGTGAATCAATAAAGCCCTTACTATTATACACCACAACCATAATACGTATTCATTACAATTTGTAAATGCCACGTCGAGAAAACTAATTCAGAATCCATCCTGGCTTTCTGTGAGCATTCAGCCCCCATCACACACTCTAAATATTGAGCTTTCCTGGAAGCCATGCACAGCTCAGGTCCTGACAGCTGAACATGCTCCTTTCAGGCTGCTGCAGCACGCTGAATAGATGCAGCTGTAATCACCCCGCAGTGAATGACGGTGAAAATTGCAGCTCCCAGAATGCAGAGGGGGAAGCGGAGCCGGCAGCAGGTGACGGTGTTTGAATGTCACTTAAAGTTCACTTTCATTATTTTAATCTCCCATTCAGGCCTGATTATGCTCTAAGAGAAATCGGAACTTAAATCCCAATCAGGCGGACCTGGGAGCGTTGTTGGGCTGACATGTAAAGCAGAGCCTGAGCCGTGATTAAGCAGCAGTATTAGCGAGCTCTGAACAGCTACCAGGAGACTTAGGAGCACACAGGATTAATGCTGACTAATTTACATGGCCAAAGCCAGCGTGCTGGTGGATAAAGGAAAGCTTCACCTCTCGGATGGGGTTGTCACAAGTCTTGCTTTGCCCCACTTTCTTTCCTCCATGGAGAGCAGGAAGGATTTTGCCTCGAGTTCCCAAGCATGGTGAGATGCCACTTCTTTAATGCAAACAATTAAGGGGGCGGGGGGGGGGGGGGGGGGGGGGGGAAAGAAAAGAAAAAGATGCTTCATAAGCTGCCTGAAGTGTAACCTCCTTCCAGACAAACCAATTTGCAAAGAGATAGAGCCGGTGGGATCAGGCAATAACTTAATAAGCATCTCTGGAAAAAAAACAACAATGCATTTAAGAACATGGTATTTTTTTTTCCCCCCTAATGGAGAAACATCAGCTCTGTGGGGAAATAAATGTAATAAACTAAAGTCCAATCTCCACAAACATTTGTTTCCTTATCTCTGTAAAATCAATATACATGTTGCAATTATGTCCTCCGATGAATCCCCCAAACTTCTAACTCTCTCAAGGCTTCCTGCTCGATTCAAGTTCATTACATCTCCCTTTCTTCATCAAGATGAATTTGGGTGTTTTTTTTTGCATTTCTAAGCCCAAGTCGTGCTTCATTTTTATTTTTATTTTTTTCTGGAGAGGTTTCATTCCTCTTTTCCTTACATAACAGAGGGAGAATAGCGCTTCCCTCAGCTTTAATCTAATCAAATTAAATGTAATTTAATTGCTGCGCAAGCCTATATTTGTTAGGAACCCTGGCAGCAAATAAATGAGAATAAAATCAAGGCAAACTCTCTGCCTGACAGGGGTCCTCCTTGCTTTGCAGCAGGCTTGCAAACTGCTCTTCTGAACTCTTCCCTCCAGAAGGAGGAGATGGAACGCGTTGTTCCGTTGTTCCACATTGGGCTGCTTTGCTCCCATACACCCCCAGCAGGGAGATCATAGAATCCTTGATGTGAGAAAAACCACTAAGACTGTCAATTCCAACCGCCAACCCATCCCCACCAAGCCCATAGGATCACAGAGTCATTATGTTTGGAGAAGACCACTAAGATCCCCAAATCCAAACCCAACTCATCCCACCACGTCCCTCAGTGTCGCATCCTCGTGGTTCCAGAACACCTCCAGGCATGGTGACCCCACTACTCCCCAGGCAGCTGTGCCAATGCCTCACCACACCACGTCCCCTTTGCTATTTCCAAAGTATCAATAGAAATTTGGATAACAGTCCCTCAGGAAAAGTTGTATCAGGCGACCTTTACAGGTCCTCTCCAACTCAAACGATTCCATGACTCCATGGATTTATGCCTTCTGATCCAACGCCTCTGGCTTTGGAGCACAGAGCAGCACTTCTAAAACCCAAAAGATGATGCTGGCAAAAAAAATTCCCCCCTGGGTGGAAAGCAAACCCCCTAAACAGCTGTTGATTTAAGCCTCAAGAACACATATCTTGTTCATTTCGATGTGCTCAGAGAGGAGACCTCCTTGTGCCTCTCTCATCACTAAAACCGCAGCAACAGCCTCTTCAAGAACAATCACTCTGAGCAAATATTTTGCTTCCATTTCCAAATGACCCAAGTTTCCTCGAAGGAGGCTCCCCACAGCTATCTGCAGAGGAGGTCACCGAGTAATCCGTCATTACGCACGCCGCTCTCAGGAACTGAATCCCTTTTCCCTTCCTCGCCAGGCAATAAACGACCCACAAGTCTTCCCTCTCCACAGCGACGATCTGCTTTTCACACTTCTGCATGCAGACAGTGCTGCAAGACAGATGAGACCTGTCAGGGGAGCCAACACACTGGGAGCAGAGAGAGACGGCGCGCAGCGGAGAGGCGAGCGGTGCCGCTGGGATGCACAGGGTATGCAAAACCCCCCAGGGCTTTTGCTGCACGCTGGGCTTGCTGGATGAGATCTTACCTTCATTTGATAAAAATCACTCATTTTCACACCTTCCCCCCCCCCCCCCCCTTCTAGCCTTCTTTCTAGTTTTTCATTTTTTTTAATGCTAAGACTCCACAGGGCTCCTTTCAACCAGGGCGTCTCTCCAAGATGCTTTCCCCAGCACCTGCATGTGGCTCAAAGGGGCATGGAGCTGCACCAGCTCTGCCTGAGAGCATAGGCTGGGCTCAGGGCTCAGTGTCTGCTGCTTTCAGGATCTCCCATTTGCTGCTTTCAGCATCTCCAAGGACCCCATGGCATCTCCTCTCAGTGGCACCGGTCTCCAATAGGTACCTCAGGCACAGTTACCATCAGCAGCACATGGCATTTGGCATCAGGGCAAATAGAAGCCATGTTTTGATGAATGATGGGTAGATCCTCCTCCAGTTTCCAGCCCAAGGAGAAAGGCAAAAAGCACTGAACCCTCCTTCATTGAGCACCATAGAACCACAGCTCCCTCCAGCCCATCAGCGTGGGGGTTTTCTGACTTGGGAAGGGGTTGGCTAAAACAAATTGCATTAAAATGAACACACAGCAGCCTGCAGGGCGTGTGGACAGCAACGATTATCTTCTTTAACTGGAGTCCCCTAGGGCACAGGGAGCCAACGCGCCATGCAGCCAACTAATGGCTCATTTGTAGGATTCAGTTGGTTCAGGGAGTTCATAATGTCCCTGTGTCATGGCAGCTTAGCTTAAGAATATGGATCTTCTACTTAAGGAGACGCGGCCATACATCAAAGTGTTTAACAGCCTTAGGTCAGCATCCTTCTGTTGGGTAGGTCTGGGAAGGGAGCCAAGGGAAACCACTCCTTTCATTACAGGACTTTGCAGAGAGATGTTTAGGAAACTGTTCAAATAACGCGTGAGAGCAGACATTTGGCTGAGGACAGCATGTTTCTCACCTGCAGAGTGTCACAGAAGGAGCAGGAGATGGAAACAGAAAGGTTTTAAGCTCAAGGCTTTTTCCATCACATCCTCCGGGTCCAGCGCTGACACCATGCGATTAGACACGGCTCGTGAATGCTGATGGAGAAGGACAGGGTGGTGGGGAGGGCATGGGCCAGCAGCAAAACCACGTGCTAGGCAGCGGAGGAAGGATTTGGTAGGCTGTGGTGTGGACTCAGAGTAGCCTGGCTGAAAGATGACTAATGCTCACCTCATTTATTTGAGGCTTTGGGAGCATCTTCCCCATTCCTAGCACCTCACCTTGCGGCCAGGCTTCGCTTCCACCTTACTGCAAGCCATTAAAATCAAACCTAAGTTCTAGCAGCAGGAAAACTTGGGAACTTCTCCTCTTTGACCCATGTCCTTCTCTTGGCTGGTGGCACCAGGAGGTCCCTGTGCTCCATCCCTGCCCACCACACCCCTCACAGTGCAACCGGTGCCCACGATGGAGAAATGCAATGTGAAACACAGAGCCTGAATAAAACATGAAGCAGAAAGTAAATCCTTTCTGGCACCTGCTTACTTCTCTTCCGAGTGCAATATGCGAGGCTGCTAATTGCTTGATTTACTGTAGCAGTCACTCTGCCAACAGCAATAAATAATGTTAATTAATATAAGGTAACCCACTGACAGAGAGGCTGGTAATTACCAGAAAACCAAAGAGATGGGCCTTTTGTGGGGCCGTTAGAGGAGAGACGAGGACAATTTCCTCTCCCTTATTTGGTTATCTATCATCCTTTATTTGTTTGCCTTGAGCACTACGTGAAAAGATCTTGGGTCCAATTTCTGTTTGTTTTCTTTTCCTTCCCCCCCCCCCCCCCCTTTCCCCAAGGATACTGTACGTTAATCAGAGAAGAGTTTCCTTGATTGTACACACACAGAAGTGATGCTCTTTTTTTTCTGAGCATGCGCAGTGAAGAAAATCTGACGCCAAATGTTCAACATTAACATCCTGGTGTGCCTGATGCAAACAGGCAGCTGCTATTGCAATGCTGCTGCATCCCTCTGACCCTGCAAGGAGCCACGCACGTGCTGAGCATCCTCCACCACGAGGCATCAACATTGCCTTAAATACTGTTTCTGAATCTGTGCCTAAGGAAATTTAGGCTAATCTTTGACCCGGCTGCATCCCCTGGAGAGATGCAGAGAGAGGGAAGAGTCTTAACTACACAGCAGGAAAAGATATGCATTGATCTGTTACGAAAAGACAGCAGCCTCTGTGCCGCCTTCTACATCTGGGCTCCTTTTCACTCTGGCCAAGGCATAAATCATTGTGAGATCTGTGCATCTGGTTCAAGATGAGCAAGAGATCGAGAGCTTAGGGAAAGGAGATGAAATGAGTGTGATGTCTCTGAGCACAGCCTGTCTGGAGAAGAGAGCCCGTGGCCCTGGGGTCGCTGTTGGAGAGCCTCAGGTGCTGTGCTAAGGGAGGGGAAGCAATACAGGAACCAGGATTGTCCCCCCAGATGTAGGGGATGCACACAGCACCTCCTGGAGACCTGCATCCCAGCCATGAGCATCCCACCTGCAGCAGCCAAGAACACAGAGGGGAAGTTTGCTGTGCGCTGCTTGGTTGGATAACCACCATTCTACCCAACAAAATATTCAGCACTTCTTTTTCTTCTGTTTAAGACCCAGAGCTGCACCGGGCAGCATTTGCTCTGCCCAGGACACAGGAAATCAGGGTGAGGGATGGGGTTTGCTCACAGGCAGCGCTCACTGCACTTGCTCAGCATTTCATGGAGAAGTGCCTGGGAGCAGCGAGAGGTGGGAAGAGCCCCCACTTCCACAGAGCAGCTGTGAAACACCCGAGCTCACAGCCCCCTCCCCCACCTCCCCTGCTTCCTCCCTGTGATAGGCTTTGGGGATTTAATAGCGGGTTTTCAGCCCTGAGAAAAGCTGCCATAAAAACACCCCAGATGTGATGAAATTACGAGCCCTCCTCGCAGCGCGCAAGTCAAGAAAGCTCATTTGGATGATTTTTTGCATTGGATTTTACTGAGAAAGGAAGTTTAACACTGCAGCTCCTGAAGGAAAGGAGAGCTTTAGCACCGCTCCCTATTAACCTAGAGGTACTACCCTATAAATTGTGCCTTTTGGCCATGGATGCTGATTCTCACATCACAACACTCCAATCGGGACGCATCTGCAGCAGATTTTTCACAGCAAGTTTTAAGAGCATCTCCTCTGGGGAAGAGCTTCCTGCTTCCACATTTCCCCCCACAGCATCCCATCACCTCGGAAATATGGTTCAACATATGTCATCATGACTACACAAAAGCCATTTGCAATCACTCACGCGCTCCATAAAGACACAGGATTTGTTAGCAAGATGGAAACCTCTCCTCAGACCATTGGGAAGGGAGAGGTGGGCTCTGATCTTCTGTTATTACACAGCATACTGCCCACCCCCATGCCACTGGCTGTCAGCACTGCATGCATTAACCTCGTTTGCTGCTGCAACTCATTTAGTTAGCAGCTGGTTTATTCTATTTAATGACTTCCATCTTTGCAACTCGCCCTCTCTGAGAGTTGCATGTCCTGTGCTCAGGGCTGGACACAGCACATTCGTGACCCACCTGCCCCCAGCCCTAACCAATAACAACAGGCAAAAGTTGGGGCTTGGCTGTATTTGCCTTTTTCTGCATGCTGGAGCCACCTGTTTGAGCCAAACCACCTCTATTGCTGCTGTGCAACACCACCAACTATATGCCAGCCTGCAACCCTGCCTGGCATTTGTGGCTCTTTGGGCACTGCTTGTGCCCCATTGCAGCAGGGTCTGCAGTTGCACACCTCTGCCTTTTTCCTGCCTTTTTGCTTGAAACAAGAAGGACAACGAGCAGCAGTTGTGCAATTGTTGTGGATTCCACAGATTTGTCATGCTGAAGGCTGGAAGATGCCCACACCTCACCTGACATCGTGTTTAATGAGGGTGTGCAAATCCTCCAGTAATTCCCAGCTCAAGCACAGCTGCCCGCAGCCTAATGCAGTCAGAGCATGTTTCTACAACAGGCACTGACCTTTGGTGGTGGATCCCATGATTAATTACCAGGCCAGCTGAGAGCACAGCTTTAATTTCAATTAAAACGTGGTCGCCTTCAGCTTTCAGACACTGGGGCTGAACGTTGCTCCATCTGCATGGCTTAAGAGCACTGACCCTTGCCTCGCTGAGACCTTCACATTGGCTTTCTCCAAAGGATTTCTGCTGAGGTTTCTAAAGTCCCATTAATCCAATGGCACCCTTTAATTTTAGGCACCGTTCTTGGCTCATCGAGAGCAAATCTACCCAGGTAGAGCCCTGGGAGAGATCAGAATGGGTGAGAGACATCGGTGGGGGTGATGGGTTGATGGTTGAACTTGACAGTCTTAGTGGTCTTTTCCAACCATAAGGTCTCTATGATTCCATAAGCAGGAAGGAAGACAGAAGGCACCCTGCAGTCACCTCCAGGCATTGCGGGGAAGAAAAAGTCCCATTGCACACAAAAAGGCTCGATGTGTCACCTGCAGTTTGTTGGCAGCATTAGGTTCCCTCCTGATTGGGGAAGAGATCTCATGCTTTTCATGTAAATGCTCTTTAATGGATGTTTAGCAGAAAGCTGACAGCAATATGACAGATAGGATCCTCGCAGGGCTTTCTGCAGTCACGCTCTTAGTTTACTCCTTTCAATGACAGAGATCTTGATCTCTCAGTCTTTCAAGTGCTGTGTATTTTGGGTTTGGAGGGTGTTTTTTTTTTTTCTTCCTAAATATTGTTGTCCTTGACAAATACACAGAAAATAACACAGAGACAGGATGAAAATACCAGGCTGCCGTGGGGATTAAAAAAAAAAAACACAGAGCCTATGTAACAGCATTACACCAGATGAGCTGAACCCCACTGCTCTTCCCTGCCTGCACTGGGGGTATTTATTGTCCTTACCAGATCCATCCCTATGGGGCTGAAGGCTTTGAGCACTGCCCTCATCGGCCAGGATGAGAGGAGACCTCCAGGCAGAGCAGTTGGCCAAGATGGAACCCAGGAACTGAATCCCTCCCCTTCCTCCATTGATGCTTGCATTGACGACTTCGTTATTTCATTACTGCAATATTGTGTTGAAAAAGCAGAGTGGGTCTCTTCCCAATGCAACAGCTAGAAGAACTCAATTCCCTCCAAATCCTAAAGGGAAATAAGAAGAGTTTGGAGCAAGAGGAACAGGGGAGGATGAAGGAAGCCGCACCCAAAGAGAAATCAATGAACTAAACCCAATCAGAACCAACCACCTGCAAGGCCAGACGCAACCAAGGAGAAGAGATGTAGACACGGAGAACTACTGATGTTAGCTAATGGGAAGGACAGAAGGATCTCTCCCATCATTTATATTTTCTAACATGCTGAGGCTTCGGACAAGCTAATAGGGAGCTGACATTTGCAAGTGTATTTAAGCCCTGCTTAGATTAAAGCTTTTTTATTTCTTCCAACTCTCTCATCTCCTCTCTATCACATTCTGTAACATTTTCGCCCTCCTTAGCAGATTTATTTCTCCGGAGCTATTCCATATCTCCATCCATATCTACACATCTCCCCCCCCCCCCCCCACCCTTTTCTTTTTTTTTTATCTCCCTCTATTTACAATGAAGCTATCGATGAATAAATTAAGAGCAAAACCGAATATATTCCTTCTATAAATAATTGATGGACATTTCTGCTGCACGCAGATCCCACACAGGTTTCTGGGCACAGAATGTGCAGAGCCTGAGGAACGAAAAGAGGAAATCTGTGCTCCTCATCACAGGAACTCAGAGTCTGATGGGAGGAGGAAGGGGAACATTCCTGCCTGCCTCATCCTTCCCTAAGCAGCAAAATTAAGGTGCTATCCGGATTTGGAATACCTGTGGGTCAACATAGGAGACTACATGGGGCAGTGCTGGACCAATACACCAGTACTCTCCTCCCAGATGTTTGCAGGGAAAACTCCTTTCGGGGGGCTCTTCTCCACCCCCCACCAGGACTTGGAGGTTCCAGACCTCCCCAAGAGCAGCCAGGCTCCCCAAAACCACAGTTCCACCCCCAACCCCTGTTCATATCACCATCCCCAGCCACTGTCAGTGCCCCCAGCCCTCACTCAGTGCATCCCGGACACAGCCACATTTCAGCAGAGCAGCTGAGGATAATTAAACTTTGCAGTTAAGAGATAACATGCGAGATGCGGTTTTTCCTTCGAGCTTTTCACATCACAGCTGGAGGCATTAGATAAGGTGGAAATTGGCCTATTTTCCAGCTGAACGTAACTGAGAGAAGACAAGGAAATTTAAGATTTTCCTCCCTGCTTTGAAACAAAAGAAAAATGACATTTCCCTACAGTTTTGTACTGCAATACCCCCCAACTCCGGAATCACAGCGATGCAGCACCCCCTGAAGCCAATATTATGGTAGAAAAGAGAACACTGCATCCTAGAACTGGAGTAGAACCCTTGGGGCCATTCTTACATTCGAGGAGGATGGAGCATGGCTGGGGAATCCATCCACATCCATAGGAGTGCAGATGGGAAAGGAGGAGGGATGGGAACCATGTGCTGATTGATCGGGTTTGTGCAAGCTTATCGTGCATCCAGCCTCAGCCAAAGACCTAAATGACCACTGCCCCATAGCTCACACACAGCAGCAGGGGAAAACTCATCTTACTTGTCCACCTGAAGCCTGAAGATGGTTCCCTCTCCCTTTCCCAGGATGCTGGAGTTTGGTTTGGAGCTACCATCGGGAATGGAGCTACCCTGAGGGTTTGGGATGGAGATGCCATTGCTGTAATGGGAATGAACATGCAGTCCAGCACGACCCCATCTTCACGCCCTGCTAAGGCCAATCCCAAGCCCCTGACACTGATCCCTTCCTGACCACAAGGAAGGGGAAGCAGGGGGCAGCTGGCACCCGGCGTGGCTGTTCAGCAGCAGAAGTGACAGCGCAGGGAGCCGTGGGCAGCCAGTCACTGGGAATTAGCATTAAATGCCACATCTGCTCACTTCAGTGCATGCTGGGCTGGGAATGCATCTCACCAGGCATGAGATGCTCGGCAAAGACAAGCGGGCAGATGTGAGTGACATCAGGCTGTCCCCCCTGCCCTCCCCAGCTGATGGAGCATCTCGATAACGCTTTCTGACACCTGCATTAAAAACTGCCAGCTTCAGGGGGATATTTGTCAACTGTGGCTCCAGAAATAACCCCACATGGTGAGGGGCACCTCATGCCCAGAGGGGAGCTCATTGCCTCGGGGTGAATGCAGAGCACGAGAGAGTCCAGAGCACTGAGAGCTGGCACTGAACATTATACATTATGGAGATGGCAGAAACCCTCCTAGCTTGTTGCTAATCATAATTAACTGCAGTGCTATGTGCACATATTATGTATACATAGACACACACGTATTCTCTTCCTATAGATGCACACCTGCAACGCCCTCCCCTGGAGGGCTCAGCAAAGCCAGGTCTCAGCCCTATCCCGACACTGAGCTCCTCAGACAAACGTTGTGACTTGGAGTTAGAAAAGGCTCTTTCTTCATTGTTCTCCTGCCTCCACTGCCTGCAAGGTGCCACAGGCTTCTCCAAGGCAGCCTACACCTCACTCCCAGCAGCAGCAAGGCACCAATAGCTGTTTACTGGGAAGGATGCTTTCACACGAAGCGGGGGGGGGGGAAGTCAAACGACCTCAATCCAGGATATTGCTTCCTTCCTCCTGACATTTATGAACTATGTATTTCACATCTCTGGTGCCGTGTTCCATAAAATAACATCTGTCATAGCCGGCAGCCTTTGGAAAGTGCTCTCGCTGGGGTTTGCTTCACAGATTTAGTGCTGGTGGAAGGGGGCACGAAGGGGGCCGGGGGTGGGGGGGGGCTCAGCAGCACGTCTCTGCAAAGATTTACATGTAAGTGGTGCGTGGGGAGACCAAACAGCTCAGGTAGCAACAAGTGATCCCGTTGTGCACACAAGCGTGCTCAATGGGGCATGGCCCTGTGCCCAGCACTGTTTCCATTTACACAGGTGCTCAAGGGCAGGTTGGCTGGACACTGGACCACTCGAGTTCTCAGTTTATTGGGGTCAGTGAGCCCATGACAGTGGGATGGAGCTGGATAAGCTTTGAGGTCCCTTCCAACTCAGCCATTTTATGGCTCCATGGTGCAGGACTGCAAGGCACTGCTGCCATCCCAGAGCACCTCAACTCAGCACCACAGATGCTCAACGGGAAGGGAATAAAATGTAGATGTCTGACCTGAACACGACACTTTTCCAGGTCTTCCCCATCCCAGCGCTTTTTCTTCTTGTTACTCCTGTGCTCCTTTCCACTTTCCCCCATATCACCCTTCCTTGACACCACACTGTCTCATTTTGTTGCTCTCCAAAGCTCTCTCTTGACACCTTGAGTCACCACGACTGCCTCCTTACCTTGACTGCAAAACAGACATAAACATTTCCCTACCAGCAGAGGCTCCTGTGCCACACATCTCCCTCCCCTCTCACCTGACCAATGGATACTGCCAAGGTCTGGAAACAGCTCATTTGTAAAAGCACCAGATTATCAGGTTGGAACCAGGACAGGTGCATGGAGACCACTCTGGTTACCAAATTAAGCTCACCCTAGAAAGATAGGTCTACTTAGGGAAGATTCAGACTGGAAGTAAGAAAAAAAATTATTAATGATAAGTGTAGTTGTTGGGAGAGGCAACAGCAGATAACCAGCTCTCAGTTATCCAAAAAAAGCACAACAGTCATAAACCAGTTAAAGAAAGAAAGATTTGCATTACCTATCCCAAAGATCAGAGCCTGCCAAACACTCCAAAAGAAGAGATCCCTCCCCCCAAACAAAAAAACTTCCCCCCAGGGCAGCCAGCCCTTAAATGAGGCTTAGGGAGGTGTGGTGTAACCAGGTTCCACTCCTCCCTGAATTGCTTTCACCTGTGCTCCAGGGCTGGCTGTGTCCCTTCACCAGGTGCTCAATCATTGGTTTGGGCTGTGACCAAACAGTAGTGATGCCCAGAGAGGTGGTAGCTTCCCTGTACTTAGAGACACCCAAGGTCAGGCTGGATGGGGGCTTTGAGCACCTGACAGAGCTGTGGTTGTCTCCGTTCATTGCAGGGGCTTTGGGCCAGATGCCCTTTAAGGGTCCCTTCTGACTCAACCAAATCTATGATTCTATTCCCAGCTCCTACAGCAACCTTCTCATTCTCCCATGTGCTAACCGTCTCGATGTCAGCTCACATACACCTGTCCTGTATTTTAACCCCATCGTAACAACTTTGGAATATGTCAGGATTGCATGTGGACTGTTATCATCAGTCTCCAAAGAAATAACTTGTTGCAGCACAGTATCGGTATACATCCAACCATCAAGCTGTTGGACAATTCCCACCAGAAGCAATGCAGAGAGGAATTGCTTTGCAGGTAAGAGCCTGAACTCTGGACCTGCACCTACAGCAGGCAAGCACAAATGTGAGGAGACAAGCTCCGGGGAAGGAAAAGATCAATTCTGCCCCAAACTTTCCTTCATTAGAAAGGAGAAATAACCTCTTCTTGCAGCGAACAGACCGACTCCATCCGCCCGATGGGCTCCGTGCAGCAGGAAGGAGAAGCATATTCCCGAGAAAAACACAAGAGACCTTTCAGCTACATTAACAGCCCCGATGAGAGCTCCTGCAGGCTTCAAGGAAAACACGCCATCGAAGCCAAGTGCATTAATAACCGGGGGAATGAACGAGCACGGAAAGCTGAACGCTCACATCTCCCTGTTGGCTCCTTTGGAGAGCACAGGCGGATCTGTTAATGGAGGGAAAGGTGGAAGAACTTGGAGCATGATTTCATCAGGAAAAAGCCAGGCAACAACATAAATATCTGCATAGCCTGAATGTCTACAGGTAACTACGGCAGAGCCGGAGGGAAGGAGGGAGGGGGGCTGACGCCGCTCTGTAAGCAGGAGCAGCAGGAGGAGAGGCCGAGTGCTTCTGGAGGATGCTGAAATTCAAGCAGGATCTGAACTGATCTGAACTTCATTTGGATTCCCAGCACTCAGAGCTCAGGGTCCAGCTTCCAAATGTCGGATTTCACAAAACAAATGGATCTGAGCTTTGGATTTGGGAACTGGTTTGCCTTCCAGCCATCCCCGGGGCTTGCAATTTTGGTTTTTTTGGACCCAAACATTGAACTTATGCTACGTTCTATTTGAAAGCCTCCATCTCAATCAGTTTTTACATTAAATTATCCTACCCGACCGAGGCAAGCTACTGTAACACGTGTCAGGACAAGGGGGGAAGCGAGGCAGTCCAAGTACTTAGTGATAAATGCAGACAGACGGTGCAGGGCATGGGCATGCCAATGCACAGGGTATATATTGGAGTAGGTCTGCAAGCGATGGCACCCAGCTCATGCATTACCTCTTGCTTTCCATGCTTGGCCTCTTCCTCAGCCTGCTGACTTGGCTTTGAGCCTTTATTCTGCTAGCTGTGTGTATTTAAGTCAAAACAGAAAACAGAGCACATTGGCATTTGATTTTCAGGGGTATTCTCTCTACTTCCCACTGCTTGCAGAAGTCAATGCAGAGCCGCTCGGTGGTGCCAACTCCTGGCGTTGAATACACTTTCACAGATGAAGTTGTTTTGTTGCAGATCTCCCCTTGACAATGCAAAATAGCTTTAAAAATATCAGTAGAAGGAGAAATAGCAGAGTGAACCGTCTGGGAACGGATGGAGGGGCATTGCTGCTCTGTGCAGGAGCTGCTCGGAGCTGCCCAGTGGTGGAAGCATCCCAAGAGGGATACGGGCATCAGAGCAGCCTGACAAGGTCAGGAACTGCAAAGTCAAAAATCCCTCTGGCCTGTGGCCATTGTAGAGCAAACAGGGAGTTGGGGGGGGAGCATCCCGGCTGGGTCCAGGCTCCAGTGCATCCCAATGCAGCCTGCGTAGCGCCGGAGCAGAACGCTCCATCTCGCCAATGCTTGTAAAACTGGGGATGGGATCTCCTTTGAGGCTTAATTAATGGAGGTTCGCACAGTGCTCAGAAATCCTGAGGGGGAGGGAAAGGCCGTGTTATCACTGCAAGGAATCTTTTTTTCCTGAGTTTTATTCGCATTAGCTGCTGCTTGTGTTAAATTCATACAGCGTTTTGTAGGCGACTGAAGCACTTTCTCCGCTGCGCATCATTCACCACTGCTCGCAGCCCAAATCAAGTTGCTGAAAGGATGCTGATGTCTCCAAGAAAAAAAAAAAAAAGAAAGAAAAAAATCCTTGAAAGAAGCATTCTGTGCCAAGATAATTCTGCTTATATAACACATTATCTGTCTTTCTTTTCTCCTGGATTTTATTACTAAGAGATATTTGCATGAAAACAGGGTCTTTGTTGCTTAGGAAATTCATCTGCTACCACTCATGTCCCCATTCTGCTGCGGTCGAGTGACAGCTATTGTGCTCTGCTCTCAGCCCCAGCTATTTATACACTCCCAGCACAGCGCTGCCCGCGTGTGCTTCCGCCTCCACGGGAAGAAATATCCCTGCTTTTAAAGGGGAAAAAAACAAATTAGATAAAAGCTGCTTCTTGGTCTTTATTGGCTCAAGGAGCTGTAAGAAGGGAACAAACGCTGGCTTTGTGTTCGGCTCCGTTTTAGAGCTCAGTAAGCCATCGCAGCTCAAGGGGTGTTCTGGGTGGGAAGGTGATAGTTCAGGGCTTCTAATCCAGCATGGCGAGAGCAAAAAGCTCAAGCCAAACAAATTCAAACAGGAAACAAAGTGCTCATTTTTATAGTGACGGCCATCAGTCGATGGCACAAATGGCATAAAACCATGGGGGAGGGTTGGGGGGGCGGGGGGATGCTCCAGGGATATCATAGGTTGGGATCCTTGGGTCAATGGGGGTGCGGGGATGGATGGATGTGATGACCTGAGATCTGTTCTGACCTTAAGGATTCCATGATGCCAGTAGAAAATTTCAGTGCCCGTATTTCTTTTCCTCCTGTAAGTGGGACTGCTCCTTGCAAGAAGCTCGGGCATTTGTTTTAGCATAGAAACACGAAGGAGAAATAAAAAATGCAACTTTCAGCGACTTTCAGATGTCTCGAGCCTGAAAGGCAAATGCAAATGTTTCTGTGGGTTACAAAGATCTGATTTCTCACGCTTCATCTCTTTACACCAGCCCAGCAAACCTTTACCAGAGCCACCGAGCCAAAACAAGAGCAAACATGAGGAAGTGGGTCACTGGGATGGAGTGTGTGATGGGGAAGAGCAGGGAATGAGAGAGCAGTGCTAAGCTGTGGGTGAGGCAATGGGAGGACCCCATGCCAAGAAGCAGGGGAAGCCAGCTCTGGGATGCTCAGCTCCCTGCCTACAGATGTATAAATCATAGAGGTCTGGTGGAGGGCATCCTTCCAGCTCCAAGAGTTTCACGGGAGATAAAAGAGAGCTGTGAACCCAGGGACAGCAGCCGTGCCACCTTTGATTAAAAATGAAGCTATGCAAGCAGGGAATGGCCGCCTACCGCCAGCACTCCCTGCATGATTTGGGCTTGGGGAGCTGAGCTTCCTCCTCCTTCCCACCAGCATGGCAAGAGGGGGAAGGCTCATTGGGAAAAGTAAGTCTGGTCTGCACCGATATCAAGGCGGAAGAGTCAACGAGTTGGAGCTCACCCCTCAGGTCTGACCTCGGTTGTTCTACAAATACGAAAGGAAAGCAATTAGTTTTATAATGGGCCAGGCATAGGTAAGAAGTGGTGGGAGGGGAGCAGGTTGTACAGCTCAGCAGGCTGGGGACCTTTAATAGCTTTCGGTTCATTGATGCTTTGAGGACGCTGCGCCATGCTCTGCAGCCCTGATAAAAGGAAGCCTAACGCTGGGTTACCAACAGGATGGAGTAAGGCAAAGGTTATTTCTTGAGGTCTTTAGGTCCCCATACCTCTCTGCCAAGTGGGAGCCATGTTCCATCCACACACACCTCTGCCAGCCCTTCTCAATCCATCCCATCACCAGCTCCGGGCTTTGCAGGACGCGATCGCGCTGTGCACATCTCCCTGCTGCTGATATTTTCCTAGAGAGCCTCTGGGCTTTTTTCTCAAGCCTCTACTGGGAAAAACCTCCTTTCAATTCTCCTCTCGTTAGCTGCTCCTTAATGTTTCATATTCCTGCCTGGGATCCGAGGCTTAGCATTGCTTCTGAACAGCTCCTCTCACTGCCCTCCCGCAGGCGCCGGGATCAGGAGAGAAGCATCATTAGAGTAAACCTGGGATAAAAATACAACAATCCAGTATCGCTGGGAGATTTGTAGCTTTTCCTGTTTAGGAAGCCCTTGAAAAGCCAGGCCTTGCTGAAATCATCTCCTCTCCGAAACACAGCCCTGCTCTACAAGCAGCCTCTCCTGTTTCATACTTCAAGAAGCGAAACACAAATACGCCCTGATTTGTTTAACAGAAGTGATGGGAAGGAATCAGGGTAATGCTTCAGGAAGAAGTGAATGGCTGAGCACCTTCCATGTCCCTTGGGCAAGCAAGACCTCATCCCTATGGACTTTTGGTGGGGTTGATTTCACCAGGTGTTGGCCCAAACCATGGTTCATTTCCAGCCATGGGTGTAGTTCCTCTCTTTCACAGCTCTTCTTGTCCTCACAGTCAGTTCCCCATTGCTCCGACGTCCCCTTGCAGGTTGGTCCCTTTGGAGCAATGGGATTTTTGGCTCACTTTCATTTCCCTGAATGCCTCTCTGCTAAGACGAGACCTTGATGGCAGGAGTCAGCACCCCCACCCCCCCCCCCACCCTCCTTCCCCAAACAAACCAATGAATTGGGTCACGAAAAGCTGAGAGTTTAATAACAATTATAAGCAGCGATTTGCATTTGGGAGACAGAAGTCGTAATTTGACCTTTTAACAGCAATCACGGGGGCTGGAAACTCGCTCTCATTTGAAGTCATTATAATTGTGTAATGAAAGCTGGGAGGCTCATGCACTAACACACCCCCAGCTCTGGGGTTTTACCAAAATCCCAACGAGGCTGAGCCCCCACTTTGTGCAATGCCCCATCACTCTCCAGTCTGCTCTTTGGGATGCTCTCATGGTGCTGGCGTGGGGCTGCAGGTGATGAAGCACTGATGTAAGGCAGCGTGTCCATCAGCGATGTGAGATAATCCTCACTCCTCATGGGCAGATCGCTGCCCTTGGGGATTCCCAGGAGGGAAAAGCCCACGAACCCCCCATATATTCCCGCTATTCCACCTTGAATTTGGTGCTATCCAGCCCTTACCCCGCGTGCTTCTGCAAAACCAGGGCAACGCTTTCCTCCTTCACAAAATTCTTCCTGCTCCCCGTAGGTGCAATGCCATAGTAAAGCTAATGATGGTTAATTTTCCAAGGCGTGGGTTGGGGTTGGCTTTGGAACTGGCTGCAGAATGGCAGGGCACTGCACCGGGGGCAGAGGGAACATGATTCACTTTGCAGTGAATAAAATCCAGAAATTATTAAAGTTGGATATACACGAGTGCGTAACATCGCATTTACACAGTCACTTCTCCAGCTGCAGCCACGTTCCTTTAATGTATATGGGAAAGCCTGCTCCACAATGATCCAGTTTAAAGACTTTTATTTAGGAACTAAAAAGGAGAGTTAAACCATCGCTATTTTCTCCCTCTTCTTCCAAAAGCTTTTATAACAATACTTTGAATTTAAAGAAAAGAAAAAAAAAAATCCCTCCAGGCTTTCTAATTGTGCCAGTGAATCTCAGAGAAACATACGACTTATTTCTAAATGCTATTAAACTTGAAAGCTAATAGCACAGCCAGCAGACTCGGTGATTTATACAGCAGCTTGGCAGCAGCGACCTGTCTGCTTGCATCAGCACGGCCAAAACTCACACATACACCCTCTGAAGGGTTTAACAAGAGAGGTGCTGATGGACCCTTGCTGGCCATGGGGTGCCCACCAGCCGTTTGCTTGGAGGATGGGTGTTCCTCCCCATTACTTGGAGGCAGTTCTCTGCCCCATGTGCAAAACCGGGCATGCAGCACCATGCAATGCAGCTGGTGTCGTGCACATGTGATGCAATGCATAAGAATTGATTGGGTTCTTGCACAAGCTCAGCTCCCCTTGCTTCCCCTCCAAACCCACCAGTGCACCCTGCTGCACACCCAGGCTTACGTTCCCGACCTGATATTTGCACACAATGCACTGCTGTGCTGCAAAAGGGCAGCGGGCGGCTGTGGCTGAGCATCCCCTGCCCTCGAGCTCCTCACCCTGCTATCTGAGCTGGCAGATGCACAGAGTGACAGCGGTAATTAGTCTCTGGGCCTCTTTTAATAGCTTACAAGTGGCTGCAAGTGGGCACTCCAAGTTGCTCTGCTATTTGCCCTCTCTGTACCGGCTGCCAAAAGAGGGTTGGAATGAGTGACACTGGGGACCGCAGGGTTTGAAATCCATCCACTTCCTTTCCAAAAGCCCTGACTCGGGAGCTATGAATCTGAGCTAAATTAGTGCCCTTTAAGGACATCCATCCAGATGGAACATCGGCACCTGCTGGCTGAGCTCCTCCAGCTCCTGGGGCCACAGATCTGAGCTTCACGGTGGTGAAATTGACTTTTCAGGAGGAAACCTGAAGGCCTGAACCCATTCATCACCCTCCCTGCTATAAGCACCTCCAATGGACCCAAATCCCATTGTGACTGCATCAGGCTCTGTCTTCCTGCTCAGCACCTAAATAATCTATTTCTTGTTCCCAGCCACCCCAGGGTCTCATCTCCCCCTCCTTCTGCTGCCACGCCAGCTGCTGGCAAAGGGAGAGGAGAAGTCAGGAGGCAGCAAGCAGCAGCGGCTGCTTCACCCCATGCTGAGCAAGGTCAGCAGGGAGCTGGCAGCACCAGGAGAGCATCAGCATTGTGAGCACACTGCTGCCCTCACCTCGCCTGCAGCAGGTTTGGAAAAGTCATGTCATTGTGCTGTAGGAGGGGTTTTTCTACAAGCCTGGGCTAAGGGGAAAAAAAAAGCGCAGCAAAACCAACAGACATCCAGACCCATCCTAAGTTATAAAATCAGTGCAGCCATAAAGAAAGAGGGGAAAAAAGAGAACAAACTCAGCGCTTTTGCTTCTCTTTGGGGTGCCAGGGGTGTCTTGGCTTGCTCGCTTTGCCTTGTTGCTGGTGTTCTGTACAGCACAAATGTATGTTAAGGGGCCAAAGTGAGCCTGCAGCTGGAGCAGATGGCTGGGAAGGGAGCGGGTGGAGCACACTGCTGCATCACATCCCTTTGTGCATTGCATTCCCCCCAGTGCAACAGCACGGGGAAGCAGAAGGATTGGTGTTGCAGGCTCGGCAGTGGAGGAATGCCAGGGCATAGCTCCATGGGTGCTTGGCTGGCACAAAGCAGGCTAGAAGCAGCCAACTTTACAACTTGAGACCCTCGTGCATCCAGCTTTCAGTGCTGGATGTTAAGCTTCATCTCAGAGCCAGCACTCAGGTGGCAGAGCAGAAGGAGATCCATATCTGGGCCACGGGATGCTCTGCACCCAGCAGATCTGTCCCCTTCCTGCAGCGACACCCAGGTGCAGGTGGGATGGGGACAGCAGACAGTGCCCACCCCGCTCTCCCCCTGGGATGACACACGCAGGCTTTGTTTCTACGCACTTCCCTCGAATCAACTCGTTATTTCCTATGCAAACATAATAAAGACGGCATAATGACTTCCTGGAACATTCACATTTTAATAAAAATTATAGAGGGGAAGAGATATGATGTGGCACCTGAAATTGAAACCCAGCTATTTCTTCCATCTTTATCATCCCCAAAAATGTAATATTTTGACGTTTATAGAGAATTGCAGCTTTGTGATATATATTTTTTTTTTATTATCTTCCCCTGTACGATATTAGGCAAGCTCTTCTCTATTTTCTAATTTCATTAACCGGCACTGAGAATAAACCCCTTTATTTCCACCTGAATCCGCCCACTCGACGTTGGTTGTTTTTTTTTCCTTTCAGCACAGATCCACACACACGTAAGGCATTTTTCAGTCTGACTGCTCAAAGAGAAGCAGGCGGAGAGCAGCAGCGTGAGCCCACGGAGCATCCCAAGGCACCGAGGCAGGACCCTACGGGGCTCACGAGGAAAAGATGTGCTCGTAAGGAAACAATGCCAAGCTTGAAAAGCACTCTCTGGAAGGGAAAAACAAGAAGGAAAAAAAAAAAAAAAAGAACCCAACCCCATGCCAGGAAGCGATGGGACAGGGAGAGCAAAGCAGCAGGAGCCCTATCTTCATGTCAGCCCTGCAGAAAAGCGCTTGCAAGGGCCCTGATGTGTAAGGAGCTGTGATATACAGCAAGGGCTGAGAGCACCGTCTCATCTCGCTTGTTTGTGTTTAAAGGAGAAGTCGCAGCTCTCGGGGATGACAGGTTTTATTTTTAAGCTTCGGCATAGCAGGATGGCTCAGCTGCTCCTGCGGGGCCCTGAGAAGGCGCAGACACACGGAGCGCTGCCTTGAGCTTTAATGAGGGGGGACAGAGTGGAATCCTTCAGAGGAGCACTTTTATCCGTGGGATCTTCAGCTCTGGAGCCGAACGGGTGGTAATAAAAACAAGCCTGAAACAAAACCCATCGTCAGCGCTCACCGTTTGCGATGCAATTCAACACTGACATCCATCCAGTGCAGCCATCCCTACTGGAAGGGCCTTCGCTTTTATGGGATGGGACCACAACTGCATGATGTTTTCCACGGTCAGGACCACACAATGCACACTGCAGCATCCCCACGCCCCTGCATGTGTTTGCATAAAAGGGATCAGCTACTTTTTTGCTTTGTGGCTGCTCAGTGCTCCGGTTGTAGACCTCAAAGTATGAGATATCCCCAACCCAAGGTGGGGTTTGGAACAGATGAGCAGCAAAAACCCACCTGCGCTCCCCAGATCCACATTATGCCCATGTTCCCGGCTCTGCAGCCTAAAAAAAGACATCAGGGAATTAGGAAGAGTAGTGAGCTGAGAGGAGGAAGGAGAATGATTAATGCTGTGGAGGGGATGGGGTATGATATGGTGAAGCAATAAAAGAAATACAGATGGAATAAAATCCTCCCTTGAAGTCTCATTCATCCAGATCTAAAAAGGTGGAACCTTGCCACCTAAATCACGGGTTTCTTGGCCAGAAGAGCAGAAAGATAAGTAGATGGATAAAGTTCCTGTTCTCTCTCTCTCCCCTCCCTCCTCTCCCTGGGTCACAGTGAGGTTTATCATGCACACTGTGCCAGTTCCTGCGTGTCCCACTTTATCCATCACTCCAAAGCAGCACTAAATAGCAGCCATGGGTTCTGCCACTGGCAGAATTTTGAAGGATTGCTGCCTTGAGACATCACCCTGTGAGCATCGTGCTTTGGCCAAGAGTCCAAGCATGGGGTAATGGAGCAACTGGAGGGGCAGTTCATGCTACGCCAAAGAGCCCTGGCAGCCTGGGAAGTAAACAGATCTCTATTTTGTAGGAAATTATGGTATTCCAGGTTGTTCTCTGGCTTCTCGTTCAAATAAGTTAGAACATTCCTGTTTTCCAGGGAATGGAAATCCTCTGGACGTGCAGTGGTGGAAAGTTGGGATGGGAAACAGTAGCATTGACCCCTCTGTTCCTGTTGAAACCAACTCAGATTTTCTAAGGCAGCATCAGATGGTTGGACCTGATGGTCTTAGAGGACTTTTCCAACTGTAATGATTCTATTTGGAAACCCCACTCCACGTCCAGGATATTCTGAGACAGCAAAAATCCACGTCCCTTCTGATGTAACAGCACTAAACACAAACAGCCAACCTGACCCCACATCTGTATTCCTCTCTCACGGAATCACTGAGGTTGGAAAAGACCTTTAAGACCATCAAGCCCAACCATCCACCTACCACCAATACTGAGGGCTGAACCTCGTCCCTAACGAGAATGAATTGAAGCCATGAAGTTGAAATAAAACATTTTTGGTTTCCTATTGCTTCCACTCCGGGGCTTTCAGTTGACTCTCAGTGGATGGGCTGTGGGAGCACAGCAGCGGGGTGGAGCATGGGATGTCACCACTGAAGAACCCCCCAAATCCCTCATGCAGGCAGCACTTGCCCTGGGAACCCCATTGATTTCTCTGCTCTGCTTTCTGATGCTGCACACAGCAATGCTGGCGTGGGGACGGGGATCGATAAGACAAGGAGCTTCTATTAAAGCCAACACAAAAAAACCCTACATTTTTGAGGCAGGGGGTGCTTTCTTCTTTTTTTTTTTGCACTTCAGGAAAAGCTTTTCTCCACCAATACCAAACAAACCGTGGGAAGAGATGCTTTGAACGGTGGCAGCTGAGGAAGTGTAATTTGCCAAGCAGGAGGAAAGAGACATGGAATGGAATAAAGCAAAATAAAACAAAGCCCAGGTTGACAGAACAGGCTTCCTGCTCACCCAGCAGGGAGCGGGGACTTCTGCTGCCTGCCTTCTCCTGCCATAGAGCTGCCAGCCCAGCACCCCACACAGCCCCATGCTGAGGTCTCCCTGCAGGGCTGCAGGATTGGCACTCACTCATGCACATCCTGGACAGGTGTTTTTCCCAGCAAATCAACAGCTTTTGGCCAATTTGCTGATTTTCCCCAATCTGCCCAGCCCAGAGGGGCTGTCCCTGTGGGAAAGAGCAACAGGGCCTGCAATGTCCTGGTGAACTCTGCCTGTTGGTTTTGGTGATGGGGTGATTTATTGTCACCATTTGTGTGGTCGTGGAAGACAAATGGAGTAAATAAAGCCACCGATCCCTGCCAGAGACATTTCTCGGAGTGCTGGTGCAATCCTTCCCTTTGCTGGGATGCAGCCAGAGCATCTCACCCCCAGCATCCTCCCATCCCCTGCAGTCCCTTCAGCATGGGGATCCCCCAGAGGTGGCGTAGAAAGAATCGGAGCAAGAGCAGAGCGGAGCATCAGCCTTTCCTGCTTCTTTTCAGAAGCCTGGACTCCAATTTTAGTGAAACGTGACAGCAATTTGGCACCGCTCTGCCCACGTTGGACCCAACAGAGGAGCTGAGCCCATTGCTGCAGCTTTTCCTGAGACAGAGACACGACAAAAGCAGCGCAGCCCTCAACAGCCTCCGATAGGGATCTTAATAATTCTATTCCCGCTAATCCCCACGAATTAGTAAATACAGCTTCATCCTATTTGGAGATATTGCACTACCCAGGGGTTTCTAATAAGCTGATAGAAAGAAAGAGCCAAAGTAGCTCAGCTAACCGTGCTTCTGAATAGCAGCATCAGGTAGTGTGTCTAATAAGCCCTTCCTGGTCCAAAGGGAGCCCCTGATCAATCCACATTAGGCAATTCCCTGTGTTACTTTCCGTTTACCTCTTCAATAATCCCCTCCAGCAGTTAATCAGTGCTTCATGTTCAGAGTCACTTAAGTTCCTCTGGCTTTTCCTAATGTTGCTGGCACGTTAATATTTAATGCCGTTGCGCTGCACCTTCTTGGAGCCAATAGATCTGGGATTTTGTTCAACTGGAGCTTTGGTTTCAGGGCAAAGCTGATGGGTCCCAGGAGTAGATCCTGGGTACAGTGGTAAACAGCCTCAAACAGCAGCTATGGGCAGGCTGAGTGACCATGGGACCTCCCCAGAATCCTTCCAGGGTTCCTCTGCTTCACGCGAACGCCCCACAAGGTTGGGAGCCATCCCCAGCAGCAGAGCCACAGCTCAGTGATTGCACTCAGGCAGGATCCCCCACTGCTCTTCAGGGATACGAGGTGAAAGAGTCTCAGAAAAGCAGGATTGGGGTGGATTTGGGGTGTTTTGGACAGTGGTGCTGCACTGAGCCCACATCTCAGCATCAGCCACGCCATTCCCAACGGGACGTCCCCAACCCCTCCCAAAATGAGAGATGTTTAGGGCGAGAAATCCATCATCCAGATGCAACAGTGACCCATACTAGATATGAATTGTGAGATAACGAACATTTTAATTTTACATACTCCCCCCTTCCTCCCTTTCGCCCCACGCTTCTTTTTAAGTAAATATTTAAGCATCTCTCAAACGGCGTTAGAAGCGGGGCTGAGCAGGTTGATTTAATCTCCAGCTCCCCCCTCTTTGCCAAACAGGAAATCTCTCATCTGTGGCTCGCAAATCTTTGCCAAGGGGAGGAGGGAGGGTTAGGAGCCCGTCCGTCGCTTTCCCCCTTTCTCATATTCTACTGGAAGTCCTTCAAGGGACGTTCTGAAGATGTGATTCATTCTTTTTAATCTCTCTTCTCCCCTCTCTGCTGAGTCTGATTAACTCTTTGCCACGTGAGCCCTCGACCCCTTTTGCAGCAGCATTCCCCTGCCCACCACCTGTTGAACCCTGAGCTGACATATAAAGCCATTGGGAGCAGCAAGAAATCCAATCCCTTACAAAACTCCCATTGCAAAGCCTGGGGAGCACTGGAAGGAGCCACCAAGACCCCAGGCAAGGTCACCTTGGGAGCAGCAAGCAGTCCAATCCCTTACAAAACTCCCATTGCAAAGCCTGGGGAGCGCTGGGAGGAGCCACCAGGACCCCAGCCAAGCTCACCTGCAGCACGGTCCTGAGAGCAGAGCTCAGCACTCAGCACAGCTCCTGCAAAGGTGTTGAAGAAGGGGTGCTCCTAAGGAGAATTATTTATGTTTAATCCTTGAAGCACAAAAAATAAAAGAGCAACAGGAGTAGGGGGAGGGGGTGAAGAGAGCGTGGAGATCTGTACAGAATAAACAGCGCTGGAAAATCTAAATAATAACCATGCAGCTTGGAAAAACCTGCTGGAAAGCCTCACTCAGCAAAGCCCTTAAGTCTTCGAGTGGTCAGCTGGAGCCAACGGGGCTTTGTCTGCTGAAAGCCCCTCTTAGTGTCAGCCGCTGCCAAACTGGGCTGGAAGCAGAGCAATCTTCCACGCTTTTTTTCCTCAGCTTGAGGAAACCTTCCAGGGAATTGATGCCCATTTTGTCTCCAATTCGGCCAAATGCTTTGGGTTGGTGGTTTTTTTGTTGTTGTTTTTAATATTACACTTTGCACTCCAAACCTTCAGTGAAGACGGGAAAAGGTCACAGATTGGAAACAAAGCACTCTGCTCTGCTTTATAGCTTCTTGCTGCCCCTGAAATGCAAACACTTGGAGTCTTGACCTACCCAGCTCTGTCCATAACTGGACATATTGCAGCCACTGAGATCCTCACTGCAGTAATTGATACCATAAACCATCTGCTGCAGCACCGTGCTAAGAGATCGTTCTGCTGCTGCCCTAATTCTCCAATAGAGACCACACACAATTTCCTGACCAGAAAGCTCCATGCATGAATGTCACTCTGCAGGGTACAGTACAGAGGCGTACAGACGGCAGGCGTGGGGGAAATGTTCAAGTGGAAAAGTGCAACCACATCACCTGCCCTGGGAGTGCTTCTCAATCTGCCCATCAGCCAAGGGCAGCTCTGAGTTGAGCTTTTGGCTCCTTCTACGGTGTGGAAAAGGAAAAAGCCTTTTGGTTTTGCTACGCTTGAGGTATTTGGGGCACGCTGCATCACGCACGCTCATTGCCTTGTTTTGCACAAGGATGCTCATGCTTACACTGGGACAGCCCTCAGCGAGCGAAGCATCACCTCTGTGGGTCAAGCTGACAGCATGGAAATGAGTTTCTGTGGCTCAAGCCTGCAAGCTGCAGCAGCTTGATTGCATTCAGCTGTGTGTCCGTATCTGCACATCGTTTTGGTTTCCTCTTCTTATTTAAGAAAAATATTATTGCACTTAATACAAGCTATTTCTTCCTTTCAGTTTATGCTGATGAGTTCCCATTCAGTTCCTGTGGGTGCTTTTACCAAAATGAAAATTACAATATCAAAATAAAAATCAGCTAATGTGGTAGAATAAATGGCCCAGAGAGCATCAAAGACAACGTACCAGGAGCGAATAATAAACCATCATAATTCGTCAATTCTATCTGTCCATCCATCTAACTATCTGCCAGCCAGAAGGAATCTCAGCTAGCTGTTAGAATGACATTGATGATTGTTTCATGGGCACTGCGGTGCTCTTTCCCTTCCCAAAAGCTCTCACAACTCATCCTGAACAGATACATGGACAGAGGGAACCCTGGCTGAGGAAAGCTGAGATCCCAACCAGGAGAGCAGGAAAGCAAAGAGAAGAACAGTTTTCTGCCCTAAATCTCACCCTCAACCCTGGGGTCATCATCGTCTCCCAGCCCAGTGGATGGGGAAGCAAACCCCAAATAAAATCACAACCCCACCCCTGGAGGTGCTCAAGGCTGAGTTGGATGGGGCTGTGGGCAACCTGATCTGGTGGGGGGCAACCAGCCCATGGCCGGGGGTTGGAGCTTGGTGAACACTGAGGTCCCTTCCAACCCAACCATTCTGTTATTCTACAAAACAAGATGCTCCAAACCCCCTCCTCATTCCTAACGGGATCGCTCCCATTTATCAAAGAGGACAGAGCCAAAGCAAGCTCCCAAGCGACCCATTAACTCCCGTGTATGCAATTACCCTCAGCAGCCTAACGAGCTGACCTGCCTGCCTCAGCTCCCACTGTTCAGAACAATCAGCAGCTGCAATTAGCTGTAATTAGGAAGGATTATAATGACTCTACCGCGTGTGTTTTTACATGCACATATCAAAAACCTGAATTTTTATTTATGGCCCCCGTGTACACGTGAGTGTGCACGAGGAGGGAACACAAAAGGGAAAGGCTTCTTTTTGTCATTATTTGTGTCAAGCCTTTACATCAGGGCTTTCTGTCTGCGGCTGATTATAGACGTCAAATTGAATTCTAACTGGAGACAGAGAGAGAAATTAAGCAAAAAAAAAACAAAACCCAACCAACCCCAAATTGCAGCGGCTGTAATCCCCACCGAACAACCTCCCTGGGACTGCTGCACGCTGAATCCATCTTCTGCTGCCTTTGTTTACCTAACAGTTTGACGATGCATATTTATGTGAATTGGAGCCCGGCTGCTTTTTGCTGTTTATTAATTAGCATCTCGTTCTGGCCGCGTAAAGCAGGCTCGGAAGAGTTTGTCTCGTTGGATCAACAGTTGGGTTCCTCCCCCAGCACACCCGTGGCTTCGATGAGGGTTGTAGGTTGAAGGGAAAGTGCCCATGGAACGCTGACCTCGAGGGGCTCCAGCGTTTGGAAGGAGAGGAGGGGAAAAGGGAGGAAAGAAAAGGAAGGAAGAGGAAAAAAAGCAAATTTCAGCAGCAGGATGCATGAATGTGTGCATCCCTGTGTGTGTCTGGTTTCCCTCCCATGTCAGATAGGCAACTCTCTCCCAGAAGTACTCATGGCGTAGGGTTGGCACCCGTTGTCGTGAATGAAACAGTCTTGAATCCAAAATAAGGCACAGAGTGGGGGCAGTTGCATCCCTGTTCACTGTGCCAGAAGAGGCACCGCATGGCCAACAGCTGCAAGGCTGCATCCTGGGCAGGGAGGCTCAGGCAAATAATGGAGGGGGTGCACAAACTGCAGATGAGCAACCTCACTGATGCTGTGCCTCCAAAAGAGATGCACATTGGCACCGACGCCTCAGTAAGCGTTCAATGAGAGCACAGCAGAGCAGAGATGGGTCCTCACCAGGCTCCTGCCTGCGTTCTCCTTCTCCCGGTGCCTCTGCCCTTCCTCTGCTCCCTTCAAGGACGATTTATTTCGCTCAATTTACGCATTTGTTTACAAATACGTAATGGCTGGGGGGGCACCCGTCAGAACAGCAGCGTGCCTTCCCTGCTGCCGGCCTCTCTCGCCGCCTCCTCTGCAATTTCTGCACACACGCGTCCCTGCAAAATGAGTCTAAACACTGCAATTTGCCAACCATTTTCAGCCAAATTGTCGGCAATTTCCCACTGGCCCTGGCACCAAATTGCAGGCGCGCGGTCGGCGGCGCGGGAGGGCAGGGAGCGCGATGCTGAGGGGATGCAGGAAGGATGCAGGAGGCATGCAGGAAGGATGCTGTGGGTCCACACAGTGCCATCACCCAGCTGCCACACGCTGCCCATCATCAGCAGCCACATCCCGGGTGTCAAGTCCCTGGGGTGAAGATGAGCATCTTTTTGATGGTTTATCCGCAGCCACACAAGCCCGCCTGGCAAAGCAGCTTTCTGCATTACATTTCTGGCTTCAGAACAGAAGTGGATCCCAATAGAAGCTGAACCACTCGCTGGGCTCACACTGCGGCTTTCTGGTTCCTTTAGCACCAACGTCTCCATCCCATGCTGGGACATACGGGGAGTCCTGCAATGCCTGCCTTAATACGGTGACGGGAAGCCCAGCTCCAGCTTTGTACTCTCACCTGGAAGCTCTCAGTTCCCCATCCCTCTCCCATCACACTGACCTATTTCGTTCTGCATCTACCACAGAATCACTAAGGTTGAAAAAGACCACGAAGATCACCAAGTCCCACTGCCAACCATCCCCACTGAACCGCGTCCCTTATCTCATCCCCTGCCAGATTTCCCCATTAGACATTCATATACATTTATCACAAACGGCCTTCGTTTCAGAAACGAACCTCTCTGCACTCAGAAGGAATGCATTAATAATTATACAGCGCGGGATAATTACTTCCAAAGCAGTCTGAAGTCTTTTGTCTCTCCTGTTCTGATTACGCAGTTATTTCACCAGCGACTGGAAAAGTCAAAAAGTGTCAAGGATGGTGCTTAATTCCTGAGCCGATAGCATTTATTAAAATTGCTAATGAATCTAATAATTAAACACATAAATATAAGTTACCCCAGGTATTAAATCTAATTACCGGGCCTGCAAAAATCAATTTTTGTGCATATGCATAATAATGTATGGGCAAAGTTAATTAGAAATGTCCAGATCAATATTTGAATAATTCTTAACCGGTGGAATCCCCCGTCTGAGGAGCGGGGCTGGGCGCTGTGAATAAGTTATATTTCAGAAATGAATGCATTTTTCCTAATGGAGTTTATCCCAGTAAATTAATAACACTCTGGCAAATCTGCAAAAATAAATGACAAACCCGTTTGCCTGAATATTGCCCTAAGGGAAATCATTAATATCCTCTGTCAGCCGCCTCCGAGGTCGGATCCTCGGCTCGCACCGAGCACAGCTGTGTTCCCACCTTTGAGCTGCGCTGGCTTTGGGGGTTCATTTGCAGCATTCGGGGCGCTGCTTTGAGTCGGCACGGCCCAAACTTCCTTAGAAACATGACCTGCTGGCGGGAATCAGCGCTGATTTATGGCAACGCAGCTGATCCGTGCACCCTCCTCCCCTGGCTCCTAATGTCAACCAAAGACTGGAAAAAGAGCCCGAGCTCTGCGCGCTGCCTGGAGCGGGTGCTGCAACACGGAGCCAGCAGGAACAGCACCTCTTCCCCCAGCCTAGCGTGCTCTCCCTTGATTTCCATCTCAGCTGAAGGGAGATAAAACAGATGTCAGGCAGCGTGGGACTCACGCTTACATCCTAAATCATCCTGTCTCCTTGCACGCTGCACGAGAGCGATGCTCGCAGCCAGCCTGGCCGAGCTGATTCGGTGCACATGAGTGGTTTGATTGCTGGGTTTCTCCTGCACGTTGCTGGCACGGCAAAGGGAAAGTTACTCAGTCATGGGTGAAATCACTATGGGTAAATCTCTGCTCTGAATTACACGGGGGTAAATCCATTGAAGGGTAACTCAATTGAGATCAATGGCCCAAGTTTTTTTGCTTTCCTTTGCTCCGAATAAAGGCCTGTGTAATATTTTTGGAGTCACAAGCAATGTTCCCGATTTTCACAGCTGATGGGCAGATCTGATCCACCGCGTTTCCAGTGTTTGGCACAATGCATTTCATACAAGAGGCACTTGGGAGAGATTATTCCACGCAAAACCAGCTCGACCTCCCCCCATCGTCATGTCAGAGCAGCGCCAAGGGCAGCTCTGCCCCCTAAGCAGGCAGACAAACCATGCTGAGCACGATTTCCATCTCATGACCACAGCCATGTGCTGGCAACGGGGACCGCAGGGAGATGTCACCCACTGGGACGTTGTGCCTTGTGGTCATGGTGAGGACAGAGCTCGGAGGAAAAGTTCTCTGCCTTTTCCCAATAGAAGGCCACCCAGAGCCCCCCAGACACAAGCTGGAGCTTTGTTTTATAGCTGTACAAAACCAAAAGCACAAAAATCCCTCTCATCCCACAAAAAATAACCAAACCAGAAGCAGTGATGAGATGACGTGCCGAACACCAAAGAGCTGCAGCTAACCATGCCCCGTGAATTTGCACAAAGCAGAGGTCTGGTGGGTGCCAGGGTCGTTGCTCTGCTCTACCCAACAGCATCACCCACGGTCATCACCCACCCCTGGCAGCACTTCTCCCTCTCATTGATCCTTTCCAGCTACTTTGCAGCAATTGGAATTTCTGGCAGTGCTCATTAAGGGAGAGAGGGACGAAGGCGGGGTGGAGATGCTGCTAATTGTATAAAGCCCGTGGAAAAGGATGGCGGGACTCCGGAGGCTGCTAAATTGGAAGAGTGCAAAACAACCTGGGCACAGCCAATTGAGCAAAGCCACCAGAAAATGGGTGTAATCCAGGGCCACTTTCTTCTGGAGTGGATTTTATGAGCTATTCAAAGGCAGAGGCACGGCTGCTGTGGCTCCATGTAATTACAGACCCAGGAAGCAGGTAATTTGTGAGAAAAATGGAAACCCAAAGGACGCTCCTATTGTCAAGTGGGCATCGTGGGGTTTGGAGTAGAAGTTCCTGGGATGGGCTTCATGGTGAGCAGCTGGAAGGCAGCTCCGGTGTGGTGACAGATCCCCGACAAAGGCAAAGCCATCACTTTGTGGATGTGCCAAGCACGTTGGAGGCACAAACAAGGTGAAGAGGCAGCTCTGTGGACAGAAGCTGTTAAGCCCCATTCTGCGGTGGCAAGAAGAAATAAAAGCTCCAGAGACTGCAAAGCAACAAACTGTTGAGCTGCTGGATTCTCCAGCAACTAATTCTCCATTCATTAAAACACCGTTGGCTTTTATTTACCCCTCGTGTGCCATTTATCCAGCTGTTCCCAGTGAGGGTTGGAGGGATGCACGGGTCCTGCTCAGCCCATGCAGGGCAGCATCCCCAGCTCCATTTGTTTGTCTCTCTTTCGCTCTCTGGGGATCACAGCATCTTTCAATCCTCCCCGACACATTCGTTTCCCGAGGGCAATTTAAGCTGAGAATGATTCCCTGATTGCTCGCTTTTCTTCCTCCTCTCTTATTCTGCGGGGTTGGTTTTATTCTTTTTTTTTTTTCTCTTTTTTTTTTTTCCTGAGGGATCATAAAATAACATGTTTAGAAATAATTGCATGATAGGGATGTTTTCTTGCCATGTGAGCATTGCTCATTTCCTCTTTAGACAATACACTCTGAGCGCATTTCTGCTGAAGTTTTCCCACAATGGGAACACGGGGCTGAGCCGGGCAGTGCTGAAGCCTTGGAGGTTTCAGCTTTGCCCACAGCAGAGCCAGGATCTGGCCCCGGATGCCCTCCCCAAGGCAGGGGCATCCAAATAGACCCAGAAATGAAAAGGCTTATCCAGACGTGGCATGGACACTGAGAACCCCACTCTACCACCACCACCTCAATTCTACTCCAAAGCTCAAGAGTGTTTCTATTTAGTTGTCAATTTATACGTATTAGATTACACATTGCAAGTGCAAATAAATGCCATGTATTACCCAATGCCGTTTGATTTAGTCAACAATGAGCAGGTACACTTCAAAGCACCACGCACTGCAAGAAACAAGGATTATGCACAGCTCTGCAGCTTTTTCCCTCTTTTTCTCTCTCTTTCTCTTATTTCTTTTTTTTAACCTTTTCCAGGCCATCCAGACACCATCATCTCCTAATAAATCTCCCCCTGACACAGCCATCATGCAGCTCATTACGGCCCCTGCAGTGCGTGAATTACATGGCAAAGGTTTATATAACGATGAAGATATTTATGGCAGGCCGTACTGCTCCTTTGGAAAATATTGATTTGTTAACAACCAAACGACTGTATGGCCATTAAATCAGAGTGCTCTATTGCACACCCCCGGTGCTAACAGGAGAACGAGTTTACTTTTTACATTTTTATGCCTATTTTGTTTCGAAGCGCCGAGCTGGGAGTGGAAAAGGACAGGCACTGAGCAGCCGCAGAATCATCAAATCATTAAGGCTGGAAAGACCTCTGAGTTCACCACATCCAACCATCCACCCTTCAGCACCACGACCACGAACTCACATCCAGTCAGAGGATATTGGGGTTTTATCCTCAAAGCCCAAGTGGGAATCAATCTGCTGGGGAGCTCTTTGTGTCCCAGTGGGGGGAAGGTCCCCCACCTGGGGCAATGGTGATGCTGGGAAAGGCAGAGTTGGGCTCAGCCATTGGGATACCGTGGATCTAAAGGCAGCGGGGCTACATAAGGTCACCCTGAAGAGGACGATGCTGCTATCCTCCGTTGATCCTGAAGCAGAGCAGGGAATGTGCCCACTTGGGATATATTCAGACATTGAGAGAGAAACTATAGCACCACCTCAGGATTTCTGGACCACTAAAACAAGGTTTGCATTCACTACCACAGTGCTAAGGCCTCAGATAAAAGCACAGGCAGACATGCATTTTTATATTTTTTTAGATATACAACTTTCTTCTTTTATTGATTGCTTGCTTTTCATTTTATGTCCTTTCCCCTTGCCTGAAATGAGAAAAAAATGAGTCCCTGCCACAGGCCCTAAACTTTACACTCCCTCACTCCCTTCCACCTTGTTCAACGCCATGGCAGCAGGCATAGGTGAGAGCAAACCATGGGCTGTGCCATAAAACGTGGTGATAAGGGCAGGGAGCAGCCAGGGAAGCATCCCACTCTGGTACAGCAATGCTTCCCATCAGGCCGTGCTGCTGTGGATTTCTGCCTTTTAAATTTGATAGCAAAGACAACATTTTCCTTTGGAGCGTATATATCTGTATGTATTTTACACACACACACAATAACAGTGGGAGAGTGAAGGATGAGGGAAGCATACCCAAGGTTTGGGAAAAGAAACAGCATCACCATTGATCGTGATCCACAGGACAGCTTTGCATTGCTCTGCTTCTTGGCCAGCCAGCATCATCCAGCTGAGAGATCAGAAATGCCTCCAGCAGACACCACAGCACATCTATTGATCTCTATTTGTTGTCCTTATTGACTCTAATTGCTCCCCTTGATTAAGGCATTTCATGCCCAAGCATGCAAGGGGTGGAACGCCATCAGCATGCAAAGCATCACTCTGCCCAAATCCCCAATATGGGCTCATGCCCCCATCCCATTGGGAACTGGGGGTGTGGGGCTGGTAGGGGAGGGAAAGAACATCCTCAGGGGGAGGACAGTGAAAGGACAGGGATTAGCTCAGCCCTGTGTTTACCTCTGCTGCTCAGCTATGAGAGATAACGGCACGCAGGTGCAGCTGGAGGGGATATTTGGTGCAAGATGTGTTAATATGAGCCTGACCCTGATGGTCTTTTTCAAAACAGGCGTCTCCTGCTTGTAGGGTGCTACACACAAAGGCGTTTTCTCCCCTCCAAGGGCATGGAGGGGACAAGTGCAATTATCAAGGCTGGGACTGCTGCAATATCATCACTGAGGTCAGGATAGAGGGTCCTGGTGGCCCTTGCAGGGTTTCCCAGTAGGAGCAGAGCCCCCATTTTCCCCTCCAGCACCAGGCAAGGCTGCGCACGGTGTGGCTCCCATCGCAGCCAGCGTGACCCCTGCCCTGCTGATCCATCCCCACGTTTTATCCCACATCACCATGGCTGAGTTTGCTGCAGAAGGGATGGATGCAGCGCATCCCATGCAACCACCTCCGAGCAGCCCTAGAGCGCTCTGGTTCAATGCCATCCCTCATCCCAGGTGGGAGCAGTGTGATGGAAACAATCCCTCAGACAGTTTGGTTCTCTCCATCCCCACTGCCCTCACAAACGGCTTTCTGCATCCCTCCCTACCCTGCCTCCTCTCAACTGCCACTCCAAGGACAGTGTCAGCCCACTGGCCAACCCACTGCAGCCTTTGGGAGATGCTCCAATCCAGGTCCATGCCCACCCCACTCTAGGCATTGTGGTGGGAAGCTCCATTTTAATGGAGCTTCATTAATCTCCTTCATTGCCTTTCCCAGAAAGACCCAATTATCAACATTTTCTTCCAACTATTGAGATTCAGACCCTTGGGGTTGGGTTGGGACCAGGACAAGGGACGGTGCATCCCTGCTCTGCACGTTTCCCATTGCCTCACTGCAGCCCAATAGGGATGTCAGCAGCACTCAGACTTGAAGTTTTCCAAACACACGCTTAATTTGGAATTAATGGGAAGATTTTTCTTCTCCCCTATGTTAATGGAAGGGGAAAAAAAAAACGATTATTAAACACAGATTCTCTGAGCTTTGACAACTAGGTAGTAAATATCCACCCAGCACATGGCTGCTAATTCCCAATAAATATGTTTCTTTCAATAACCAGCTGGTTTTAATTTAGCAAACAAATAGCTGTCTGGTAAAATCCAAATTAATTGGCTGTTGGGAGACTTTAATGGAAAATAGCAGCAAGTTTCAGCCCCCACCCTGACCTGCCTGACCCCCCCTTCTTGGCACAACACAAACATGGGGGGCTGGGCACTTGTAGGGAAAGCAAAATCACATGGAACCCCCCAGACCCCTTCCTCACAGTGCACTGTGTCCATCTCACAGCTGAGGACGTAGAAAGACTTCTGGGTGCCGACCAAAACCTGCTTACCCACACCACAGTGCCTCCTGCTCTTATTTCTGGCTGTTCTATGGGCAATCGTACCAATAAATTAACAGCATGCTTATTAGCATGGCACCCTCCTTGCACACGATGCCATGGAACAGTTCTGCTGCCAGCTAGAATGGAATGAAACAGAAGCAAGCCAAAGCATGAGTTATTTCTCATTTGTGGCTTTTCCAGAAGCAAACTGCAAAGCTTTATGCTGTCTCAAGGAGAAAGTCCCAGCAGTGCCCATGGGCGTTCTGACCACAAGCTCATCCCAACCTCTACTGTCACCAAGCAAAATTAGGGCGGACGAAGTCAAAGTGAAACCCTCCCCAAGCAATTCTTTGTCTTAGCCACAGTTCTTTCCCAATATGTTCTCACTACAGCTACACCAAGCCCCTACCATGCACTGTTCACTGTGCACTGTTCCTGTGCATAGGAACCCCGGCAGCAGTCCAAACCCCAGCACATCAGCAGCGCTTTGCAAGGGGAAAACAACATTTCCACACGCAAGAAACAGCCTGGCCCCAAAGTCCAAGCCTCGAGCTGTGGCCAATGCCCTATCGATCCACCAGCAGCACCAGCACGGAGTGCATTCAGCCCTGGATGATATTCACATCCCCTTTTACAAGGGGAGAGAGCACAGAGCTGAGGTGACAGCAGTAATTCTTTATAATCCTTTTGCTGCGGGTTTGGCTTCACCTCCAAAGCTGAAGCAGAGGTGAAAGGGAGGGAGGGATGGGGCTGAGCACCGCTGCTCTGTGCAGGATCAGTGGATTAAGCGCCGCACAAAAGACCTGCCAGACATCATGCAAAAGTGTTTAATCAGAAAATTGCCTCTTGACCAACCTGAGACTTCCCAGCTGCCACGGAGATCCCTGCCTTTGTGAAAGGGCTGCAGCAGGGCAGAGTTAAACATCTCGTTATTAAATCCCCGTGTCAGGGATACAACGCCTGCCTGTTTGCTTATTGCAAAGAACACGTGGGGACCCTGAGGTCCTGCAGCAGCAACAGAGCTGCGAATGAGTGGCAGACACCTGAGAGCAGCGATGATGGGCTGGAGGTCAGCACACTCCCCCGCAGCCCCCCCAGGCTTTTGGCTGCTGTGCGAGCAAATGGGAAGGATCAGAACCATGAACCCCCCCCCCCCCCTCAGGGGCAACGTGCCCAAGCTGCTTCCACCAGATTCAAAGTCACCAGGAGGTGCTGATGCAGAGAGCAAAGCTTTCCCTGTTTGAAAAACCAAGAATTCTGATAGCTTTGCTCTAAATCCTATGAGAAAGGCGTAAAAAAACCCCACCATCCTTGGGAGGGGAAAAAACGCACCGTTCCCTTCCTGCTTGCTGAATGTTGCATGCCAGGCGTTGAACTGCCATCCACCCAACCACAGTCACCCCTACGCCTGGGGCACAGCAAAGCCAGTGCCTGGGAGAGGACCCCAAGCTTTCATGACATCCCGTTTAGCAGCTGCAGTCAGTCTCTGCTGCAGTTGAATAAAGAGGTTGCACGAGCCATGAGTGTGGCTTGTTAATTTTCCGCAGGAAAACCGAGGGTTGTTTTTCTTTTTACAATCGTTTTGGCAGAAGGGCTGATGGTAACAATCAGGATAAAACGGTGAGAAATTGAACGCATCCGCAACAGAAGTTTGGGACAGAAGGATGTCAGTCTGTCCGGACAAGTCTGAAATTGTGAGTTTTGGTAGTTTGCTTTTTCACACTCGGTGTTGGAAAGTGGTTGGGAAGGAGATGAGGAGCTCGTATGTAAACCTGAGCTTTTCCTTTCCATTTTGTTGCATGCAACCGTGCTAATATTTAGAAGAAGAAGTGGGGGGGAAGCCCAAAAGGAAGCAAAGATGCATCTGCATTAGAAAAACCAGACCTCATGCATAAAGGGCAAAAAAAATAATTGCTTGATCTGCTGAATCCCTCCTCCTGGAGCAGATTTTTTTCTGGCAAAAATAAATGCATTTGATGCATGGAGAGGATTTTGCACCGCTTCGGGGCAGAGCGCAGCATCCCTCCTCCCCACCAGCAGCTGCAACACGAGTGGGCCCCTATTTCAATGGAATCCCAGCAAATGGGATTCAGTGAAACTTCAACAAAGGCTCAGAGTGATCAAAACAGATCAGCCAAGAGATGAAAGGAGAAGGAGGGAAGCAGAGGTGTGGTGCTACGTGAGTGGTTTTTATGCTTCCTCTTTCCTCCTTTGTCTCCATCATTTCTTATGAGATGATTAAGCTCAGTCAGAAGCAACGCTGTGATTTTGATGGCCAGGAGGGCTGAGGTGTCGAGCTGTCAGGAAGCACTCGGTGTTTAGCATCTGTAATAACTCACAGACACCGTGACACGGAGCTGCTGTGCACACGCCAGCCCCAACCAAACACTGAGCTTTGTCAGACAAGGAGACGCAGATGCTGCTGTCGAGCCTGGTGGGTGATGGCAGGAGACCAAGGGTGAAGGCTTACCAGGTGGAAAGGAGTTGAAATGGGGATCTGTAGCCATATAAGTGCCAACGTGATCCCAAGATTTCCTGGGGAACGAGGCAGAAAGCAAGGAAAAAGATGAGACTCCAGCTTGGAGCCTCAGCTCTGCACCAAGCAACAGCCTTATGCTGCAGATGGGGCAGCCCTGCAGGCAGGGGGGCTCAGGCAAAGAAACATACACTTGGATATGAATTTAATCCTGAAAAGAGTGCACGTATTCCATATAACCTTTTCCAGCACTGAAGCTGGTTAAAGCCCAGGAAGTGCCTCATAGCACATTGCTACAAAGACCATTACGCCCACTACAGCTTCAACCCCCCATGAACACCAGGTTAATCCCTCTGCCACCATGAGCATCACCACACGTGTTCCACACACAGCCTGGAAGCTCCAAAGGAGCCCAAATCCATCCCCAGACTCCTCCCAGGTAACACGAACAGCAGCTGCAGGATGGGTTTCATGGACCCATCCACTTCAGATGCAATCTGCTTCATAACCAGAAACATCCTCAGCACTTGGATGAACGCAGCACTTGGTCACTGTAGCAAGAGTCAGGCAATGCTGGAACTCAGCTGCTGCTCATGGGGACGTGGGGACACGGTGCTCCCAGTGCCATAATGCAGCATAATTGGCCAACAAGTCTCCATCACTCCACTGGGAGTGAGAACCATCATCACCGCGGTAATAAAGAGGGAGGAAACAAAGGGAAAGAAAACAAGAGACTTCTAGCAGAGGTTGGCACAGCACTTCCAATGGATGCTGGCACTTGGGCACGCAGCTCTGTCGAGTGCATGGGTAACTGCAGCACTGCTGAGGGAGCGATGGATGGAGATGGCAGCGATAAGGCAGCGATGCATGCCAAGGAGAGCCCCGCCTGCACGGCTCACTCTGACACCTTCTGGATACAGAGATGGGAAGCTGTGTTAGCACTCACCTGGGCTCTGGGTTTGTTTTTTTTTCCCTAAAATTTAGAGAAAGCAAAGCCTGGAGATGGTTTGAGGTTCAGCAGAGCAAAAGGCATCGCAATTACAGACAGATGCAATTACACACAGGCAGGGCAATGCAGGGAGAAGCGATGCTCAGGGCTGCTCGCATCAGTGCAACCAGTGGTCCTCCCCTTCCCAATCCTCCCAGAGGGGTGCAATGCTCTCAGCCTCTGATCGGGACTGAGAACAAAACAAAGCTGAATGTCAAAGCAATCCAGACAAAAGAAAAAACAACAAACAACAACGCTGCTCAGCCTCACTTCCTTGGCACCGCTTCCTCTTCGGGGGCTTTTGAAGAAGACTCAATCATTTCATCTCTCTGTCCAATCTGGCACTAAAAATAAACCGCTATTTTCCTACAGGTTTCTCAGGTACAAAGCAGTAAGCCTGCTTTGTAATTCATTTGAAAGAAAGGAGCGATATTCTTTTTAATCCCCTAAACAGAGTTGTTGTTTTTTTTTTTCCCCCCCTTCTGCAACGTGCCAAATCTCAGGGATTTTTTTCTTTTTTTTTTTCATTTATTTATATATATATATTTAATTTTAGAAAAGAAATTAATGCATGGAACAAAACACCACCGCAGAACAAAGCAGAGAGAGGGTTTATTTGTCCCCAGCAAAGGAGCTGAGATGACAGACAGACGGCCTTCCGCTGCAGGTACAGACCAGATTCGCGTTTTTCTTCTTGTCTTTGATGCTTCAAATTAAAAAGTGGCAGAAGACTGTAATTAAAAAAAAATATATCCTGAGAGCCAGCGGGATTTTTTGCATTCGTCTGATGCCTCAGCTGTTCTGCTTCAGGATTTAACCCTGCCAACGGTAACTCCCCATGCAGTCACACCTGAAGGCAGACTCACCCCTGACAGGGGTTGCCAGCAGACCTCCCACCCAAACCTCGCCAAGCCAAAGGGCTGAAGGTCATCTGCCTCCCCTTCTCCACCCTATGCGCTCCCAGCCTTCGTGCCATGCAACTTCTTGCTCCCTACAGCCACCCCCGCTCTCATTTTCCATCTCAGATACGAGCAAAGCCCCTTGGCTGGGGAATGTGCCTCGTGCATGGAGCCAGGGCTGCTGAGAAGTCTTCAGTCTCTATTTATGGCTCTACAAATGATTCACTGAGCGACCTCGAGGAGAGTCCTTCCCCCCAGTGTGAGTCAAACCCTGTACAAGTGCATCTGCCGTCAGCCCGAGTGCACTTATCCTCAGTCCGTGCTGGTGTAAATACGGAGATAACTTGGTTCTCCTCTCCACTGCTACCCTCTACCCTGCTATAAAATGTGACTCATACTGGCAATTCTCCCAGCGGAAGGTTGCAAGGCTAAATTAATGTGTGCAGAGCGCGTTGAGATGCTGAAAATTGTTTTATGAATGCAGAGTATTAATAATATTAGTGTAGTTACCATAGAAGAGGAAGGTGATTTAGTGCTATTTGTGTCTGAGAATTGCCATGCACAAAAATGATGCCATTACCATAATGAAGAGGGAAAAAAACATTATCGAGATTTATATGGAGCAAAAGGAGGCAAGGTGTCCTCACGGAGTGCCTCTTCCCATCCCTGGTGATTTGCACATCACAGCAGCGCTGGGAGCCCCACCAGAGACCAAAGCCCCATCGGGCTGAGAGCTGAGCTGCATCTGCCAGGGACAAACTGCTTCAAAGAGCTGATAAAAGGCAGTTAGAGGGGGTAAAAGCACTCTGCTCTGCAGTGCAGCAGCTCCCCAAGTCATGCCAAGGCTTCTGAGTGAGACGCGCAGCTCCAAGCATCGCCCAGGCTGCTGATCCTTGAAACATCCTTTGTGTCTCTCTCAGAGGTTTTAGGAAGCATTAGTGAAGCAGATAGAGATGCAGAGCCACATCCAGCAAGGTTTTCTACCAAGGAATCAACACTGAGGCCAAACACACAGACTGGGGGCTGCTGGGTGCCCAACATCGCAGCACGGGGTGCAGGAGATGCAGGACCAGCTCCTAAAGGTTAACCCCAGAGTAAAAACCAACCCACACAACAGAATGGGAAGCAGCTCTCTGACCACAGAAACCACAGCTTGCTGAAAGTTGGAGCAAAGCAGCAGGATGTATCAGCTGGGGAAGTTTGCCCATCAGTAACTGATAGCAAAGGAAAATTAAGCAGAAGATCCGTCTCCTGTTAGCCAGATGCTTCAGCCCATGGCCTGGGGACTGCACAGCAAAGAGGAAATGCGAGCACAAATCATATCACAGGGAGCAGCTAGCCGTTATTTATCAAAGCAGAGTGAACAAATACATTTGCATCCATTAATAGCTCCATGATCAATTACTGATAAGAACAAACTGCTCCATCCTTCTTGATCACTGAAAGCTCGCTGCTAATTTGGTCATAGACTGCACTTTTCAGCTAATGAAACCAAGCAAATATGAATCAATCCGCCCAGGGAAATAATAATGCCTAAACTTCAAATGGAAAAGAAAGAAACCTCCTCTTCTCAATACAGCAAATTGATCATCTGTCACTTCCAAGGAGGTTCTCCGGAGTTAAGGGGATACGGCAAGATATCCTGATACCAAACAGTGACAGAGAAAGAGCCTCCTTCTTAATTATCTCCCATGGGATGGCAGAAGAAAACAGCCCTATGGTAAACACTTAAGAACTACACGCATTAATTTATGCTGGCTGCTGCCTTTGTATTTTGGAACGAGTTGGACTTTATTTCTTTTTTCCTAATTGCTTGATGGAGTGTCCCATCAATGCTGTCAACACAAATGATGCCACTCCGTAACAGATGCCCATGTGCCACCAGCACTCCGATATGCAGACGTGGAGGAGACCCCTGCACCTCCCCACCTCAAGGAAAAAGGAGGAAAAAGGTAGAATAGCTCAATAAAACCAACAATATTTCTGGGTATGTTTCATTTGTGCTGCCTTTGAGTGCCTCCAGTTGAAAGAGGATCATTCATTAACTTGCTGTCCATACGGCTGGCTCACTCCTTCCTTTGACTGCATTGCTGCAGCTGATTTTTGGCAGTGAGAGCACACAGGTTTATTGCTTTCTGGGAAAGGTAGGCCAGATCATTCTCCTTGGAAGCAGCACTGAATTGATTTGTCATTATTCAAGGGATAATTTACCCAAGCGGTGCGGGTGGGGATGACTAAAGGTGCCAGGCCCAGAGCAACAGGGTGCTGTGCAACAGGGCTGGAATGCCCAAAGATGCAGATATCCAGCCCTAAAATTGGTTCACCACCTCCTGCCCCTCCATCTCTTGGGTCACCGTGGGGCACTGGGCTGAGCATCTTCAGGGCACTGCTTACAACACCAAATTCTAATCAGAACAACCCAAATCCTCCAAGTTTCAAGCAGTTTTGCTCAACTCCTGTTCTCGCGGGCTCGTATGCATTCCCACGTGCTTGGAGGTGTAACACAGGTTCCACGTGCTCCACCATCAGTGCCTCCATCCATCAGCATTGCCCAGGGGCAGCCAGCGCTGGCAGTCCCAGCTTCATCTCCTGCTCACTTCCATCCATCAGGCTGCTCCGAAAGCTGGTTGAAGGCATCGCGATGCACCCTGCGAATGCAGACAGGGCTGCAGAGCACAGCCAGAGCTCAGGATGGCCCACAGCACTCAGCCTCATTAGGAACAGCAGCAGCATCCGCACTCCTTACCTGTGCATCATGCTGTCACCCGGAGAGGAGCCCACGGACTGGCACGTGCACCTAACAGAGATGTTGTTTAGCAGCTTGTCAGCAGCTGTAAATTGGCCGAGGAGCGGAGCCGTTTGCATTCTCCACGGGGCTTGAACTGAGAATTAAACAGTGGCAGCGACTGCAGCTGCTGCCTGATGGAGCAAATCAATTCTCTCCCAGCCTGGGTTCATCATGGCAGCGGCCACGTAGGACAACATTAGGCAGAATCCTTCAGGGCCAGCAGGAAAAGGCGGTGAGATGTAAGGGCAATTAACCTGAAAGGCCCCCGGAGAACTAAGGAAGGAGGATGGGGTAGAACTCCGGATCTGAGCCCTCCATCTGTCCGCACGCTGCTTTAATTGATCTGGGAGTCAATCAAAGCAGCAGCTTTTACTCAGCTCAGCTGAACTCAGCGCAAAGCAAGCAAATAGAGGGTGAAAGTGCAGAACCAGACCCTTTAGCATCTCTGCCCAACACGGCCAAAGGCTCCGGCATGGGAAACAAACCCATCGGCAGTGTTATGCTCTGTGTAGGCTGGAACTTCAAGGACACCTCTGCATCCAATCGGATGGGCAGCATCTGACATAGGCATCATCATTCCATCACTGAACACCTCCAAGTTGTGTCCCACTGGCTCCAGAGCTGCTGTCCCCACTCTGAGGGGCACAGCCACAGTGGGTCAGGGGCTTCAGCTCCTCCTGACAGCCCCTACGCTGCAGCACAACCCTCTGCCCTCTCTCCATCCATCCCTGGCAGCTGTTCCCAGGGCCAAAAGTAATTAGGAGGAACGGTTTGTGAGGAGGGCCATCAATAACCCACCTTAACACAGCAAGGCGTGGGAGCCGGGCAGCCCGTCATGAGGCAGTGACGGATCGCCCAGCCAGCAGACCACAGAGAGAGGAGTCCTCAGGCACATTAATCATCCCCGATCCCAGCATAACCCCAGAGACCTTGCCAAACATTAGCAACACTTGCCTTCATCCCTGCCCGTTGCTTCTCGTCTTCCCTTTGCAATTTCTCATCTTTAATTTCCACTTTTTCATCACACCAGCACTCCCACGGTGCCTCCCTCGGTGAGCCAAAGCAATAGGGGCAGTTGGGAGTGCTGCCCATGGGCTGAATCCCACGCTATTTAGGTACCCCAATGCTTGCCCTGCAGGAGCTGAGCTCCTCGTCCCAACATCACTGCACTCAAAGCGTGGCAAGCTGCTGCCTGGCTCAGGGCTGACCCTGCAGCCTTTGTGCCCTGCACCACCCAGCTGCATTCAGTGCCCTCCGCAGTGCCCCCAGCCCAGAGCCTGCAGCCTCACTGCATCCAAACCTGTAATTAGTTTGCAGTGGTTGCCTTTTGCTCTGCAACACCTGTTTAGCATGGGCGAGGGAAAAGGAGGGAAGTCGTAAACATATCTTTATTTTAGAAGGAAGGCAAACATTAAAAGCCTCTGACTGCCCCTTCCAAAGCCCTGTGGCTTTCTGATTTCTCTTCAGAAGACAATCCTGTTATTGCAACCAGCTCCAGGGAGCTGTTTTCTTCTTGTGAGCAGTGCACATGCAGAGCAATTACACTTCTCCTGAAGAGCTCTTACGTGCATAGAGCTGCTCTGCCAATGCCCAGCCTGGATGATTAACCCCAGGCCGTGGCTCTCCCATTCACTCCCAGATGCTCTCTGGAGGCATCCGCTCTCCTCCTGCTTCAGGGAAGGGAGCAGATGGAGCTGCTTTCCCTCTGGTTCTTCTCTTTATGGAAAGGTCAGCTCTAGCACTGCTATCACCATGCAAGGGTGCTGATGGGGGGGAGGGGGGGAAGTGTTGGGGGAGTGAGGCTTCCACAAAATAAGCCATTTCACCACCTTGCTCCCTAATTGGGAATGGAAAAAACACATCTGGGTAACAACCCGCAAGTGATGCTTCCCAGTTTAGGGGTCTCGAGGCACTGAGTCAGGGGAAAAGGTTCACAGTAGCATTATCTACGAGTGTTTGTGCCTGATGTCTGCAGGTCCCTGGGGATGCTTTCTAAGGACAAGCATTCAGCCACCTGCACAGGATGCCTCTGCCCACAGCTCTGTCAGACCCCTCATGCAAGGGCCAGCCCCAAACCAGCACACAGCCATGCCCTCTGCAACCCACACCCATGTCCCCATCCCTGCAGGGAACAAACGCAGCACAGCCTCACATCTGGGAGCCTCTAGGCAACAAGGACCCTTATAATAACTGTGGTTACTGCAAGACAAAAGGTTGTGTAGCTAATATCACAGGTCTGCTTCTACTCCTGCATCACCACCCCTCCTGCATCCAGAGCTGCTCACAGAGCTCCTGGTCTTGCTGGGAAGCATAAGGTTTAGAGATTATGATGGGGCTAATTCCTTCCCAGAGGAAACGTGCCCGGCTGAAAATAAACATCCCATCAGCAGCAGATAGAAGCCTGTATCCTGCAATGCGATTCCTATCTGGTTTAATCTCATTCCTCAGGCACCAAACAGTTCACATGCCTCCTCCCCTTCAGAGGATGTCTGCAAAGTGCCATGCAGCTCTGTCTTTGCTTTTCAGGGCAGAGAAGGCTTCTGGGGAGGCCATAAGCTCTAAGCAGTGCTGTGCGTCAGGGGATGGCTCAAACCCTGGTACAAACCCTGGACTATCCAGGACAGTTTGGAATAGTGGAAATTCAGTCTTGGATGCTCTGTGCTGTGCTCCCAACGTGGGCACAGGGAACATCCTTTAACATCCTTTTACCATTACTGGTTGACAAAGATTAGGCAGCATTAAAGGGGATAACTTGTCAGAGCAAGACTTGGAAGCCTGGATTAGCACCAGAGGGTTATCTCCTCTTAGGGCTGGCATGAGAGGAACAATTAGATCATTAGCCATCCTTTCTAATTGTGCTGTGATGAAAATAAGACCGGTGCCTGATACCTCCTGAGCATCAGCCGCAAGGGACAGCTCAGCTCTTTACCTCCTGGAGCACAGAGCTGCTCACACTCACATCACAGCAACTCCTCTCCATCCCAAAGAGGAATCCTCAAAGGCAGAGAGTTTGAGGAAGGAAGCGTTCCTTTTGTTGCTGCTACAACATTTGGTACCCATCTTCTCTTTTCAGGTGCTCCAAAGATTGATTTTGCATCATCTGTCTCTCACTCAGGTTTCTGGCCTGATAATACCACGGCACAAGCAACAGAAAGGTTACAGCATGCTCGATAGGGAACACCATTAGGGAGTGGGATGTGACAGCTGCTGCCTTCCTGCTGCTGCCTGCAGCTGCTCCCCACCACAAGAGCATCTCAAACAGCAAAGCAACAGCACAATACAAGTTCCAGGACTTGGAGCAACACGGTGCAAGCAAACAGGCTGTCAGGCTGAGCTGCACCCAGCAGTGCCTCTGCAGATCCTGCTCCTTGCTTTCCTGCTTTGGGCAGAATTGCAAGAGGTCCAAACAAGGGTGGGCTTGAGATGATATTTAAATGAAGAACTGAGATTCGCATGCAGCGCCCATCCCGGGTTTAAGTTCATTAATAAGAAGGACACGATTGGTAACTCCTGCCTAAAGCTGCAGTGAAAGATGGTGCTATTTCAGCTCAGTGCTCAGCACCATCCAAGTGATGGAGTGATGCAGGAGCACTGAACCTCACCCCGTCTTCTGCCCCAACAAAAAGGAAATCCCCTGAAACAATCACAAACCCTCAAACCACACAGCAATGCCACATCCAAACCCTCCCTCTGAGCGCACCCAGAACGCAAACCAACATTCAGCAGTCAAACCAAACCACTCCCTGTAAATCCTCCCCAGATCCCCTCATCCTCCAGCTGAGCACTCCGGGCTTTGGGGAGGAATGGGAGACACCGTCCCAAAATGCAGCTGCAAAGGGGATTTGGGCACTGAGCCTCTCCCGGCTGAGCTGCACGCTCCCACCCCGAGCTCCGGCCGTTCCTGTGCAGCTCGGGCTCTGCACGTCTGACTCGTGCCACCTAGCGCTGCCAGCGAGGCGACACACGGAGAGAGGCGGAGGGTCGCGACATCGGGATACGGCTGGGAGGCCGAAACCTCAGAGGGGCACAGGGAGGTCAGACAGAGAGCAGAGGTCAGGGGAAAAGAGGCTTTGAGCCGCTGTGTTGTGCGTGGGATGGAGAACAAGGGCTCTTTCTCCGCTGGCTGCTCGGTGCAGGATGCGGCTCAGGGGATGAACAGCCCCAGCGATCCAGCCCTGACCCCTGTTTGATGTGGGGGGCACAATCTGTGCCTGGAGGAAAAGCAGCCACCAACCACCCCAGGCTCACCACCACTAGGAACCCCTACACAGGACTGACACCACGGGGGTTACAAATCCGGGGCAGGGAGACCCCTCAGCTGCACCTTCTCCATCCCTCTGTGCACTCAAACCTGCAGGGGCACGGCTCTGTCATCACAGATGGGAAGGGCTGCAGCCATCCATCCATCCCCAGGCTGCGTGCTCACCTCTCCCCATCCACCCCACGACCACCTGGACACCCCCTGCCCACATCCACACAAATCCATCAGTCATTCAGTTGCAATGAATCACTCAAACCCCATTAGAGGGGTCAGAAGGGAGCTCTATAGACCATCAAGTCCAACCTATCTGCTTCAGAAGGTTCCCTACAGGAGACAACCCTTTTGGGATGCTCAGCTCCTTCCCCACCGGCAGGTTGGCAGAGCCTTTCTCCCAGTGCTTCCACTGCAAGCAAAACTATTAGGCAAATTTGTTATTGACTGTTTCATATTAGGCTACTTTCCCCCCCCACCCCCAGTACTTTCATGGCAACACAACTAATAAAAATGCACTTTCTGGATTTATGGGTTCGTAAAAGTGCTTTTGTGTACCTCGGGGAATCAGGGGATTAGAGCTGTATTAAACATCTCCAGTGAAAGTGCCACTCAGGTGAAAAAGGGGGGAATTCAAGGGCAAGGAACAAGTGAGAGCAAACGCGGCGAAAAATATGGTTTTAATATATTATCTAAAGAATAAAAAGCTCATAAAAAGTTATCACCAGGCGGGAGGAATTCATAATACCACTGCTTGTGGGCTCTGCCTGAGAGCTGCCTTGGAGATGAGAGCCATTAAGGGAAAGGAAGGCACCAATGCGCTCCAACCTGGATGGAGAGGGAACACAGACATTCCTCCCTCCTCAAAATGAAGGCCCACTGGAAGCAGGAGCTGTATGCACACAGAGCAGGAGGTGTTCCTCCCCATGGAGGAGCAAAGAGGGGACCCAGCACAGCAGCAACCCAGTGCTGTGGGTACCACCGGGCACCATGCTCAGCTGCAGCCTGTTGGAAGTCAGCTTGCCATCTCACCTCCGACCCGAGGCCTCGAGTTTTGCAAGGGGAAATTCTCATCCCAAATATTTAAGGCTTCTTTCCCCCTCTCCCCCACCTCAAAATAAAATAGAAGTAGAAATGAAAAAGCCTTTGAGGATGTGGTTAAAAAGCATCTTTTTACACCAAGCAATCACTTTCACAGAAAAATCATCGCTGCTGACATATCATCATGAAGCCTTTGATTTCAGCCAAACTGCTTTTCCACTCCGGTTTAAAAAATTCCAAGCTCTACCCCCATAGGTGATCTCATCATCAATTCAGGGGAGATAGCTGGGATTTGCTGATATGAGAGCAGAATCTACAGCACTCACTACAAAGTGCTTCAGGATCTGTTACCACCTATTAATTTTCTTTATCTTCCAGCTGGTTTTCACACCATTTTCTATTTTCTTTTCCACCTATTTACCCATCCCTTTCAGGCTTGAATCAGCTACTGTCAACGGCCCTATGCCCACCCCTGGCATGGAGGTCGGCTCCTACAGCACAGTGCTGCATTTCCTCCTCCCTTCCCTTTGGCAAAGCGCCCTGGGAGGAAGCTGCCCACAGAAAACAACTTGATTTACTCCCAGACATCTGAATAGAGGGATATACATCGCCGTAATTAATCCTCCGGGGGCACTAATGGCATCGGCAGCACTGCTGGCATAAGTCAGTTGCTACTAAACAGCCTGTGTTATCTAACAAATGCATTGCTCACCCAGTAAACATCCCTCGTGATGAGCGCCACTACACTGACTGTAAATCTGCCCCCACCTCTCAGCACACACAGACACGTGCACAGGAGCACACCCAGAGCAGCCCTCCTTCCTGCACCCATTGCTTTAACCAGAATTGGCATTTTTTTCCTCTTCATTTCACCATCCAGGAAGGCGATGATTTTGCTGCTGCCACTGTAAGCTCCTTTGGGCAGGACACACCTCTGTGGGACACAGCTTCAGCTGAAGGCTACTTACCCCCAACATCCCATAAACTAGGGCAAAATCCCCTCCACCACACCTGCAGTCATACCCAGTGGCAACACACCCCATCCCCAGACCCTTTTCCTTCTGAATCCTTGAATTCTGCCTTCCTGAAAGGCCACAATGCTTTGGTGCTGGGATGTTTCCCAACCCATTGAGCAACTGGCAGTGATGTGAACAGTGTTCCAGCCCCTATCAATACCACCCACCCAAACACCTGCACACAGCTGGCTGCTCTCAGCTTTCCAGCAGAGAGCCTTTACAAATCTCAGCTGGGCATTTCCCTTCTCCTCCACCTGCGCTGTCACAGCACTGCAAAGGATGTCCCACTGAGGAGCACAGCCTCCCTCTGAGCCACGTCTCATGGGAATGGAGAAAACTCCCTCATTCTGTTTTCCCTCTGCTTCAGAAATAAGACAAAAGCCCACGTTGTACTTTAGACCCCACGATGCAATAACAACAGGCTCTCTGGTGACAAAAAAAGGAAGAGAGAACTACATGAAACAGCAGGTGAGAAGCATCCCATCTCAGCCCCGTTAATTCCCCACTTATGACAGCCCTATCATCCCCATCACAACAAGATGAACGATAGGACACATTGGGAAATATTATCTTCCTCCTGCAGAAAGACATTGCAAGTCCCAGATGTATTTAAGTCGTTTGCCAACACCCCCCCCCTCCCCCCCTCCCCAAATAAAAGAGAAAAATCTAATGCAGGATTAGTGAGAAGCGCTTCCCAGAGCCACCGCTGCATCCAGCTCCCCCGCAGCACATGGCCACAGCTCTATGGAAATACTGGAGCAAGCAGTGGGCTGCAACAGCCACCCACATGGCTGCTGTCAAGAAACGTCACGCATCTTTCCATTTTCCCAACTGTACGTTAAGAAAGTCCCTGTTTGGCCCATGGCAATAACCAGACTGTGCAAGAGGGAGCCATCTTCCCTCCGTCGCTTCTAAGATGGGAGTTTCTTAAAGCTGATCCTGAGCTCTCTAGATCTGGAAATGCCTTGTGCTCATGCACAGCCTTGCTGTGGTGGACTGGGGTAAAGAATAATCCCAGATGGTGCGAGGCTCTGCTTTGTATCTGTGAATATAGCACAGCATCCAAGCTCGTGCCTTCCTCAGTGCAGGCACTGGAGGTCAAAGGGAAGGGAAGACTTCTGGCAGATGTATCACAGCTATGGATTATATTAAGGGAGACCATCAGCTGTTGGAAACAGGGATCTATTTCAACGGCACTGCGCTGTTTTACACCTCAGACATGTCAGTTATACATGTACACAGCATAAACGGTGGATTAAAAATCACTAGGGTATTGATTTTCATGTTCCAGGCCATAAAAACCATCTGGGATGGGAATTAATATCTCCCAGCCTCACTGATGTCAGTGCGTGGAGGACGGAGCAAGGCCTGCCACAGCCCTGGGCACTGATGGGCAGCATTCCCAGGCACTGCTGTGACGTGGAGCAGCCACCAGACGGCTGCAAACTTTGGGGAAGAAAAAACACCACTCAAATTAGGTCTGCATGAGGTTTAGCAGTGAGACACCCCAGCACGCACAGCACAAATCCACCTCGCTGTCAAACTCACGGGCTTCAGAAATGGAAGTCCTGCAGCAGGAGACAGGCAGAGAGATACCAGGGCTTCCACATGCTGGCAAGCAAGTGTCAAATAGAGAGATAAAAAATGGAATATGCAAATAGTTGTCATCAGCTACAGGCAACCAGCCGTGCTGACGCCTGTGCTGCAGTTCTGCTCAACTTCCAAAGTCGTTTTCTCGAGTCTCTCATTTTCTTTCTGCAATTACCTTTTCTTCCTAACAATCAGGTACTTGCAAACAAGCACCCAGAGGAAGAGCTGCGCTAAACGCAGGACGGTAATAAGAGGAATCTCTTGTTAAAACAGGACATCACTCCTCAGATAGGCACAATGCCACCAAGAATGTTTGTAGCGCAGCAACACAGGATTACAGAGAACCACATTTTGCTCTCCAGATCGTCACCACAGTGCCAGGCAGAACCCCAGCGTGCGTGCACTGCTTTATTGCCCAATACTCCAGCAACACCTTCTCTCTGGACACGCACACTGACCTGTTTCAGAAGCCTTGAAGTTGTACACCATTACAATTAAGGACAATTCCGTTAGGGGGATTTGGGTAGAGACGTGCATTTTATGCGCAGGTCTGAAGTGCTGCCCCTCCAGATGGGGTTTCCTTGCATTGCCAGCTAGGAGGGTTTTGCTGAGCGTTATTTTAACAGCAAACCTGCTGCAAACGGAAGGCTGCGTCTCTGTTGCAAAGCGTGCAGCACCTCCTGCAGCACAGGACACAGCTTGCAGCCTGCGTGCACCAGCACTGCACCGAGCACTGATGCAAGCACCGCAGCACACGCGATCCTAGCACAATAGAAGCCACTTCGCTTGAGAAACGCATTCTCTGCTGGTTTTCTTTCTTTTTCAGAAGCAGGAACTTAATTACAGGTCTTGAAAGCCTTTGTGAGTGCTAAACTCCCATTCCCGTTAACAGAAGCAGAGTCGGAGGTATTTGCCTCCAGGGGGTAACCACGGGGAGAGGAGAGCTGGGAAGTCCCAGGCGCTGCAGATAAAGACAACGGGAGCAGTCTCTGTACCCGGCAGGGAACTTTCCTGCCTCTTTCAGACAGGACTCTGCCTCTGGGAGCTCCCTTTGTGGCTTCACAGACAGAAGCGGAGGCTCCGCTGGTCGCTCCCGGATTAAAAGAGCTCTGTTGCCTCCTGGAGACACTGGAACAGTTTCTAAATACAACTGCCTCCCTCTGTCACATCTCTCTTCTGCTTCAAAACAGGCAGAGCATCACCGCCCCATGCTGCTCCAGGCACCCACCCAAATGCTGAGCACGTGGATTGCAAAGGAGAGGGGTTGGAGAGCCCAAAACGCAACCCTGAGATATTAATACAAGGAATCGCTCGCTGATAACTTTCATTATTTCCATGTTATTGTAATTTCATGCAAACTTCTCCTCGCTGACTGCCACTACACTTGTTCAGAGCTGGATCTGCCCCCCAGCAACACTAATAATGGCTTCCGGATCATTTTTATTCATTTTGTGTGTTTCACTCACAGTACTTCATGTGACTTATGTATCCCCTGAAGCTCATATTTCTCTTTGAATTGCAGGGCAAGCCGTGGGTTTTAACATTCTGACTGCACATGCATTCTCCTCTCCCTCAAAATGAAAGATCATTTGAACTTTGAATTGCATTAGCATGACATTTTTCTACTAAATTACCCTGGCTGAAAAGCAACAACCCCCTTTTAACTCCGTTACACCAGCATCTAAACACCGGGGGCAACGCACAGAGGGAGGGAAGAGGTCTGAGGCACAGGGGAAAGGTTTGGCATCCTCACCTCAGGAGAGGCAAAGGCCATCTGTGAGCCCTCCAGATCCGAGCCAGGCTTTGCTTGATCCTTATCCAGGACAGGCTTGGAGCACTGAGGTCTGAGCATCGCTCACTGACTGATCAGCAGCTCCAGCTCCGTGCAGCTGGGATGGCTTCATGCCCGCTGCCCGGCTCCTACAGACCTCAGACACCCCTCATGTGATCTCCTGCTGGATGGCAAACTGCAAGCACCACCAACGTGCTGAGACTCAACGCTAAATGCCCACTGCTTGGGCTGCAGCTCTTGGGTGACGGGACGCCAAGTCCTTCTCAGAGACCTCTACACACCTAGGAACCAGGACAAGAGCCACACGATCTAATCCATACCAGAAGTTGCACTCATTCAAGACAACCACGTGGCATCAACAGGTAACCAATGCTCACCAACGCAGAGGGCACCTCGGTGGGCTCACACTGTTCTATCCCCATCCTTCAGTGGTTGGATCCAGTGACACAAGCACTTGACCACCACGTTTTGCACCAGGAGACATCTCCACACCCAGACTGTCTCCTTTCAGATGGATCTCCCGGCTTTGCAGACCTCTGCCTCTCACATTTACAGGCAATGCATTTCCATCTGAAGAGGAATTTAAAAACTATTAGTCAGGGAACACAGGAGATAGTAACTATAGCAATGCATCAATCACAGCATGGTAATTACACACCACCGAGTTGCCTGTAAAAGCTGGTCTACCTGGCAGAAAATGGCAGTAATCAGCCTATTGGCAGCAGACAATACAGCATCATTTGTAATTCTTATGGCTGCATGTTCCTCATTTCACAGGGGCTGGATGCTAATCAATGAGTTGCCATGGTTACCCGACATCCCCAGCCATCAATACACAATGAGATGCAAGGAAATTAGAGGGGCTTTGAGTCACTGCTGCTGGGGCACCTGGCTGGCTGCAGGCTCCCCTCTGTGCCACGCATACAGGTTGGCAACTCAGAGCTTGGGCAGATGGATGAACCCTGGTCCTGGCTGCTATATAGTGAGCACAGCAGCAGGGAGCCAACTGGGAACAGCACAACCATTGCTCAGTGGAGAGGTGCCCTAGAAGAGAGCGAGGGGTTGCAAAGACACAGAGAGAGGACAAAACATGGCCTTCAACTTGCCTATACAGACAGGCTAGAGCTGGAAAATCAATGAATAGGGAATAAATGGTGTTCTGAAGGTCTCACAAGGAACCACAGTAGCAGGCAGCCCATAGCCTTCGTAACGCAATGGAAAGAATAGCAGGAACAGCAAAGCAGCAAGGTCCCAGGCTACAAGTGAGGATCTGCCCAAATGCAAAAACTGTGGGCGCAGAAATAAAGGAAAGAAGCTGCTTACCATCAGAAGGCCACAGGTACACAGGCAGCTCCAGCAAGAACCCCTTGCCTCCACTGCCAACCCTTAAATGAGGGCTGGGAAGGGGTGGATCCTGGCTCCAGCCCTTCTGGTCACTCAGTGCATTGCATTGCATGCAGCTGAGCTCCCATGGGTTGGCCCTGCCTTCCCACCAGGTGCTCCATCACTGCTTCAAGCCATGACTCAGCAGTTCGGCTCCAGCCTTGCTCAGGTCAGAAATAAGACCTACCCCAACATTACAGGTGTGTCATCCCAGGCAGGCTCGTATTCCCAGGAATAGCGAGGCTTTCGGCTAATAACCTAATTACTTTAATATGCAGCAATATTAAAAGAAGGAAAATGACACTTGGAAGTTTGCAAAATGCAAGCCTAGTTATGAATCAATTTCCCAGACTGTTCTCATTAAAGTAATTAAATTACCTGTTGCGTGCTGGAATCTCCTGGGAAAACATTACTGTATTTCCTCAGGGGGGTTTGGGGGTGGGACCACAGCATCAACACGCGCCCAGGGTGGCTCCGGAGAGCACAGAGCGACGCCCAGAGCAGTTCGCAGACATTGAGTGCTTTTTCCCCTCCGCCATGGTTTTAGGATTGATGCTCTCCTCTTATGTGCCATCACTTCTCATCTAAATTGAAGGACGAGATCCACGAAGCTGCTGACCACCACGAGAAAAGCAAGCAGAGCCCCTTGCCGGGTCCTGTTGCTTTATCACCTCCCCACCCCCGACCCCCGGCCTAATTATTCACATGCAAAACGCGTGAGAGCTCCGTCTATTAGCGGTGCGGCTCTTTTGGCACCGCACGAGGATGTCGGTGTGCAATAACAGGGAGCAAACACATCTCGGTATGCGTGAGGAGCAGGATTACAACCCACTCAAGGCTTTGGCCGTCCTCACCTCTCAGCCAACCCCTCCACCGCGTGGCTCTGCCCTCCGGGTGCTGCGAACGAGGGTTTGGCTTCGGCAGAACCACTCGGGCTGCTCAGAGTTGGAGAAGGACTTTCTTCTCTCCCTCCGCCCTCATGGAAATGTAGGTCCCAGATCCTGAAAACCCTACAGAAATCAGAGCAAAATGGAACAGCACAAACTTTTGGGGTCCAGGCGGCAGCCCGGCTCCTGGTCGCCCAGCACTCTGTTACTTCACTCTTAGTACAGAAGCACTTCTCCCTGCCTGAAGCGCTTCCCCTCCTGTCCGTCCCCCAGGATCACCCCTGCATTCGCAGAGCTCACCTTCCCTCCTACATCTGGACAGGAAGCGACTTTTTCCTTACTCTTACGATTTTGTTTTGCTGTTATTCTTTGAGAGGGAGAATTAAAGCGGCTGCCACCGAGGACGTTTGCAAACAGCACCAGCAGCCTCTTGTGGGCACGGCGAGTCCTGCAGACCGGAGCGCTGGGATGCTGCGGAGCTGTTTGCTCTCTCGCAGACGAGCAGGGAAAGGCATTCAACAGTGCAACCCACCCTTCCCATCTAAGGGCACCACCACACAGCTGCCCAGATCTGATTAGCAAACTAACAAAATCAACCAGCAATGACCTGACAAAATTACCTTGTGACTAAGCAATTAAGCCAGCTCCCAACGAGCTTCATCCCCACTTCGTTGCCACAGCTGAGTGCTGATTTAAGCCACTCAGTGCTGATAAGCCAGGCTGTCTTCTCAGCGATCCTATTTTCTCCTCCGGTGTCTCTGCTGCAGCACAGCACGGCCAAGATGTTATCTCACAGCAAAGGGCTGCTGAAACCAGAAGCAGCTCAGCCGGCTCCCACCTCACCTGGGACTTACTCAGAGCACTGCCTTTAATTTGCTTCCACTCATTAAGCACAGATACAGGAAGAGATGGCCCACAAGTGCATTAAGGACCAAGTAGATGTGAAAGGGGGTAAAATAGCTTGCTAAGAAGATCCAGATCCAAGGAGCGGGCCAAAAACAGCACTGCACACTCATGGCCCGGTTTTTTGGGGGCATCACCCAACTCTGCAGAGCAGCTTTCACCCATTGCTGCTGTGCAGTGCTGGTCAGCTGCTGTCTCCCCACCCAGGCTTGGTGCCAATCAGCCTGGAGCTGATTCAAACTGTTCTGGAGTGAAGGCAGAAAGGAATGCTGTTTTGGGTCTTGCTCTGATTTAGCAAAACCAGTTTGTATTGGTGTTTATGCAGAGCCTGCTCTGATAAATCTCCAGATTACCACCTGTGTTTATAAGTGTTTTAAATTGGTTTAAGGGATTCTGCTTTGCAACAGCAGAGCCACAGCAGTAATTCACACTGGGGACAAATAGACAAGTGCTGGAGGAGGGCTCTAGTCACTCAAACTGATTTCAGGTGTGCTGCTCCAAAAACTCAACGTGGGGAGGTTCTCACCCCGAATCCCCCAGATGTCCCCGTGAGCCTTTCAGCCCAGTTTAAGCATCTGATATTTGAGCTGGGATAAAAGCTTGTTATGAATGCTCTTCTCAAAGCCCAGCAGCAGCAGCAGCAGCAGCAGCAATAGCAATGCTCCTTGTTTTCTGTGCACTTGCAGTGGATGCACCACAAACGCATGTGGAGTTGGGGTTAAGCAATGCCCACAAAGTGCTGTGAGCCCCCCAGGAGCCTCAGCATAGGATGTGGTGTCCACGGGTGCAGGAAAGGACAAATGTGGTTGTTTTTTTTCTGGGGGGGGGGGGGGGAGGGGCGTGTGTTGAATTAACAGTTCACAGTTCCCCTTTGGGTGATCTCTGCTGTTACCTCATCTCTGCTCAGATCTGAGCACTCCTGAACTCCGTGCTGGAGCAGAGACAGGAGCTGAGTAACAGTGCCAAAAAAAAAAAACAACCCCAAACCCAACAAAAAGCTTCCCTAAAGATACTTCCTGGCAGCAATTCCCTCCATCACATGGGGAGACAACACTGCATCCCCCAACCCAAAACTCAGCATTCCATTTTGGAGCAGAGCAGCCCCATCCCCACGTAATGCTGCCCCCCACCCCCCCATCTGCCCCCTGGCAGCCCCCACCCCCAGCCATCCTCCTGCAGAGGGTCCACGTCCTCCGTCGGCTCCTCCCATCTTGTCCCTGTGAGGTGCTGAGCTGCAATAACCACAACCCTGGCACCCCATAAAAGCAAGCAGAGAGATGCATGTGATCATTATGCAAAGGGCTCGCTCCTTTATGGGATTTGGATTATGGTTTGTAACAGACAGAGCTTAACAGCGGAGCGCATTCGGTTTTATGGGCGCCATAAAGACGAGCGGCCTCGCACCTGGGAGAGAGCAAAATAAACTGGGCAGAAGCAGCAGGAGGGCATTGCAGCCCCACAGCAGGGCAAGGGGTGCCAGGAAAACCCAAAAGCCAGGATCCCAAAGCCAGGATCCCAAAGCCAAGGGTCCCAAAGCCAAGGGTCCCAAAGCCAAGGGTCACACCCAAGGCCCAGTGCTGCAGGAGATCTGCAAGCATCATGCCAGGAGGAGCACTCCCCAGGTGTCTGTAAGGCTGGGGGCTGAGCAGGAGGGTGACACGGTGTCAGGCCTGGTTGCAAATCTCTTTTATTGTGGTAATTGCCAATGCTCCCACTGCCGTGAAAATCAAATTACGCGGCGCAGAGATAAGGGTCAGTCCCACGCCGAGGGAGGAAGGGGTGGTGGGGTGAGGGTGTGTGGCAGCTGCTTATCACAGGGATGCAGAAAGGATGGAAAATACAAGCAGAGCAGCTGGGGGTGAGGTGACTTTTGCATTGCTTGTCGGGAAAACGAAAAAGACCTGGGGATGATCAGTATCTCATTGCCATGCTCGAGCTCTTTTGCTCCCTCCAAGACAAACGTTACCCACAGCCCGTCCTCAATCCCAGCCTTGTCCCTCCTCCCCTTGGCCTGGAAGAGGTTTGATAAATATTTAAGCAAAATGCTTCCAGAGTGGTGCGTGCTACGACACCAAGCACTGTAACCACGATGAACAGGGACAGACAGCACCGTGCTGCTCCGCTTGCACAGATGCCCTTTGCAGCCACTCTGTCCTCAGCTGGGCTGATCATTGCTGCTTTGCCCTGGGAATTTTTAATTGAAACAGCCCCTTGGAAAAACAGCCCATATGTCTGCTGCTCCGGAGAGCAGCCGGCTGCTGGCAGGAGCTGCTCAGTGATACCCCGTGGGAGAAGTCAGCTCCGTGAGCAGGATTTGCAAACACAACACCACGCTGTGCCACGCTGCTGCCTGGCAGCCCCGACCCCACTGTAGCTTCTCTCATCCTCAGCCCCTGGAGAAAATGGGAAACAAACCCAAACAACACCTCCCTTCTCGTTTCCTTCCCTCTGTCTCCTGGAGACGGCCCAGGCAGCCCTTGGTGTTTTTAGGATGGAGCAAAGGAGCGTGGAGTTGCTCCCTCTTTACTCCCCTTTACTCTCCTTTTGTTCCCTTTTGCTCCCTTTGCTCCCATCCCCAATGCATGAGGTTGCACAGAACTCCGCTCCCCACAAAGCCCTCAGCACAAGCAGAGCATCCTCTGATCAGAGGCAATCTGCTTGGGAAAGGCACAGGGAGCCCCAGAGCCACACTCTGAAGGGTGATGTAACCACGTTTTCCTCCTCAAAGCTCCAGGATGAATTATTTAGACGAGCAGCGCAGCAGCCCTGCTGAATTATTGAGGGGGGATTTGGGTTTGGAGGCTGATGAAGCAGAAGCAAACGAAGCTGAGCACTGTGCTGAATAGTCCCGAGAGGAAGCTGGGTCTTTTTTTTCTTCTTATACGCCCCACGCTCAGTACAAAATCTTGAGGACTAGAAACTTTGTTTGCTTTCAGAGCCCCTGCAGTGAAACAGTGCTTAGGAGGAATCCCTATTGCATGAGACCTGGGCTGGGAAAGCAGGACCTGGTGGTGTGACTGGCGCAGATCCTCAGATTAACACCACAGATCAATACTGAGAGCCACGCAATGACATATCGCTGTTTTGCAACATTGCCGGGCAGGGAGAAGCTGCTTTGTTTAACTGCAAAAGTAAACTTTGCTTTGAGGCTCTGGGGACGTGGTCTGGGCTTGTCTATGTTTTAGCATCGAGCAAAGGAAGAGGCTGCGGAGAGACCAAGGAGCAGAGAAATGGATGAGCTCTTATCATTAATTTTAATGGGAAAGGAGCGGATGAATCCCAGAAGTGGGAGAGGAAATTTCAGGCTGCCTTTATGAGCTCTGGTGTGATACCATTTTCTCATGACCTTTGGTCTGTTTGTTACTGCTAAACTGCCTGGGAGCGAAACCCTGGAGCACAACGCGGTGGGATCGGGGTCTGAATGGGGATGGGGTTGAATCTCAGCCTTCATCTCCCCCAGTGAGACCACTGCTGGGCTGGGAGAGCCGTGCCAAGCTTAGTGCTCAGCGCAGCTTCCGTTGGGAGTGCTGAGTGTGGTCCTTGCCCTTCCTGTGCTGCCCAGGTTGGGTTCCTGCACCACTGCTCAAAAACCACAAAATGAAGCCCCTCTGGAGCACCACGTGGGTTCAGTTCCTTTTCCCATCCTTGCTTCCAGTATTGCTTCCTAGGTCTGCAGGGAGAAAAGCCATTAAATACACCTACTCCTTGCTTTTAGTGCTGATCTTATTCTCTTGTAATTCCCTTCAATTGGCACGAGCTTTTTTATTACATTATGCCTAATTTCAATGGATTTGTAAATAATCTGTTAGCAAAAAAAAAAAAAAAAAAAAAAAAAAGGAAAACAATCCCCACTTTATGATTACTGCTTATCTTTCAACCTAAATACAAAGGAAATAGGACTCGTATTCAATCTACAAAACCACTTAGAGCTGTGCCAGGGCAAGTATGCAGGAGGGTGATCAGCAGCATCTGCCCAAGCAGTGGCTGGGAGTGCCAATGAGTCCTGCAATGAACCCTGCAATGAGGTCTGCAATGAGCCCTGCAATGAGCCCTGCAATGAGGTCTGTCATGCAGTGATCCATGCAATGAGCCCTGCAATGAGCCCTACAGTGACCCATGCAATGAGCCCTGCAATGATCCATGCAATGAGCCCTGCAATATTCCATGCAATGAGCCCTGCAATATTCCATGCAATGATCCATGCAATGAGTCCTGCAATGATCCATGAAATGAGCCCTGCAGTGAGTCCTGCAATGATCCATGCAATGATCCATGCAATGAGCCCTACAATGACCCATGCAATGAGCCCTGCAATGAGACCTGCAATGAGTCCTGCAGTGATCCATTCAATGACCCATGGAATGAGCCCTGCAGTGAGTCCTGCAATGATCCATGCAATTGAGCCCTACAATGACCCATGGAATGAGCCCTGAAATGAGACCTGCAATGAGTCCTGCAGTGATCCATGCAATGATCCATGCAATGAGCCCTGCTCCACGAGTGCCCTTTGCTGCTCTTCCCTGGGCTGCCTCTTGCTGGGAAAGCTTCCGTGTGGCTGAGAGGTGAGGTATCCCCACGAGTCAGACTCGTTTGAGGGGGTGAGAGCGCAGCAGCTGGGACAAGTGGTGGCTTGTGCAGGACGGATGGGTCAGGGAGGGCAATTTACAGCCCAGGAAGAGCTGCTGCAAATGGGGCTGCCACGCCGGGGGGACAGCAAGGCGACACAACATCCCCCCTCCAGCATAAGGGCTGCACACCGAGCTCCATCACTGCACGATCTGCCCCAGGTCAGGATGATTTCTGAAAAGCTGCAGACACAACCGCTGCCCCATCTGGTACAGATAACTTCTTGGCTTTGCTGCCTTGTTTTGTTATGACTTACTGTAGAAACACGAAGCCCCGTTCGAACAAAAAATGGATCGTAATTCTTTTTTATGCCTTTTCCCCTTGACTGAAACCCTGTTAAATCATTCCTCCGCACTCACGGGAATACACTTTTCTTCTTCTCTTTCTTCCCTGTCTCCTTCTCCTTCTTCTTCCTCTCTCCAATTTCTCGCTCCTAAAATAGCAAATTCCAGCTGACTGCTTTCAAGGCAACGAGGCGCCCGCGGGATTGTGGGAGCGTTGCTCAAATCAGCAGAGAAACTAACGAAGCTGCCAGGAAACAATATTAAAAAAAAAAAACAACAAAAAGACGGGGGGTGGGGGGTGGGGGGTGGATCTCGTCTGCCATAAATCAAAGTGCTGCGGTCTGAGCCGAGCTGAGCCCTCATTGCTGCTCTGCTCCACCCCAATGCTGCACCTCTCCAACACCTGAGCACGGGGCAGGGCTGGGGCAGAGCTCGCCTCTCCGGTTTGCAGTGCTTGCAGCGTGTGAGCAGGGGCTGAGCAAAACCCTGGCACACGGCCTGGGCTGTCCTTGAGCTGTGCCAAAGGCAGCGCCAGGAGTCTGCTCCCATGGGATGCTGTGGGCAGATGGGAGCACAGTGAGCAACCACTTTGGGACTGACTTTGTCCCTGGCCATGAGGCTTTAGCGATGTGCTGGCATGCTTTCTGTTTCCCCCAACACATTTCTCGTGTTGACACGGGGTTGGGGACATGAGGGTTGTTGTTCCCTCTTGCAGCGCTGGAGCAGCCTTGCTCGCTGCACACCTGGATGAGATGCAGCCATGCAGCTCCATGCGTGGGGCAAGTCCTGATGTGCTGCCAGTCAGTGTGTGCATTCCTGAGTGCTGCGTCAGGCTGAGGCAAGGCCAGCAGGCAGGAAAGCTGCCCGGGGTGGGATGAGATGAGAGACCCAGGGAGCAAGGAGGAGGCAAACAGAGCTATCCAGGGAAAACAGAGAAGGGGGATGTGGGAATGCAACCATGCCTGCAGCACAGCTCTGGCCACAGTGGAAGAAATCAGCGCTGGAGAAATCCTCAGGGAGGAGATTTAGCACAGCTACTCAGAATTTTTTCTTTAGAGCATCCCTCCCCACCATCCAGCATGAAAGAGGAGGCCAGGAGGTCTCAAGGGCCTGATTCCAAGGTCTGCCCCATGGCACAGTAATTCCCAGCCCTCTGCCTGTGCTGACCTCAACTTGCTGTGTTTGGGGCAGTTTTGCTGCCTGAAAGTCAGGTTGGGCACAGATCCCTGCTGGGCCCAGCAGTGCAGGAGCCAGAGTGGCCGTGGTGTACATGTTGCAGCTCAGCTCCTCATGTCCTGCATTTATTTGCCTTTCCACCCAGTAAACGCATGCAGATGGGCATGTATGAACCTTTATGGAGGGGGTTGTTTGCAGAGCCAAAGCCACTTCACTGAGCATCGGGCTGAGCAAGGGGAGGCTGCTCTGATGCTGCCGGGCAGCTTGGCCGGCCCTGAGCCTGTTGGAGCTGGTGCAGATCTGCAGGTAATGTGCCTGAGTTTCCCCTCCCAACTCTTAGGCAGCTCTGGCCATGGTCCCACAGCTCAGTTCCCCGTGTCGGAGGGTTGGGAATGTGGCTGGGGAATGGTTTGATTCAGGCCGGGAGAAAGCGGAGTCTGACCTCCCAGCCCCTGCCCTGAATGAGGTCGAGCAGAGCTGCACCCCCCTGCTGCCGGCTGCTGCTCGGAGCTCCGAGCTCTCCCCATGCTGAGCTCTCAGAGGCACCGACGGTGCCAGGCGCTCAACCCGAGCACCTCTTGTCCTCCTTTAACCCCCTCCTCGCCCCAAGTCTGGGAAGCAAAGCTTCTCTCTCCCGAACACCCTGTGCCGGCCGTGGGGCGGGGGGAGGTGGGGGCACGGCCGGGACACAAAGGCCGGGGGCTGCAGCGGGGCGGGCCGATGCGCGGGGCTCCGGGCTCCTCCTCCTCCTCCGCCGCCTCCGAGCGGGGATGCTGCTGCCGGGCACGCACCGGGAGCCCCGCGGAGCGCTGCGGGCTGCGGCCACCCGAGGTAGGAACCCATCGGGGCCGGTGGTGTTGGCGGGGGGACCGGGAGCCGCCGGGGGACGGGGAGCTTCGGGACGAGGGGCGGAACGAAGCGGAGGGGTTTGAAGCGCGGGGGCAGCGGGCGACCAGGGACGGCAGCGAGCACAGCTCCCAGCCGTGAGCTTCGGGGTTCGGCTACCCCCACGCCCGCGGGGGTGCTGAGGTTGTCCCCGGCCCCGTAACGCGAGCGCGGCCCCGGCTGCGCGCACCCCTCCGCGGCTGCGGTGTTCGGCTCTGCTCCATCTCTTCCATCCGAAGTGCGGCAAACTTCAAGGAGAGGGGGAACTGTGCGTGCTCGGCACCTCCGGTCGGGCTGCTGGTCGTTGTACAGCCGTTTGGGAAACGTACAGATGGATGTCCATCTGCCTTTGGTTTGCTGTGAGCACCGTGCCGCTCTCGCGTCGGAAATTATTTGCTGGGAGAGCGTGGGGAGAGCGGGTGGGCGGCGTGGGTGCAGAGGGCTGCTGTGCGGGAGGCTGCGGTTTGTGCAGGTTCCTCCGTGTGCGGGAGCTGATGGTGTCAGGATGCTGAACGGCAAGCCTGCAGCTGGGCTCTGCCGGTCGTGTGTCAGCCTTTCCTTGTGCCGGTGCTGTCCTCTGTGTGTGTGTGTGCGTGTGTGTGTGTGCACGTAAATGCACGGGAGAGGTCACGGCTGAGCAGAGGATGCAGAGTTCTCAGATCCTGGAAAGCCAGGGATTCATCTCTGCCCATAGAAGCAGAGCTTGGGCATTGTTGCTGTGGCTGTGGTGGGAGTCAGCTTGGGTCTTCCCTTCTCACCAGCTCCACAGAGCCTCACAGGGACAGCGTTCAGCCCCAGCACTGCACTCCCATCTTCCCTGGGAGTTTGCACCCGGCTGTCTCCAAAGGGCGGGATACCCACAAGTACTCTCCTTCTCCTGGTTCAGGAGCATTTATCTGCTCATTGGTGCAGCTCCCAGTGGGTCCAACACACATCTGTTGGCCCAGGGATGTGGAGGAGCCCCAACCTGTACCCCCTATCTCTGACCTCCCCCAGTACACCCCAGCTCCATCTGCATCACTGATGCTGGGCACTCTGTATTTGTTTTCCTGTTGTCCCCTTTGGCTGACCCCCCAGCAGTGCCGTGCCCCAGGCACCTCCTCCCCACTGCACACCAGTCTGAAGGCCTTTTGGCACTGACAAGTGAGCTGAGACCTGGGAACTCAGCGCAGGGAGCAGCACCTGACCCATTTTCCTGAGCAGGCTCGTGTTCACGCAGCAGTTCCTATGGTTGTCCAGATTCCTCCGGAGAGCTTGTTTTCCTCCTTGAAGGCTGCAGCAAGTGCAACACGAGCAGGAAACAAAGTCTCTGCTATCAGTCTCACTGATAGCATCGCTCCAGACGCCGACGAACCTTCCCTTTTGAAATAATCAGCACGACAGCCTGCCTGGCTGCCTGCCCCCAGCCTCCCCCGCCAGCTGCGCTCACGGCCACGGGCTCACACCTCCATCCAGCCCAGGACCCGCAAAGCCCCCCGTGCCATTAATCACCGGGGCCATTAATCAGAGGGACAAAGAATTACAAGCGCAAAAAACCATCGGCGCAAGCAATCAGCGGAGGGGGCAATTAATGGCAGCTGCAAAAGTGAGCTCCGGAGCACAATTGGGCGCTGCGGGGGATGCTCGTGGCTCCCACTGGGCTCTGTGTGCCCCCAGCTGTGCCTCTATTGACCCCCTCCTCCTGGCACCAGGGCTGCTAAATCAGTCCTGAGCCATTCCTTCCACCCACCCCTTAGTCACTCTTCCTTGGCACTGCGGAGAGGTGGGAGGCGAATGAATTTGAGGCTCGGGGAAAGATTTCAAGAAAAGGGATGGGTGTAAAGGACCAACAGGCAGAGCAGGCAGCCCATACAGACAAGGGCAGAGCCGGCCCCAAGCAGAGGGACATGTGAAAGGGACACCAGCAGGTGCTGCGATGCAGGCTGGGGCACCCCAGAGCTTCTGTCCCATCTCGTCCCTCCTCACTCCGATGCTATCATTCACCCTCAATCGCTGTTTTCCCCTCCTGAAAGCCTTTATTTGCTGCAGGCAGGTACAGTCATGCTCAGCACACACTCAGGTGAGGCATCTGAGGCATGCGGGAGGTGGGCAGCCGCCAAGCAGGCTCTGTGCAACCAGGAGCAGAAGGCTGGAGCAGCTCCCCACCCTCTTTGGGACCATTCAAAAACCCATCCCTACATGCAGCAGTGAGAGCTCCCAGTACCCCCCCCCACACACACACAACACCCCAAAATACTGCGTGGATAAGTGTGACAATAGCACTGCTGCAGCAAACTGCTGCTGAAGCCCCTGAATGCCGCGTGCACTGATAAATAGTTCTGCTGGAGGTGCTGAAACCCCTCTGCCCAATTCCGGGGGCTGTGAGTTGCTGCAGGGGTGCAGGCAGGCGGCAGTGGGCAGGAGCAACGTGGGTGGTTGCTGTTGGGAATGAGTTAAAAATAGCAGGGAATGCACGAAGGTTTGGCACGTGGGTCACAGAGGATTTCCTGCAGGGGCTGTTTGCCAAGCGTTGGGTGTTTGGGAGCGGTGTTAAGAAAAGGGCCCCCTAGAGCAGGAAGGCTGGGTGGGTTGCTTCTGGAAGTGCTGGGTGCGTGCATGCGTGGCCACTGCTTTGTTAGGGAGGGGAAAAAACGGGAGCAAGGGGCACTCTGTTGCACAGGCAGAGCTGGGATGCTGTCCCTGCACTCTGCAGCTGGGAGCTCAGGGCAGCAGCGCTGTGTTCAGTCCTTCCTCTTCCTCCTGCAAAGTTCTCCTCTTGAGCTAAAAGCAACCTCTGTTATCCTATTGCAAGGCCTCTGCAAAGCAGCTCCTTCCAGCAGAGGGTAGCAATGCATGAGCATGCTGTCCTCCTGGGGATAAAGGGGTTTTTAATTATTTCTTAGGGATCCTCACCTTTGGAGCAGGCATCTCCCTTCCACCAAGCAACGGCATTTTGTTGAGGCTTCCTGCATGCAGAAGGGAGAAATGCATCCACTTCCAATCCTGCAGAAGCAAAGAGAACGGTGTCAGAGGGAAAGTTGGAAGGCGTAACTCAATATTTAATTGCCTTGTAGCAAAACATCAGCCATAACAGCAGCAAAAGGCAGAGCTGTATCACAGAAATGCCCCTCTGAAATGCAAGCGGCTGTGTTTATTTCTTTTTTAACAATTAAACGCCGTCTCCATCAGCCACTTGTGGATGATCTTATTTAAAGGTTAATTGAATATTCCCTGCAACTTTGATGTGCATTTCTCTTTGGAGGGAACTGCTCCATTTGGCAGCCAGGCATTAAAGGGGTGGAATGCGCAATGGGCCAATTCGGGGGAAAAAAAAAGAGGAGGAGGGAAATAGGAAGCGAGAAATGAATTTGCCTTTTCTTTTCCCTTCTGTGGCTGCTGCACCGAGGCGGTTGAGCAGAGCAGGGATGGGGGAATGTAATGCTCTGGAAAGCAAAAGGAGCTGAAGGAGATGAGCAGACAGCGGCAGCACGGCAGATGCTCTGCACGGCAGGGACGGAGCCTGGCTTGTTGTCAGCAGGCAGAAGTTGCCTTTTCTCAGCTCCCTCTTGGCTGAGCACTGCGCGGGGTACAAAAATACCCAGAATGAGAGAAATCACAGCACAACTGGTACTGCAGACAGGGAAGGATGGTGCAGAAGGAGTGAGCGGCTTTGCTCTGAAGCTTGGGTGCCAGGAAGCCAACGTGGGCTTAACACAGAGTGCCTTGGTTTGGTGGCAGACAGGAAGTCCTACCTTAGAGAAATTCTTTCCCTGATACTCAGCCTCCTTGCTAAGCTCAGGGCTTGAGAGTGCACAGCTATCCAGGCCAGTTATTTCCCCTCCCAGCACTTCGCAGAGCACTCAGAGAACATGGATTTGCTTTTGTAGCCCCAAAAGGCACACAAAAGCCCATGGGAGGGGAAGGGGCAGCAGCATGAAGGCAATGAAGGCTCCTGGCTGCTCCTCTGCCTGCTGGGGTGGGGGTAGGCAAGAAGAGCACTGCAGATGGAGCCTGGTCTCCATGGCAGCCCGCAGCTCCAGTTCTAAATTTTTCCCTGTCCATGGAGAGGATGCTTCTCCTCCGTGTGCTCTGGGGGGGCTGCAGCAGAAAAAGCCTCAGTTTGAGGGTCTTTTTTTGGCAGTTTAAGGGAATGGAAGAAACCCTTGGTGCTCCCACCTTGGCAGAACCCAGAGGGCAACAGACACCCCATCACTCATTCACGCTGTACCCATGACTGGGGGGCAGAGGAAGATGCATGCAAAGCCCATGGAACAGAAAGCCGTGAGGAACCGTATTTAGGGCACATCTCTGGTTACGTGAAGCTTTTGCTATTTCTGGCTGCATCCTTTGCATCAATGAGATCCTGGAAAAAAAGCTCGCGGAAGACGTGTGGGACAGACACTGTGCTGAGCTGTGGGGATGGAAGGACAGCATTCTGCACATCCCAACCACGCTCGGGGGCACCTGCCAGGCGAGGCAGCCCCTTGCCAGCCCCCTTTTTTTGGGTGCCCACCCCCCTCCATCCTCACACCCTGACAGATTGTGTTTTACAGGGTCGGAAATAGATGCGCGAGAAGGGGCCTCGCAGATCCCAAGTGAAAGCCATGCTCAGCTGTCACCCACCCCAGCACCAGCTGCCGGCCCCAGACGGTTCCCAAAATAAGCAGCCCACAGCTCCCAGGCACGGCACGGCCGCTTCCCACCTGCCAACCCCTCAGGGCCCTCTCAACTCCCATCCTGGGGGTGCAAAACCCCCAGCCCAGAGCTCAATAGAGGAATCCTGGGTGCCACCAGACCTGAGCATTTCTGCATTCCCAATTAGCAGGGCTTTAATTGCAGCGTTCGTTGCTTGTTAGCAGGAAAAGCCAGATGCTCTTAGGAGTGAAGCGAGCTGAAAGGATCTTTCTCCCCACCCAAGGAATATTTAAGTATGTCTCATGCAAACATTTCCTTTGTGCCGGGAACATGACTGTGAGGACATCTGGGTGCTGCTCGGCTGCTGATTCACCAACAAGTGCCAGGGTCCATCCACCATGGGAGCGGGGCAAAGCTGGAGCAGCTCAGGGAGCTCCTGCGTGGCACAGGTGGGGCTCTTTCTGCACAGCCAGGTGAAAGCTGGGAGATAGTCCTCCACCATAAGCTCACACGGCAGTGCTACAGGGCAGTGAGTGCATCTCTGAGCTCGGGGGCCACGAGTGCAGTGTGTTGTAGGGCAGTCCCTTTGGGAACCATCTCCTTTGGGCACCTTCTCCTTCGGGAACCAGCTCCCTGGGCACCAACATCCTTGGGTACCAGAAATGACAGCTTTTCCTCAGTATAACAGCCTGCTGAGGCCATGCAGCACCAAGTGCTCATGGTTTGTCTTGCTCTTAAGTCCCTCTTGGGCTAGAGAGAGACGGAAAGCGTGATCTGTCACTTCTGTAACCCACGTACCTGCTTGTGCTATTAGCGTAGGCGAACTGTCCAGTAAGCATTAGCTGCGGAGAAAGCACACGGCTCTGCAGGAATGCAGACACTTGAAGTCTGGGCTTGGCTGACTTGTGTTTCTGCAGGTTGTGCAATCATCCACAGCAGTGCAGGAGCCTCTCCCTGCCTCCAGCAGGTTTTCTGCACAGGGAAACGCAGCGGCTTCCCCACAGAGGGATCAGACAGAGTGAGAGGAGGCATTGCGCAGCGGGTGTTGAGTCAATATCCTCTCCAGCTCTCTCTGCCAATATGATTCATTGTTAATTCAAGAAATTCCTCTTACCCTGGTACTGGGTTCCCTAATCGTGGCTTAATCCAGGCGCCTCAATGCCACCTACATCATCACACCAACGCCCATTAAGGCCACTTGTGGGCTCACCCCGGGTCAGGACCAGGCTGCACGCTACACAAAGTGCCTGCAGCTCCTTCTGCTCTTCCCAATGCTGATGCTGAATTCTGCAGAAATAAAGAGCACCTGAGACGTTCTGCAGGACCTGGGTGCAAGGAAGCAACACTTGGTGCTGCCAACGAGCCCCAAAGCGGGTCTGGATTTCTTTGTAGTTGTTCAGTGCAACAAACCTTCACCTCCAGGAGCCCAGCTGCCAGGGGACACTGGCACAGCACAGGCTACGGCTGCTGCTCTGGCGTTAAGCCCACCAAACCCTCTGCCAAAGGCACTGCTGGCTCCTCTAACAAGCACCAGTCAGGGGGTGTGAATTCTCCCAGTGTTCATTGAAATAACATTAAGTGTGATGGACTCCTGGGCTATTAGAGTGGATGTAACATGTAATTGAGGCTGGTTATTCTTCATCTGGAGTGTCCCCCTTCACTAATGGCAAATCAGGGCAGAACACATGGTGCGCGCTTTGTGAGCCCCGCTGCAATTCACTCGCTGCCTCCGATCAAAATGATCCCAATGAATGTCAATGAATGAGCAGGGGGACAATGAATTAGAGTGAATGAAAGCCTTGTCGTGGGGCCCTTTGCCAGCACCGAGCCACAATGCAGCACCGCAAGGACAGCGCCTGCCTGGGCGGTGTTGAGTTCATTCCCATTAGTGCGATGAGGGTGAGGATCACGGGGTGGGGGCAAGGTCGGTGCTGCTGATGGGGCTCTCCAGGCCTTATAGCTGCCATTTCCATGGGGACCGAAGTGAGGGGGGTTGGAGGAGCTGGGCATGAGGAGTTGGGTTGGGCATAGGCATGGTATGCTCGCCCCATGGATGCTCGCACACGGACTGTCCATATCCTCAGTCCGGTGTTTGCTAGCACTGAGGATGCCTGAAATCCAAACCATTCAATCCCAGTTTTGATTCCAGATCTCAATCCCAGCCTAGTGAGATTGCTGCTCTCCAAGTTTTGGATTGAGCCGCCTCTTCATTAAGTCGTTAACCAGATGCTGCAGGCAGCACTGCATTGCTTTTCACCATGGAAATGCCCACGTTTTCCCCCTGGGGCCACGTTCTTAGTGTCTCAAAGACCCAGATCATTGAGCAAAACATGGGCACATCACCTGGCAGCAATCGAGGGAAAAAGGAAGGATGCTGCTCCCAGATCCGGGCTCTTGGCAGCAGCTGCTGCTGCTGCTCCTGTGCTATCCGTGCACCTCCCAACAAACACCCAAATGTGTGGGCGCATCTGCAGAGAAATGATGAATAATAATGGGAGAGGGAAAAAGAGTGGGCGAGAGGGTGCAGGGGAGAAGGAAGAGCTCAGATACCAGAGGGGAAGAACAGGATCAGCAAGGAGGGAGCGATGCTGCAAAGCCTGGAAGGGAACGAAGGCTCTCACTAAGGTGAGAGAAAGCAGCTGCCTGTGAAAGCTTTGCAGGGAAGAGGGAAAGGCTTCAAAGAAGCTGCGCTGCCAGGAGATAAGATTAAGTTCCTGCAATCTGTAGGGAGAGCTGCCCTCCTGCGCGTGATCACAGGGCAGGCATGATTGGATTTTGGAAGGAATGCGGCATGCCATTCATTTTTTCCCCTCTTTCTGCAAAAATCAAGAGCGGGTCCAACCCCAATTCATCCTACCTGGGCAGCCTGCACTGCTCACAGCACCACGAGCCCCTGCACACGGCTCTGCAGCTGCTGAGCATGGCATGGGATGTGCGTGGTCCCCTGTAGGGTGATCCCTGGCTCCGAGCACCACCCCGACCCTCACTGCTGTGCTCCCATCCCGCTGCCTGCAGAGCCTTTTCCTTCCTGCTCACGCTGTGTGCTGAATGCCAACACCTCCACAGCTTTCAAATTAAATCGACAGAGGGAAGGGGAAGAAAAAAGCTTTGCCCGACCCTCCCAGGCACGCGTGGGTTGGATGGGAACACCTCCTGCCAAGGGGCTGGAAAGTCCCAGCGCTCCCTCCCCAGCTGCAGACACCCACAAATGCATGCAGATGCACACACAATGCTGTTAGCCCCGTTCCCTGCAGCAGTACCTCCTCCACCGTCGTGCCTCTCACCCTGTAAAAATGAATGAACCCAAACTCATGGATCACTTCCAGTGCATCAGCATCCAGACGGGCTGCTGGCTCACTTCTCTTAATCTCCCCCCAAAAAAAGGATTTAGGGATTAAAGCGGATCTTCTGTCTTGGTTTGACACTTAATCAATGCGAGGCCTTGGGGTACAGAGGAAAAGCAAAGAAATCAAGCTGAGGGATGGGCACAGGCTGCAGTTATTGAGCTCAGGGTGCAGAGAAGCCCGACAGAAAGTCAGAACATGATAAAACATGGGGATAACATTGGAGCAGCTCCTACCGGGAAGGCAGTGAGGGTGCCCCAGTGCTCTGTGCTATGGGCACCCCAGAGCGAAGCCAAACTGCGCAGCACCCACAGCACCAAGCACGGAAGTGTGCAGCAGGTTGCATGCAGCAGGTTGCATGCAGAGCAGAGCATGCTGCTTCCAATTGCTCACGCTCCCCCAGTGACTCAGCCATCAAACAGTTCCTCTTTCTCTGACATCTCGCTGTGCAACCCAAATTTAGCTCACTTTGGTTATGCTCTCATACCCGCCCACCAGCAGCTTGTCCCCCTTCTCCCCACCTCACCCTTTAATTACCCCATGGAAGGCACATCTCCATGATCACCCAAGCATTGCGAGGGCCCCCAGGAGTTAGGATTTGATCTTTTTTTTTTTTTGCTATTTTCCTCCCTTAGTAAAGAGAATTAGTGCACGCATACCTCCAAACCCTAATCACAATGCTTAGCACACACACAATGCCTCTCATCTTCTTAAGTGCTACACCGACATTAAGCGTAATTAAGCCTCGCAGCATCCCTTTTCAGGTGGGTTAAGAGGAGCACTGAAAATTGAAGAGGAATCGGGGAGAATAGGGTGATGAAGCACCCTGACGTGTGGGGGATGCCCTTTGCATGACCCTTTCCACGCTGTCAGTGTTGCACCTCCAGGAGCAGCTCCCAGCGCTGGGTGCACGACTGCATCCCCACCTCCACCCCACGGTGCTCACTCTGCTCTTTGCCTCCTACAGGATTGCAGCTCCAGCACGCAGCGAGGGCTCTGCTATGATCACAGCCAACGTGCCACCTGCCCGGCACCAGCATGGGCAGTGTCAGTAGTCTCATCTCTGGCCACAGCTTCCACAGCAAGCACTGCCGTGCCTCGCAGTACAAGCTTCGTAAGTCATCCCATCTGAAGAAGCTCAACAGGTACTCGGACGGGCTGCTCCGCTTCGGCTTCTCCCAGGAATCCGGTCACAAATCGGGCTCCAAAAGCAGCAAGAATGAGGACTTCTTTTACATCAAGGTCAGCCAGAAGGCACCCGGCCCCCACCGCACGGACTACACCGCGCTGGGCAGCACGGAGCTGGGCCAGGCCGGGAGCAGCGGGGTGGACTTCGGGACACCCACACCGCAGAAGCTGATACCTTTCCCCAGCCAGCTGGAAGTGGTGAGAAGGGGAAATGGGGCCCTAAATGCATGGCTCCCTGCCCCATGGGGTGCTCGGGGTGGTCGCCTTCGGGGTTTAAGGCAGGGCTTCGGGGGGCAGAAGGGATGGTGATTGCTGATGGGCTTTGCTCTTCCCCCAGGGCGTGGAGAAGCCCACGGCACGACCCACCGCCTTCAAGCCAGTACTGCCCCGCTCTGGTGCCATTCTCCACTCATCCCCAGAGAATGGAGCTCACCTCCCCACACAGCTTCACCCCCTGGACAAAGGCAAGGAGCAGGAGTTGAAGCCGGTGCTGTGCTCAGGAGGGCTGTCTGACTCAGGCAGGAACTCCATGTCCAGCCTGCCCACCCACAGCACCAGCAGCAGCTATCAGCTGGACCCCATCGTCACCCCCGTGGGGCCCATCAGCCGCTTTGGGGGCTCTGCACACAACATCATGCAGTGCGCCATCATCCAGGACAGCAACATGATGAGCCTCAAGGCCATGTCCTTCTCCGACGGTGGCAACAAGATCCTCAACCCTGGCAAAGCCCCCCAGCACCGAGCCGCCGAGAAGACCACGTGCATCCGGTCACCCATCTCCACAGATGAGTCCACCATCCAGGAGCTGGAGCAGAAGCTGCTGGAGAGGGAGGGAGAGCTGCAGGAGCTGCAGCTGAGTTTCGAGGAGAAGGAAGCCAGCTCCTGCCAGGTGTACGAGGAGAAGCAGCGACGCTGCAAGGAGGAGCTGGAGGGGCTCAAGCAGAAGTGCAACAGCAAGCTGAAGCAGAGCTCGCAGAAAACCCAGCGCACGCAGCAGGTCCTCCACCTCCAGGTGTTCCAGCTGCAGCAGGAGAAGCAGCAGCTGCGGGAGGAGCTGGAGAACCTCATGAAGGAGCAAAATTTGCTGGAGACCAAGCTGAGGTCCTACGAGAAGGAGAAGACCAGCTTTGCGCCAGCGCTGGAGGAGACCCAATGGGAGGTAAGGCCCAGGGCAGAGAGCTGTGGTGCAGAACACAAAGGTGTGCACGGGAGGGATGGCACCAAACCCTGCAGCTCTTCTCCATTGGTATCCACACCATCAGCAGCCCCTCCGGTGCTGGATGTAGTAGCTGGTAATCAGGCCTTGGCAGGGGTTGGAACCTGATGGTCCTTGAAGTCCCTTCCAAACCAACCATTTAATGATTTTGTGATAATCTCAGTGTGACTGCACTCCTAATGTGAGCGCTGTTTTCCCACAGGTGTGCCAGAAGTCAGGGGAGATCTCCCTGCTGAAGCAGCAGCTGAAGGAGTCCCAGACCGAGCTCACCACCAAGACCACTGAGATCCTCAGCCTGAAGGCACAGCTGAAGGATGTGAGGGCCAAGATGGAAGGGCTGGAGATGAAGACCCAGGACCTGGAGGGCTCCCTGCGCACCAAAGCCATGGAGCTGGAGGTGTGTGAGAACGAGCTGCAGCGCAAGAAAAACGAGTCTGAGCTGCTGAGGGAGAAGGTCAACCTGTTGGAGCAGGAGATAGTGGAGCTGCGGGCAGAGATGGCCGTGCTCCGGGCACAGCTGAGCGATGCCACCCGGCCCAGTGAGGTGCAGGCACTGCAGAGTGAGGTGGAGAGGCTGCGGGCTGAGCTGCAAGCTGAGCGGGACAGCAACGAGCAGATGAGCTCCAGCTTCCAGCAGGAGCGACAGACATGGAGGGAGGAGAAGGAGAAGGTGATCCACTACCAGAAGCAGCTGCAGCAGAGCTACCTGCACATGTACAAGAGGAACCAGAACCTGGAGAAGATGCTGCAGCAGCTTGCGGCGGGGGAGGATGGCAAGGAGCCCATTGAGCTGGACATCCCTGGAGCTGACGTGCCCTATGAGGACATCATCGCCACTGAGATCTGACCCCACTCCTCTTCCCTGCACTGTTTGATGAGCCATGTATTTATTAGAGGAGCCGGCGCCCGGCCAGCTCCTCGCTGCTGCCTGTTGTGTTCGAGGCCAACAAGCCACTCGTGCCAATGGTGACGTCCTGCAGCCCCCCCCACCCACCCCCCTGACCCTTATAGGACCAGCAATGAGGGCAAACAGGGAACGGAACTCGGGCAAATGCTCGGTAGTGGGATGATGCCCTTGGCCCCAGCTCCCTGCTGCAGCCTGGACAGGGAACGGAGCAGCTCTCCCCTGTTATTTATGGCCCCCACATGACCCACTCCAGCCCTTCAGCTCCTGCAGTGCCTCGGGGAGGACCCTGCACACATGCACTACTTCACACCCATGGGAGCGACCCTTGGTGCGCAGGGATGGTGCCTTCCAGCTCCAGGGAGCAGAGGTTGGGATGACCCAGACATCAGGAGGGGATATCTATTTTATACAGAAAATCTAGAGTTAACACTTCCCACCTCCTCCCGTTTTAGAATCACAGCAACCAAAAATGCATTTCTTTCCCTGTTCTCCCATCACAGCACTCACACAGCCCCAGGTTGAGCCAGCATCCGGCACCAAGCCCCCACCCCATTACCAGCACCAACACACTCACTTCTGGCCATGCATCCCTCCTCCCTTCCCACCACGAAGCACAGGGGCACTCCCAGCACAACCCAACACCCCTCACCCACAGATGCGACCCACAGAAACCAGTCTGTGCCTTCTGCACTGCTCAGCAACCACCACATCCCCACCGAGCCCATAGCTGAGCCCCGAGGTTGCAGATCAGGGACCCACACCCGAGCCAGAGCCCCTTTCCCATGGGCTCCCCACCACAGGAGCAGAGCTCTGCCCCCCCAGCCCCACTCCTGCCCCCACCACCCCAATCTCTCATCCCCAGCAGCCAATGCTGTATGATGTGATCGCCCAGAGGTGCCCACTGCTGCCTTTGCACAATGCTGTGTGTGACCGTGCGCATTGCAGGTGTGTGAGATGTGTGAGCTGGTGGCCGGCCGGCCGCAGCCTGTACAGATAATTATTATTTTTCTGCAGGTTTTTTTGTTGTTTTTTTTTTGTTGGTTGGTTTCTCTTTTTTTTGATGTTATTTCCGGTGACTGATGTAAACTACTGGCTAATTTTATGGTTTTATTTATAAATAAATTTTTTTTAAAACTCATCTCTGTGCTTTCCGGGCAGCAGTCAGAGCTGATCCCACCACATCTCTGGCTTGTGCAGCATCCCTCAGCCAATGGGAGCCATTCACCACAGCATCACCAAGGTCCCTTTGGGGCCATCCTCCCACATGGCCCTGCTTACCTCCAGCCCTTTGCTAGGTGGGCTGCCCTGTGCTCTGCTTAGCAGCTGGGATAACCCATGCATGGAAAAGCAACAACATGCTTCAAGCATGGAAAGGAGAAGACAAATACCCTGCGCTCCGCAATGGGTTGGTTTTCATTTCCAGAGCAGCCCAAACAGTGCTGCCTCTCTGGGAAAACAGGTACAGAGAGATACAGGGAACACAGCCCAACGAAAGCCAAGGGAGTGTTTTGACTGTAACGCATTGTTTTCCCCTCCAAACCGGGAGAACGCAGCACTCACATCACAGAAAGCTGGGGGCATCCTCTGCTGCATTGCAGAGCAGTGAGCCCTGGTGACAGCGGTGGGACCCGACACAGCACGGTGTGTGCTGGGGACAAAGCAGCAGCAATGGCCTCGTGCAGGACCATGGGTTCCTGTGGGGTTGGTGCTCCCCATTAGCTCTGCCCCAGCTGCCCGAGCCTAACCCCGAACAACAGAAGGAGTCAGAATTAGCTGTTGAACAAATCAGCAGATGGAAATAAGCTTCGAGAGAGACGAAAGCTGATTTACATCTTTGCTTAACACCCCGGTGCCACTAGGCCACTTCTCCGCTATGGGGGGGGGGGGGGGGGGGCTGAGTCAGACCCAACATCCCAGCAGAGACACGACCGGAGCCGCCTTTGAAAGAGCAATTAGCTCGAGCCGCCCCGCACACAGGGCGAGGAGGCAGAACTGCTTTTGATGTGCAAATCCCCCGCAGCAGCTCCAGCACCGGCCTGCCTCGCATCTGCTGCTCCGAGCAGAACGAGGGGCAGTGGCCACTGTTTGCTCTGCAGTGAGGCAGCAGCTGCCGTGGGCTGAGGCTGAAGCCGGGGGGGTGGAGGGGATGGGACCCCCCCAGGCAGTCCTCATTAGTCATTACCGAAGAGGAAAATACTGTGTAAATGCACCGAGGCAGCAGCTGTGAGATCAGCACGTCCCATTTAGCATGGTACCTGCTGTCACCACGCCATGAAATACTGGGCTGTTTGTTCAGCTCTTTTGTTCCCAATGCAAAGCATCCCTCACCTGCGGGGACAGCTCTGACCACCATTGCTCCTGCTGTTGGGGTTCCTAAAGCACAAGGACACCTCACATCTCAAGTGCCTCTTTGTTTCCCCTGGTTTTCTTACCTGTAGGAAGGGCCCTGTTCTCAGCACAGTGCTAAAATAGCTGCATGGTGCTAAAATAGCTGCACGGCAAGCCCCAGCCTGTTCCCAGGGCCTCGGGCTGAAACTATTTTTGTTCTGCTTGCACTATTTGTTACCTGGGAGCAGCCTGTCTGCAGGACCTGCTGGTTTTCTGCAGGACCTGCTGGTTTTCTCCAGCAGCTGAGGAGTTGCAAAGGGGGGGGGGGGGGGAAGGCTGGAGTCTCTGCCCAGCAGGCTCCGGCCATCCCACATCACAGCCTGGCTGCCCACATGCATGAACACGGGGGCAAATCTAAACCAGGTGCTGTCACCAAAGCTCTGCCAGGCAAACATACCCCATTAAAGCAGGTAGTAGCCCTGAACTAAATCACCCAGGTGAGAGCTGAAGAGCCCCAGCAGGCTGCTTTGGTGCCTCTAAGCACAGCCCTTGGACCTTACAGAGCCAAGAGAAGGCAAAGCAGCCCTGCCCTGCTGCTCAAAAACTCACTGCATTTACAGGCACCGGCAGCCAAGCAAACCAGAAATCACTGCTGTGTGATCGCTGCTTCCTGTGGGACCAATAATTTCTGAAGCAGTTTTTGCACTGCTGAATATTTAATAGCAAAACAACCATTTCCAGGTGATTTAGGGTCTGAAGCAGCCCTGCTCATCCAGAGTGCTGTAACAGGGCTGATTTGGAGTCACCAGGCAGCAGCTTGCTCCAGCCCCTCTCTGCTCACTTGGCAGCATAAGCAGACCAAGCAAGCAGTGCCACTACATGGCTGTGGGGCTGAGCTGCACTCAGCAGCTGTTTCATCCTCAGCACAAAGCCACCCTCACTATATACATTCAACCCAAACCTTTGTCTGGCCTGAACCAGCCAAGCTGTCACCAAAGGCTTGCCTGCATGTCTGAGCCCTGTGCCAGAGCAGATACATCTCATTCTTTTCCCCTCCTTTGCTCCCACTGGCTGCAATGTAGCAGAGCTGATTTGCAGCGAGTACAGCAGCAAAATCCCTTTCAGTGTTTGGAAGGTCCAGGGGCCACATTACCCACACACATACTTGCAGGTACCTTGTGAGAAGCAGCTGCTCGTTCCGCCGCACTCACCACCCGCAGGAATGCTGCTCAACCTTTGTCCTCAGCCCTCACCACCACCGAAGGATTTCAGGAATCCACTGGACTTTGGAATTTCTCTTCTTCCTCATGTTTTCAGCCTGCTGCCCTCTGCTAATGCAGTTATTCGCGTGCCTTAACCACAAGCTCTCCCTCAAGACAAAAAGTGACCGTGAGCTGATTTGGCTGAATGCTTAGGAAACATTGAGATTTGTTCCCAACCTTTTTGAAGGCATGTTTTTAGTATCCTACGTTTTCCTTCCTCTGTAGTATCGAATCTCTCTCAAACTCTGTGGAATAATTACAAAGCCATTCATAATGCTGAGGAGATGGGATTTCTTGCTCGGTGTCTCTCCTAGTGAAAAAAACAACTGTCAGAACCAGCCTGGACAGTTAAATGAGTTTTTAAAGAGTGAGGTAATGTCTTCATCTACCCTCAAGGACTTCTGCTTCCACGCAAGCAGCAGCTTGAATTACAGCACGGTAGAATAGTTAATAGGAAAAGAGGGAAGACAGCCTCAGAATATCAGAATAAACGCACCCAGGGCACAGCTCCCCCTCACCCTTCCTAGCACCACTCATACAGAAAGTGCAGAGTCAACACACCCCCTTAAGATCACACCTAAGCAGCCTCTTGAGGAGGTTTCCCAGCCTCCTCCAGCACAAACCACCCATTGAGATTCACGTGGAAACGTGGTATCACACAAGGATTGCAGCAGCCACCCACTCAGCAGCACAAAGCATTCAGCCCTGAAGCTGAAGGCCAAATCTTGAGTCCTGAAAGCTACCAGCTCCACTAACGAGGCATGTGGCTGTAATGGCCCTCACTGCAGACAGCTGAAGTGTTTGTTTTCAGCAGACTAGAGAGCATTTTCGTTCGTGTAAACAGAAACCTCAGTGGCAAAGCACAGTTCAGCCACTGCAGAATGACCCCAAGTTGTTTCTAACCACAGAATAACAGAAATCTGTTTCGTTCAACACCTTCCATATTTAATTTATTTAGATATTCTCTACATTAAAGTATTCTCATGCCAACACTTGCAACCTCCCATCCCTACCTCAAGAAAAAAAATAGACTTGACACAGCTTAAGAGTGGAATGCACTGGAATAAAGTTACTGTTGTGTCCAAGTTACAGAGAACACTGAACAAACCATAGAACTGCACACAGGAAGCATCAGGGAAAGCTGGAATTAGCACGCTATCGTTCGAGTCACGTTAGCACCTTCCTAGACAAGCACTGAAGGCGTTTAGAGAGGTGCAACATGCTTTGGTGAGCTAGACCAGAGATAAGATTACATTAAGCCTGGATAAGAAAATAAAGCCAGCAAGCCTGCCAGCACTGGGCTCTGAGCCTCGTCTGAACCAATTCAAAGTAAGAAATAACACTGAAGAGACTAGCCAAGTTCGCAGTGTTTGGGAATGCTGAGCAGTCCTGGCTAGCCAAATCTGTGCCTGGAGTGCAAACCGCAACAGCTCGGAACACGACTCGGGACCCAGCGCCACCTACAGCATGCTTTGTAGCAGAGTTCAATATCCATCCATACATCAGGCTGCTTTCTGCTGTTGCATTGTTGCGTCCAATGCATTTTAAAAGCTGACCTCCCACCAGTACAGTTGTGTCTCACATAAAGAGGTGGTTTTTTTGTTTGGTTGGTTGTATTTTTTTTTTTAATATCTCCCCTTCAGTAGCAGCATGGAGCCTTGAATTACCCAGTTTTAACCATTGGGACACTACTGATCTCAGAACACTTTAGCTGCTGTCACACGTCTCTGGCATTTCCAAAACAAAAAAAAAAGAAGAGTTAAGCAGAAATCTTTCTTTGCAAACTTCAAGGTACAATTTGGAACCTTTAATTCAGCCTTTGAGCTGCCTACAGGTAGCAACCCACTGGCCTGTGACCTCTGCACTGAGCCCTTGCTAGCAGAAAAGCACTTGCGTGCTCACTAGTGTCCCCACTTCATGCATACCTTTAAGAACTTCAAACCACAGTTAAACCAGTGACTTGCATTTTTCAGATATGCCATCGTGCACCACACTTTCCACACGTTGGCCTGGTCTTCAGGCACAGCAGCAGGACAGCAGAGAGCCATCTGTCCTACCAGCAGCACGGCAGCTGCACGTGATCAAAATGAGCAGCTGCTTTGGACATGAAGTCACATTTACTCTTTCAGGTTTCCTAACCTACGTGCTCCTGGTTTGAAATTAAAGATTTTGCAGTTTCTGGTAATCCTCAGACATTCATTTCAAATGTCTACAGAAGGTCCAGTTCAAAAAAAAACAACCACAAAGAAAGCTTAACAATAGCTATTGCACATATGTAAGAGCTGGCCTAAAGGTCTTCCTGAAGATCCAGGCTTTGGAAGAAGGGATATTTTATAAACTGCTATCAGTGTACATTGGAACACCGGCACAAATGTCACCTACGCTTGGTTTTAATTGTAAGGGCGACAAGTAAACATCAACACATGAAAAAAGGAAAACAAACAGCATTTCCACAGAGCAAGGAGCTGGAGATGAAGTTGTGGCTAGTGTTTTGCAGTCGAATCTCGAGGATAGAATTCAGCCAGTGTTGTCTGGGGAATTCTCTTCAGCATCTCCTTGGGGAAGATTCGTAAAAGCTGCCATCCAATGTCCAAGGTCTCGTAAACAGTACGGTTTTCATAAGGACCTACAGAAATCAACCACAGACTGATATATGGGACAGGAAAGCATCTCGGCAGCAAGGATATCTCAAAACAAGGTCTTCTAGGTGTTTAGATGTACTGTGATGTTCTTGAAACTGACACTTACCCTGAGCAATGAAGTTCTTCTCAAACTTCTGCAGAAACTCCAAATAAAGAAGATCATCTGAGGTAAGAGCTTCCTCACCAACCACTGCCTTCATAGCCTGCACATCCTTCCCAATAGCATAGCAGGCATACTAGAAGGGACCAAAATGGAAGAGCTTTTACCTTGGTATCTAAAACACACCCTCAGCTTAACAGCAACTGAGTTGGTTGCTTGGAATGATGACATTGGAGGTCACTTAGAGAGCTCTCATATTACACGGTGACCAATACAGTAAGAACGACTCAGTCTATGGTTAATATAGAAAGGAACAATTTATGCAGTAACTGCTGAGAACATTAGGTGTTCTGCATCATACAGCACGCACATTTCATGCTGTGGAGAATCAAGTGAAGGTGAGTCAGAAGGTTACAGAGCACCCAGGCGAAGGTTGATTAGCAAGAAGTGTTTGAAATATGCCTCTCCTCCCCTGAAGAGGTTTTTACATACCAGTTGGTTGGATACATCTGCATGATCCTTCCTGGTCATGCCCTCTCCAATAGCCGACTTCATCAGTCGGGACAAGGAGGGCAGTACATTAATAGGTGGGTAAATCTGAGGAGAGAAACAAAAAAGTAATTAATAATACTACTTTAAAAAGCAAGGAAGTGATCTTAAATGTGTTCCAACCACCGCGGTACACACCTGTCTGTTGTGCAGCTGCCTATCCACATAGATTTGTCCCTCAGTGATGTATCCAGTCAAGTCAGGGATAGGATGAGTAATATCTTTATAAAAAAAAAAAAAAAGAATGACAGTTTTCAAACCTTTTATATCCTTTCCAGCACTGAAGTGCCAGTTTTTTTCCCCAGAGTTAAGTGACTTCTATAGCAAAATGTCATCAGTGAGTATTCCCCATATATCACTAAGTGCTCTTACATAAGAGCTGTAAGCTCTCCTGACAGGGGGCTAGAGAACAGCCCTGAAGTCTTGAAATGGACAAAACATTGTTCTTAATGATACTGAGACAGCAGCCAAGAACTGCACTTCCAAATGAAAACCTGAAGGCCACAGGACTCCCATTTTTCTGTTTGTGTTGAACGAGTCATTAAAAATATTATTAAAAAAAATGCAAAGTAACTCACCATCATTGGGCATGGTAAGAATGGGAATCTGAGTGATTGAGCCATTTCTGCCTTCCACACGCCCAGCACGCTCATATATAGTAGCCAAGTCAGTGTACATGTAACCTGGGAAACCACGACGGCCAGGTACCTCCTCTCTAGCTGCTGAAACCTGAGAAGATTGAGCAAAGAATTTCTGAGATCACTCTGACAGACCTGCTATCTTCCCTAATTAAACCACACGAGTCACTACAAGTTCCTCTTCCTGCAAGTAGTACTGAGGTACAGACACAGACCCCTACAAAGGGAAATATGTCACCCCAACTGTCGCCAAGACAGATCAGAAACGTTAAACTGCTGAATGTCACAAATTAAATTCAAATATGAGAAAAAGTAATAGCTCTCTGACTACCAACCATAATTCTAGGTGGGCAGTGAGTAACTAAAAGCCTCGCTGGCTAATTTAAGAACATTGCAAGGAATACTAATTGTAACAGTTGAAGCAGAAATTTGCATTTTTTTTACTTTATAGTATGAACTCTTCCTGGCAACACTCAGCATGCGAGTTCATAAACACATACCTCTCGCAGAGCTTCAGCATAGGAGCTCATATCTGTCAGAATGACCAGCACGTGCTTCTCACACTGATATGCCAAGAACTCTGCTGTTGTTAGAGCTAGACGAGGTGTGATAATGCGTTCAATGCTGAAACAGAACAGCATGGCATATTTATGTCACGTACTTCAAGGCCACAAAGGAACAGTCTGAAATTACTAACACATTAAAACCCTCTGAAAAATTGGCAAGATGCACCAACTGGAATACCAGCATTTCACATTCCACTTAACTGCAGAATGTCGGTGTCACATCTGCAGATCAACAGTGAGACTTTGGCTTCCAGTTTATTTGTTCTTTTCAGCTTTCCCCAACCAACACAGTCCTAACTACTTACGTTGGGTCATTGGCCAAATTCAAGAACAGACACACGTTGTCCATGGACCCGTTTTCCTCAAAGTCTGATTTGAAGAACCGAGCAGTTTCCATGTTCACCTAAATCATGCAATTAAAGCATCAGTTTCAGACCAGACTTCAGCATTCTGCACTTAAATCCTTTATATTACTGACTTACACCCATAGCTGCAAACACGATGGCAAAATTTTCTTCACTGTAATCCATTACATCTTTGGATTTCTTCACCAAGCCAGCTTGGCGACAGATCTGAGCTGCAATCTAGAGGAAAGAGAAGCTTCAGTGTACCTGCACATTTGATGGAGAACTTAACTTGCTCACTTTTTAACCCTGGTGAAATGCAAACTGCTTCAGCAGTTTTAGGAACAGCTCTGAATACCCACCTCATTGTGGGGCAGACCAGCAGCAGAGAATATGGGGATTTTCTGCCCCCTGGCAATGCTGTTCATACCATCTATTGCAGAAATGCCAGTCTGAATCATTTCTTCTGGATAGATTCGACACTGGGGATTGATTGGCTGACCTGTTAGATTTTAAGAAAACACACATTGTTCAACATGTGATAAAACTACCACTGACTCCGAGCAATGATCCAAGGCTTGTGTAAAAAGCTGCAAATCACACCTTCAGGCCTACAAAGCTTTGGAGTTGACGTATATTTCCTTGAACAGGTTCCAAGTATCACTTAAGACAGTTATTTTCTTCTACCTCCATACCAGAAAGAGATGAAGAACATACCCATTATGTCCAGGAAGTCTTCAGCCAAAACAGTGGGGCCTCTGTCTATAGGTTTTCCTGATCCATTAAATACTCTGCCTACAAGGAACAGCAATAAAATAGAAGTGAAAGTTACTGAGAAAATAAGTTAGTGGGCGATAAGCCTGTTCATTCTTTAAAGAAAGAAAGAAGTGCTCACCAAGCATATCTTCAGAGACAGGGGTTCGAAGAATATCCCCAGTAAACTCACAGGATGTTTTCTTAGCATCAATACCTGAAGTGCCCTCAAATACCTGTAAAGATAGCAGGGGAATTACGAAAAAAAAAAAAGCCAACAACAAAAAACAACCAAGAAGGAGTAAGGAACTGTGCTTCACAAAATAATGCACCAGAATGCTTCTTCACAGCTTGAGAACTTGATCAGCCATAGGGGAGAAAAAACAAGGCAGTCCCCTGCGAGCAAAGGATTTCAAAAGCAGCTCACTGGTACAAAGCATGACATCAAAACCTACTTTAACAAATTCATGAGGTATATCAGCAGCAACCAACAGGCCCAGTGCCATTCTTTTGATCTCAAGTGTTTTCCTTTGCCAGCAGGGTAAAGTTATTCAGATAAGAATTAGCATTAGCAAGAAACGGTGGCTTAGAAGAAATACGTACATGCACACAGCACAGCAGCTGATTCTAAACCCAACATTGTACAAACACAGCGTGATTCCCTTCATCTAGCTGCAAATTAATCAGGGTCTTGAGAGAATACAGGAAAAAGTCATTCCATAATCCAGTTTTCAGTCTAAAATTATTCATATGGTTTTAAACTTGGAATAAGTAGCATTGTTTTTTTAACTTATAGTACCAACAGAATGCATCACAAGACATCTGGCAATTCAGACATGTTGATTTTCCTGTTGCATCAAGAGATGATCTGGTCCCCATACACACCTGAACCACAGCTTTGGAGCCACTGACTTCCAGAACCTGCCCACTTCTTCTGGTGCCATCAGGAAGAGTCAAGTGGACAATCTCTGCATACCTAGGAAACTGAAAATGAGGAAGAAATAGGATGAAAAACATTAAAAACCTCAGAAATACAGCTGTGAAACAAAAGGTATCAGCTGCAGACAAGCCTAGCTTAGCACTTACCTAGGTTGTTTGTTTTTTTTTTTAATGTTTGTCTTAATAATTTTATCATCAGAAAAAAATTCATTCTAAAATGATTATGTATGTTTCTCTATTTAAGTTTAGACAACATTTTGAGTTGTTTGGCAGAACTAGAACAGCGTTTCCTTTCTTTCCCCAACAGCCTCAGCTACTCATCCCTTTCTTCTGACATAAGTGCAACTCTTTAGCTGCACTGCTATTTGTTTTCATTCATTCCAGCAGTCAGAAGCCAACCTCGTATTCAAATTGCTCAGGAGATGCATGAATTTCACAACAGCCAACATTTAACCTGTTACAGCTTTTCCTGCAAAACCTCTCTCGATGGCTTCATTCATTAAGGTTCTTCGTCCTTACCTTCACTTGATCCAAGATAACCAAGGGGCCATTCACACCAGACACTGTTTTATAAGCTGGAAGAAAGAGCCACAAATCAGATACTTCCTTGGAACAGCACAAATCCCCCATATCCAGTTTTCAAAGTTTCAATTCCCATCAATGGCCTCAGCTTTGCAGCTGTGGGGCTGAGCTCTGTACTGCTCTGTTTCTCAAGAGCCCCACAAGAAGGATGAGGTGCTGAGTTGTGTTGCCAACATTTCGCCACTGCTGCAAAGCAGTCAAGGTTAACATTGAGATATGATCTTAACATCTTCCTGTCTGTTAGAAATTCCTTGTTGCAAGCCTGTATTTGGGGATCATCAGAATGCTGCCACCAGAAACTCCACTGCAAAGTAAAGCTGAAATACACAGTTGCAAGATATTTACATAGCAGAGATAGCAACAACTGTAACATGTGATAAAGTAGTCATGGTTGTAACTGTAATTTGCGCCCAACACATGGAGACATAACCCTCACACCAACACTGAACTTCCCTTTTTGGTTGTTTCATTCTTAAACCACAGATACCTCCTGCCCCATGACACTGCAATGACCCAGATGAAAGCCAGTCAAGCAGGACTTGCAATCAAAAGCTGATCAGCAGAACTTCTATGGTAAGGAACATCCTTTTAGCATGCTGAAAACAACACTGCTGAGAAAAAAAACCTTTTAATTCCTTTCCTGTCTCCTACAAAAAGGTCAACAGACTACAGTACAAAAGGTTGAACTCCACTTTAGCCAAACTACTCCTACTCTTGGGTTACCCCAAGACACCTGATACATGACTACAGCTCACCATAATGCCCGCACCTGAAACACCAGCAGCTCATGTGTTAGCACTACACATTGTTCCCTGAAATACCTGCGTGCCCAGAAATTAGAATCCATTCCCGTGCTGTCAGCACAGCAGAAAAGCTGTGAAAACACAGCAAATAAGCTCTGCCCTACGGACACACGACATCACAGTACAGCTCAGCATCACCGACCCTCAGACAGAAGTAACACTGAGTCAAAGCTTTCTCAGGATCATGAGAGAGCAGTGACCACTAGTGACTGTTAATTGCTTCTCCTTCGAGTGGAAAAATGAGGCTGTGGAACCATTTGCAGAGCAGAAAAGAGCAGCACTTAGTGCTGTCACGCTATACCATGCAGAGGGAAGGGGCACAAACCCCACCAATGGGGAACTACCGGGAATTACCTGGCTTGGGCACAGCAAGAAGCAGTTACGTTTGGCACACACAGTTCACATTAGGTGTGCTTTGTTGACAGTACACAAGCCAACAGTTTGAACTGTTGCAATATAATCTCTTAGCAGCAATAATCAAAGCTGCATCAGATAAAGCATGAGGTGGTGGTACAAAGCGGTCTAAGGAGGAACTCCTGCTGTCTCTCAGTTACCAAAAATCCTGTTGAATAGCATCAGATGTGGCACATGTCCCCAAAATGGCCGTCACCAGCACACAAGGCTCTGCTGCCTGCACAGGCCTTGGGATTGCCAGGGGGCTCTCAGTGAGGGCTGCAGGAATGGAAAACGTTCCCTTGAGCAACACACCCCATCCCATGACCGCCTCGTGAGCGCTTCTTCCTCAATCAGCAGCGAAGGGCAGGCCCCATCAAGGAGGAAACAACGTCCTTGATACCAAAAAGCACCAGTTCCCCTCAAAAGCAGCTTGAGAGAATCAGAGCTCCCATGTGCAGAGACTGACCCACCCCACGACAACCCAAAAGCAAGTGAAACACAATGTTTTTCACATTCAGCATTGAGACAGCAGATTAAAAACTCAGATCTGCAGAGGTGCCAACCTTGCCTGAAGCTGTCACTTGGGGTACAGCAGAGCAGCAGGCACTGGGGGAGAAGGGGAGAGGGTTGAAGGAGGGGGAAGGAATTGAGATGGTTCCTTTGGATTTCACACCAGATGGTTCAAAATAAAGCACTAAAGAAGCACTCATGACATCCAGCAGCTACCCAGACACTGCCCAGGGCAAAGAAAGGCCAACAGAAACGACCTCGGCTGCCTCAGCCCCCACAGCCCCACACGCACACGGCTTTCTCCCATCTCCCCCCTCCCCACCTCAGACCACGCACTGGGCCGTCCAACCCACGGCTTCAGCCCACAGCTCCGCTCCGGCCCAAGGCGGCCCAACGGCCGGGAAACGCCTCTCCACCACCCCAAGCCCCTCTGTGCAGCCCCGCTCCCGGCCGCACTCACTGAGGCGCGGCTGGGACAGAAAGTCCCGCGTCAGCGCCGCCGCCTGCTCGCGCGCCCCGCCGGGCCCGGCGCCGTTCATCATCCGCCGCGCCGCCGCCACCGCCGCCATCTTGTGCGCTGCTCCAGCGGAGAGGGCTTGCTGCGCATGCGCTGATATAGCGCCGCCGTGCCCCGCCCGCACGGGGGGGACCGGAGGGGAGAGGAGGGAGCTGGCCAAGGTGCTGGGGGAGGGGACAGGGGGTGAGGGGTCGGGGTCGGGGTCGGGGCAGGGGCAAGGGCGAGGGGAAGGGGAAGGATGGGGGTAAGGGAAAGGGAAGGGGTAAAGGAAGGGGTAGGGGTAGTGGTAAGGGTAGGGGTAAGGGTAAGGGTAAGGGAAGGGGAAAGGGAAAGGGTAAGGGAAGGGGTAGGGGTAAGGGTAATGGTAGGGGTAGGGAAAGGGAAAAAGAAAAAAAATAAGAGAAAAAAGAAAGAAAAAGGAAATGGGTCAAAGAAAAAAAAAAGATAAAAGGAATAATAAAAAAGGAATAATATAAAAAGAAAATAGGCAAAAGTAAAAAGGGGGGGGGGAAAGGGGGAGGGGAAAGGGGGGAGGGGAAAGAAGAAAAGGAAAAAAAGAAAATGGAAAAAAGAAAATAAGAAAAGAAGGAAAGAAAAGAATATAAGGAAAAAAAAGAAAAAAGAAAAAAGAAAAAAGGAAAAGAAAACAAAAAGAAAAAAAAGAAGAATAGGAGAAAAAGGAAAAAGAAACAAAGAAAGAAAAATGGAAGGAAAAAAAAGAGAAAAGGAAAAAGAAAGAAGAAAAATAAGAGAAAGAGAAATGGGAAATGGAAAAAAAGAAGAAGAAGAAGAAGAAAGGGGAATAAAGGGGGAAAAAAGGAAAGAGGAAAAATTAAATCAAACCTTTAATTTAATAAAAAAATATGCAGTGGGTTATTTGTAAATGCCTCCTCCCCCCCCCCCCCCCCCCCCCCAGGAAACCATTAGTGTGTCAACTTCTATTTCCTCGTGGATTATTTCTCTCTTCATACACGTTAAATTTTAATCATTGGTGTTTGCTCTCTCTGCTCAGCAGCAAAGTGGGTTTGATGTTACAAACCATGTTCCATCTCTCCCTGTGCTAACGCTGAAATACTGGGAGATGTGTTTCCCAGCAGCCGCTGCAGAGCTGTGTGTGTTTGGAGGAGGAATGAAGTGCTGGGGGCTGTGGGAGCAATGGAAACCCCAAAGTGGGCTCAGCCCCGCCTCACTCTGCAGCTGCCCAAGGAGAACTGGTTGTCATGGGTTAAAAAAAAAAAAAAAGAATTTAAAAAATGGGTTAAAAGAAGGGAGGGGGGGGGGGGGGGGGAGGGGGAATAAAAGGGTTAAAAAGAAGTCAACTGCTTGGAAAAAAATCTGATGGATGCATGGAAATACTTCCAAAGCAGAAATGAGCAAGCATTCCCAACGCAGGCGGATGGCATTGCAGTCTCCTTTGGCTGCCAAAGGGATGCTGCCCTGAACTCGGGCTCTGTGGGGATGAGGAGGTGGCAGTGATGACTGTCCCCACGAGTTCCTCCCTTCCTGGAGGAGCCGGAGCTCCCAGCAGTGCCGGCTGAGGGTCTGAGCTCACCGGTAGGTGGGAGCGGAGCTCTGCGGATGGCCGGAAAGTGATTTCCGTGCTCAGTCCTTGCCTCATAAAGACTCCAGCTTCTGCCCTCGTGGTGTTTGTTACTCAGAGGCTTTTCTCATGCTGTTGGCTGTGGGTTTTGGCCAAGCAGAAGCCGGGCAAATGGTTTCAATGGCAGAGAGAATCATAGAACCATGGAACCACAGAATGAAAGAATCAGTGAGGTTGGAAAAGAACGCTAAGATCATCAAGATGAACCCCAACCCATCCCACCATGCCCGCTAACCACGTCCCTCAGTGCCACATCCCCGTGGTTCTTGGATGGTGACCCCACCACCTCCCTGTGCAGCCTGTGCCAAAGAGACAGACCCTTCAGCAGGGTCTGTTATGGTAGGACAAGGGGAAACAGTTCCAAACCAAAAGAGGAGAGAGATTTAGATTGGATCTAAGGAAGAGGTTTTTTATGATAAGGGTGGTGAAGTACTGGAACATGCTGCCCAGAGAAGTGTAAGATGGAGACAACCAAGGTCAGGCTGCATGGGGCTCTGAGCAGCTGATGGAGCTGTGGGTGTCCCTGCTCATTGCAGGGGAGTTGGACCAGATGGCCTTTAAAGGTCCCTTCCAACTCAAACAATTCTATGATTCTATCAAATTCTGAGTCACGCAGAAAGGAGCCCCCGTACCCCATCCTACTCTGACGCAGGAGGAGCTGCAGGGCTGCAACCACATCTCCATGGAAGGCAGATGCTCACACCCTCTCCTGATAAGAGCTGCAATAAATTCCCTGGGAGCAGCAGCTCTGAGCACTCCGCAGTCAGCTCTGCACACTGGGATGCACCCCGGGGTAAGAGTTCTGTTGCTGTGCTACGTGCAACATGTTTGCACTGAGAGGGATGGGGTTTGGTCTTGAGATTCAGGGCAGCTTCAGCCTACTTGCCTTTATTTTCCTTGCTTCTTTACTCCTCCTTCCTGGTGATTTATACATAAGTACGTCTAGTTTCTTGCATTAATTCTATTATTTGGTCCTTGCTATTGCTTGGAGGTACGATGAGAAGCCAGCTCTCTTTTTCAAGTTAGTGGCTTGCATGGCACTCAGATCAGATGATAGAAAGTTTGGAGGTTTTGCTCTTTTTTAATGAAGAAAATGATAAATGCCGTTGCCTGGGATCTCAGGAAACCACAGGAGCGTTGGAGGCAGCTGTAGCTCAGGCTCTGCTCTGCTCATGTTGCTGCTTTATTGCTGAAGCAGCCACAAGCTATAGGAACCCAAATGCTAATTGATCAGTTGTTTCGGATGGATATTTCAGTATGACTGAACAAGTCCCAACCTTAATCCTGTATGTTAGGCTTTTAAGTCCTGCATCTTGCTGTGACATTTCTATTAGGTCAAATGAAAAGAAAAGAGAATAAACGTCCTTTGAGACCCAGTTTAATCTCCAAAGAACAAACATGGAATACAAGATGTAGGGATTAGCACAGATAAGCTACCAGCTTGATTTATGCTTTGAGTCTTTGAAGGAAGACTGAGACGATGCTTGCAGCAGGGACGAGATGTCTCAAGAGAATGGAAAAGGGCTGGGGAGCACTCCATCCCTTGACTGCAGCATTAAATGTGAGCTGGATAAAAGTGGAGTCTTTGAGAGCAAAGCTGGAACTCTCTGCTCCTCAGAACAGCACCCAGCTCATGTAGGGGATAAGAAGAAGTCATGAACCTGAGGGAGGTGCTAACCCACAGCATCTTCTCCCAAGATTGCAGGACATCACTGGCCCTGACAGTGGATCCAAGGGAACGAGCCCCAGCAATGCCCCCAGCAGGCATCCCCACACCCCAGAGCTGGCTGGCACAGGGCCGGGCATCGCGGAGGCTGGCGCTGGCGGTGGTGTTCGTCGCACTGCTGCTGGACAATATGCTGCTGACTGTTGTGGGTAGGGTGTGCGCTGCAGGGATGGCTGCAGAGAGCTGTCAGCCCATGCTGGGGACAGGCGTGGGAACAGGAGTGGGGATGGGTGTGGGGACAGGCAAGGGAAGAGCAGCAGGGATAGGCAATGAGAAAGCAATGGGGACAGCCATGGGGAAGGATGGGTGAAGGAGCTTCCAAGCACTGCCAATGAGTTAGCACCATCCAGTTCATATGCATGCTGAGCCACAAAATCAAGTAAACTCACTGAAGAACATTCTCCTTGGCTTTTTTCCCAGTGCCTATCATCCCCACCTTCCTTTATACAATAGAATACGAAGGTGCCAACAGCTCTGCTGCCCCACATCAACCCGAGTCACCTCCCTCAGTCATCGAAGATCCTCCTTTCTCCCCCATGTCATCCTATTTTGACACCAGCACCACGATGACCTTGGGCTCCCCCAGCACTATGGAGCTGCAGAAAGGGACCGGTGCCAGGCACCCACAGCATCCCCCCATGAGCTCCCTACCACCCAATGGCTGCCCGCAGGGTGAGGAATTCCTCACACAGGAGAACATGCGTGTTGGATTGCTCTTTGCCTCCAAGGCTCTCGTCCAGCTCCTGGTCAACCCTAGCGTGGGGCTGCTGACCAACAGGTACGTCTGCAATCAAGTGGCAAAGATCAGTCACATAATGATAGGATCCGGTGAGAGAAGAGCGAGGAGGAGAGTGCAAGCACCACAACAGGAATGAATTTTGCCTTTTTTAAGAGCCTACAAATGGTTTGCAAGCTTGCATTATAAAATAAGCCTCACAAATGCTCAACATCATATCAAAACACATCAATACACATAGGCATAGCTGTACCGGACATATTTTCCTCTCATTCCAGGATAGGATACCACATTCCCATGTTCATTGGTTTTGTCATCATGTTCCTCTCCACGCTCAGTGAGTACTGTCCCTGATTTGCCCTTCACACACAGCAGGATACCCCAAAATGAAAGCAGCAAAGGAGACAACCACCTGCTCTGTCCCCATGCATGAGAAGCTGGGGACAGGGAAGGACTCAGCTGGGCACAAGCAGTTGCTGCTGCACTTTAGCAGGGCTTTAGATGTGCAGCTCTGCTGGGCACTGTGTTTCTCCTTCTGCAGTGTTTGCATTCTCTGGCACCTACACGCTGCTGTTCATCGCTCGTGCTCTACAAGGTGTTGGTTCCTCTTTCTCATCAGTTGCAGGTGAGTGTGCTGCGTCACTGCATGCTGTGAAGCCCTGTGCCAACTGGGTTCAGTCATCATCTTGGGTTCTCTCTGCTCCCAGGCTTGGGCATGCTGGCCAGCATCTACACAGATGACTTTGAGAGAGGCAACGCCATGGGCATCGCTCTTGGAGGGTTGGCCTTGGGTGTGCTGAGTAAGGACCTGTGGCTGCTGGGGGCTTTATACCCACAGCATCCCCATGCTTTGCTGCTTGATGCTGCTGAGAGCATTCTTGGTTCAGCCCTGGGGAGGCAGGAGGAATCCCAGTCTCTGCTCCCCATCCATTTCCAGTGGCTCCACCAGTACAGTCCATCACTAGACATGGGTTTGGGTTAATGCCAGTTGCCTGCCGTGTTGTGACACAGCCTTTCCCTTGCAGTTGGGGCCCCGTTTGGCAGTGTGATGTATGAGTTTGTGGGGAAAGCCTCCCCCTTCCTGGTCCTGGCGTTCTTAGCCCTGCTGGATGGAGGTGAGGGGCCACGTAGTTAACCCAACCCAAAAGCAAACAACTCACCCAACCATAAACCAAAGGACATGGAAAGACTGAAATACAGCCACCTCAGGAAGAACTTCTCAGGGCTCTCACAATTAATACAGCATCACTTACTGTTATTGCTAAACCATATGCTTCCCACCACCAGACGTTTGACATAGCAATACAGTAAGAATTACTCCCTCATTACTTAATGACCCCCTTGATTGCTTTAATGGCTCAAATAGCACATCAGTCAAGCTCTCTGAACAGAATTTCTCTGCAGAAGGCACACGTGGTGCTGCCTGCAGCATCTTCATCATTATACAAAGAAATGGGATGTTGCCTGCGAATGGCAATCCCTACTCTCTCTGTAGCTGTGTTACAGATTCAGGCCACGACAGCGTTCAGAATTACAGATAGCAGAAACACACATTTTTAGTGGGAAGTATTAAGCTAATTAAATTACAGTCCCAGTTACCATCTTTGCCTAGATGTAATGTAAGACATCTTTAATGGAGCATGTAAGAGACTTTGGAAAGTGAAATGTAAATTCCCTATGTTTGAAGCTTGTTTTTTTCATCCCATTCTTTTCCATGTCAAATTTTGCCCATGCCCCATTTGAAATCCCTCAGCTGACAGCTCTCTGGATGATGCCCCAACAGCACAGCTTTGCATTCTTGGGGCTCTGCCAGTGATTGGTGCCCCCTCTGAAGGAAAAGCCACTGGGAAATTCGGCCTGGAACAATACTAACAGCACTGTTTCCTCCCCAGGTCTGCAGCTTTGCATTCTGCAGCCCTCCAAGGTCTCTCCTGAGGTGAGTATGGGCACAATGCTGGGGCAGATGCTGCAGGTGGGAGGTGGCTCAGCCCCTACCCGCAGCTCCCTAAACCCCCATCTCAAACAGAGCACTAGAGGCACACCAGTGCTCACCCTGCTGCGGGACCCCTATGTGCTGGTGGCTGCAGGTAACATCTGCATTCCCACATTACCCCATTTCCTTGTTCCTACTCAAAGCAGCAGAAGGAGAAGCCTTAAACACTTTCCCTTCTCTCCCCACCAGGAGCCCTCTGCTTCTCCAACATGGGGGTGGCCATGCTCGAGCCCACTTTGCCCATCTGGATGATGCAAACCATGTGCTCCCCCAAATGGCAACTTGGTAGGTGCTTCACTTTGCAGTCCTCACTCCTCAGCAGCAGTTTGATGCAGTTTGACCAGAGCAGGTCCTGCTGGGCACTGCAGGATGGGCTGAATATCTCTTATATCATCTTAAAAGGAAGAAAACATATTCCCACAGTGTGATGCCAGGCTGTGTGCTGCTCCAATTTCAGCAGGAAATGTCCTCGGTGATGGCAATACAATGTGCTTTTCACTGTTATTGAAAAAATGGTATAGAATCAGTCTCCCTACCACAGCAATAATGGTGGAAGAAAGGCTGAGTAGATCAGTGTCGTGCTGAGCTGAAGTCATAGCAGCCAGATGGGTTTTGCAGAGGCAGCTCTCAGTAGAACACAGCCATTTAGAGATGTGAGCTAACTACCAGCTGCCCTGAAAATGTGATATGGAGATAGAACTGTCTGTCCTATAAAAACAAAAACTAATTGTTCTAAAATCCAGTTGGCTGGGAAATAACCTGGGGGACACCCCAGGCAACACTTAGAACCCAAACTGAATTGCAATCTGGGAACAGCAGGGCTGAGATAACCCTCCTAATCAAGTTATTCCCTGGTCAGGCAGCAGCATCCGTCCCAGTTAAGAGCTCAGGATGATTTGTGTGATTGAACACAGGTGGGTGAGAGTAAGGCAGCACCTCAGGGCACTCAGAGCTGCTCTGGTCACTGTTGAAATCAAAGGGATTTTTGGAGTTACCCAGAAATGGGGAGAGAGCAGTGAGCTGGCAGTAAGAAACCCCCAGATGCACTCTACCTGAGATTTGGGAGTGGTCTGCATTTAGATACACTTCAACCAAAGCCCCCTACCCGAAAACCTCTCATAAACACGAAGAGCTTTGTTATTTGTATGCTTTCATTTGCCCACTTCCATAATTCTGAGACTATTTTTCTCATAAATAAAACAGAAGAGTTTGGACTAAACCTGCAGAATTAACAGTGTTCTGTAACTGTCAAAGAGGAGAAAGAAAGTTAAATATCACTGTGTTTCAACGAGGAAGTTGTCTCAGTGAAATATAGCTGATATGCTTTATCTATAGTCAGCAGGAGAGTATATTAAAAATAAACAACTGGTAAATCAGCAAGCAGTTCAAATATTGACTTTTGACTCAAAACAATCGCTAAGCTTTACATTCAAGCAGCTATTTTATCCCTCTTTATTTAGCCAAAAGCAGAAGGCAAGGGGAGAAAGATAGACAAGGAAGAAGTGATGACAGGAGAAAAGGATGGGGACAGAAAGCTCTGCAGTTGGCTGCAGCTGGCTCAAATCTGGGTGACTCAGTTTCTCACCCCTGCAGAAAGAAAACTCACTTTCTGTGCCTCTCTCTGCCTTCACAGAGGAGCAATGAGGCTGTGACAAAGAGGACAAGGAGAAGCACAACAGAGCCTAGGGGCACCCTCAGTGTGTGTGCTGGATGCTTGCAGATTCCTTGCATTTGCAGAGGGATTGCACACTCTCTTTTATTCTCTCCCCTAGGGATGGCATTCCTTCCTGCCAGTATATCTTACCTCATTGGCACCAATCTCTTTGGGCTTCTGGCTAACAAAATAGGCCGGTAAGTGAACAGCAGTGACCACAGCAAGGATCCTGCTTGCATACACTGAAGGCATCACCCTCTGCTGCCCTTGTTGCAGGTGGCTGTGCTCCCTGATCGGCATGGCTGTGGTGGGGATCAGTCTGCTCTGTGTGAGTACCGCAGGGCAGCTCTGAAACCTGCTCAGGGATTGCACCACAGATCTGTTTCACAGAACTATGCCATGCCTCCTCACCTTGGAGTTCTTCTGGCCTCATTCACATCTTCTCTCTTTCCTCTCTAAGGTTCCTCTGGCAGAAAATATTTATGGGCTGATTGGCCCAAACGGTGGACTTGGCTTCGCCATAGGTAAGTGGTCTGTCTGTACAATTCCCAGCACTGCTCTGGGAAAAGGTAATTCCTCATAATCTTGTGCTTGCTCTGGGCAGGAATGGTGGACTCCTCCATGATGCCTATTATGGGTTACCTCGTGGACCTTCGCCACACCTCTGTCTATGGCAATGTCTATGCCATCGCAGATGTTGCCTTCTGCATGGGCTTTGCAATTGGTATGTACCCATGGGGTGATGTTCTCAATGTGTTCCTCCACCCAGTGTTCAGTGGGTCTGTAACACAGCCACTGCAGACTTCAGACCCTCTCCAAAGTGGAAGAGCATCTTTTGCTCTTTTCCTACCTCCTGAACCTTTGTTCACGTTTAAATGTGCAGGTCCATCAACAGGCGGCATGATTGTACGAGCTATTGGGTTTCCCTGGCTGATGGTCATCATTGGAGTTACCAACCTGGTTTATGCTCCTCTCTGCTGGTTCTTGCGAAGCCCTCCTGCCAAAGAGGAGAAGATAGTGAGTGTACTTTATTGCCCTGAAGTACAGGAGCTTGATAATCCAGATATATGCAGAGGGAATTAGGATAAATTAGCCAGGGACTGTGTCCTCCTAATTCACAGCTTGTATTCCCTGGGAAAAAGTTGTTGGTTGCTTTGGCTTTTTCTAAAGCTAGTAGGTCATTTATTATTAAAATTAATGACCTTTTTTACTAAAGAATCGCTTCTCTCCTATATGTAGGCAATCTTAAGCCAGGAATGTGCCACGCAAACCAAAAGCTCTACTGCTCAGAAGCCCCTGCAGGATTTCCCTCTCACAGACAACAGCGAAGTGGAGGCAGAAAATGCGGAGTAGCAGCAAGGCTGCGTGTCCTGCTTGAAGCTATGTTAAGTTCACAGACCAATGTATCTCTCAGCACTCAGGAATAACCCAGACCCCTCCAAGACCTGTGGGCACAGGATGGACATGGGGTGTATGTTCAGCTATTCTCCTGGCACATCAGGGAATGGACACCCAGGAATTGGAGGCTCCCTGCCCAACTATGCCACCCCTTTGCTGGGTGACATCAAGGAAGGTCTCTCAAAACCCATCTCAGCTGTAAAAAACATACGATGTAGAGAATGATACCGTGCTGTCCTGGGCTGACAGCCCACACAATAGGGATAAGACCAACACCTCTCCCACACAAGTTGCATTCATTAATGTATTTTAAGTGCTTCTTGCTTTTGGAAGAAAAACACCAGAGAAAACTAAAATAAAGTCAGCAATTTCAGGACATCTCTTCCTCCAGAGTTCTGCTGTTAATCCCCAGTGCAAAACCTTTCTGCACCAACAGGATCCAACAAAGGCAGCCCTGTCCTGTTGATGCGCTCCATGCTCACCTGAAAATGGTTTTTAAAAGTTCACTGCTGTCTTGGTACAGCTTCTGTGCTTTCTATTTATGTGCTATTCGTGGCTGCTTTTATTGCCCTTCTACCATTCATGAAGAACTCTTGAGAAATTCACTTAAATGTAAGGCTGAAGGTTTTAAACCTTTAAACACTGCTTCAGCCAACGAAGCCACTGAGTTCGCTTATTACAGCGACAGGGCATTTCCACAAGACGCCTTTAGCTGAGATGAGGTAACGGGATGTTTGTGATCCCAACCTAACGCACCGAGAAACTTCGTTTAATGTCCATTTCGGGACTTCCCAGCCACCAGCTGAGGGAACCACTTCCTCCTGCCCAGCAACAACCAACCCTCGCACCGCCGCCATGACATCCCCACAGCTCTCGCGAGATCCTCGCAAAAAATCTCGCGAGACTTACGCGAGACTCTCGCCTTCCGAGTGTCCCGCCTCCTTCCGGTGATGGCGGCGCGCTAGGCCGCGCGGCTCGGCGCCAGCATGCACTCGGACGACGTGAGTTGGTCGCGCGGTTCGGTTCGGTTCTATCCGCCCCCGCCAGGCGGCCGCGCCGCAGCTAATTGGCGGCCACCCTGGGGCTGAGTCGGTTGCGTCCGGCTCGGGCAGTCCCTCCCAGCCGCGGGAAAATAACACGTGGAGGCGGCTGGATCGGGGGGCAGGAGCATGGCTGGGGCAGATGTGCTGGGGAGGGGTAAAGGGGGGTTTGGTGGGGTGCACCTCCTGTTATGCTGCACCTTCACCCTGCATCATCAGAGTGAGACCCCTCTGCTACAGCCTTGCTTGCTCCAGCGATTGGAGGGGTTGTAGGGTCCCGGGGTGCTCGCTGACCTGTGGTTTGTCCCCGCAGATTGTCTGGGACACGCTCGGAAACAAGCAGTTCTGCTCCTACAAGATCAGGTGAGTGTGTGTGGATGTAGGGACAGCAAGCCCAGGCAATGCACAACTCCCATCTTACAGCTTTTCCTTCCAGGACCAAAACTCAGGGCTTCTGTCGCAATGAATACAACCTTACTGGGCTGTGCAACCGCTCCTCCTGCCCGCTGGCCAACAGCCAGTATGCAACCATCCGTGAGGAGAAGGGTGAGTGCTGGGGCAGCCTCTGTTCACAGCCCTGGACCTGTGGGAGCAACCTTGGGGTCTGGTTCTGCGCCCCACCCCATGCTCAGGTCTCAGTGGGGGTCATGTTCTTCTCTGTAGGTCGTTGCTACCTATACATGAAGACCATAGAGCGTGCTCCATTTCCCCGTCGGCTGTGGGAGCGGGTGAGTTGATGACAGCAGACTGCTAACCAAGCATGCTCCAACATTGTGTACCTACAGGCAGGGGACAGTCCAGCTCCTCCCAAGTGCAGATGTGTCCCCTTCATTCAACCCTTCCCCTTTTCCCCAGGTCCTCCTGAGCAAGAACTATGAGAAAGCACTGGAGGAGATAGATGAGAATCTCATCTACTGGCCACGGTTCATCCGACACAAATGCAAGCAGCGGTTCACTAAGATCACACAGTACCTCATCCGCATCCGGAAGCTGACTCTAAAGAGACAGTAAGTGACACCAAGGGTGATTGTGTTGGTTTAACTTAAAGCTGTCACCCATGCACTGAGCTGCTGTCATAGGCTGTGCGCAGAGCCCTTTCCTGGCTCCACTGCACCTGCAGCATGGAGCTGTTTTCCTGCTGGCTTTGGCAGGCTTCTAAATGAACCTAGTTTAAACTGATGTAACAGCACCTTAATATGCATAGATAGAGGCACCTAAACTTGTTACACCCGCATGTCTAATGATGCAGCTGCTGGTTGTTGTTCTGAGCAAGCATTTGCCCATCTGCTACAGAAGAGGCTGAAAGGTTCATTGAGCAGCTCTTGTTCCCTGCAGGAGGAAGATCGTTCCATTAAGAAGAAAGATTGAAAGGCGAGAGAAGAGGAGAGAGGTAATGACTCTTGTCATCTCCTGTCTGTTGTTTCTGTTTCTCATGCCTTTGGGAGAACTGACACAGGTCCTCTTTGCTCTCTTAGGAGAAAGCCCTGATTGCTGCTCAGCTGGATAATGCCATTGAGAAGGAACTGCTGGAGAGACTGAAGCAGGATACGGTAAGAATCACTGCCTTTAGAGCACAGCAGTAAAACTGCTTCTGCTGCCTCTGTCCCAAAATGCTCCCCGTTTTGGTTCATCCCCAAATGCTGAGCCCGGTGTGGTACAACTGTACAGGCCTCAGATGACTCTACTACCAATGCCTGCTTCCCCCTGGACTTACAGAAAGTCTTTTTGTTTGTTTTTTTTCTATTTCTTCAGTATGGAGACATTTACAACTTCCCCATTCATGCCTTTGACAAAGCCCTACAGCAGCAGGATGCAGAAAGCGAGAGCGAGTCTGACATGGAAAAAGAAGAAGAAGATGATGAGGTAATGCTTTCAAACAGAGCATCACAGCTAATCCTCCCTGGAGCTGGTGCAACAGCTCTAATTCACCTGCAGACCAAGCATTCAGTGTTGGTGCCGGGGGAGGGGAACAGATCAGGAGAGGTGAATGAAGAAAAAGCATGTGCAGGTGGTGGCCTTCATGGCTTCACAGCTACACTGTGAATTGCGATGGGGTATTTCTCATCCCACTTCTGACTTTGTTTCTGATAGGATAAAGATAAAAGAGAGTTTGTGGAAGCAGATGACAGTGACCTGAGCGACTTTGAGGTAAGTGAAGCAGCAGGTAGAAACTGCCAAGCTAAACTGAAAGTAACCTCTGCCAGCCAGGGGGCTCTGGTGATGGGATCACATTTGTGGGATATAATGATACAGCTGGACTGCACAGTGCCCACCACAGCCCAGTTGCCCTGGCTAGACAGCTGGGAGCCAGGAATTATAAAATGGAATTGGATACACAAGATAATTTTGTAGAAAGTGGAGGCTTAGTTGTACAGCGTGCTCTGATTCTTTTCCTTTCTCAGGACATGGATAAGTTAGAGACAAGTAGTGAAGAGGAACAGGAAGATGAGGAAGAAACAGAGAAGAAAGCATCTCACTCCAAATCTAAGGGGAAAGCTCCTTTGAAAGGACCGACCAGAAGAAAACGCCCTTACATTGAAATAGAGTATGAGGAAGAAACAGAGCCAGCCACCAAAACAAAAGCGTCCTGACTCTGTCCTGAACTTGCATTTTTTTGCTGAATGACACCACCAGATGTGTCCACTACAACTCTTGCAGCTTTCACCACTTGAAACAGGATAATCAAAAATGGCTTTTTCAATATTGTAGCTTACTATTTTTTTTTTTTTTTAAAAGAAGATAAGGATTTCTGTCCTGAGCCCAGGCAATTGCAGCAAGTCTGTACAACTGTTGTACAGAGTGTAGCTCTAAGAAAACTTCCCCAGCTTCTCTACAACCATGTGAGGCTCAGCAAGGACTGTTCCACAAAAGAACCTGGACTGGGGACAATGCCGCTTTGTTCTGAAGCTGGAGAAGCCTGCAGGGGGGCTAGGAGAGCATTCAAGCAAACCTTGTTTGAGGGAGGTATGAGGCAAAAGGAGGAGAAGGAGAAAGTAACTTAAATAAAAAAATATTTTACTGTACAAAAAGCAGAATGAACATTCAGTCATGCCTCACGTGTTCTCTTGCACTCTCCTGATGCATTCCCGTACACGGTTCTCCTCACAACAGCTGTACACGCCTTCCAGCAGAATCTGAAACAGGAAAAGCATCAGTTTCCAGTGCCTTGGCACACTGAGATGTATAGTGCAATCAACTGTGCCCAGATGCCCTTGGGATCAATACAAAGTGTATTATCTGTTGCTATGTATCAGATCCCCTATCAATTAAGCCAAGTACTAATGGGGTGAGTGGAAATACTGGTGGATTTAAGAAACAAGCGGGCTCTTGCACACACCATGCTTTTTTTAAGGGGGAAGAGCAGAGATAAATTATTACTGGGTCCCCAGCTGACCTTCACTTGTCCTTCAGAGCACCGATCCAGCAGGATGAGGCACTCGGTGGCTCTCTGGAACAAGGCAGCTCTCACTGGCTCTGGTGTTGAGCCCTGGTCAGTATGGACATCCCAGATCATCTTCAGCAGGGCTTTGAGCAGCACAGGGAGCCTGCATGGCATTCTGAAAAGGGAAAGTGCATGCATGACTTAATATAAAACATCTTTGTGAGCCAGGCAAAGTCACAGCCTTGCTTTGCAGTTCCGGGCAGAAGCTGTTAGTGGCTATTCACACGTGAAGCTGGATTACAGGAAACAAGTGCTTCAGTGATGAGGCTGAAGGAAGTTGCCTCTTTCTGAATGGCCACCAGAGGAAAGACTCAGGCCCTGAACACAGAGGTAACTTTAACAGCACAGGACTTGCTCCACAGCTCTGCCATACAGAGTGCATAGATTTACTTTTTAGGCAGGGTTATGCTTCTAGAGCAGGAAAAAGACAAAGACTTCGCTTTTGGGCATGGTTTTTCAGGAATGCAGTCGTGCTAGTGATTGCTCCCTGTGAGGTTTCCCTCCAGGTTTCAAAGCCTTTGCCTCAGATAACACTAAATGTGGCCTTGAAAGGGCCAATATCCATTCAGGATATGCTTTCTGCAGCATCCTTCACTCCAGACCAGTACCTGGGCCAAGCATGCTTTATGGTGCACTGCAGCGTCTCCAGTATTCCCAGTCTGGCTTCTTCCTCAGGGCCATCAGAGACTTCCAGGTAACCCAGGATAACCCTCTCTAGCCTCTTCAGGTGCCGTGCTATCAGGATGCCAAGTCTGTCGGCATAGAGCACACACTGAGGAGGGAGATGTATACCAGGGACAAAACAAGGCCTTACAGGGTTGTGGTTGCTGCTCTCACCTCTGCACAAAGGCAGGCAGGGTTCTGGCATATACCTGTCGCAGTGCGAGCCGATGCTCTGGCTCCATGTGGGTCAGAACCAGCTGTAACACCTCATCACAGGGTGAGGTTGGCCTGGGCTGCTGCCGCTGCTGCTGCGCTCTCTCCAGGACTGGCAGCAAGTCCAGCAGGCACAGCAGTACTGCCTGGTGCAAGACAGGAAATGCGGGCAGTTCCTCTGACATAAATTACACACAGTTTCCAGCCCCTACAGCTGCAGCCCCCATAGACTTCTACTGCCTGCTTCCCCTCTGGCTGGCCTTCTTCAGCAAGGCTGCCACCTCCTTTGACACTGTTCCTGAAATCTGCTGAGTTACTTTGTCCCCTGGACACAGATATCTGCTGTTAACAGCCTGAACTGTGAGCAAACAGGTTCTGCCTACTCATGCCTTTAGCTGCCTATCCCACATAGGGCAGATATGCAATACCACAAGGCAGATTAGAATTAAGTTCTGCTATCCTACCTGGATGAGAGGAGCCTCTCGTGAGTAGAGGTGATTGTAAAGGGCATGGTACACAACCTGAGCCCTGTTGAACTGGCACAGATCAGCACCTGGCTGAAAAAGAGAGCACACAACATTACTCCCAAGCATCACCTTTAGTGCTCACTTAATCACAGAGGAAAGTCTTCACAAAACTAGGCTTTGTGAAAACAGATTCATAAACATTAGGAACATTGCGTACAGAAAAGTGGGACCAGGTGCCATAGCAAATGCAGCTTGAACCTTGCAATGCATAGGAGCAGACACTTTCCCTTGCCTCCCCAGCTGCTGCTTTACAGTTCCACTGGCATTAATTTAATACCCTGCCCTATAAATCATTGCTAGGTTGATATGTGCATCATCTGAATTCAAAATAGGGCAAAGGAATTCTTCGCTTGCTGCAACAGATAGGATAAATACAAACTTAAGCACATGGAGCAAGGAGGAAAATTACAAGGTTAACAGAAAAGCCAGGAACAGAAGTTGGGAAACCCTCCCTTCCTTCAAACAACAGCCAGAAGGAGATCAAACCTCCCCTTACCACATTGAGAACGATGTGGTGCAGGCAGCGCACACCCAGCACTTTATTCTCCTCCCGGAAGTCATCCGAGATGAGCAGTGATGCAGGGAGGACACGCTCCAGGTGCTGGCTGAGCCATGGCCGGGTGATGTGCAGCAACGTCCAGGAGAAAATGTGCTTGGTGGCCGGGTTGCGCTTCCAGGTGTCTCTAGGAATACAAACAGGAGCCCAGAGAATAGTTTGAGTTGGAAGTTGCAATAAACTTTGTCCTTATATCGAGCCCAAATCTCCCCTCTTTTAGTATTAAAATATTTCCCCTTGTTCTATCACAACGGAACCTACTAAGGAGTCTGTTCCTTTAAATAGCGAAAGGCTGCTTTGAGCTCTCCCCAGAGCCTGCTCTTCCCCAGACCGCACGCCTGTGTTCCATCCCTCGGATCATTTCTGTGGCCCTCCTCGTAACGTGAGCTCGCCCTGCACAAAGTCACACCAAATCTCCCCGTTTCCCACCCAGGACCCGCTCTTCCCACTCACTTGCTCAGCCGCGGCCTCAGCAGCCCCATCACCGCCGCGAACCCTCCTTCCTCCTCTTCCTTCCTCCCCCGAAGGAACTCCGCTACCGTCTCGCAGCCCGCGGTCCGCACCAGCGCCGCCAACAGTTCTGCGGCCACCGCCCGGGACCCGGCGCTGGTCCAGGCGCCCTCCGCGAGGTGTGTCACCGCCAGCACATAGATGTGCCCCTTCACACGCCGCAGGACCGGCTCCACCGCGGGCCCCAGCGACTCCTCGGCCTTGGCAGCCTCCAGCTTAGCGAGGAGCCGCAGGAACACACCGCCAACATCGGTCGCTCTCTCAGCTGCGGCCTCGTAGGCGCCGTCCCCGTCGCGGAGCTCAGCCGCGTCCTGCTCGCGCTCTGGGAGCGCCGCGAAGGCGCTCAGCGCGGCCGCCAACTCGCCCAGCGCGGCGGGGCTCCCGGCCCCGATCAGCCACCGCGGCTCCGCGGCCTCCAGCAGCGCTCCCAGCTCCGTGACCACACCGGGCCGCTGAGAGAGGAGCTGTCCGAGCTGCCGGAGCGCCTGCTCGGCCGGCGGCTGCGGCTCCATATCACCCCGCATCCTACGCTGCTCCAAGGGCCCCGCAGCGCCCCGCAGCGCACGGCCGCTGCTTTCATACTGCCGTAATCCGCACCACGGCCACAAAGCGCGCTGCTGTCGTAAAATCAGACAGCTGCTGTAAAAGGGGAGGTGGGCGTGGCGAAGCGCGAATAAATTAGCATAGGTAATAAGGAGCCGGCACGGGGGATCGTGCAGCCCCGAAGACGCGCAGGAAGAGGCGATGAGAGCAGAACCGAGCTGCGTCCGTAGGCGAAAACCAAAGGGTAGAAAACGCAACGAGAATCCACGAAGACAAAACGCCTCACCGTGATCTATGGGTGAGGGGCGCGGCAGTACAACCGAACACGGAGTAGCGTAGATTCGATCCTTCCGGTTCATAGCGAATGATGAATGGGAGTTGCACGCGGCTGCGTGACGTGTGCGCCCTCCGTTACGACGTGCACAGCCCCTTCTGAGCGCCGGAGGGTCCCGCTGCCCCCACAGTAGTTAACAGTATTCATCTGTCGCCGTAGGAGTGCAATAACAGTAACAGACGTACGGGTTTGGGTTCTGTTCAGGGTTGGGGTTTGCAGTCCTCGGAATGTTTTGGGGTGTTCAAATGCTGCCATTGCACAGCGTTGCTATTTGCTGCCCTACCCCAAGCACTCACAGTTGAGCCCGGCTGACAAACATCCGTTTAATCTGTTTTAAACAAACCTGTACATGTCTCCCCCAAAAGGGGGGGAGGCTGAGAGTCCGGAGGGATGGGTACAGAGCACTCTGTGCACTGAGGGGGGAGCAGCACTCCCAGCTGTGCCCCACACACCCCCTAGGCTGTCCCTGCAGAGCACATCGGGGTGGTGTACAACCAAACAACCCCCCCCCCCCCCCCCCCAAACAAAGCGACGCACCGTGAGCCGAATCTCAGCTCACAAACCCCCAAATCCTTCAGGATTAAGCTTTCATTTTCCCCGTGAAAATCGGCGGGGCAGCTCAAACCATCTCATCCAGCAGAGTGCCAATGCTGGCGTGGGGCTGGGCCGGACCTGCCATGGGTTTGTTGCACATGGGGCACACGCAGCGCACCTCCAGCCACTTCACCAGGCACCTGCGGAGCAGAGACATGGGAGGATGCAAACCCCCAGAAGGGAATCCCCTGCTGCCCCCCCCCCCCCCCCCCCCCCTGCCCTCCATACTCACTTTCGGTGGAAGGCGTGCTGGCATGGCAGCACCCCCAGCTCCTCCTTCACCTTGAAGTCCTCCAGACAGACGGCACAGGTCTGCTGCAGGGGGGTGAGAAAGGGCTGAGGGTGAGCAAGAATACATGGAACCCAAAGTGATGCCCATGCGCAGCCCCGCTCCTGCTAGAAATGCTGTGGCTGTGGAAGCCCCGCTGCTGGAGCGCCTCTCCCTGGGTATTCCCAGCCCCATGCTGCCCCAGGAAGGGTTTTCCTTCTTGATTTCCAACCCAGCACTGTTGATCCCAGCCTGGTGCCGGCACATGCCTGTCTAACTCACCATACAACCCCAGGAGCCCCAGCTCCACGCAAGCCTAAAGGATGGAGCTGGGATGAATGCACCGTACTTACCCCATGCACATTCAGCCTCCGGGCATCACCTTTCAAAACCACCTGGGGAAGGAGACAGCAGTTGAGTATCAGGAGCAGCTGGGACTGATCCAGTGGTAGGTTTCTATGAAGGAAGCACGGAGCTGGGAAAAGTCCAAGCTGGACAAACAGTGTCCATGGCTCATCAGCCACCCCAAACGGGGCTCGTGACTCCTGTGGGACAGCCCCAGCCCTTAAACCTCACTGAAATGAGCCAGATAGGGGCAGGTTGAGCTGGGCACCGCAGCCGTGTGCCCAACATGTTGGTGGGTAATGTGGAGACAAGAAGCATCACACCGTGCTGCATCCCCCAGAGCTGCTCCCACCTCCTTCCATTGAGCCCACATCTCTATGGGTCATCTGTAGAAAACAGCCATCAGCCTTACCTCCTTGTACCCGAATCTCTCACTCTGCGCCTGGTGCCGCAGTTTGCTAGAGATGGGGAGAAAAAGGCACTGTGAGCTTCACAGCATCCCCGAGAGGAGCATCTGAACAGCATGGATGCAGTTCCAGGATGATCCCCAAGTACCCCTTCTTAAAGCCCCTCTCCTGCAGAGCCAGGGGCTCCGCTTCACCTGCAGGAATCAGCAACAGGCAGCAATAAGGGCCGACGGCCCCAATTGTTTGCCTTCGGAAGTCATTCGCGGTGCAGGAAGTGCCCTATTTCAAGCACTCACCCACTGGCAGCTCCCAGCCCCACCACGACCTTGGCTGAGACAGACAGGGGGGAGAGCTGCTTGCAAAGCAACCCAGCAAATCACAGAGGGAATGAGACCACTCGCAGCCTTCATTTCTCCCCCAAGCCAGGCACTGAGATGTGCTCCCACAGCCCCCCAAATGGCTGAGGGTTGCAGTGGGGCTGAGGCATCCTGCGGTGAAGGACGGAGCAACTCGAGCCCACAGAAACGCCAGCTGCTGCTGCTGAGTTTAAAAATAGCCCTCCCTGAGCTGGGAGGGGAGTGGAAAGACATCCTTCTCCTGTGCAGCACTGCTCCTTCCCCTGCCCAACACAATGCATTGCTCTGCGTGGTCCCCTGAAAAACAAGAGCCCCTTCCTGCGTTTCCTGCCCTGCTCTGCCACAGGGGACCAGGGGACCGTGCCTGGCCCCAATCCTTGGGGCAGAGCCTTGTGGTGAGCAGCTCTTGTGCAATGGGACAAAGCAATGCACACAGGGGATGCAGTGGTGCAGGCGCTGCGAATGCTCCTGGATGATAAGGGCCCCATCAGAACAGCAGTCGGTGCTGCAGGGTTCCAGCTCACCTGATGAAATAGCAGCAGAAGATGAGGCTGAGCACGAAGACAAAGATGCCGGTGCCAAAAATGACCATGTAGATGTTGAGTGGCAGGTCCTGGAATGTGATGGGGGGCATCGTGCAGGGTTTACTGGTGTAAATCAGCCCCAGACTGCAGGAGCACCCTTTGCGGGGGGAGAAGAAAACTCAGTATTTAGAATGAGAAAAGAGGAAGAAGAGGTGATGAACAGAAAAAGATGAAACTTACCTTCTGCCATGCCATACAGGATATGCCAGACAGGGTAGGAGTGCACCCCGCAGCCCAGGGCAGGAGATGCGTGCAGCTTCTGCTCACTCCCATCTGTCCTCTCCCAGTGCAGCCCCCAGAGCCTCCCATCCCCTAACAAAAACCCCGTCTCCTAGGCTGGAAGTCAGAGATCTCTGCAGGGGCAGCACCATCCCTTGTGCCAGCACTGGCTGCTGCATCTCCGCAGGCACCGAGCTGCTCTCCAGCAGCATGATGTGCCCAAGGCAGATCTGTACACTGGGAAGGACGGGAGGCATCCAGCTCAGGGATGTGCATCAGGTGAGCACCTGGGCTGCAGGAAAAGAGGTTTTCCTGCCTACAGAGGGCAGAGCCACTGCTGGCCTTTGCCTCCTGTAATTGCTTGACACAGCCTATGTGCCACTCATCTACGGAGCAAGAAAGGGAGGATTTGTTTGTTGGCTGCTGTTCTCCCAGCATTCTGCTCTCCAGACCACCAGGTGCAGGAAAAGACAATAGGAAAGGCTTTTTTTGTTGGGGATTTTTTCTTTTTTTTCCCCTCCTTGCTGGAAATGATTGCAGGGGGAAAAGAAGAAAAAAAAAAAAACAACACAAAAAGAAGAATTAAAAGAACTATCTCAGCTCTTAAAAAAACACCACGGAACAAGTAAATGAGGTAATGCTGTGTGCAAGGCGCTGGGGCATGGGCTGCTAAGCAGTGCTGAGGGATGGAAGAAGGCTCATTTGAAGGTGACCAAAAGGAGAACAGTTGTGGCAACAACCACGGGTCATGAGCATGTAGGAGCCAAGATAAAGCAATGCTGCTTCCACGTGTGTTTCAAACCAAGAGCTGCTCCCAGGGCATGTGAAAAGCTCCATTGCCGCAAGAGCTGTGGCACCAAAGCAAGCTAAGGGCTGGGGAGCTGAGTCCCATTTGGCCCTTCTTTTGATGGGAATGCAGGCAGAATGGCCCTGCTGGACCCACACCTCAGCAAGGGGCTGTCCCCACAGTCCCCACTCTTTGCCACTCACACAGGGACTGGCAGAGCAGTAACACGCAGCAGGGGCACAGATGAGGTAGGGAGAGGAGAAGCTGTAACATACAGCCCCGTACTGAAGGAAGCAGAGAGGAGCAACCCTGACACGTCCCTACCAGCCACAACACAGCTGGCAGGGCTAATTTTAGGCCCACCAGCTTAGCAAGGCTCATTCCTGCTAAAAAGGCACTCAGGAATTCCCAAGGGCCAGAAGGGAGCACAGCTCTGGGCAGTGCCTGACCCGGCTGGGGAGCAGGATGGGCCCTGGAGCAGCAGTCCCAGCAGTCCCAGCCAGACCCCCCTGGCTCCTCTACCTCCTCCCCAGTGGAATTTATCAGCAGGGTGGGCGCTGACTCTGTGCTGGGATTAATTAGCACAGCCCTTTGCCTGACAAAGGCTTTCATACTTTTAACTCGAGAGGAACAGAGCAAATCTGGTTTTAATACAGCAAAAGCCTGATGGGCACCAAACCCCAAACCAACCCACTCCACCAATGTAAGCCTCCCCAGGGCCAGTTCTGCACCTGAAGGCAGAGGCCTGGAAAGCAGCGGGCAGGAATGGTGACTCGGTCTGTGCGGTGCTTTGTGAGCCAGGCGCAGGCCTGGGGTTTGTGCTGAGCACAGCTTCTCCCTCACCCCCAATTCTTGTTCAGTCAAACAAATGGAAAACTCAGCAGGTCATTAAATAAAACCATTCTTTCCACTCCCACACAAAAGCTACGGGCTTTGCATCACCAAAATTGAATGCAGCTTCCATAACATTTTTTGCTGTGATGCTGGAATGGGCTTCCTTCAAAAGCCTGCCCTGTGCCAACAGCTCACAGAGGGGACAGAGCCCACCAAACAAAGGTCCGGGCTGGGGACCACCAAATCCCCCAGAGAACAGCTGAGCAATGGGAGGAAAAGCTGTGATGCCAAAGAGGAGCTGCAATTCCAGGCCAGCGTAGCGCATGCCTTCTGTTATGAAATGTGGAGCACAACTATTTGTGCCGAAAACTCAATTTCATTGCTGGGTATCACGTTTATTTGCACCGATGGCCCCAATTCTGTGATGGTCCTCAACAGTAAACAACAAAGCAATTTTGCCAGACTCCACTGACTTAAATATTTGTGAGGTCAGGGCTTAAGGCCAAAACGCACACATCAGATGCATAGGGCCAGTCCTAAACCCACGTCCTGGCCTTTGCACAAGGGCAGGCTCTGTTCTCAGCGCTGCCCAAAGCCCAAACCAGGGGAAGCTGGGAGAGCAGCGGCCGCTCAGAGCCTCCCCAAAGCAAACTCTGTGCCTGGGGCTGCTGCATTTGCTGCTGAGGAGCACTAATGCAGCCCATGAGGGCAACCCACGGCTGGCACACGGGCAGCCTGCCTGCCTGCAGGACCACTGCTTGCCCCAGCTGCACAGCACACACAGGGCACTGCTTTACAGCAGAGGAAGCCACTGGTTGCATTATATTTAGCTTCAAAGGCTGTAACCCCTCCATAAATTAAAAGAACCCGGCCTTTGTTGCTGAGGCAGAGCTTTGATGGTGGAATTCCCAGCGCAGCTTCTCAGCTATTAGTCATAAAAATAAACCACTTCTCATTTAAACAGAACTCCCTCACATGTGCAAACAGTTCCATGTTTCTGTGAGTTTCTTTCAGCCAGGAGCGGAGCGCCTGGGCTCCACTAGCAGAAGTTTATTCCACAGACACGTGGGAGAAGGGTTTTCAGCAGCACAAGCAAAAGCGCTCCAAGTTCCACCAGCAGCGGGCTGGGAGCTCTGGAAGCGAACCAGAAGCAAGACCGGGTGACCCTAACCCTAACCCTGACCCTGACCCTGACCCTAACCCTGACCCGAGTCCACGGAGCCCCGGGAGGAGCCAGAAGGCACCGCCCGGGACGCGAAACAGCGCGGAGCCACCCCAACCCCTCGGCCCCATCCCGGTTAGGGTTGCAGCCCCAAACCCCGGCCCCGCTCTCACCGTGGCACCACTGGAACGGGGGCATCCGGGAGCGGCTCCGCGGGGCCGGACCGGCTCCGCCGTGCGCAGCGCCGGGCCATGGCCGGGAGCGGGGCCGGGCCGGGCGGCGGGGAGCGGCCCCGGCCCCTCAAACCCCGCCCCGGCCCACGGAGCCGCCCCCGGAGCCGCCCCCGGTCTCGGAGCTGCGGGTTCTGCTCGCCCCGAGCCATGAGCTTTGCTGGGAGGGGGAGAGCCCCGGGCATCCCTGCGGGATGTACCGCACGTTGGATGGGGCTTTTGGCAACGCGGACTGCTGGGTGATGTCCCAACCCATGGCAGGAAGGGAAATGGGAAGGATTTTTAGGTGCATTCCAACACAAATCCTTCTGTGATTCTGTGCATCAGCCCTCAGGGGAGCTGTGCTGCAGGCGCTGAGCTCCCAGTGGCTCTCAGCCTTGTGCAGGGGATGCGAAGGAGATTCGGGCATGATCAGACTCTTCCAAAATGTAGGAGCATCCCTTGCTGCTCGTTGATCTCCCAGCAGAGATGCCCGGGCACTGCCAGCATCCAGCAATGCACAGCACACAGCAATGCACAGCACACCCAGCAGTGCACAGCACACAGCAATGCACAGCACACAGCAATGCACAGCACACAGCAGTGCACAGCACACCCAGCAATGCACAGCACACAGCAGTGCACAGCACACAACAATGCACAGCACACACAACAATGCACAGCACACAGCAATGCACAGCACACAGCAATGCACAGCACACAGCAGTGCACAGCACACCCAGCAATGCACAGCACACAGCAATGCACAGCACACAGCAATGCACAGCACACCCAGCAATGCACAGCACACACAGCAATGCACAGCACCCAGCAATGCACAGCACACCCAGCAGTGCACAGCACACAGCAATGCACAGCACACAGCAATGCACAGCACACAGCAATGCACAGCACCCAGCAATGCACAGCACACCCAGCAATGCACAGCACACCCAGCAGTGCACAGCACACCCAGCAATGCACAGCACACAGCAATGCACAGCACACCCAGCAATGCACAGCACACCCAGCAATGCACAGCACACCCAGCAGTGCACAGCACACCCAGCAATGCACAGCACACAGCAATGCACAGCACACAGCAATGCACAGCACACCCAGCAATGCACAGCACACAGCAATGCACAGCACACAACAATGCACAGCACACCCAGCAATGCACAGCACACAGCAGTGCACAGCACACACAGTCTTGACAGTGATTTCACTCTCTGATTCACCCCCTTCTGCCCTGGACTGAGGATCAGGGAGCACTTCTGCCCATCCCAACCCTGAGCACACCAGGGCGATGCTCTTCCACCCGTGGCACATATTGCAGCCTGAACACAAAGTCTGTCCCAAAGCACACGAGGGATGGCCAGACTTCTTCCTTAGCGCTGCCTTTATTTGTACAGGTTAACACTAAGCATGGAGGACACCCAAACACTATGACTAAAGGCCTGTTTGCCAGGGACCACACGCCAGACCTAATTCACATTGCTACACAGACTGAAAACAAATGGGAAACAAGACAAAGAACACACACAGCTTCAGTCTCCTGCGAGGGAGGGATGGGACTGGCTTGGCAGATGCATCTGCCACATGGGAGAACCAAACCTTGAAGGCTTCCAGGAGCCAACAGGGGTCGAGAATAACCTGAAACGTGTTGCCATGTCCCTCCAGAGGCATCTCTGCGCGAGCAGGCTGGGAAGGAGGCTACGCATTAGGCCTACCTAAGTGGCAAGGTTGCATGTTGAGGGCCTATGCTTTACCACTAGGAATAGCTCGCATATCTGGGGACTCCCTCTGCTGGGGGGGGGACCGGTTGCATGAAACCCATTAGCTGCCAAGCACCTGCACCAGGAGGAAAGCCCTATCTATCTCTGCCACTCAGCAGTACGGGGTGAGCTCCCACTGCTCCCACCGCACAGCCCCTCCCATCCTCCTTCATGCGCTCCTCTTCAGCCTCAGGGCATTGTCCAGGGCGACCAGCTGGCGCAAGAACCCCCGGTTGGGGATGATACCACGGTGGTCCTTGACCGTCTTTATGGCTTCTACGAGGGGCATGTGGTGGCGGATCATGAGGTAGGCAAGGACCAAGGTGGCCGACCTGCTCACCCCGACAGCACAGTGCACAAGGATCCTTCCTGGGGGTAAAACACAGGGGCTGTGTCACAGCAGGGTGAATATCCCGAATACAAAGTTGCTGAGGATCCAACTTTACTGCGTGCATCCTGGTGCTGCAGCCAGGCGTGCAGCCTCCAGGGCTGCATATAGAGCTTCAGGTATGGCGTGACTGTGATGCACTGTGGTCCCCACCTTGGCAAAGGCTATCAGTGCAAAGGATCTCCCAAAACAGTCTGAATAGGAGCAGCCACAGTGCCGGACACAGGCTGAGGCTGTGACCCTTGGGGTAGGGCTCTAATATAGCCTGTCTCCTCTTTAGAGGAGGTGATCCAGACCAGAAGATGGTTGGACTGGATTACCTTAGTGATCTTTTCCAACCTTAATGATTCTATGATTCTGCAAAGACATCAGGCTGGAAGTACCTTTGTTTCCTCGGATGCCAATCAGCTTTCCACCCACCCTCCCCATTCTGTCCCAGCGCTCTTTACCACTGACCTTCATTCAGCGCTTGATGGATGAAGTCAGCTGCAGGATAGAAGTAGGGGCTCATGTCAAAGGAGGGCGAGTCGTGGGCCTCGATGCCCAGGTAGCGGATGCCCGTGCCCTCGTAGTACTCTGCACCCCCTCTCCATTTGCTGTGTGAGGCATTGAGGATGTGGGTGATGCGCAGGTGAGCCAGCTCACGCCGGTTGGCTGCTATATCTCTGCAGGGAGGGAGAAACAATGCAGGAAAGTTCCACGTTAAAGAAAAGTCTCAAATGTCCTGGTCAAACATTTGCATCTGAGAAAGCCAAAGGAGAAGGAAAGAGGCTGAACTCAAACTCACAGTCATGGGTAATCTCACAGTCCATGGGCACATGCCTCCACCCACCTGCTTCAGTCCTTCCTCCTTCAACCCATGTCCTCCTCTCCCTCATGTTCCCAACTTTTCTCTCCTAGCTTCCTCCATTTCAAAAACCATCCCTCATCCCCTCGCTTCCCGTCCCCTTGTGATACATACTGATCTCCCAGGTAGAGTCCTGGCCAGACCTCATCAGCATGGTTACAGGCTGTCTTCCCTGTGTACAGCAACCGTTCGAGCTCGAAGATGCTGAGGATGGGGTGGTGGTTGCGTTCCTCCCGCACACCCCGGCTCGGTGACCTGGTGCTGTTCCTGGAGAACCGAGACAGGAAAGCCATTGGAGCTGCCGAGACCCACAAGGCATACCTGTGGGGTCGTGAAGGCCGCAGAATGGCCTGGAGGTCTCTTCTGCTGCTGCTGCCACCCACGGTCCTGTGATGGAAGCGGTGGAGATGCTGTTAGAAGGACGGGGAGCCCTCACTCCATCCCTGCTGTAGAGCTGCTGGCCTGAAGCAGCCAGGCCCAACCTTCCTGCAGAGAGGGCAGTGTACAGGCAGCTATCCAGTGGTTCCCGCTGTGAGACAGCATCACCTACACTCCCTTCCAACAAGCAATACTGCTGGGGAGCAGTTTGCGATGCCAGGGCTGGGGAGGGAAGAGAGGCAGCCAGATTGCTGAGTCTCCATGGGCTGAGGTTCTGCTCCAGCTCCACGACTTTGGGTTGAAGCCATATTGGCAAGAGATGCTCCATACAGGACCACCTTCCTCCTGAGCTGGCTCGGGGGCTTTGCCTGCCAGAGGGACAATGCCAGCTCAAGAACTGATGCTGCCAACCTGTGATCAGAAGCAATGAAAGGTGGCCAGCTCTGGGCAAGCCACCAGGATTGGGGAGGAAATGCCCCAAACAGGTGGAGGATTCCATATGGCACCATGCAGAGCCTGGCCCGGGCCCAGACTGCTGCAGACCAGGCTCAAAAGACAGCAGGGAGGGAGTGCAGGGTTAACCCTTCTGAGCACAGCAGTCCTGCTGCTGCATTTGAACATCAGGACTGGTTTGGGTGGGAAAGAGTTAATGTCAGTGGATGAGAAAGCTCATTTTGCAGGTCCTCTGGGACGCAGTTCCACTCTCAGACCTTTAGATCACGCTGATACATGTCACCCATCTGCAGAAAACCTCCCTGGACACACCCCCGCAGAGCAGTGGCAGTCCCTGCAGCCAGGCATTAACTCAGAGCTGCCTTCTTCTGCCCCACCAACACAACCCCCCCCAACACGAGCATGCAACCCCCTCCGTCTCCCCATGCGGTTCCCTTTCTCACCATCTTGCTGCTGCCCTGAGTTGCCTGGGGACAGAAGGTGTCCCCAAGGTCCCCATCGCAGCCGGAGCAGCAGCTCAGCACTGCCCACTTCTCCCAAGGACCCCGGGGGAGGAAGTGCAGTGACATTGGGCTGGAGCAGATCGCATCTCCCTGCTCTGACATTTCGCCCAGGGCGCCTGCCAGCAGCCAGCAGCGCGGAAGGGAGAAGCCTGCAGCCATTTCTTGGCAATGTGCGTAGGAGGAAAACACTGCAAGGACATAGGGGAGCTCAGAGGGGGTCCAGAGACCCCTGGGTGTCCCCCTCTCCTCCCCCTGTGCTTGGGGTGCTGCACAGAGAGGTCAGTGCTGTTTCATCCCTGGCAGGGCTCCTCAGCTCTGAGCAGGGCTGGATCTCACCCTGACACATCTCCCCTGCCCTGATGAATTTTGGACTCCTTCATGCTGGGAATTCAGACTTGGCAAACCCCACCTGGAAAAGGGATTCGGTGTGGCCGCGTGCCGGGCCCTTAAACCTTGGGTGACCTTGGCTGCAGCGCAGCCACATGCCACCATAGGCAGCATTAGGAAACAAACAGTAGAGGGGTCTGAAAAAAACACGACGTCATCATTACGAGGCTGTGCTGAGCCAAACAGCAGACCCCCCTTATGCAGCGATCCATACCTACGGGGGGATGCAGCTCTAACCTCAGGCCCAGAGCTGGCTTCCATCATCCCACCCCCAGCACACTGCTGTGCCTGAAGTGCTGCAGGGGAATAGAAACTGCCCCACGTCCAAGTACACAGAACAGACCCCACCCTCCCCCCATAGGCACCCCCCCCCCACCGGGGGCTCACAGCCCGCTCTGCCCATGGCTGCTCGGAGCTCCTCTGCCCGTCATGCCACGCTCAGAGGGAGGGGAGCAGCAGGAGAGCTGCCTGGAGCAGAGCACACTCCCAGAGACAGACAGACAGACACGCAGGAGGGAGGAGACGCCCACCCCGTTACTCTACCTTGGTGAGGGCTGAGATGGCTCGGCTCGAAACGAGTGGTGTGCTCAGATCCAGTCGGCCATGTCTTCCTGCTGCTGCCGCCGCTGCTGTGGAAAGGCTGATGTATGAACATCTATTTTAAGCCATGACATGTCCAGAGGCAGGTTTGTTTATATCATGCTGTGCATGGATGGATAAGGGAGGAATGAGGGAGTCGGACACAAACGCAGGCTTGCGTGCAGGCATGCACACACCCACACATAAATGCCCATTACTACGCAGACAAAAACAACAGCAACAATAGCAGCTTTGCTCTCACTCCTCCTCCAGCAAACCAAAGCTCCAGGCAGACAAGAGAAAGGGAAAGGAAAGCTCCGATGCAATGGTGCTGGTGGCATGGTTACCACCATCGTACCTCTGCAGCTGTCTCTGGAGGATGCTCTGTCATTTATTTGTGATAACTGACCCTGATGAGCTCCCTTGCTGGGGTCTGTTTAGCAAAGCTGGGGTTTGGTGACAGTTTCTTCATTTGTGAAGGAAATAAGCCTTGGGGGAGGGGAGGGATGGGGATATGTCATATCTATTGATACATTCATGCCAAAGTCGTGGATGAAAAGAGGAAACTCAGAAGACTGAAGCTTTATGTTTTGACGTCTTCTAAATGACACCGTTCATTTCAGAAATGCTTCACTATTTCAGTTAAACATTTCCCAGGCAGAGCGTTCTCCTTTCCCTTTGAAGTGCTGGTGTTCAATTTAAGTTCCCCTCAAATCAGAAAGTAGGAGTGTAAGGGGAGAAAACAGTCTGAGAAGGAATGGAAATGCGCTGTTTCAGAGCAAACAATCACCCTCAGGTTTATGGCATTCCCTCCTGCACTCCTCTTCAATTGAACAGAAAACTTTCTGCTTAGTTGTGCATCTCAGGATGCAACCTCAGGAGCTCCAGGGCTGAACACAGCATCGCGGTGCAGCTGCCCTGAGCACTGCTGCCCTCCAGGCATGCTGCCAGCTGCCTCTGCTCCCTTTGGCTCCTGTTCAGCACGTGGAAAGATGCACCCAGAGGCCCCACAGCAGACTCCCAGGGGAGCAAAGGTGTCAACAGGGGACAGCCCCAGGAAGCCCTGCCCCTGCTGAGCCAGTGTTTCTGTACTGCGGGATGCTCCCAGCTCAGGAAAGCCTGTCCTGTGTCTCATCCTAAGCAGAGGGTTTGGTGCCACTCACTGCAGGAAGGCCCCACTTCTGCCCTCCAAAGCACGGCAGCCAGGTGACCTGTAAGGAAATTTGCAGCTGTTGTGTGGACGGCTTTAAAGTGGACCCCCTCCCCATTCCTGTCCCAACAGTCTGTAAGTTGTGCTTCTAAACAGAAGTGCCAATAACCTCCATCACAAAGGGTGAGATCTGAATTAAAAAAGCCCTACATGAAATAAAATTAGATGGATAAATGCTTTGGCAGAGTGTTGCCTGTAGGGAACTTACTGACCATTTAAACAGAGGATTAGTAGTTGGTGTGTTTTTATTCCAGTAATAATACTGGAATTGCTTTGTAAAGCAGCCAGAAGTCTCCAACAAAGCCAGTGACTTCTTCTGAAATAATGACATCTCTGATGGTTTGGAATGTCTGGGCAGCTGCAGCGAGGAGTGTCAGCAATCTATTTCTGCATAAGGGAAGTTTCTCAGACACAAGCCAGACCTCCCTGCCTCACCTCCGCCCCTTGTTTTCCATAAACAGCGGTGTTGTAGTGCAGACTGACTCACTCCTTGCTCCCTGGCAGGATTTATCAGCTCAGTGTTTCCCTACTGCAGCACCTGTCCTTGAGGACAAGAAGCCAAAGCCCTGGAGATGGGCTTCAGGCTGGGGGGGGGGAGGGGGGGAGGGCACGAACCCCACTCAGTGTTTGCTGTGACTTGCACACACCTTGCTCAGTTTCCCCACCTCCTTGTGACCACCCTGTTGTTGCAGTTCCATCCCTCACTTGTTTTGCTCAGGAATGCACTGAAAAGCCCAAATCACCAAGACACGGGGAGAGAGTTGAGAAGACAAACCTGGAAAGCCTTTCACCTGCCCACAGTTCCTCCAAGCGTGTCCCCCTGGGCAGCACCCAGCTGCAGGACCAGCCACAGCATTCCACGGCCCTGCTGTCCTGCCAGCTTTATCACTCCACAATGCCTGAGCCCCGCAGCTGCAAAGGGCTTCTAGTGCTGGGCAGGCAAAGGCTGTGTGGTTGCATGGCTGGGGGCACAGGAGAGGAAAGCTGCGGCTTCCCTGAGCTGTGAGCATCTCTGCAGAGAGCTGCTTTAGGGCTGAGCAGCTGAAGGGTAGCACAGCACAGGTTTCCTGCATCCCATAGCTGCAGACCTGCTGCTGAGGGGCTGCTGCCGTACAGCAGGGATGGGATGCTGGCACAGGCAGTGCTGTATCCCTGTATCTCAGCTATTGTCAAAAACTGCTGTGCACAGCAGGCCTGTGGCAGCGAGGGCAGAGCAGCTGCTTTCAGCTTAATTAGAGGCAGAATTGGCTCCCAGCAGAATAAGCAGCACACCCACAGCTCCCAGCTGTCCCTGCCCTCCTAAACGGAGCTCAGAGCAGGGAGGAATAGGGGTTGGGGTTCTGCAAAACCCACAAGCAAGCTGCAAAAAGGGCAGGTTGGAAAAGTTCTCAGATCCGACCACTGGAGGCTGCTCTGGTTATACATAAATCACCACCGCGCGCATTGTCAAACATGGAAAACTCAACCCAAGGAAATAAAGGGCAGGGGTTAGAGAGTTTCTGAGCTGCTCTTTCCTGCCTTTATACTCCACATGCATGCAAATGCACCATAGACTTCACAGCTCTATTTTAAAGATCAGAGATCAATCACTTCACGCAGTAAATGCTGCATGTCCAAAAGCCACCTGGAAGGCACGGGAGCCAGAGTTTATTACAATCAATCACAAACAGAACCTATGTATTCCATCCAACATGCACTGCTTGGCAGACCCACTGCGGAGGAGGGAGAGAGTGCAGAGGGAGCTGCAGAATACCAGCAGAATATTAAGCCTCCTGTTAGCTGGCAGTCATGGCAAGAAAGTGACATTATGGAGAGGGGCAGTGCAGGTGAGAGCAGTGTTGCAGCAACATACTGAGAGGGATCTGACATATGGGGTTTGCTTGGCACTGAGCAGCCCAGGAGGGAGCTCTGTGTGCTCAGGTGGGATCAGTGAGCACCCAATGGGGGAGGGAAATCCTTTGCACTGCTCTCTGGATGTGCTGTGGGGTGTGCTGCAGGCTGCCTCAAAAAGCATCCCAGAGCATTGGTCTGCAAGAGGTTCCTGAGGCCACGCAGCCATCCCAACGTGGTATCAACTCCATCAAAGCAGTGAGGTAGCAAAGAGCAATCTTCATTCTCTATTTGCTTGCATTCAGGACAGGAATGAAGGTTTCTCTGGGGGCTCCATCCATGCTGTAGCAGTCTGGAAGGAAGCTGCGAAGCTCGAGGTTACATTCCCAGGGCCTCTCCCAAAGCTCTCCGCTGTCTGGGACAGCAGTGGCGTGCTGTTAAACCCTCTCCCAGCCCCAAACAGACATCTGCTTCCCCGTAAGAGTAGGATTGAAGGTAATAAACCCTTGGAAGGAGGATGTGCAGGAACACAGCCCCTCTGTGCCCACTCCAGAACAGACGTTAAAGCCTCATCACTTGGCTGGATCGATTCAGTGCTGGAGGGGCTACTCGAGTTCTGGCAAAGCTGAGATATTTTCCATTAAAAGAAAGGAAAAGGGGGAAGAGGGGGGGGGGGGGGAGGCGGAAAAAAGGAAGAGGAAATAACAGCACCAGACTCATTGTCCGACAGCTGTAAAACCCACAGAGCCTCAATTTGTGAGGAAGCAGCCCTTGTCCAGAGGGAGAGAGACAGCTGCTCGCTTTGTTGCAAACTTGCAGTGTTTATGATTACTTAGCAGGGAGACTCAGAATTGCTGGTGGACGCATTTTGCCTGTCATCCGCTGTCTTGTTAATGTCAGGAGCAGCCCGGGATAGATCTGAGTCGCTACAGCACAGAGAGGAAAAAATCACAAAGAAAAAAATACAGCTGAAAAAAAAAAAAAACCAACAAACCCAAGTTGCTGGCAAAACACGCTGTGAAATCCTGATGGTTGCTGTCTGAGCACTCACTTCAGCTTGTCTCTTCTTGTTAGCAGAGAAGCTGGGGCACAGCCCGAACCCTCCGGAGCTGGTGGGAGGTTTGCTGTTGACCTGATAGTCATTGTGTTTAAATGCTCAGAAGGATGTCAGATGGAAGAGAACTTTGCACGCCTTCCCTGGAAGGGAGGGCGGCTGAGATGCAACGATCCCCATTAGCAAAGCTCAGCTCCTCACGCTTTTTAAAGGCTAATCCTTCAAGACGAAGGTCACATCTATCTCGCATAGCAAAGCACTCTTTAGAGCAGCGCCGATCAGCACTGGAAGCTGCGCCTTGAAGGCAGCGGGTGGGAGTGCGGTGCGGGATGCCCCGGGACAGCCCTGGTGCGATGTTCACCCAGATGTGCCCTCCTGGGGCCTCCAGGAGCTCAGGTGCTGCTCTTACAAATCCAAAATCCTTCATGAAATCTGCTAGAAAGAGGGAAAAAAAGGAACGATATCAGCGCCGGGGTGGAAATTGAGGGCAGGTCCCTGGCAGATTCACTCTGACTTACAGGGAGGCCGGGACCTCGCTGTGATTATTTCTCTTCTCCAGTGTTCTCAGACCCAGCTCTGATCACGGTGAGCATGGACACGGAGTGCTGTCTTTCTGAGACCCACTGCTGCTGCTGACACAATGGGGTTTTGTTCTCTACGAAACCCCAACACCCTGCGCTGATTTCTAAAGCAGGGAGAAGAGCTTAGGGCCCAAATATAAAGTCGTTGAGTTGGGTGCCTAATTCCTTTCAATCTTCTTTTTATTTCCTAGCCTCGGGGCTCTGAGGAAGCAGCTGGTTTGATTTGATGAGGAAAAGAGCTGTTCCATTAACGGGTCTGATGTCTGAGAGGGTGCTTTCAGCTGGGGATGGATCCCAGCACCCTTTACCAGGCCACACTTGCTGCTAGATCATATTTTCCTTTCAATGACATTACATCTTAAACGGGCTTTCACTGTAATAACATTTGCAGTAATGAAATCACTCTGCTGCACGGTCTTCTTTTAACAGCACAAATACCTGAGTTGGCTACAAAGGGAGATTTAAATGTCACAGAGGATGTGCTGGATGTGTCCATCAGAAGATAAGGCTTCTCTTTGTCGATGAATGGAGACACAACGGTGGCTGCCGGGTGTTCAGGGCACAAAGGATCACTGCAGCTCCTTCAATAGGGAGAGAGGCAGCTCAGGGGAGAGGCAGATAATACAGAGAGCTTTCAAATCTCATGCTGGCTATAGGGTTCCTAAAGATGTAACAGCGACAAGGCACTACATTTGCAAATGAAATGGCTCCAGAGCAGCTCCTCTAATCTCAGGTTGTCCAAAGAGGCTGTGGATGCCCCATCCCTGGATGCATTCAGGGCCAGGCTGGATGTGGCTCTGGGCAGCCTGGTCTGCTGGTTGGCGACCCTGCACATAGCAGGGGGGTTGACACTGGACGATCTTTGTGGTTTCTTTCAACCCAGGCCATTCTATGATGCTGTTGCCTCCTGAGTTCAGCACTTGCTCTGAGAGCGGCAATGCAGGGCTGGGGAGAGGGAGGGAAGGCCATTGCCCTGGGCAGACCCCACCTGAACCACTGAAACTGGCAAACTGCACAAAAATGGAACAGCATCATTTCTATCTTGTTGGTTTGCTTCGAACAAACAGAGGCTCATTAGGTCTCCCCAGCAGATGGAAGTTCTGGTTTCAGTTGCACACACTCACGACCATTCAGGCCTGATTGGCTGCAGCTGGTTAGACCCCAAAATTATCTTCCAATTTAGTCTGTGAGAAATGGATCTCCTTTGAAACGTGTGGCTGCTGGATTCCATTGCTTTGCTTATCCCTGGGAAAGCTCTCCTTTGGTTGGCTGATTTACTCCAACAAAAGGGCTACAAATCCCCACTTCCATCAAAACCAGCTGTAAAACTTCCAACGTCTTAAAGGGAGGATTTCTCTGTTGTGCCTCAGGGGTGTAGGATTTGGTGTGCGGGGTTTTTCTCCTTTTCTTTTTCATAAGTGAAACTGCTCTGTCAGTGAGTCGAAGGGTTACATGAGAAGACACTGCATTTTGCTTCTGGCTCTGAGTGGTGGTGCTGCCTGTACTTGCAGCATGAGCCCCATTGCCACCAGCAGAGACAGCAGCATTGCACCTCTATGGGAAGTGCTTCTCTTTCAAAGAGGGGATGGTAGTGAGGAGAGAAGGAAAACATTAGGGCTGATGATTCAGGGCAGATCGTATCGTCTGCTGTGCCACATAACGTGGCTATGAGAGGAGCAGCCTTTCCTCTGCAGTGATACTTGGTGCAAGGGGGAAGAGGATCCATTTTCCACCTCTGTTTTTTTGCAGAAATGTTAATTATAGCCAAAAAAAAAGGTCGTGAAGGACAAAAGATTGGGAGGTGGTAAATAAACAATCCTCCTCCTCTTCTCGCCCCAAAGAGGCTGCAGTCTGAGCTGCTTTGCCTAATGGAAACAGGCAGCAAAGGGTGTTTTGGCTTTAATAATTCTAATTATTCCACAGTATTGTGAAGTAAATTAGAAACCCAAATGAAATCAGTGTCCCATGGCATTTGGAAATGTACAGTCACAGAATGCAGGTATCTAAATCTATCCTGAGCTCTGTCTCACATAGACAGGGTAGAAAATAATGGAAAATACACTCAAAAACAGGATAGAAAATTAAAGCGCACACTTCTGTACACTGAGTGCTGCACGGACACTGCCATGGGGAGCTGAAGGAAGGCAGCCCTGAAGCCTCCCATGCCTTATCTTTCCTTTTCCAAAGGTGTCTCTGAGGAGGATTCCCCCTCTCCCCTTCTCCTGTGGGATATGCATTCATTGCTGCAGCTGTTGGTCCCTCAGGAGGAACTGGGAAGTGCAGAGAGATTGGGCACTTAACAGCTGTGCAATCCATGCAGGTTTGAATGGGAACCCCTGGGGGTGTTTGTGGGGCTTCCCTGGAGATTCTGCCCCACAGGAATGGTCTGAGTGCAAGCAGGGAAGGAACTCACAGTTTTTCACAGCAATGGAGCAGGAAATCCCCACCCCCTATTGTATGGCACAGCATCCAATGATCCAGAAGCCTTTAAGAGGTGAGCAGGAAGACAATTCCTACAGCCAATTATAAGAGCTGGGGACTCAGAGCACTCTCCCATAGAGGCAGCTATTTATCAGCATCCTCATCCATCGTGCTGAAGCATGAAAGGCCAAACCAGTGCCACTGCTCCTGGTTGGTTATTGCAGCACTGCACACGGGAAGGCAGATACCCTGGAAGCACAGGGCAGAGCCTGATGGGCTGAATAGGATGTGACAGCAGGTAAGCAGGTGTGCCCAGGTGAAGCCATCCTGATGGGGGATGCTGCTGCGCTGCAGCTCTGAGTGATTTGTGCTGCCCAGAGGCAGGAGGTGCAGTGAAGCTCTTCCTCCATCTCCACACCACACATTCTGCTGACGGCAGTGCTAACCCTCCTCGGCAGGCTGTTATCTCCCCACACACACCTGGGAAAGCCGGTGCTTCAGCAAAAACCTTTCCCCTCCATTTTTCTCCATGGAGCAACAAAGCAGAATGAGTAGCATCTGTTTGACTGTGGCCATCTCCATTGTGCCAAGGGGTATTTCACGCTCCCCTCCTGGAGCCAGGGCAGAAATCCAATGAGCAGCCATCACTGCAGCACCAGCCTTTATCTGCTCCATGCACCTGGAAGGCATTCAGGGTAATATTCTCACAGCTGAGTTGCAGCAGGGGCAGCTGAGCCACCTGCAGCAGGTGTTCAGATGGATGCCTGTGGGGAAGAGGGCAACCAGCAAGTGCTGCCATCCCATCATTAAAATACAGACACTGAGCCACTAAGGGAAAAATACACACTGATCATCTGCAGGCCCTAAGTCATACCAGATGACTCTCAGAGGGAAGCTATCTCACTTTGGAGCTGCTGCCTGAAGGAGTCCTGCTCTGTTCCATTGCCTCTCCTGCTATGTACAGGAGCAGTGAGACGGTCCCTGTGTGATCTGGGCAGTACCAGCTGAGCATCACACAGTCCATCTATCTTCATGTTCCTTTCTTCCAGTGATTTATAGTGTCACGCAAAAGCTCGAGGCTGAGCAGGAAATGAAAGCAGATTTCCCACTGCGACCCCCATCTTTGAGTCCCTCCACACCTCACCAGGGCCCTCATGCAAATCCATGCTGATAAGGTCTGATGATTGGCTCTTGGACTCACAGGACCACAATTCTGAGCTGCCAGACACATGTACAGTGGGCGATAGTGCCTGCCCCAGAGAGTTTCAATATAAACAGCCAAGAGAGGGTAGAAAAGAAGTATTTCTGTCTGACGTCTGTTTTGACCCCCTTCCTGCATCCACAAGGCTGCACCAGCAATGCTTCCCCCGCTCTCTGCAGCAAAGGGTTCAGCAGCCACAGCTCTGCATAATGCAGCCCTTTCCCTGGTGTCACTGCCAGCGCACACTGATGGGACCCCACTCCTTCTGTTCACTCATAACCACTTTGCTGAGCAAGTGGGGGCAAAGGGTGAGCAGAGCCGGGGCATCTCTCAGCAAGGCTGGGCTCTGCTGGGCTGCATCTTTTGTTCTTCTTCCTCATTGCTTCTGCTGGCTTTGGCCATCTTTCTTCATAAGTTTCCCAAAAGTGACAAGGGCAATTTATTATGTGTGCACAAGGCCTTGGGAATCTCCTGGAGACATATCATTCCTGCTATTATCCTCCTCACACGAGGAGCCGTTGTTCTTGTCAAGTTCGCTCGCTTCCTCCCCTGCAAAGAGAAGAGAGGGTGCTGGGGATTTTTCATTAATCATTTTTACGCTGAGAGCTGTAGCTCCCGTCTGCATTCTGATCACTTCTGATCTCTGCCACCATTTTTCATGGTAGCACTTATGAGGATTGTTTTATGCTGCTGACTCGAGGTGGGTTAATGACCAACCATTCGGTTGGTCCAGAGCAAAGCCTTACATTTAATGTATGCTCCAGTGGGGAAAATCTATTGCAGTGATATGTTTTCTTTCTTCTATTCTTCTTCAAGGAAGGTGCCAAGAGTTGCAAAGAGCGTGGGGGAAGTGATGGAAAAGGCCAGCAGAGGGGGGTTTGGTGTTATGAAAGTAGATGGTCTTAAAGTTCCCTTCCAACCCAAACCATTCTATGATTCTATGATATGGTGAAGGGAGGGAGAAGTGAGCAGAGGTTTCTGCACCTGAACTGGGAGCAGCCCGTCCTCCCTCGGGTTCCTGGTTCTAAAAGCTGCACTGATGAGTGCAATAGGTGATAAGTAATCATGACAAAATGTGTAATTTCTCCTGTCACTTTTGCTCTGAGTCCTTTTGAAAGGCAGTGGGACTGAGCAGCTTTCTCCCGTTTCCCCTCTGGAGAGCAGTAAAATGTGCAGTATCCAAATATAACAGCCAAAGTGAGCCCTGAGTGAGGCCCCTCTGTGCACTCCCCCATCCCATGTGCTGTCTGTGGGTTGGCTCCCAGCAGATCCCAGCACAGGGATCACTGCCCCTTCCCTCATTGCAGGACTGGCACTGTGATCCATGCAGAATTCATCTCAAGTGTAATCTCATCCTTCTACACAAGGGTTGGGAACTGGCTCCTGCTCTGCTTGTGCCTGAGTGGATGCACAGTGCATTGTAATTCCGACCCTCTGACATCTCATTTTAATACAAAAAAAGCATAAAACATAGGAGCAAGAGATTGGAAAAGACCTTCTGGGCCATGAAATTCAGCTCTTTGAGATAAGATCTCATCCGCTCCCTGTCACGTTCTCTCTTACCACCTGAATGCTCCCTGTGCCACTGCCCAGGGTTCAGGATCAGGCTTTTCAGTGCTCACAGACCTCTCTCAGTGTGTGTTTACTCACAGCACGGGTTGCTCTTGGACTAACAACGTCCTTTAGCTTAAACAGCATCTCCAGCACTAACACTAACAGTAATGATGGCTAATTACAAGCCCAGAGGGGCTGTTGCTGGCACCAAAAATAACCCTGGTAATAGCCCAGCGTATTCAAGCCGGGGGTAGTAATAAATAACATCTCAGATTCATCAGCAGTAGAAGTGCACATCCACACTGGGGGTCCGGGGGGGGGGGGGGTGAGAGCTGCTGTGGGGGAGCAGGAGGCCCCAGGGCAGTGCTTGGTGTGGTTGGAGGAAGAGCAGAATCCCCATTCCTCCACGTGCTGTGATTTTCAGACAGCTGCTCAGCCCCCAGGATGGGCAGGGAGGGGGAGAGATTCATCCCTGCTGCCTTTCAGGCCAGACCTACATCAAACTCGTTAATGTCAATAGGGAGGGAAATTGAACTGAGCTTTGTTGTAACCCTAATGAATCCTTCACCGGTTACAGTAAATTTATTCTTTTGATTTCCCTTTCTCCCCCCATCTTGTTTCATGTGGGCTCTTTTTTTCTTTTTCTTTTTCTTCTTTTTTTTTTCCCCCCCCTTTTATTTAATGTTCCTTTTCTGGCAGCTTCTTCTTTTTATTTCTCTCCAATTTAAAACACAGTTAAAAAGCTGTGGTTGATTCCAATTAAATACCCCTTTTGGGATTACTAAAACACACACACTCACACGCACACAAAGACCCCCTCTTTGATTGTTTCCACGGCAACGTATTTAAATATCTCATTCATGGTGTCCAAGTGAAAAGCTGAAGGATTTGGAGAAGCTCCTTCTTTTCCCACTCCCTCACCTCTCTCCTCCCCCATGCAATGGGGGCAGTGGTTTGGCTGGAATGCAGAGAGGATGTGGAAGATGTGTATATGCTCCTGGAATTCCAGAGGAGGACGTGAGCCAATAATACGTCCAACTATAATGCAGAACTGTTGTAATTACTTAGGAACAGTGAGAACGATAGCAGAGTATTGTCAGTAATCACACATCAAATTCTGCCATTCCCTAAAATAGTACAACCACAGAGCAACTCTGCTGGGACCCATAGGGCTGTGTTGGCTCGGAGGTGGTTGGGAAAGAAGAGAAGGGGCTGATCTTGAATGATGCAGTTACCCAAAAGCAATGGCAAACCAAAGGCAAGGGAACTGCTCTGGGGTTTGCTTTTCACCATGCTGATGTAGGACTCATTTCCCACCTCTCTTTTGGTGATGTTCACCAAAACGAGTGAGAATCTGAAGGAGATATTTGGACCATCAAGCAGAGGTGTGAGGAGGTAAAGGAAGTTTTCCTTCCTTAGCATGGAGGTCGTAGTGCTGAGTGCTCACTGGGAACACAACCCAGGCACTGTCATTCCCATGCTGAGCTGCAGCCCATCCCAGCAGAGCCGATTCAGGAATGTCCATCAGTGCCAGAAGTTCCCTCCCTCCTCTGCCCACAAAGCTCTCATAGAACACAAAACTGCAGTGACTTTTCTGCTTGAAATTTCCCCAGTGTTTTGTCCCTTATTTCTGTAGGAAGCATCTGAATTTTCCATTCCTCCTTTGGCTCATCCATCTGCTGTTTTGTCCTCTTCCAGTGCCAATATCCCCAGGGCTGCTGCTTGCTGGGACTTGCACACAGCACAGAGCTGTACACACGCATGTAGTGCTGGGTCTGCAGTTTGCCCATGCAGGGACCCAACAACCAGCCATCGAACACAAGCAGGGGGGAAACTGCAGCACCTGCAGCACCCTTGACATTTCCCCTTCCTCCTCTGCTGAAGAAGCAGTCTGCAGTGTGAGCGGGTTGCTTTGCAGCTGTTAAAAATTAGTTCTGCTTTAGTAAAGGTGGTATTTTGTCATTAAGTGTTCTGTCTCCAAGGAGGGAAAAGGGCTGAAAGCAAAGTGTGTGAGCCCAGCCATCATGGCAGTGATGAGCAGGGCTCCTACAAGGCTTTCATTTTACCCTTTCCTATTGCTTTGTGTTCATTCTCTTCTTGACTCCAAGAAACGCAGCTTTTGGCTGAGCTTTCCACACCCACACAGTTGGCCAAATTTAGGGAATGGGAATTTATAACTCTGAGGTGCTGTTATATGCATGGCCAATGCAATTCCTCTTTGCTTTTGAGGATTCTTGTCATAGATACCGTCTGTCTGTCACTTATGCAGTGTTTTTCCTTTGGAAACAGTTAGCAGATACGAGCACGTAGCTCGCTCTTCAGAAGGAAGCTATCCAACTCCATTGGGTTTCTCAATAAGGGAGAAAGGGAAACACAAAAGCTTGAAACCATGACACGAGCAGGTTGAAGAGTCAGACATCAGAGGATGAAGTTGCTGCATGAAATCGTAGCATTGCTAAAGTTGTGGCTTCAAAAAAAGGATGGAAATATTTCTGGACGACACCCATTTCCCAGTGCTCAGTAGAGACCACAGGACCTTGCAAAATAGTTCACATTTGTCAGTGTTTTATTCCTATGACTAAAACCCATGGGATTTAAGTGTGTTTCTTCATGTTTTCTGGCAAGGAACGGGTAATGAATGACCACATTAGGAACCACTTGGCCAGAAAACAGATGAGAACCACATTGGTGAGCACTATCTGACCATGAGGAGTGAGATGAAGGAGGGAGAGAGATGGAACACTGATGACTCATTGCAGATTTACTTGGGAAACTCTGCAAAGATGGCACTTTGTGCATCTTTCTCCTTCACCCATTTTATTCCGTTTCTGAGCTGTCATTTCAGCAACATCTTTAACAAATGAAAACCCTCTGCGCAGTCAATAGTAATTACAGGAATTTATCACAATTGCCAATCAAGGTGTGTCGGAAAGACTCATCTTTCTCCTTTAAATTAGCCTTTGCTGCACACAGACCACAAGTTATCTTTAGGAAATCAATTGTGGGAAAATTACAGCTTTTGTGGTGTTCTGTGACCTCAGCAACCATCACGCAACTGAGTCCCCCCCCTCCCACCTCCCCAGGCTGCTTGTGTGGCCTCGTGCAGCTGTTTGCTGGGGGGTTTAGCCCTCAGCACAAAGCCTGGAATTGTTCTTTATGCATCTGGAGGCAGTGAGGGTGTCAGACAAAATGTAGGCGTTATTCGGGTGCTTTTGTAAATGAATAGGAGGAGAGAAGGCCCTGGCCATATTTACACCTTGATCTGTTTCACTGCTCCGAACCAGGCTGGCATGAATTCTGCCTTCAGCGGTGCTGATGCAGCTCCCATTGGAAATGCAGACCAGGCTGACACAGCTTAGGGCAAAATTCAGCTGTGCATGGAGCTGCAAACGCCGTCTCCCAGATGATTAATGTACATTTGTAAGGAGTTTCTTCTCTGCTGATAATGCTACCATGAGGAAGGATCCTCAGCTGCTATATATCAGCCTGAGTTCTGACTGTAGGTGAGTACAGGTAAGTAATTCAAACCAATAATGGGCTGATGATTTCATTCTGCTGATAGAGTCTATATTCCTGTCTCATCCAGAGTTATTCTGCCACCCACATACTCCTATTTCTAGGTTTTGGCCAAGTACATATGTCAGAGACTATATGAGCCACAGACTGACACAGTTGAGAAATTAAATTAGATCATAAAACTGCCCAGGGACTGCTGACTCCTTCCCTTGACCTGGCTGTGCATCTGGAAACAATTCATCACTCGAGTTTTACATCCGAGTGTGACCCTTTGGATGAAGAAGAGTCTGTCCCACATTTGCTCATGCAGGCATGCAGTGAGGCCAGCATGAGAAGGAAGCAGCAGGGCTGTGACTAACAGTTCTGTGATTCCAGCCTTCACCTCCACCTGAGACCAATTTCTGTTGCAATCCCCAGGAATTTTTCCACTGGCTTCATTGGCTTTTCAGTGGGATCTGCTGCTCCTGCACAACCTGTGCTCCCACTTGCACCGATTGGCTTTTGCTGAATCTGACACCTATCCTGATGGGTAGGGGGTGGGGAGAAGTGATCTATTAACAGGTCTCATCATTCTCCAGGAGCAGCATGAGCATCCTTCCCTGCAGCTTTGCATTTTCAGAGGGCTGTTGATCCCTCCGAGGTACACAAGGGACAGCTGCTGAACAATCCTCCAGTGTCTGGAAGCTCCAACAAGGGCTGCTACATCTCCTATTGTGGTAGCAGAAGTGAATGCACATAAGGATTTCCCTTCCTGGGCACAATACGGAGCCAGGTGTGAACAGTGGTGGTGGTACAGAAGTACAGGTTGGGCTTCAGCCTGCTGGCACGAGTTGCTAATGGTTAAAAACTAAAAAGGCTGAAGGATCAGGAAGGATATAGGGTGAGAACCAAAAGGGAGTTTATAGAAAAGTCACTCCTATTCCTCCATGTCTGTTCCAGAGGATAAACCACATCAGCCCTCATAAACTGCCACAGCTGAGGGATTGATTTGGAATTGCAGTGGAGAAGTGCAGAAGGAGTTTGAGGAGCTGTGAGTGATGGCTGCTGCAGATGTGGGCTCTGCACTGCTGCTTGTGTGGGACTGCCGGGGATGGTTCCTCTTCCCCCTCTGGAAGAGCAACTGCAGACTGTGATGGTCATGGAAAGAATCAGAACAGGGTCTGCGTGTGGCACACAGAAATCACATCCCTTCTATTGAACTGGGACTCGCTCCAGAGAGCCTGTGTGTTCGTGCTTGTGTATAAACCTGGCATCAATTTTGCACAGATGTGATCTTATGGGGGAAAAAAATGAGATGCTGGAGGTCTTTATCTGGTTTCTGGCCCTGCACCAAAAACACTGAAAGAGGCACTGAAAGCACCGACTGTAGGGGCAATTCTACTGACAGTCTCAGTTTCAAACCTTCACATAATCTGAGTGCTGCTCCCCATTAAATCCCAGTACACATCAAAGCCTTGATGATGTATTCCATTCAGCTCTGCTTTGACGCTCGCAGAAAGGCTCTGTGGTACCCATGGCCCCGTTAGCAGCCTCAGACCCACGCTGTCCTGCAGCCCCACTGCCTGTCTGCTCCCTCAGCTTTAAGCCATGAGCTCAGATTTCACACAATGCCTTTCACAGTGTCTGCATTGGACCTGGTGCTGTAGGTCTTGTTCTCAGCTGGGGCCTTTAAACACCATCATACCATAAATACTACTGCAAACCTTGATGGTTTCCTCCAAGCCATATAAGTACAGAGCATTCACAGGTCAGGACCATAAAATTATGGCCTCCGTTGGGCAATTTCTTTCTCGGTTAATGAGGTATAAAGCAAACAAGTACTTTTAAATGGAGTCCGATAATCAAAGGAGCTTCACAGCAGCAAACAGCAGGAGGAACAGCGCTGGGATGTGCGATATTTCACTGAGTTCACTTTGGTCCACACACCAACTCCCCAAGCCCCACAGTGGTCCCACCATCTGCGTCCCCTGCCTGCAGCCTCTGGGGTAGAATCTCTTCCTAATTCAAGGTAGCAAAGCTGCAACATCCATTAAGCAAAAGCTTTCCAGTTCAGCAGCGTGGAGGTGAGGACAGGCAGGTGATGTATCTCTGGAGATGAAGAGGACTCCACGTTTGGGGATGGGGAGGGAAGTATCCCCAGGATGTGAAATTAAAAAGCCAGAACAGAAGAGGCCATGGTTTAAATTCATCCATTCCAATTTTGTGAGGTGCTTCTTTGCTCCTGCTAAATATTCTGAGAGGGGCTGTGAGATAAATGGGTCAGGCTTAGCCTTTGTCAGCGCTCTTGCATCTCTAAATCTCCGCTATCCTTCCACTGCTGTAATTGTTTACTGAGTTCCCAGATTTTAGGAGTCATTTCCTGCATAAAAACCAGCACCTCTCTCCCTCCACACCATCGTTTTTTTGGTCAATGGCTGCTAAGGATGAAAGTTATACCTGCAAATAGATGACATCCCCTCACCCTAAAACACCTCCCAACGAATACAAGTACAGTGAAGAGTGCTGGGATGGGGAGAAACCTGGAGGCTGTGGGAGAAGAAGCACAACAGGGTGTCCCCTGGTTGGTGGGAAATGGCCTCAGGTGTGAGGATCCACCCCATAGGGCACCCACTGGTGGAGTGGGGCAATGCAGGGGAATGGAAGAGGGAAGTTTAAGGGGATAAGCAGCAGAACAAAGCACTCCTCCTCCTTGTACATACTGCTGTTATCTGAACGTTATTCCTCCATCTTTTAAGTACTTAAAAAGGTCTCCAGTTCTGGAGGAGCACAAATAAAAGTTGTTCGCTCTCCCAAGCATCTGCTCCGTGTGCTGGCTTTCTTGGCTTGCTTTAAATGACTATCTCCTGCACTTTGTTAATTACGTGATTACAGCATCCACTGACAATGAGAAAATTAAAACTCCATGCCGCCTTTCAGACAACACTTTATTACTCTGCAAAAGAGGCTGAATGCAATTTAGCAAAGCGCTGCGCCGAGCAACCGGAATTGTTCTCTTCCATAGGTTTCCTCCTCCACTCCCACTGCTTCCCCAGAGACAGCGGTGTTTGTAGAGGCTTAATAAAGCAGGAAAGAGAGCAGGTGTGAAAGGAAACATCAATTACCATTAGCCCTGACAATCCTGGACTATCCCACCCATGGCGAAGGCACAATGACAGTCAATTCTGTGGTTCTTTCTATGCAGATAAGTGATGTGCTTTGCTTTTCTGGTGAGGGTGAGGTTGGTGAGGGCGCTGGGATGGAGGACGGCGTGGATTTCTGTCTGTAAGGTCTGTGCTGTTGTTGTAACTGGGCTGAGTTCAGACTTCCACATGCAATTCCTCCCCTGAAGACTCTGCAACCTGAACACGTGGGAGAACCAGTGGTTCTGCTGCACAGCGCTCATTGGAGATGGGGAATTCGTGGTCAGGTATTAGAAGGTGCCCAGGAATGGGCCTTCTGCTGGAGCAAACACTAAAGCCATTAGAGGAGCTGAGCTCCAAGTGGCTTCCAAACACAGGGCAGGTTCATCCTGCTCCGATGAGATGCTTGCAGTGCTCAGGGCTCTATGTGCTGTCCCCAAAGGGGTGGCTTGAAGCCTCAGCAGCAGTCCTCAGTGCTGCTTCCTAATTATCACCCTCTTCCTCCGACTCGGACATCTGCTTGCAGTGAATTTCACAGGTCCTTCAATAGCTAACGGGTGGTATTTATTTCCATTCCTTCGGTGCTTCAGCCTTAAATATAGCAATAATTCAATGTATCTCATTTTGGGGGAATGAAAGATTGCCCTTATTTTCAGCTCGTTTTTTGTGTTTTATTTCTCTCTCTCCCTTTTTTATTGAGCTCTGAACATTAATAATCAGCCCTCATTAACTCAGTTAATTCTTCAAATCCTCATATTCTTCATGCCCAGCACCATAAAGCCAAAGAAGGGACTAATGAAAGCTGAAGAGATGGTTAGAGTTATTAAAAATCAATTTTTTTTGTATCTGGTAACCCTGGGGTGTTAATATTCTCATCTCATGTCTTCTCAGCCTCGTTCCTCCCACAGGAACTCTGGGTTTGCAGAACGCAGGATCATCTCAGTGCAGGATCTTCAGGAACCCTTTGGTTTTGAGGCCGTCCCGTGATGTTACAGTGCTTCCCCTGAGGGACTGCTGAGGTCTCTTGCAGTGCAGGAAGGAGAGTTTTGCAGACCTGAAGACAGTCGTGCATTGCTGGGCACTGCAGTCGGCATTAAAGGGCAGGGTGAGGGCTGAGCAGGCGCTGCTCCCTCTTGTGCAGGCAGAGCAGTGCTGGGAAGGGGCCGGGAGCAGCCTGAGCTCTGCCCTTCAGCTCAGATTAGAGATAATGGAAAATGCAGAACATTAAACAGCGGCGTGATTGCATTGCGGAGGAGGACTGGCAAATAGGTTTGTCCTGATGTAAGGGTGTGAAAAAGGGGTCACCGAGCTGAGTTTACTTCAGGCTTAAGAAGCGAGAGAAATGTTTTTCGGGTTTTGCAACAATTTGTTCCCGTCTTGTTTTTGATCTGACTTCATTCCCAAAGCCTTCCTCTCCTTTCAGCAGTATCTTTAATTCATGAATTCATTTGCACACCCTGTTTTCCTGAATTACCCTTCCCATTTCCTTTACTGGGGTGAGCCCGAATGTCCCCCTCCAAACCAAACGCTGCCCATTGGAACACAGTGCTTGGTGCAGAGATCCCTGTTGCTGTCGCAGGGCAGGGCTGCTGAGGAGGGAGGGAGGGGAAGGAGAGCAGTAGAGCCAGCAGAGCTGGTGATGTGCAGCTGCAGAGCTCCCACTGGGCACTGCCGGGCTGAGGCTGGGCACCATGGCAACCAGGATGCTGCACTTTGGAGTCCCTGCTCTGCCGAATGGGTGGCAATTTCTTTATGAAAGGTGGAGAAAGGTGGGTGGTTTTTGGTTTTTTTTTTCCAGGCATTTTCCTTCCCCTGATGCTGAAAATACACCGAGAGGAACAAAACACGCTTCTGGAGCACTCAGACCCACTGCCATGGGATGGTGTGGGTGGCTGTGCCGCTGAGCTGTGTTCCCTTTGGAGCATCACTGCCTCCTGTGCTCACCCAGCAGGCAGCTCTCAGGGGGATCCCATTGTGTATGCTGCCTGGGTTCCTGCGGGATTCGCTTTTAAATCTCTTTTTCAAACAGATAATTAAAACATAATGGTGTTTACATTACAGATGGAGCTGAGAGAAAAATAATAATAGTAATAATAATCGTAATAAACACTACTTTGCCACTCAGGGGAGTTTGTCAAATGACTCTTACAGAGGCTTGGCACACTTTAATGAGTTTAAAGAAGAGGATTTACGCTGAACAAACTCACTCCATAGCTCACACGTGGCGGTGGGATGAGGGAGTGCTCAGCAGTGCTGAACCTGCAGCAGGACAACATGGAAGAAAATGAAGGAAACAGTATTAAAATCCCATAATTTTTACTGCAGTGGATATGCAGAATGAAATTGCAGCTCTGCAGAGTCCAGAAGCTATTCTAAATTAATGGCTTGGCTTTTCCAGTCCATTCAAACAAGCTCATTTCATGCAAGATAAATTACAGGACCTGCCACCCTGCGCTCCCCAAAGAGAGCTTTTTATAATTCATGATGTGTGTGTGTAAGAGAATGGGCGGCTGTTTTTCTGACAGGTATCCTGTGGCACAATGACCCACTCCTGAGGCTGCGGTGTTTGATTCCCACAGTGGTAGCCGGAGCTGTGAGTAAATGCTGCAGGAAAGGGGGGAAAAGGGCCGAAGAAAGGACCTGGTTCAATCTACCCCAACAGGCCGTTATTAGAGATAGGAGATTGGCTGCGTGCTTCCCTCGCTCCGGAGGCACTGACAGATACCCTTGGATGCATCCCCTGAGCGTTCCATTGCCTCCTGCCAGCATCATCACTGCACTCCTCTGGTGTGTTTTTGTCACCCATTTGGGCCACTTAATTACATTCTTTTTTTCTTTTGGAAAAAGCTGGCATGTAATTATTTCCATGATTAACACTCTTGTGCAGCTAATTGTAATTACACCTTATAATCACAGTTACGATCGTCAATTACTCATCTTTGCCTCACTTCAGTGTTTTTCTTTATCTGAGTTTCTGGAAGTTATCCTCACCCAATACATACTCACAACAAACTGCCTCAGCTTTCCAAACATCTCTTTTCCTCCAGAGGGATGAAGCTGAGGCCGCAGTAAAGGCTGCATCACTGGCTGCTGTAAATCATGGGAGCTTCACCCGTGCCAATGCAACAGTGCTCTGCAGCAGCCGAGATGTCAGATATTTCACTAAGAAAGCAGTGTCACCTGAGAAGATATATCTGCCTCCAAGTCATTTTCTTATATATTTTCCACATACTGAGTCATGCGTATTCCTCTTTTTTGTATCTCTAACCCTTTATGTATTTTAGGGAACTAAGAGAAATCAAACCAGCATGAATACGTGCCTGCTTGTACATTATGCAGCGTTTCGAAGCACGTTTCATCCTACACCTTGAATATACACAGGGGACCAATTCTCCTCCTGCTCCTGCCAGCGTTGACGTGTGGAGCTGTCAGTGGGAGCTGTGTGGCTCCTGGGTTACACCCCAGTAAGTGCAAACAACATCAGCCATGGGATGAGCGCATCACTTTTACAGGAAGGATTTCATGATGAATCCAGACCACACAGAGGACGTTCAATAGGCAGAGTCCTGTACTTGTGTACAACTTATGGAACAACGTGATATCCGACTCAGAACACAGTCAGGGTTTTGCTAAGCTTGTTTTGAGCCATCAACAGGTGACAACAGATTTATTAAGTAGAGCAAACCCCCAGCTCAGATTCATGACTTAATGGAACTGGACCCTGCTGGGTGCTGTGGAAATACAAGATGGGTTTATATAGAAGTCTGATGGAAACTATCAGTGCGGTTCCCTCTCTCCGTCCTCACTGGGCATGTGCTTCTGTGCATAGTGCTGCTGCTTCTTCCCAACCAGAGCACATCAGAGCCAGAGCAGAGCTGCTGCCTTCACATTTATCCCCATTCCCAAAGACTTGGCTGAACGAACAAGGAGGTGAACTCCCAACCTGGAGATTACTGCTGCATTAATAAAGCAACTGTGAACGAACCGCTTCAGCTGCCTGAGCCAACCAGGATTATTAAACCAGCTCCCTGATTTAATTAGAGTGCGTAAAACTCATGCTAAAAACAAAAATGCAGCTCTCAGCTGGAATGTGAGCTTTGTGCAGGAGGGGTCACTGCGAAGGTCAGCTCTTCCTGCAGTTTATTCACAGTGATTGAATCAAACACTGAGGTGGAAGCAGACAGCCCCAGCAGAGCTGCTGTCCTGCAGCACAGCTCTGGGCACTGCCTGAGGGTGGCAGGCACTGCGGCTTTGTTCCACCTCCTTGTGTGAAACAGCCTGAAAGAACAGGGTCTGCACTGGATTACAGAAATAAAGCCACGTGCATCAGCACTGCCAGCCTTGCTGCATTGCACACAGCGAGAGCTGCTCCCTGCTGGGTAGATGGACGTGGAGACGCAGCGACTTGGGGACACAAGGACATGGGGACATGGGGGGGGACACATTGGCAGAAGCCGTGCAGCTCATGTTGATTTACTGTGCGGTTCCTCCTTGCATCAGCGGAAATTTGTGACACCCCGAACTGGCACTGCAGCTTCTCAGCAGTGCCAATTCAATTAGGTGCCCCTTCCCTGACCAGCAGAATATGGACCTCCGTCTGCTTTGTGATTGACTGAGCATCACACACCAGTTGTTCCTTAATTCTCACTCTGGATTTGAACTGTGACTGTGGGAGAAAGCCACCACTGCTCGTGGCTGCGGCTGTAAGCTGATAGGAAGCTTTTTTCTTTCTGAAGAAAACCAATTTCCAGACTTCAAAGGCTCTGTACCTCAGCTGTTCCCTGGCCTCAGACTGCTGCATGTCGCTCCTTAGCTGATGGCAACTGTCAGCACGACCTGGAGACACCACAGCCCCTGCAGATGCTTGTGCCCTTGGTGTGCTGGTACTGAACCTCCGCCACACGCCAGCTCTGAGAGCAGAGCACAAACCGCTCCTAAAACTGGCGAGCATTGATAAGAAGGTGCAGGCAAATTAAGCTTCACAAAAGAAAAGTTAAATGATTCTATTGTTATCTGAGTCATTTCCAAATGGACCCATCAAAGTCTGGAAAATTGTTTTAATTGATAGTGAGGTTGACAATAAGATAAATAGGGAGATTAGAAAACACCCGTTAGACACAGCTGAGGCTGGAGGAAATTTTCAGCCCCAGCTAATTGTTCCAGCTTGCAGTTTTAATTAAGTGCAGCCTCCCGAAGCGCATCGCTCAGACAGGAGCACCCCAGCATCCTGGATGTGCCCAGAACTGCCTGCAGCAGCTCATGGCTCCATGTGTGCATCCCTGCGGTGCCAGAACTGCTCTGAAAGCAGGGATCTCCACTGGGCTTGTAAAGGCAGGAGATGATGCTGTGCCACATGGGGAAGAAAAGGCGATTTAAGCAGGCTGAGCCCAGCTCTGCTCCTGCATACCACAACCCATCACTGCTTACATTGGTACTGAGTCCCACTGCGTCACCTTCTGAGCTGCCCCCATGCCCTGGCTTTGCCCACTGCATTACAGCAGCTGCCCAACTGCCTGGCTGTGACACGGTGAGCTCATTCTGCAGCCCACTGCTAATAACCACAGACAGAATGGCTGCTCATCGAGGCCAAGGGTTTCATTTATTCCCGCAATGTTTCTTGGAAGAGAAAATGGGATATTTAATTAAGCACTGTGTTATGCTGGTCATGGAGGATGACACAGCAGGGCAATTTTGGGATGCTCGACACAGCACTGCCGAGAGAGGCGTTGGTGCCCGGGTTGCACAGGATCCTCACTCCCCAGGATGAAAATGTTTGGAGCTCTCTGCAAGGCCTGGTCTCTGCAGGGAAGCACGAGCTCGGGTGCTTGTGAATACTGATGGCATATCCGTGCAAATAACTCCTTTTTTATCTTGCTGGCAATTAGATGTGTAGCACGCTGTGCTTTGTTTTGGCTGGTTACAAGAGGCTCTCTGCTGTGTGGGGACTTTCGTCTCAAAATTCTTTCTGCATCCAAAATTTAAAAGGGTAAATAATTTGGAGGGCAATGAAATAGCAGCAACTGACAAACAGTGGGGCAGTCACAAGGGTATGGAAAAAGAGGCCGCTTTTTGTTTGATCAGCTCATCTCCCGGCTCCATACATCTATTTTTAATAAATAAACTCAACAGAAGCCCTTGCAGACCACCTGCCTGATGCTGCTTGGTCTTGGGAGTTAAGAGTTTTTCCTGATTTGCCTTTCACTTAAAAAATGACATTGGTAATATACACATTCATGTCCCCACTCCCATCTGTACAACGCTCTGTGCTCTAGGGATAAAACGACCTCTTCCGAGGAAGAAAGCACATCTCTGCTGCTGGCTGCAAGACGGGAATAGGGCTGTAAATCTGTGCACAGTGGTCCTGCAGGACACCAGGTCTGGTGCATGGGGATGCAGGGTGCAGTGCATAGCTGGGTATGGCACTGCCTTCACCACCACGTGTGTTAGAGAGAAGACACATCCCAGAGTGAGGATGTGCTCTGACACAACAGATCTTGTGATCTTCCTGCTTGACAGCAATGAAAAATGAAAACAAGTGGGGGGTTTTGGCCTTATCGCCTCTGCTCCTGGGGCTGTGTGTGCAGCTCTCATTTGCAAAGGGATGATAACAGAACAGATAGGGTCAGCTCCTCATCACTGCACAGCTGCCCCTGCTCCTACAGCAGCTCTGGCTCAGCACCACTCAGGAGGAATTTATGGATTTATCTCATGGCTATGAGTGGGGTCTGTGGGGACGTGCTGGGAACCAGAGCTTTTAGTGAGGGGAGAGAACAAGGCAATGGAAAGGCCCCACTGTGTGGCTGTATCCTCACATCCCTTCAGCTGCTGGGGCTGATGGTCAGGCAGAGGACATAAGTGCAGATAAGAAAGAGTGAAATACACAAATCTTGCAGGAAAAGCTCCTGGGAGCAGGCACAGCAGGGAAAGAGGGCTGAGATACACGCTCATAGCTGACATAATGAAGGGAGAAAAGCAACTTGGAGGTGACAGGGAGGGAACAAATCTGCAGAGCTCCCACAACAGCAGAGAATTGCAGATTTGGTTATCACTCTCCTCTTGGCCCATTCTCTACCACGGAAGGTACAAATTCTACCTTTCACTGTAAATGAAGATGGACACGGATGTGTGCTGGCAGGCAGTGTCATACAGAGGACGTTCCTGCTCACTAATATACTCCTAGGAGCCCTGAGTTTGCACTTAATTGGAGGAAACATACAGCATATCCTGTTGTTGCTTTGGGTCACCCTGGCAAAGCCAGCAGCTGATGGTAAGGTAAACCTGCTGCTCCTCGTTGGATGGGATGGCAAGAGTTTGATGCTGTATTTAGTAGAGGACAGAGGAGATGCAATGTGTGGTTGTAATGCACATTTGGTATGCGTTAATTGGGCCCCTCTTATCATCAGCGTTCAGCGAAGTTGTGAACTGTGCCCTTCACTTCAAATAACAAATAAAAATAGAGCCATCAACAGGAATCCTTTGTGTATTTGTGCACACGGTGATGGATCTTTTTATGGAACATCGTTTAGAGCACTGTCATGCCAATAAAATGCCTGAAAAACTGCCTGGAGATGAAGCCACACCACATTTGCATTTCCTACCTGCCCACGTTACTGATTCCTTGGGATATTTTGCACAGCAAAAAAACATTAGGTGTGCAGGGAACCAACAGCACGGGTGTCACCATGTGGGTACAGAGGATACACCTTGAGAAGTGACGCTCGTGTTCCGTCACTCCTCCCCAGCGATGCTTCTTTGATCCCACTAAAATCAGAGACATCTTCCAAAAATTCAGGTTGCATTAAGAGTCTTATCCTTAATCCCTCAACTTGAGTGTATTGATAAGGAAATACCAATTAAGATCCATATTCCCATGCTGGACCTGTAGTCAGAGATTAAGGAGATTAAGTGATCATTCTAATTTCACACCCAAGAATGTTAAATAGTTATAACTTTATCTCCTTCAAACAGCAATGGCCCATGAGCTCTAGGGTCCTTTTGGCCTATTTGTTGCCACCACTGCAGCTGTCCCTTGACCTTCAATTGAAGCAACCTGGGTTGACTCCGTGCCCTCCAAAGAAAGATTTCTGCAGGAAACAGGGGCTGTGTTCATCAGCAGTCTGACTGGGCTGGTATCAAAGTGCCCCACCTGGGTCCTCAAGACAGATCCAAGCATGGACAGCAATGTTAATGAGCAGCTGCCAGTCCTAGACTCCGTAGCTCTGCTGCCTGATTGCACGGGACAAAAATTCAAGGCTCTGTTTGTAAGACTGCAGGAGATGGAGGGTTTGTGTACAGCTCACTCCACCAGGCACATCTGAAATCAGGCAGGAGCAGTAGGGCCCCTTTGCAACAGAGGCCTCCAAAGCATGTGAAGCTTGCAGCTGAACGATGTTAAGTTTGATGCATGTTTATGCAAAGTGAAATGACAAATGTGGGCTGGGGGAAGTTTTATCAGTAGGTAGCTTTAACAGCACAGGAGAGCAGGGATTGAACTAGGAAACCCCAGAAAGCCTAATCCTTTTTCCTTATAAAATCCAGGTAAAAGCATTAGATTTGGGAATTCAGACAGACAAACACAGAAGCTCACAAGCCTGCTGACACTGGCTGGGCAGAGGATGAACCTTGCACCATTGATCAGTTTAGTGCATCTCTATTAGGTACCCAAGGCTGGATGGAAAGGTAACCAATCAAATAACGCTTTCTCCTCATTGCTCTGACATCTTCCATCCCTCCATGCAACCACCCCTTGCAGCAGTACAGAGCTGGGTGAGCAGCCTGCTGCCTCCTGCTGCTTTCTGCAGCCCCCAGCAGAGCTGGGCCCCCGGGCCTGCTTGGCAATGATGGAACATGAAAAGCAGCCATAAAAAAAATAGCAGCTCCAGGCTCTACAGATGTGGGAAAACTGACTCCAGCTTTAGTTGTTGCAAGCCATTATTTTTACAGGAACAAAAGAGCAGGGGGTGTTTTGTGAACAAGCGAGAAGACACATTCCCTGGCTGCAGAATCTTACAGTATAAGCCCAAGCTCTCACTTGGCATTAGAAGGCAATGAGCTAACCTTTCCATTTCATTTCAGAAAACTCCAAACTAATTATCTTTTCATTCTTCTTCCATCCTTTTCCTGCCAAGGGAGAAAAATCAGGACAGTGCTCCTGGGCTTTCTGGATCTTGCAACATTTATCACCTGAAGTCTTGTTCCCAACAGGAGCTGAATGTTTTGTGCTTCAATGAAAGCAGGAGAGCAGGATGGGTGCTGTGCAGGCAGCCCTGTAGGGAACCCATGGGGCAGAGCCAGAGCACCCACTTCACGTCACATATTAGGGGTTTTGTTCTTTTAAACAGGCGCCAGAAAAGGGAGATGGCTGCGGGAAAAGGATGGAAGAAACAAGAAAAAGCATTAAGAAAAAAAAAGAGAAGGAAAGATAGAAAAAAAAACCCAACATACGAGGGATTAGGATTCAGGCCAGCATTGTCTGCAGCTTCTAAACCATATGATATATCTAAGGAAGAGGCAGACAGAACATCTGAGTGAAAATTACAGGTGGCTGAATTAATTAGCTCCAAATCCCAACACCCCCAGACATCAGGCGCTGGGATTAAGGACTCAGAGCTAGTTTGCTGCTGAATCCCAAACCTCAGATAGCATTTGGATTCAAACTGGAAGTGTTGCAGATGGGTTCGTTTAGGGAAGGAGAGAGCTGTCTTTTTCCCACCCTCCCTTCAGCTGAGACAGAAAGGCACATTTCTCTTTCCCTCTTCATAACACCATATTAAAATCACTGCAGCCTTTGCTACCACTGCCTGTCCTTGGCTCCCGTTGATCTAAACAAGCTTTCAGCTCTTCAAATACCCCGGTGCTGCAAGGGAGGCTGGCAGAAATGTACATCACAGCAATGGGAAATTCTCCTCTTTCTGTCCTCCTTGCTTGTGGGACCTTCCGTGTAAAGAATTTACAGTCCTTAAGTGATGATGAAGTCTTACTGCATGACTAACCAGTGGGGCCTAAGGACAAACAGCTCCTGGTTTTACCCTGAAATGCTGACAAATTGCCAGTTTCACTTCATTTTGAGGCAAAACTCCTAAAATGTTGTCAATAACTGTGTGTGTACAGATTCAGAGAGGTTAATAGTTAATTGGCATCACACAAACTAGATTCATTTCCTGGTCCCACCACCACTTAGCGCCCTGTGCTAAGTCAGTTCACGTGTTGATGATTCATTTCTTCCTATGGAGTGGGAATGATCCTCATTTGGCCAATGGCAGTGCAGGTAAAGCACTCCTGCTGGTGAGGTGTTCAGATGTTATTGATGGAGAATCTCTACAGGTTGAAAAGTTCATGAATCTTGCAACAAATGTAACCTGCATCTCCTGCTGGATCAGGTGAGTATCATTATTTGCCAGGACCATCTTGCACAGGTTTAATTATCTGCTGGCAAAAGATGTCCAGAGGCACAACTGGCAATGCGCTTGCTTCATCTGGATGGTGCCAAACAAGCCAGTGAGTTCATCACAGCCCATGTAAAGCATCCAGAAGTAGTACACAGGGAGACAATTAGTGTTTGTGTGGAAGATATCCACATTTAATACAGCACCAGCAGCTCAGGGCTGAAAATATACTATTGCTGAGACGCTCGCCTGGAAAAGGATTCAGTGCAAGAGTCTGAAAAACCTTGAGCAAGGAGAGAAAGAGAGGCAGCTTGAGAGCACTGGCAGTGTGCAGGCCAGTTGTTAGCACCGTGGGGATGCCATCTGCCTTCTCAGTGTGTTGTTCTCTGCAGACCCCAAGCACACCGCTGGCTACCAGAGTTCCCTCAGCAAGAGCCACGGGGCAAACACACAGCAGATCTGCACGCAGGTGGGGCAGCATAGCCTCAGGTTGTGTGGGGAGAGGACATCCTGTGGGGGGAAACAGTGGTTCCATGGAACTTCCAGGAAATTGGCATGCACCAAAAAGCACAGCACGGCATTTCCTACACCGAACAAAAACTCTTCTGCCTCATTCAAAAACCCATTGAGCAAAAAGACTTCAGATTCTCTGTGTCTCCACCCTTTGGAAGGTGAGAGATGAGCTTATGAATGGAACTCACTGCTTCAAGATTGCTAACAACAGTGTAATATTTTCTGCCAAGTTAAATGAGGGGGGATATTCTCCAGTACGTCGATATGTGTTAGCAGTGACGGGAGCAGCAGAGCACAGCAAGGAGCTGAACTGAGAGAACTGCACAGGAGATGAGGGACAGAGCTACAGGATGGGGACAGTTTCCTCCTGCAACTGTTGGAATCGATGTAAGTGTTTGGGAACTGGCACTCTCAGCTTGTGCTGCTGTGTGCTGTTGCGGCATCTGGGACAACACCCCCACCACGGTGCGGTGTTGAGTTCCTCTTCTCCCTTCTGAAATCAAATAGTGCTTTCATTGCAAGTCAGTGCAGCTCGATGTCTCTGTTGCTGCCACGGCTGCAGGGGCTCCAGATGGTGCCCTTACAGTTCCTCTTACACGAGCTTTTGGCACAGGAGCAGATCTTCCTTGGGTTATAAGAAACTCGGCAGTGGTTTCTCCGGGAGAGATCCGGCTGTCAGGAAAGAAACGCTCTGTCACAGTTTCTCTGACAACAGCCAAGGAGGGCACAGTTCTCCCTGCTGCAGGCAGTGTTGATCCAAGATCATAAATGAGAGGGCTGCCAGGGATGGTTTTAGTCAGCTCTGCACAGTGCAAGGCAGCAATTGGCACGAGGGGCAGTGCGCTGGAGTGTCTGCTTCTGCAAACTGCTGCAAGAGCTGCTGCCCATGGAAGTCCTGAGGACAACCAATGCTGTGGATATCTGGTTCTGTGCAGGCTTTCAATTGTATTTGTGGTAGATTCCTTAGAAATACATGAGTAAGACATGGAGCTACAAGGCTCTCTTTGTACGGAGACATCATCCCTTCTCTCTGCGCACCAAGTGGCACAGGCTGTCTCATAACAGTACAGTAATATTCTACGGAACCTGTTATTCCCACTAATATCTTTGGTTAATGATTCCTGCTTTAGCTGCCTTGCTCACAGTGGCCATGTAGATGCTGTTCTCAAGAGGTATCTGCAAATCCGTATGTGAAAAAAACCCACGTTAATGGGATGAGTTTCTGTCAAGGGCAATTAGTTCCATTTCCTCTGTGTATCCCTTATTGAAATGGTGCTGAGGGGCAACAAAATGCAGGGGCACATCCCTCCGTCAGTCCTTGCCCATTTGTCTGTCTGGCTCTCTCATCTGTCTCTGTTCTTCTGGTTATGGGGACGGCAGGTGGCAGAGCAGGTGATGGATGGGCAGAGGAGGAACTGGAATAGGATCTACTCATCATCCATTCGTGCACCACAGCAAGATAGATGGTCAGGAGGAGTTTTCAATTTCTTCAAAGGCTGAGTTGGAGCCCCATCACATGTCCTGCAAGGGCCCATCTTGGAAAGGGGGAAATTAATTTGTAGCCTCTGATGGGCAAAGCACCAGGGAGGGCACGAATACACAGAGCTCAGAGCAGTGATCCCATCTGAGCAGTCTCAGTTTTGGAGGTAGTGGATGTGTAACTGCATCACAGCTCCACCTGAGCTTCTCACAGACCGCCATGGCCTTCTGCACAGGAAAAGCCCTGCAAAGGGAAAGTAAATCTTGCAGAAGGGAATCCCTGTGGCAGGCTGTTTCCTGGCTGTGAGATCCAGATATTTCTGTTATTTACAGCTGCAGTTACAGACCCCAGGCCTGACCCTTGCACCAGGCACCATGCAGACATATATTAAAAAGTAAACAGTCCTGAGGGACGGCTTGGCCAACAGAAGTCTATGTGGGCAGAAAACACAGGTCAAGGTGGTCAAACGTAAAGCCATGCAAGGACTCAAAGTTGGGAAGTGCTGTCCCAGTGAGCTGTGGGGGAAGAAGAAGGAAAGGGAACCTGGCCTTTCTGTGCAACTTCTGCTGCAGCAAAAGGCAAGTGGGCAGAGGTGCTGATGAGAAGGGAAGCAACTCTGAGCAAAGAGCGTGTACCAAAGAGCTTTTTTTTGGTGAGTTATTAGTTATTTAAAATCTGTCCCCAACTCTGCAGTTTCCTGCACTTTTTCTTGTGATTAAAGACCTCGTTCTATGCCAACATTCTCCTATTCCCTCCTATATACAAGTGAGCAAATTCAATCTGTGAAGCTTTTGTCATTCCCTGACTTCCACTCTTTGCTTTGCAAAGCTTTGCAGCGTGCCTGGCACAATGATAAAACGCATCCTGTTTATGGGCGAAGAAAAATCTACCTCAGCACTTTTTCCATAGCAGGAAAAGGGGAGAAATAAGTATATTTTAAAGCATTTTAGATTGTGACTTCTGCAAATTAGAAAACGCACGCTTTTTCCCCAGATAGAATACAGGCCATTACGCTGTGAAAGCAGATGCTATTCCAGTCCCTTTCACCTCACAGCCTTCCTAATGCTTTTAAGATGCATAAAGATACGTTTGTTTGTGGTGAGGAGATGACCACCTTCAGCAGCTTGCATCTGGTCTGTGAGATCAGGGAATGAGGGAAGAGCTTTGCTTTTTGTTAGATTGCATGTGAGTTAAATAACATCCTTTGAAAGCTTTGGAAGGTGAAGTTTTTTATCCAGAAAGGCCTGCAAATTTTTCTCCCTGGTCCTCTTCAGGACCAGGGCTACAATAGATATTGAAATAGACTTGGCTATTTGCAGTGTCTGGTGTTTGGGACACCAATACCAAACTGCCCTCAGCCTTAAGGCAGCTGTGTCAGGTTGGGGTGGCTTTGCGTCCACCCCAGGCCTTGCTCAACCATCTTGGGGTGCAGGGAAGCTGTCTCCGTTAGTAATATGGCCTCCCTGGTTCCATTTGTTCTGGCAGGATTGAGAAAAGACATATGTAAGGCAAGCAAATAAATATAGGAATAACTAGATGGCTAGACATATGGGTATATAGGCAAACAGACAGATGGACAGATCAGATATGTCTGGCATATGCCTGTGTATGACATCCCTCTGCATTTGCTCTTTATTCAAAATTGAGACCGTGCAGTCCCAGCCCACCTGACTCCAAGCATGGCAGCTGTGCAGCTCAGGGCATCTCTGCCAGAGGTAAGAAGTGCTGGCCTGGATGCCATTCCTCGCCCCACCTTACCCCTCCCATTCGCAGAGGGGTCTTCTTGTTGACTATGGGTGTCTTCCCCCGTTACAGCCTTGGGATTTCTCAGCTGCTGGTTCTTTGCATTAGCAGAGTACTGTGTTCTATTTTGTCCTCCTTAGCTAACCTTTTATCGCTCCGTATGCAATCAGAGGAGCTATCTACCAGCAGCATATGTGTTTAATCAACTTTAATATTTCCACAGACTATAAGTAAGCAAAAATGTTCTGGATGGGGAATAATTATCATTTCAATTACATTAGAGAAGATAGTTGCAGTGGCAGAGGGTGAAAAGACCTGTGGCTCAGCACGCTGCTAGACTGGCTACAAGCAGCCCGGATGGGGAGTGGCTGTGACTGCAGGGCAATAAGAAATGTGAGCTGGGGGGCATTTTAGGAGCAGGTCTGAGCCACCAGCAGGTGCTGGTGCTTGTGGGAGAGCTGGCTGGCCCTGCTCTGCTGCACGTCTATCCCACCCCATTAAGGCTAAGGCTGCCATGCGTCCAAGGCGTATGCAAAGTCCGATTCAATTTATGGAATGTCTTTAGACTTGGAGTTTGGATTCCTTTCTCTTTGCCCCAGGGTACAGGCAAGGCATATTTTCCTTTTTTTTTTTTTTCTTCTCTAAATCTGTGAGGATTAGAAACGTTCCTTTTTTGTAAAGAAACAAGTGCATAATGCTGAGATTCACATGTAATCGCATCTCCACAAGAAATGCAGCCTTAAGAACAAACAGTAAATATTGAGAGACTTGTACTGATGGAATCGCAAAAACTGGCAACGTTATCAATCCCTTTGGAGACTCTGAATATCTCCTGCCTACCCTTAAAAGCTTGCAATCCAACAGATATATGCTCAGTAAATTTTACGCTGCTCCCCGCTGTTGGTGGTGGGAGATTGGTTGCCGTCTTACCGCTCTGTTTCCTAACTAGAAGCTGGAGGTGATTTCAATAAGAGAGAAAAACAAACGGTGTGCGGTGCTCCCACAGATGTGCACTGCCTTGGGTTTCTGTGGTTGCCTTGCAAGAGCAGTGCAATGAAACCGGGTTCTGCAATCTGTTCCCCTTCTCCCAGCCCTGGGCTCCTCGCTCAGCAGGGCTTCTTTCCCTTGTACTGTAATTAGTGCATTAATGGGCTCTGTCATCAGAGTGATGCAGGAGAGGCCAAGTCGTGGATCACACTGGTTTAGCTCCTGTGCAAACAGTTCCTTCTTGGAGCCCATCTCGCTTGCTTTTGCAGTGCCACAGAAAAGCTCCAAAGTCACAAAAGGAAAAAGGGAGCAAGAAATGCAAACAAAATGCTTTAATTCATCTTGGCTTTGCTTTGGGGCTGTTGGCTGTGTTTAATACTTGTTTCATGTCAGCCCACACTCATATATCCATATAGATATTCAAATACAGATCACTGGCAGGATTACCTCAGCCATCTCTCCCTGCCTCCTGCTTGGGATTAGTATAATCACGAAAGCAAGGAGGGTAATGAATACTGAAATATGAATTATGCTCCTGGGGCCAATTTCATTAGAGCCATCTTCTCAACACATGTATACAGCACCTTAGATTTTAAGTGCATGATTCTGCTTGGGATTTAACATTCCGCTGGAGACACACTCACGTGGACCCAGTGATACCAGCAGTACTTCACACAGCATTTCTTTGCAGCACTAAGTACCAAACACACATTGGGTGGTTATTCAAGCAAGGAACGATGTTTGTCTTCCCAGCTCTTCTGTTGCAGCTCAGCGCTGACCCAGGGCAGCCTGTGTACTCCAGTTCTGCTCATCAAGATGCAATTGTGTTTATTTTGGCACTGTCTAAAGATACAACAAGAAACGATGCCAGGAAGAGCCAAGGAAAACAGCAGTCCTTGCCCCTGCATGCTTATTATATCAACTACATTCACTTCTGTGGATGTTATCTCCATTCTAAGCAAGGTAAAGCATGTTTGGAATCATCCAGTAAGTAAGGTAAGAGCAAGTAAGCTCTCCCTGATATGTTTAATTTTTACTTAGAGTTGATGGGAACCCACATCATTACCCAGAAGATTGTCTCAGTCACACTTATTAATTTCCTGAGGCAGATAGATATCCGACCCAGCAAGAAATTGGGCAATGAAAACAAGATTGCAAGAAGGGCAGTAACAGAAATGCGATGTGCCCCATTTTAGCCTGTGTCACACTCCCTTTCCAATTCCTTTTCTCCAGAAGTTACCAAACCCCTCACACTGTACGTTTCCATCCCAAGCAATGCCTCTTAGCAGCTCTGTGCTGTGGTGCTGAGCTGGATTGAGGCTCTGGTTCTGCAGCAGGGTGGGAAAATCCACACACCATCCCACTCCATTCAGCCAGCAAGCAGCAGCTAACTTCCTTCAGAGCATGCTTGTGTGTTTGGCTGCAAGTGTTACCAAAGCTAATTTGCTGTAACTAATGCAGTCCTGTCAGTTGTTGTAATGTTTTATTTGTGGTAAAGCGGCCAGCTGTGAGCAGGCAGTGCCCTAAGCAAGGGAAGATCAGCTGCTGTTAGATAGGGGCAGCTCTAAGGCTGCTCCCTGAGCTCCCCGAGCAGAAGGAGCACACAGGGTTGCCTGAATTAGCACTACAGAGATCTGGGCACAGTTCACATGGTGGGGTTGGCAGCTCATGGGGCTCAGGGCCACAGTGTTCTGCAGAGGTGACAGCACTGGGATGTCATGGACATGGCTGTGTTCAGGGATGTGCCCAAAGCAAACGGCCTGAGCTGCAGCAATAGAGCCAGGTGCTGGATCTGTGCAACGCCCGCCTTGAGCCACAGCTCGCTGTGTGGAAGGTCCCATATATCCCACAGAGCTCTTTTCTTCCTTCTTTTCTCATGTTATGGTTGATATCAACAGGCTGAGGGAAGGACAGACAGCAAAACACTACAATACCATGGAAGAACATCTGGTTTCCAGAGCAGAAAAGACATTCTTGGCTGGTGAGTGAGCAGCACAGGTAGCAGGTCTCCCTGCCCAGGGTTTCCTCCTGAGAAATGCTGAGCTTCTTAGCAAAGTTGCTCCTAATTAACTAAAGATGTAAATCTAGAATGATGTACTTAAACCCAGTTTAACCTCCTGGGCACACGCACAGACATGACTGAAGCAATGTTAATTCTATGTAGAGAGGAAGAGAGCAGTCGGGTTACCTGCACATCAGACTGCTCAGCTCTCTGCCATCCTGCCCGCAGAGCAGCAGGGCAGCTGCACCCCATGCTGTAATGACATATCGTTAATTTACTTTGAAAGTTAACTTGGATTAGTTTTTTTAATTAAAAACTCTTGATCTTTGTTACTTCGTCAGCAGCAGAAAGCCCCGTGAATGCACGTTGTGTGCATGCTTGAGTTCGTAAGTCCCAGCTATAGATTATAAAGCTTGAGCATGAAAAATGCCCAGGTTTAATTTCAGTAGGTAACTACAGGAGCTCCCTTAATACAAATAATAATCAATAGGAGCCGTGGAGAGAGGCTGTTGGGAAAGCTGCCCTCTTGTTAAGTTTTCATATTAATTTTGCATTGCAAAATTGATTCAGATAATCATCTGAGGTTTTGTGCTTATCTGAAACTCCAAGCCTTCGTACGGAGGCAGCATTGTTAGCAGCATTCAGCACACTAATGGCTGTAAGGTTCATGCCAGCTCTGTGCTCAGATTCCACCATATACTGGCTGAGAATTTCCCCACATGGGGAGGAAACCCAAGGTCAGCAGCTCACTCAGCTCTTAAATTCTTAATGCCACTTTTCAAAGTGGGACAGTTTTACCCCAGGATCTTAGGAATGAAATAGGAAAATACAACTGGATTGTATGGAGCTGCTGCCCCTCTTGCCATGTCCTTGGTGAAGTCAATGGAAGCTCGCATACACCAGCTGGGTATCTCATTCTCTAACATCAAAAAATTATTGCTTCTTTTAAAAGAGCAGATACACTGGAATATTAAGAAGTCTTCCCTGTATTCACGATTTGCTTTGCTTATCGTAAACGTGCTGCAGACAAATACTGAATGGGCTCTACTGTAGAGTTCAAAGAATGGACCTTTTTCTCTGGTCACAGGCCAAATGCTCCACTATTAGTCCTAAGTCCCTGAAGGGCTGAGCAGAGGGCAGAGATCAGTCATCTCGTTCAAACTGAACATCCTTTCCCTCAATGGCCTTTGAGTTCGCCCCATCCTTCCCATTTTGTCCCTCGGCTACAAAAGGATCACAAATGATTTGGATCAGATATGTTTTTGGATGCACATAAAGTAATCATTCCTGAAAACAATCCCCCCGTGATTAAAGATCCACTACAGCTAAAAATATTTAAAGCAGGAATCATCCCAAATAATAGACTTGGCAACATGCACCAGAGATGACAGGAATTGCTGGCACTGTGCAAAAAAAACAAACATCAAACGACAAAATAGCATCAGACGCTGAAGCACTGGATTGTTTTTTCTTTCCTTTTGCTCTATGCCATTTTGCCAAGGCTGTTTGTGCATCTTTGTGTAATTCCAGCTAATCTCGTAAATTCTTCCATTCAAGATGTTCTTTGAAATCTCCCTGGGATGGCACCTACACTTGTGTGTCCCTCATTCCGCTCCTGTTCTGAACCTCCCTCTTGGTTCCAAAATGAAAAGCGGTATTCAGTAGCAAACTATCAGGGGTGTTCCTTTTTGCAGCTTTCATTCCACTTCATTTGCTTTCTTTTTTTTTTTCCCTGAAGAAGTCTTTTGGAAGCAGCACTGCTTGCTCCCTCCCCCCTCCCTCCTCCCTCTCCTACAAGGGAACTCTCTCAAGGCATCTCCTTCTTAGCTGGCACGTTACCCTGCTGCCCTGTATTGATAACTCAGCCAATAAGCAGGTCTAATGGACACGATCCGGAAGCACCGCTAACGAAGGGCTGCATACAGAGCAATTACCTGGACACCTCCCCAAGGGTGCAGCCATCACGGTGGGAGAGCCAGCAGCACTGTGCTCTCAGGGAAAGCCATGGCACTTGGCAGGGCTGGGCTGTGTCACAGCTTGATGCTGCTACCTACTTTGCATGAGGGCTTCAAGTTATCAGTGCAGTGCTATCCATCCGCCCAGTGCTCCGCACTCAGGTACAGAGATAGGGAATAGAACGCACAGAGCTCCGGGACAAGAATGAGGGCCATGATGTGCTCTCTCAGGGCTGATCTGCAGCATTGCTCTGTGCTGGCAGTTCTTAGCCCTCCCTGTGCCTCAAGGAGACTCAGGGTGGGGGCTGACAAGATGTGGATGAGGCTGCAGTGCTGATCACACAAGTTTCTGTGGTATCAGCACTGTGCTCAGTCTGCTGGTGTCAGAACCCACGGGATACAAACAGAACAGGGCTGGTGTAAGGCAGAGTCATCCAGGTCTGGGCTGTGTCCTTTCTGCCCCAGGGAGTCCACCTCCTTGTGTGGCTGTGGATACGCACATCCTCACCTCTTGTCATTGGATCTAAGAGATGTGGCAGGGAATGGATAGGCCAAACCTGCCTTCACTGATTTCATTCCTTGAAGCATTATATGCATGTGAACCTCAAGGAAAAAAACAAAATAGATATTCCAATTACACTTGCATACAGTGCTAGCTCTTAGGAGGCTTTTCAATTAAAGGGTCGTAACAAGAGCCTAGCTGGAAAATGTTAAGAGGTGCATGACTGACTACAGCATGTTTGGCAGGATCTGAGAAAAACCCTTTGGAGACTGGAGAAACAGAAGTGAAATCAATTGCATCAAAGCAAGCATGGAAAGGGAGAATGACAGGACGTACGAAGGGTGAGGAAATGACCTTGCTGAGAGCTAAGCAGACCGAAAGACAATAGTACTGCAGGGCTGCACTCCCAGGAGTGTTGAACCTGAGCATAAAGGGATCAATTCATAAAGCTGGATGCGAACATGAAATGCAAAGAGGTGTTTTGCAGGTTGCCAAACTGCAGGTCCTGTGAATGTTGCATGCAGAGGATCAAAGTCAGAGCAACATTTACATTTGCACAAAAACCTCCAAGCAGAGAATGCTGCTCAGTCTGCTTTGAAGCCTGCTGGAGCCCGGGAGAAATATCCAAGTGGCATTCTGTGGGAGATGAGGCTGAAGCCATCCCCGAGATGGACACAGTGCAAGCTGTCCCTGGTTCTCTAATGGCACATCAAAGCCGAGAGAGCATCTGCAGCTGTGCAGCCAGTCCATCAAGTGGTGTCAGCTGCTCCTCTGCACACCTGTGCATCCAATTAAATGAGACCTGTGCAGTCAGCCCATATGGATATCTGGTAGGGTTTTTTTTTTCAAGGTCAGAGGATAATGACCCTTGAAGTTTAAAGATCTTCAACACAGCAGCACAGCAACCCTGCCAAACCTGCTGTCAGTTTGAAGGCTTGTTAGCAGACCTCTCTGCTTTATCTTGCCGTGATTAGCAAGCTCCAGTCTCCTACACCACAGGAAAGGAGTAAGAGCCAGCAAGGTTTACATTTCACCTTGCACATATGAAAGCAAAACACATTTTTACTTCATTTACTTGGTTGTTCGGAGCTTTTCCTTTTGTTTTGTTTTCTAGAGGGAATAAATGTTCTGGTCCGGAATCTCACACTTATTTTCAGTGCATTCAGGAAGTATCTGATTACTTCTACTGGATATTTTTTTAAACTTTATTGGTATTTGGGCAAACACTCTCATGTACACAATTGTATAGGGATCTAATTATTAAGCAAGTATGATAAATATTTGTGTGCACAGGAGCTCTGTCTCTACATACAGCCATACAAACACAACCAGACATCAGCACATCACTGGGAGCATGCAGACACACCACCAGCACGACAGCTGCATGAAGGCATGTAGGTACAACCACTGCTCCATGCAGGTGCCTGACTGCCCTGTGGGCATGTAGGGGATCTTGATGTGATAGCCATGCCTGTGAGCACACAAGCATGCAGATGTGGTGGTTGTATTTGCACAGCACTCATCTGATGCAGTCTCAGACATGCACATTCTGCAAAGTGAAAGGTTCAAAACCTGCTTTCAGCAGGAAAAAAACCTGGCTCGTATTCATGCAGCTAATCTCTCTAATTACAATGCGTCTGGTCGAATGCATAACATTAGCATAAATTATTACCAGATGTAAAAATAAGAATTAGAGGTGGAAAAATCCACCCTAGCCTAATTCTGGGTTCTGATATTGCCTCCAATCTGACTTTGTCTCTGCATTCTGTGCTTACCGTCTGACTACCAGCATCAAGACATCATGTATATGATAGCTATGGGCCTGCCATTGCTTCTACCCTGTGATAGGCTACTTCAACACTGCAGCAGTTCCTCCCCCCTCCCCAGTTTTACTATTCATATTAAATCTTCATCAATGCAGCAGATAAGTCTGCTACACAGAAAACCGGGGGAAAAGTTGTGGCCAAAGCGCATTTTGTTCCAGGACCCAAAGGTGGAGCTATTGCATCTACTGATCAGGGCACTGCTCCGCGGCAAACGTTTCTTTTAATGAAGGAGAAAAATCTGAAGTTGCCCGTGGATTAAAATGGTGTATTGTTTAGCTCCACAAGCCGTATTTAAGTCTAACACCGGCACGTGTACCTTTGCCATCAGTGTGTCGGTGCATCCCTGCTGCGGAGCTCGGAGGTGCTGCTGGCTGTGCATCCCCACCCAACAGCCCAAGGGAGGTTTTAGCACAACTCACAGCACGATGACCAGCCCTCCAGACCTTGAGTACCACTGGGCACAGCAGAACCCGCAGCCGCATTGCTTCACAGAGCCCTTTTCCATGTGTCTGTAGCATCAGCTGCACATACTACAGCTCGAGATGGCTGAGCGCATCCTGGCACTGAAGCTTTTGAACAGGAGGAGGCAAATGGCACAGCGTGGTGCAAAGAGCACAGAGAACAGCGTGGAGAGGCTGCAGCTATGGGAAGCACACAGGCTGCAGGAGGAGAGCATGGCCAGGGTGCTGCAGGAAATGCAGCCCAGGCAGCAGTGCAGCTGAGCAGAGCTGGGCCTTCCCAGCCAGGCACAGACAGCCACAGGAGCTGGGCAGCCCATGGACACAGAGTGCTTGGCAGGACTCAGACAACAGCACACCAGAAGAGTGATCAGCTTTCAAATACCAACAGAGGTTGGAAATGCCAATAGGATGATGCCATTTGGGGAGTGCAGGATTCATTCAGCTGATGTTAATGGATGATTTCTGTCCAGTAGTTAATAGAACGGGCCAAGGTGAAGCTCTCTGCCACTGTACCCTGTGTAGATGGCCTGAGCAGGGCAAAGGGAAGGGTGATCAGAAATGGTAGGAGTTAATGCTTTGAAACCTAGGTAAAAATAAAGACTAAATAGAATTGTGGAAGGAAAAGAGAAGAGAATTCCATGTGATATCTTCTCCAAAAGAAAATGCTATTAATTTTTTTTTAAAATCATCCACTTGTGCAGTGACGCCCACAAGAAATGAGTTGACTAAATCATCTCTACTCATTTGTTCCATGAATTTGCCTGATGAATGAATGAATTGCTTGTCTTTGTGAAAGAAAGAGAAAACACTGAAGCTGGAGCATGGAAGCATGAAACAAAAGGAGAGTGTAGGATGAAAGGTGGAAAAACCTGGTGGGTTTTACGCGTTTCATGTATTGAAATAAGTACAATGTGCAGCAAAGAAAGCAGGCATACACATGCAGGCTGTCAGCCTTGCCTCCCATTTCAAATAGCTGATGTAAATTCCAGGGTCTGCCAGCGCTGGCCAAAGTTTGTTAATTGCAGTTTTGGGGGCAGATAGAACCCTGGATTTTATGCAAATAAGTGCAACAGAAAACCTTCCCTATTCACTGACTGAGAGCTGAAGTTCTGCCTGCTGAGCTCTCATGGAGCCCTCAATTGAAATAGTTACAAAAATTGGCCACAATAGTCATTTTGCCCTTTAAACTGATGATTCTAATAACATAATTCAGGATGGTACAGATGAAAAAAGATGGGCATAGAAGTAAATGATATCTATTTCTGGGCTTCTTCTCTTGTGAGAAGCAAAGAAATACAAAATGACAGGCGAGGTGCTGTTGATCAGCAGATAGATGTCCGCTCAGCCCGACCACACAATTCCTCTATTACATTTTCCCACTTCTATCGATAATTCTACACAACAGCTGCTGAAACAGAAATGCAGTAAGTTCCAGCAGGACAGTTATTCCTACCTTAGTATGCAGGAAGACCATCACTATAAGCATCTGAAGAGCGAATATGGCACACCTTTGTGTATTGGCCCCTTGCAACCACAGCCTGTGAATATTTTATGATTCCTTTGGTTCCATCTTTGCCTTCACATCTCTTGATTGAAGTAACGGCCGATCATCAGTAAAACATCCCTTAGCAACTTCATAAGGCAGAAGTGCCTGCAAACACATCTCTGTTCTCAGCATCCTTCCTAATGAATGTGGAAAGCTCTCTCTTCAGAGCTGTAAGTGTGTGAGATTGATAAAGATTCTATTTACTTTTTTCCCTTATAAGAACTTAATGAGACAAAATTGGTAGCTCGTAATCAGGCGTTGGCCTTTTCATCTCTCTGGGTTTTATTTACAAAAGCTTATTAGAGCAAAGCACACTAAGTGATATGCAGTGATAACTGGAGTATTGCTTAACGATCCCTAGCAGGCAGCACAAAGCACAGAAAATTAAATGGAAAAGGTGATTGAGGGAATGTTACCTCATGTAAACAGAACCCTTCTCACCACCAGGAGCACCAGCTCTGGAAGCTGCCCCAGCTCATGGTGGGCAGTGCTGCCCACTGCTGCTCAGTGGTCCCTGGAGCCCAAGCGGGTTCTGGCTCTGCGCCTCATTTTTCTTAACACATTTTCAGTATTAAAAAGAACGGGATCAACCAATGTTCACTGATAGAAGCTTCTCTCCATCTACATTATTACTATTATTATTTTGCCTCTGTAAATGGGAATAATAGCACTCAACTCTTCTAAACTTGGGAAGAGCTTGAGCAATCTTTTAAAAGCAAATGAAGAGCAGGAAGTGAAAGCGAAGAGCCAAAGGAGTTCTGCAGGGAGAAAATCCATCACTTGCTTTCAACAGAAACTGTTGCTCCTCCGCACACACTGCCAGTTTTGCTTACAAATAGAGCAATGCAGTTACTCCCTTTCCCTCTCTAATTTGCTGCTCTGGTTTCATCGTGATAAATAGAAGCACCATGCTTGCATAGGGAAAGAGAAGTTACTGTATCATAGGAAGCAATCACACGTACACAAAACAAGCACTCACAGTAATTAAAGTGCTTCCAGCCCCTTTCTCTGTTCCTTTTCAGCATTGCACTGATGGGTGTTTGGAGCAGCAGAAGCGAAGGAAGAAGCAAGATGTTCTCACAGCAATCTGCTCACAGGAGGAGAGGAGACACAGAAAGGCTGAAGGCAAACACTGCGGCTTGGGTGCCAGAACTCCTCCTTCAAAACAAATACTTGACCAAGGATGAGCTCTCCCGGCAGTTGCCCGGGGGGCTGTTTTGATAGAGGCTCGCTGACTGGCTCGCTTGCCATCTGAAGGGCTCTGTGCTCTATGCAGATGTTTCTCCAGCACTGTAGCTGTGCTCCAGCTGTGCAGAAACTTGCACCTTGCTCTACTTTTTTCCATCTGAAATGAAGTTTTTGCATTAGAGGCACAGAGAGTTGTGCTGGCTGAATAAAGAACAGCGATCTAAAACGAATAAGCACTTTGATCCCAGGCAAATCAGACGAGAGTAACATCCCTCTTGCTCAGCTGGAGTGACAGTGAACTTCAATGATACACACACGATCCCACATCAAGTGGGATGGAAATTGCCTTCCAATGTATTGTCCTTATGCCAGTACATTAGTTACAAGGCCAACACTTTTATTTGCTTATTCTTTGTATTCAAATTCTTCAGGCCAGGGACTGCCTTTTTTACCTTTGTGCAACGGGGATCTGATCTCAGCTGGGTTCCTAAAACAAGCAAGCTGAAGGAGCCCAGGATAAGGCTCTCTGAATCAGAATGCTATATGTGCAAAGGTGGCGTTGGGGCATCTGCTTCAGTTCCACTGCTGCAAAAAGCTGATTGCTGAGAGTCTGGATGCAAAAATAAAGACTCCAGCAGGCTGAGGTTAGCCCACATTCTTATAGACCACACTTTGTAGCTCAGTTCATGCCTGACCCCACCTCAAAGCATGTGGTTGGTGGAAATACGGGTCTTTGGCTTTATGCCTGTTCCCCATTGACAGACACGCTGCTCAAGTGCTCTCAATTTGCATCTGTCATTATCTTCTGTGTGTGCACCAAGGTTTAATGTGCAATAAATGTAAATGGGTGATGTATATTCTCCATTTTATTAGCTCTCATTTCTCTTGGCATTGTACACAACTTTGCCTCACAAAAGCTGCTTTCTGGTCTACCAGAAGGAACCCCAGGTGGACATTAGTTGCTAATGGTACTGGATATGTCCTTTTGAAAAATATCAAGCCTACTCAAGTCAATTTCTAATTATTAATGAGATCAGAAACTCACTTTACTCCCTGCTCTAACTTAGCTTTCAGCAGCTTTGCCTTATGACACATCTGGCAGTTCAACAGAAACTGAGCTGAAGAATCAGGACCACAGCCTGACCTGGTCAAAGCACGCACAGGTGGACTGTTCTCAGGCAGATCCCATCTGCCATCAGAGAGCAGTGCTCCTCTGTAGTTTTGCTCAGTTTTTACCTTAATTAAGACAAACATCCTTTGTCTACACTATAAGCAACAGAATGTTCTGTTCCTGCCTAAATTCCCCACCGGTGCTTGAAATCCTTCCTTTCATCTTCTAAATATTCAAGGATGAAGGGGTAATATACAAAAAAACATAGCTTGCTTTGAAGCTGTTCAGACTAAAGACCTATAATTCAGGTAATGGTGATGGCCACAGACTAGCTCTTCAGCAGATAATTTATGCCATTCTGCAGGGAGGTTTCACACCCCTTCTCCCAGTGTATTTTCCCATATGCAAAAGCCCTCCTGTGCTTCCATGCACCCAGCTGGCTCTCAGCACAGCTATAGGAGTGCCATGCGAGGGGCTGCTTCAGGAGAGAGGCTGCCAGCTGACTTGTTCCGCAGCCTTCCAGCCCTCACTGAGCACACACACACCAGGGGCAGCCACGAGGGGTCTCAGGTTGATCAAGTGTGTGCAGGCACTGCTTTGTTAGCTCCGCTTGATGCAATGGGAAAGATCTTTATCAAATGTGCTGAAAGACTCCAGGCTCATCACCATCCCCTTTTCCCAGACCATACTTGCACAGGCACGTCTAACACAGCCCCCAGCAGCTTTGCTGCCTTCCTCCAAGTCCCTCCACCCAAATGCAAACATGAAAGTCAGAAGACTGAACATCACCTTGCAGCTGCAGGCACAAGCTGCGCTTGCCTCCCATAATAACTGCAGGATGGATGCATCTTCATTCATGTCTGGCGAGAATTTTTTCAGTGCCAGTGTGGTTTGGGGAAAAATCACTCAATTTCCACTGCATTTCAGATTTCACCTGTGAAATGGGGATAATAACCCTGCCTTTCTTCTCCCCTTACGTATGCACTATGCTTTTAGCATGTCATTGCATCAGACAAGAAGCTAGCTTTCAGGTTATAGAAAAGATTCACATTCAAAAAATAGCTACAATGGTTTAAATTATTCCTCTCACCAAAAATCGCTCTCCTTTAAAAACTCCACCGGTAAGCAGAAGACATGAACTCTTTTCATATGCTTTAGTACAAAATTGGGCTTCATATTGGCTGCTGCAGGAGGCACTGAGTTAGGGAGACCCACACTGCTTTGGAGCATTCCTACATGCTGGGACGCCAGCAGGCTGGTGGCAATAAAGGCAAGGCAGTGACATTTAGAACCCATTTTGGCAATGAACATCTCATGGTCTTATCTTTGTTTTTGGAGCATTTGGCACTATTCAGTGTCTCAAATATGAGGCCTTCTCTGTACCTCTGAAATAGCAGTGTATGCAATGCATAAAAGGTATTTAAAGGGTTTCCAAAGGGTATCTAAAGGGTATCCAAAGCGTCAGCAGCACTTCAGACCTTGTACCAAGTGAAGTCACGTTACAGCACCATGAGCACTTTGGCAGTCAGTGACCAATTAGTGCCTCCAGGTTGAAATGATGCCTACCATACAGGCCAGGGAGAGTTCAGAAAGCACAGTGAGGAAATGGGACTGGAAGGCACCTCCAAAGTCTATGAATGCCCATAAAGCTGTGGGCTGCATCCACCTCTGAGGAGCAGCCGTAAAGTTCTGAGGTTGGTTGACAGCCCTGCTGTGCAGCAGCTCAGCATGGGGACATTCCAGGCAGGAACATCACAGAACCTTGCTGCTGCAAAACCCTGCCAGCCACGAGGCAGCTGTGTGCTGTGATTGCTGTTTATCACACTAATCACAACCATCTCACTGACTCGCTGCTCCTCACATCTGTCTGCAGAATCCAGCTGTTGCTCCGTGTGTTGGGCCTTGAATGTTATCTGGGGGCAAGAACATGAGGCAAGAGTCCAGGCAGACTCAGCAGCAGCCTGTCCCTGATCAGTGTGATAACAGAGACCAAGAGTTCATCATTCTAGGTACCAATTTAAGAATTTGATAGCTAGATTTTTATCAGTTCTGATAACAATGAGTAATTTTGGATTTAATACTTTCATGACAGCTACCAATACGTCCAGCCCTACCATTACTACTACAGCTAATAGCAACACAGTACTTTTTTACCATCTATTTCAGTATCAAACTGCCTGTCTGACTATTCCTGTCAATCACTTTGGGATGCCTGGCTAGTCCCTCCTAGGGAAAGTTGCCACTGACTTATTGTGAGAAATAATGTTTAATTTTTGCAGTTATGAACCCAAAAGGGACAAATGAACATTGTTCTTTCACCGTGTCTGGGTCCTTATGCTGTCAGATCTGGAGTGCAGAGGACAGATTTGAGTGGAAAACCATCACCACCCCACATGGGGCTGCATTGCTTTGGTCCCCATTCCCTCTGCAGTGACTGCAATCTGGCTGCACTGATCTGTCTGCTGGGTGCTTGCTTCACTCCCAGCTGTACCACTTAAATCCTCCTCTGCTCCTCAGCAGCAGCACAGAGGAAGTCATCCCTTCCTCGGATCTCCTGAGAGCAGGCAGTCTGCTTGCAGTTACAGTCAGGAAGTTACACTAATTTTCCTGTGTAGCAAAAAGATGTGCTGTGCTGGTCGTTCCCTGGGAGGGCAACTGACTGTTTGCTCCAGTTCCTTTTAATGCCTTCTGGCTCTCATCAACAAGCAAGTTTACTCCAGATTTAGGAAGGTGTACGTGGTAGCAAAGGCAAGGTGAGTGACAATGTATTAAAGCCTGGGAGCAGGAAGCAGTGACAGTCGGCGGCTCTGGTTTCCATGGGCAGCATCGCCACACTGACTCCTATCACCATGGATTCAGCTGGCATTCATCAGCTCCTGCCTGCATAGGAGGAGCTGCCAAACACGGCTTCTGGACATGGGCTTGGCTACAGCTCCATGCAGGCGTGACTCGCTGCTCTGCAAACTGCTGCAGGGCAGAACGGAAAGGGCACGAGTTCCTGTGGGCTCCTGGCCACAAAAACACACCAAAAAGGAAATAAATATCAGCCTTGGCAAAGCCACAGACAGCTCAGATCATACTCATAATAATGGGATGCTGATGGTCTCCAACTGCAAGCCACACTTGCTTAGAGAGAAAGATACAACGTGCATGGTATTCAGATTTATTTACAGTTTATGACCTCAGGACTCCTCAGCATGAATTCTCTGCAGCCATCCTGCAAAAGCTGCTCAGAATCCATCCAGTGTCCTTGTGCTGAGGCCACGCATTGTGTTGCAGCAGGAGGCACAGAGGTCAGCTCCCCATCCGACTCGCTGTTATGTCAGAACTGTGACACTGGAAATAGTCATCATTGAAATAAAACCCGTTTTAAGTTTCTTTGTAAATTACTTATTTTATGGATCTTACAATAAAACAACCAAATAGTTTAATCATATACTTAAAAGGCCAGAACAAGCTAATAAAAAGGGAGCATATTGTGAAGATGGGTAAAACAATGCCAGCAATCTGCAGTTTAAAAGCTACAGTAGTAAAAAGACTTAAACATCACATTTATGGGGCAGGTTCACCATGGGTACAAATCACATGCGTAGAAGCAGAGGAAAGTTCACCCAAGGGGAGATTCTGGTGCTCCCAGAGATGCAAACGAACAACAGCAGGTGGAATGAAAGAAAGGTTAAACAGAGTTTGACTAATACTGCTCATGCTTCAGAAGCTGGGAGCAGTGGGGAAACAGGCTTGTCTGTCTCTAAGGTTATGTGTTTATGCCAAAGCTTATCTTGCATCACCTTTGTGATATTTTTTTAAGCAGATCAATCACTTACCAATCTCTCCCCCTCCTGTGATGCTTTGTGGTATTGCACGGTCCTGGCACTGCTCTCCTACTGGTGTGCACTCGGTTTGCACAATGGCAGCAGTCTTAGGAAGGTTTCAGTCTCAGTTCTTATTCCTCAGTCTCCTGACAGATCCCATGGACCATTCTTGCAAATGTTTGGGTCTGGAGTTAAATAAAAACATACAAATATCTCATGAATATCAGGGTCAAATAAATTCATTTCTCATTTCATGCATTTCATCTTTGATCGTGGTATTTCTGCTATAAGGGCATTCAAATTAAATCAAAGCAGAGAAGAGATAAAAGCTCGCTGACTTCAGTTGATCCAACCATCCAGGGAAAAAGTACGCACTGCTGCATCTGGGTTACTGGTGGAAGAAAAGAGGACAGGAAGTAGAAGGCGGCTCTGCAGGACTACATGGGTGTAATTCATCCCTGTGCAACAGTCCAGTGCAACACATGCACCGCTTTGGTCCCACTTAAAACTTGTTTCAGTGCTGAGGGTGATTCATCAGGGAACTACTCTGACTGTGCACAAAGTCAAATGCAAGCAGTGGGAGAAGCTACTCGGTTGATTGCTTTCACTGGAACATTTATTCCACTATGCTGAAATGCACAGGAGCACGGAGTCACCAGGCTCTGGATGACTCTACAAGCAATGGAGAAGAATGCAGCTACATGCTTGCTATGCCAAATTGCAACCCAAAAGCACAGAATGCATTTAAAATCTGCTCTCAGGGCGGGTCCAAAGATACACGTTATCATTGTACAGGCAGTAGCTTCAAGTGACACAGGAAAATCATGCCAAATTCATGGAGAGGTCACACAGCAACAGGAATTAGAACAAAACCAGAGTGCCTTCTGCAAATCACTCACCCATCTCCAAAGTCAAAGCATTAAATTCCTTTCAATGCCATCAGAAATTTGAAGAGCAGTTACTCTGGTCGCTCTTACAGTTAAGGAGATTGGTAAGGACAAGCATATCCAACATGGCACACCTCAAGGACGAGTCGTGAGCACTTCCTGCAGTTGGTGACCTCTTCTTCCCTCCCATGGGGCTGACCAGGGATGGCCACGCTTGGCAGCTCCCCTCCCACCATAGAGCCACAGCAGCTGCTGTTATGGGACAAGGAGGCAAGCAAAAAAATTATATAGTCAGCCTTGCTAAATTAGTTTACCTAAAATTGTATGTGTGAGTGATTTTAATCAAAATCTAATTTCCCCTCTTTTTAGAGTAACTGAAATGAGATTTTTCTAATTTACTTTTCGCGGTTCAAGTTTCTCATAATTCTTCTATGGTAGTGACAGCACCGTGAAAAGCGTCTGCTGCTACAAAGCATTAAAAAAATTAGATTTTCAAATTGATGTGCTAAATTAAAAATGTTTAATGTTTCTCATCAAAGGCACAGGAGTATGCGTAGGGCCTGCAGTACAGTTAGAGGCACAAGACTTTTTTCATCTGTTTCTTTAATTCACATCCCAAGGCAACTCTGCTGTGAAAATTAACAAGCTACGAGCAAAGAAAGTGTTGTAAAATAGGTGTCTTCAGAGAAACTACCTTTTAATTTCTTCCCCTCCCTGTTGCTGGGCTGACCTCAAGGATGTCATAATAAAAATAGATACTGTGTTCTGCTTCTTGCTAACTTGAGATGGAGTTTTACTGGATTCTTTCAGGGCAGCTGAGCCTCCGGGCAGTTTTAATTCTCTGGGCTTGACTTGCTAATTCCCACGTTTTAGGAAATCACATTATTTCTGTAAATTGAATAAAATTATTATTACATTCAAATCTGGGCTTCTGACCTCGGTGGCTGCTTGTGAAGCAGCTCAGAGTTGAGAAGGGAATATCTGAGTTGCCGCTGCCTTACACGTTTCAGAAGTTTCTGAAGTGGTAAATGCTAAGGGGAAATGTCTGAGGTATTGCAGATTGCTCAGCTTGGCTGCTGCTGTCGTGCAAAACAAGAGGCTTGGAAGCACAGAGCAAGCTTGCAGTTGACCCTATGGATTTGTGCTTGGGTGTCCTGCTGAGCAGAGCCAATTTAAAGAGGAAATGAAGATTCTCAATGAGATGACTCCATATATATCGCTCGTAACTTACCACACTGCTGGAAAGCATGCTTTCCTTCCAAGCTAAGCAAATCAGCCCAATGCTAGCAATGCCTACTGGCCTTCATTCAGCCACAGCTTTTATGCTAGCACAGCACTCATCACAAACAAAATGAAAGGCACATTTGCTCTATTTGCATAAATATAATTGCTTTGATGTTTAAATGCTTTTTCTTCTGCCTAGGTCAAGCATGAACAAAGCTGTCTGGAGAGACAAGAGCAGCCAAAGAAGATGCTGTGTATTTCTCAAGCTCTGACCACCTAAGAATGAGTATAACAGCTTTCTTGTTTCTTGTCATCCTCAAATACCTGGCAACTTGGTAAAGAAACAGAGGAGTCAGATACTGTGCGTAGTCAATGAGACCACTGAGCCATGGTCTGTCTGCCCACTGAGGGAGGCAGCTTCTTTACCGCCTTTACAGGAACTGAAGAATATCAGCTTAAGAACTTCTTCCAATAAATTCAGAGCCAGTTCTCAGGAGCTGTTTGCAGAGCAGTGGCATTCCTGAAGCCCTGTCTGCCTCGAAGCATGCCTGTCTTGCAGAGAGAGTGTGCAGAACAGTGGATAGCAAGGCAACATGCAGGAGGGCTGCACTAGAAAGAAGAAAGCAAGGAGATCAAGCAGAGTATTTCTCTTTATCTCTGCAAGAGCAGAGATTTTGCCAAGAAAAAACAAAGTGTGGCTCCTCCTAGGAAACAGGCCTGTACCCTATGCTGGAAAACTTCCCTTTTGCCTCCACATCTTACATAGGAAGCCATCCACAGCCCCCTACCCAGTGATCCTTGAACTCTGGGCACGCTGTGTACACTTGGGCTCCTCTGCCCTATAGGACTTACCAGCTGCACCCAAAGCTGTGTGCCTGCCCACAGCTGAACCTCAACCATCTCCCCCATCCCCCCACTTCTACTGGATTACTGGGGAACTATCCTTGCTTGGGGGATGAAATACAAAGGAGGAAGCTATGCCAAGCATTTACCATCTATCCCTAGAAGCATCCATGGATAAAATGTTAGACTAGTAGGTTAATAGTTCATTCAAATAACACAACCTCTATCTAAAAAAGGCAGTTCCTTAATTTAAACTCTTTGAGCTCTCAATTCCAAGTTCTGTGCAAACCCAAGGCAGCTCAGCTCAGCTTATCTGATTCAGAGAGAGGGAGGGAAGGAAATACATGCATACACACGCTCTTTATGCCATTCACAATCTGCATATGGCATATCCTCCTGCTGGTAATAATTCTAATCTACTCATGTAAAACCTCCTGAAATAGCGTTATCCTTCAGCAGGAGGAGATAAAAATAAGGCATGCCAGACACACGTTTCACAGAGCAGCAGTACAGATTCACAGCCATTGATGTGGAAATCTAAAAGTTTTGATGCCACAGGAAAAGGTTGGCTGGACCAGGACGTCACCTGCTATCTTCTTTCCATCGATCACTGACACTGAGGTTTGGCTGTCTCCATGTGGGGGGCACTTTCAGTGCTAATGGTTTCAGAATAAGCATCAATGATTGCATCCAAAACAGCACCTGAAGATAATTTGAAAGGTGTAGTAGCAGAAAATTAAACCCTGTAAGATACTGTCTGACAAATTAAAAGACATAATTGATTATATTAGCTCATTTTCAAAATTAAGTGCTGCTAATTGCCAGAGACAGTATTTATTTGATACAGCCACTGTATCTAACCAGCTGATCTGAGTTTACATTATTGACAGGCAACGTTGCCAAATGTTTGTTCTTTGTTTTGCCCATGATTTGTCTCCTGGAGACACAGAACAGCCATGAGGTGGTCTCTGACCTTCCTACTACATTTTCCACTTGCAACGGAAGAAATTTCCATGTGCTGAGATGTCAAAGGCTCAAACACGCATTAAAACTTTTGCAAGTTCACAAGAAGGCGTTGGTCTGGAATGCAAGCCTGTGCTGTGACAGCCAGCTGCATGCATAGCCCTCACAAACTGCCCTTGCACAGCTCTAAGCTGATGTCTGCCTGTAAAGAAGGCTGGAGTCAGGCCATCTCAGTCCTACGTTTTTATTCCCCCAGTATTTGAGGAAGAAATTATTTCAGTTTGGGTGCAAATTGCTTTGTGCAACCGGATTTTTTGCTCAGGTTTGCAACACCGGGCCCAGAAATGTGGCACCAACAGGAATGGTTTGAGCTTTACCTTGTGCAGGTCTCCCTCAGCCCAAAGACGTATGGAACATGCATTGCACATTGCAGATCTGTGCCAACGCAGATAATGTTTCCAACTGCTGGATTCACTAATTAATAATATCTTGAACTAGGCTCATTATGTGTTCAGTGTACATTAGGGTTCCCATGAAAGACTGGGAAAGAAAGAAAAGAGACTCCCTAAAGGACAATCTGCAGCCAGTAGGACATTATCTACTCCTATAGAGCATCTCCTGAGTGAAAAAGTATCTGCTGCCTTTTGTGTCCAAACCAGGAGTGTCCCAAACGAAGGAAATCTATTGTTGACATATGAGAAGAAATATGGATTAAGTTTATAATGGTGTTCAGAGCACCGGGGGATGAATTAGTCTAATTGGTGTATTAGTCTCAGTTACACAGAGTAATCACTGCAGGCTGCCTCTGTTTTCATTAGAAATTTAATTAAGTTTATCAATGTTTGGCTCCTTTGGCCTTGTTTTCCACCATCTTCACAGGCACTCCTTTCTTTAATCAATATTTTTAGTGTGGTGGGAGGGAAAGGTTTATTGTTTTATTTCAGACAAACAAATATCTGTTGTTTTCTCTTGACCCAAGTCTGTCCTCTCACACTTCAAAGCAGGTGAGGTCAAGGATATATTTGCTGCTTCTGCTGCCGAAATAGTGTTCACTGAAGGGACATCAAGATTCCAAGCTCAAGCACTTCATCCCAAAGATATACCTGTGCTGACCATGACCATTTCCAGGAGCACAGAGAGAGCCTTGGCTCTGAGTTCTGTCCAAGGTGTTGCTCCTCACACACTTCTTACTGCGATGTACCACCAGCAGTAGCTCTAACGCTATTCTCCCACCCTATTCTATCAACACTTGACTAAAGATCTGAAGACCAGTTTTTAACCAATAGAGGTTTGTGGCTGTAAAATAGGGCTTACAGATGGTCAAATGGAACAAGCTGTGCCGTTCTCCAATGCAAAGTGACAGAGATGCATCTTCCAGTGCACTGGCATCAGGGCAACTTCCCTTGTTAACTCATCTCTTAGTGAATGTCCTCTCACTTTATCTCTACAGCTTGAAATAGAAAACAAATACTTGACATTGCTTAACATTTGTCATTAGAGCAAGAGGTTGCAACAGTGGCTGCATGCCTCCTGCATTGTCTAAATTAATCCACTGAGGGATATTGAATCACTTAATCATGGTGGAAACTTACTGCCTTGGAAAGGCACGCTTTCCCTTCATTAGATTTAATATATTTCTCATTATACAAATCTGCCAGTGCAACAATAAGTCTTGTTCATAAATCAGTTTGCCCTTTTGCTTCTCAGTCTCAAAAAACTTTCATCAAACAAGACATAAAAGGGTCCTGTAAGATGGGAGGTCAGAGCAGCCTTAACCAGATCTTAATATCTATTCATTAAGTTTATTTTAATACCACATTTTAATAGCTTCTGTGAAACAATTATGGGTCCTTCCTTTCTCCCCCCCTTCGTGTTGGTATTTTTATACCTCAAAAATAAGAGGGAAGAAATGAATAATTACATCATTGGTTTTCATGGTTTGTTTTATAATAGAATCTGGTAAGGCCAAAAAGGTGTTTGGCCTCCTCGTGGTTGGTGCTGCACATTAAAGCTGGCTGCTGACCATTCTAATCTGATTTCTTAACATTTTTATGAAAGTTTTCTGGGAGATTTTCCCTGTAAATAACTGTATTTCAGCACAACATCATTTGGCAATTGTTCTGTTTGTGCATGTGTAAGGAGACGGCTGCACTTGCTCATAGCTTTTTCAGTACTTGGTTTCACGACAGCATATGGGTTATTCTACAACATCTGGGACCAAGACACCAGAATTGCAGCACAGCTGCACCCTAAAATATCACAGAGGTTTCTACAATAGGCTCCTGGAGTGAATTCTTCGTTGGTGATACAGTACCAAACAAGTTCTCAACTAAAACAAGAGTTAAGAAGCTCAAATTCTTCAAAAGCTACTGCCAAAATTCCAAGTGCCTCTTTCTAAGATGTTTCTTCTACTTTTTAACCATTCTTAATGCTTAGTTGCACGAGCTACTCGTGTCACAGCCTGCTGAGATGCCATCCCCCTCACCTATTTCACTTTCTGTGTTTCCTGGGGAAAAAAAAACATCCCTTTATTTATCTCAACCTTTCTCTGTTATGCATGGACAAGTTATGAGCTGCTTCCATCTTCATGAGTCATTTATCTCTAGATTTACTGCCCAACTCCATCTATTCACTCTCTCTCCCACACTCCATACACAGGACGAGTTTCCTCCCCAAGAGGACGTCACACTAAACCTGCCTACTGGTAGCAATAAGTCTGACAAATAGCTCTGTCCCTCTGACCTGTTCCCTGGTATTATATCCTGAGCCAATTAAGATGTAAGAACCTAAGGTAGCTCACACTGCGGCTCGTAGGCAGATGGGATCACAGTGCAGTTCTTCAGAGGAGCCTCAATGGAGCTGTACACAAGCTGTCCTTCTCTCTACCCCAACTTTAGAAAGTCAGGTGTGCAACAGGCCCTTTCAGCACATGGATGCCACAGTTACTGCAAGACACTCCATGAGCTCCATTCACATCGGCAGGGCTGAACAAATCAGAAGGACATTTTGGCTTTGTTGGTATACACAAGATGTATGCCTAGGAATCTGCAAGGAGAAAGACTTCTTTCCAGTACAGCAGCAGTAGCTATTACTCATCCATTTTTTCTTATTTTTCTTCTTCATCACTTCCTAGAGAAAAATACTTATATTCCAGTGTTTGTGGAAGTGCCTTGCACATCCACATGCTTGAGCTACCTGAAGCCTTTCAGTTTCTACCATTATATCAATTACACAGCATTACTCTTTACATTTGACATATGCTTTCAATTTTCCACTTTCTTTCTCCTTCCTCAGGTTCTTGGTTCTCCATTTAAGAGTATTTGCCTCAATTTTCCCTACACATCTGCTCAACAGCTGCAATTCCTCACTCCCAAATGCACTTCAGATCAAGCTGATAATTACAGACAGGGAAAAAATATCTAGTGCATCATCTTTATGCATCTCCCCGTGAGTCCAAAGGTGGCCCATTACACTTCAATAAAGAAAAATGTTTAGACAGCCTCCATCTTCTATTTTCTGCCCTTAATTTCAAGGCTTTAGCGCTGACAGCTTCGTGTGTAAGACTGAAGGTCTATTCGACCGTCTTGATGCTTAATGCTCCATGTCAGAGATTCCTTTGAAAGTTCATTATTAGGTTTAAGAGAAAGATTGCTTTAGAAAGTGTTCTGAGATGCACATTCCTACGTTTCTAGCTCTTGAAAAGCTCTGTAGTCCTCCAGTATGTGCCACTGCTCATTCTACTATAAGGTCCTCAGGTGTGCCTAAGGTAGTTCTTCCTTTTCACACCACCTATATATTCTCATCTCTTCACTTTCCAGGCTTTAAATTACTTTTCCTACACATGGCAAACACATTCTTCCCCCTCCCATCCCTTCTTTTCTTTAACCCCTAGATGAAACCTCTTGCTGGGGGGTACTAAAGGGCTAACTAAACGGCAGCAGACAAGTAATGACTTGACGACCCCCTTCTTTTAGCAGGGACATGAAGCCTGGACAATGGTTTGCAGTGTGCAGGGAGGGGTGGGGGTGGAGAGGGTGTAGGGAACATGGGGAGGAGCTGAGCTGCAGTTTTGACCACAAGTCAGAAGCCATGTTCTGCTGTCAAAGGCACTGTTAGGGAAGTTAGCACAAAGCAATAGAACAGTAGGAGTAGAAAAAAAACCTCCCTTGCTCAGGAGGGTTTGTACACTTTAAGTGACAGTTTGAAATGTTACACCGAAAATGCTTGACTGAGTCTTGCATTATCTTTTTTACTGTGGTTGCAATAGAAAAGGCTGGTGAGCAGAGCATCCCAACGATCCTAACATCACAGTTACTGGATCACAAATTTAAGGCTTGTACTTCTAATTAAAAACAATTAGATATAGCACGTGGTAAATAAGCAGTATGTTATCGCTCAGTCTCTTCTAGGACTACTGAGAGCAGTTCTACAGTAGACAGAAAGCACGTGTTGTAGTGCCTTGTGCACCTCTCCCTTTGTAACAATAAAACATAACGACTTGTGTCCTCATAAGGGATTTGATAGGCTCCACTCACGGTAAAAACAATGGAAAAGAAACCACCAAGACTTCCCAGGAAGAGGAGAAAATAATGGCTAGGTTTAAACAAGAGAGAAGCAGAAGGACGGTATAAGAGCAGATTCTGACGAAGGATGCACTGTGGAGGTTTGCCCTCCCTGTAACACCTGAGCCCCACTAAGGAGAGCCAAACACCTCCAAGCAGCTTTGTCAATGGCACAGTGAACCTCACTGTCAGCACCCCAGAGCACCTGGATGAAAGTGAACAAGTCTTCTTGCCCCAGCAATGCCTCGAGAAGGCATTGCAAAGCCACTCACCATCACATGCCATGCTTTGATGAACAGATTTCCCCAAAGCATGGGACGACTCTTCTTAAGGTATCAACACTCACATGGCAGAGATGCATTCAGTTACTTCACAATTTTAACATCGGCTACGGCTCCAGGGATGCTCAAGAGCCGAGTTGCTTCTCTCAGGAATACTGGACAATGGTGAATAATGGATGTTTGTGGCTCATTTTTGGTGCCCTACAGTTATTTTTGTCCTTTAAAGGCGCGGTGGCAATTCAGCAATCTATTGACTTGCCTTTATTTATTTATTTATTTATTTTTTCCATAAACGTCCTGCCTGCTGGATGCATAATTTAACTCCACGCATAAACTGCGAGCTGTTTGCTTTAGCAACAGCTGTAATTTAAGTGTAACCTCAGCAGTTCTGTGCCGTCTCCCTGTAAAGTGCGATTTAGCCTGGCTGTGCAATCTTCCTCTCTGCCATTCTAATCGGGGAGCTTGGCTCAAAGCACTGCTTTTCTGCAGAGTTGGGTTTGTTCCCCTTTCCTTTCCCCACCACATGTAGATGAATGCTCTTGAGGAAGCTATTACAGCCGCGTTGTTTTCATTAGGAAATGTCACCACAAGGCAGCGTTCCTTCATGCTGAGGGTTGGAGTGTGATAACAGCAGCAGAGAGAACAAAATGATGCATCACAGAAGGACCTTGAAGGGCTGAGGGCTCCCCAGTACTTGAAGGGAGCATATAAACAGCAGGGGGAACGGCTGTTTACAAGGGTGGATAGCGATGGGACAAGGGGGAATGGTCTTAAACTGAGACAGGGGAGGTTTAGGTTGGATCTTAGGAGGAAGTTTTTCACCCAGAGGGTGGTGACGCACTGGAACAGGTTGCCCAAAGAGGCTGTAGATGCCCCATCCCTGCAGGCATTCAAGGCCAGGCTGGATGTGGCTCTGGGCAGCCTGGTCTGCTGGTTGGCGACCCTGCACATAGCAGGGGGTTGGAACTGGATGAGCACTGTGGGCCTTTTCAACCCAGGCCATTCTATGATTCTCTGTGCCCTTTGGCTCTTGCTGGAGGGCAGAGCACACAGCTCAGGCTCTGCAGCACACCCGTGTGGAGCCTCCATCTCTGCTGCTGAAGACATCCGAGTGTAACACCAGCGTGGCATGAAGAAGCAGGCATGCCTCATGCAGCACCAAATGCACACAGGTTGCTCCATCTGTAGTGCAAACCGGCTTATATACATCCCTGGTATTACATATGCAAAAGTTTTCCTGGGCAGCACAGATATTCAGCACTTTTTCCTGAAATCATTGCACTGTTGAGGAGGGGTTATGTGTGTGTGTGGGGGGAGGTCTTTGAGGGTGTGACCGTTGGGATGTGACCGTTGGGGGCGTGGCCACATTCAAATCGTGGCGGCAGCAGTTTAAGTCCTGTGGTGGGCTTGGTTCTAGCTGTGGGGGAGGAGGAGAAAGCAGCTGTGAGAGCTCTGTAAGTTTAAGGATGGCTGAGGTGGGGGGTTTTCTGAGAGGAAATGTGCATAATTAAGTAAAGTTGATGTGTTGTTTTTTTTTTTTTCTTTAATTATTTTTCAGGTGCAGTGCACAGGCTCTCACTGCAGTGCTGGAGTTGTGTGAGTGCTGTTGTAGGGCATGGAAATGGCAGCAGGCCTGAAGTCTGTGCATCTGGTGGCTGGTTTCCTTAATGGAGTTATTTGACTTCGGTAAGGAGGAGTAAATTAAGCACTTTAATTGAAATGAAGGAAGAAGTGGAGCAGACTGGCTGCCGTTTTGTGTGTGAGGTGGAGGGTGGTGGTGCTGGGGGCTGCACTCATTGTGAGAGCAGCTCTATGGGGTGCAGCTCTGCACCAAAACCAAGGGCTGTGGAGCCGGGATCTCAGCTGGCACTGAGAGCACCTCCTGCTTGAGCAGTGGAGCAACTGAATCCTGTTAGATGGGGGATTTAGGAACGTGCTGTGTTATGGCTGAGGTGCTGCATAGGGCTGCTCTGGGGCATCCTTCCCTTTGAGGCACTCTGAGGGGCTCTGTTTGAGAGATAGGTCATACTCACCTTTCTTACTTCGTTCCTTCCTAGGAAGGGAATCATCTTTCCTTTCTAACAGAAGCTTTGCCCTAAACCTGAATTAAAATTTCTAACCCCGAGTCCTGTTGGCAGCTTTTCAGCAGCAGAGCTGTGCAGGCCATTGTAAAAAGGGGAGAGGGAAGAAAACCCCTCAGAACAACCTTCAAAATCTGCCGTCAATACAAAGGTTATGCAACTCAAAGGCTGTGCAGCGGGGTTTGGGAGTTACTCAAATGTCTAAGCTGACTATTGAAAAGCTTGTTGTGCCCAAGACTGCAGGAAGATGCTACCTTTTCCCAGCATCCTGGGAATAGCAAAGATTGTAAGAGCTCATTTCTCTATCTGATATTTCCTGACCTTTGCAGCCTGCTCTATATGAACAGAAAAGATCAAGCTAAAGACGTGGAAGAGCTCTCAGATGAGCAGGTTATTTAGTCTAAAAATCCTGTCACATCTGAGCTTTATCTCGTGCTTTAATATAGCTCTAAGCTTGACTTTGTCACTCTGATTTTACCTGTCCTTTCTGTTTTGTTAGTTCTAATTGACCTAGAGCCTATGACAGTGCTTGAAAGGGAAACGTGTGTTTGACTATTGCCAGGTTTTGCCACTTCAGCCTATGGAGAAGTGGATTTAAAGTGGAAAAGTAGGGGTGGTTGGGGAAAGGCTGTCATCATTGTGGAAATCTGTTAAAGGGGGGGGAGGTAATCTGAAATGAGAACACCCAAATATTTGAAAAGGGAAAGAGGGCTCAGATGTAACTGCTGTGTGCATTGTTTTAACCTGCAGTTTCCTTTCTGCTTCTTAATCTGGTTGAAAGTTGGAGTGAAATTCAAAGACATCATAAGGAAAAAAATCAGTGTCTTTCTTTGGGTAAATGGCAATATTATGACTTCAATAAGGGCTTTCTGTATAGTGATGTAGAAGTGTAGCTGGTATTTCAGTTATTTGTGTAATATTCCAAACCGTTTGCAGGTGGTGCTTCAAAACACAATGTCAAAATGTAAATGTTTTGTCAAGGCAAAGTTGGCTATTCCTTTAGTGCTTGGCTCTGCCCGGGCCCCTCTTCACACAGAAGCTAATGCTCGACTCCAGCAGTGTTTATCAATGTCAGAACTTTCATTGTTGCAACTTTACTGCTATCAGAAGTTTATAGGAAGCTCATTCAGTGCTGCTACCTTTACCATCTACTTCCATCCAGTTGTATAATTTCTGATAGCAAAATGTTTTTGCTTCAAGTCACAGTGCAGTAAATGTACTTCCCCGCTTGTCATGGGCCTCTGCCAGCAATGGGTGCCTCGCATTTGGACTCCATCATTGCCTCCATTCTGCTAAGAGCCTGAACTGTGCCTTGTGTAACGCAGGGCTGCAACCCTCTGCTGGAAAGGAGGAAAGCTGTTACACAGGAGGTCTCCTGTTGACCCGTTAATAGAAATATTGTCTTCAATTGCTTTTAAGTGACACGCTCTGTTAAGCTGAGATGTTTTTTTTCCCCCCCCCTTTTTCCTCTTAGCCAATATATCACTTTGTTCTTTCCTTCTGCGATGAGCTTTGACTTCTCCTGGCATTACAACCAGTTTGCTCCTTCCAGGCTTGGCCAGGAAAGGCAGTGAGGGCGGTGGGGGTTCCAGCTGTGCAGCCGAGGCTGTGCGAGGGATTTGTCATTGTTAGAGACAGTTTTATATTTCCTTAATGCAGTTAGCTGTTCGGATGCTGGTGGGGCCATTTGTCTTATTTAGTAAGGCTTTAGTTCTGGGCACGTAACATAGATTCACTGCTAGGGTGACGCTTATGGGTGTTTCATGCTTTTCACCATAGGTTTTGTAGCTGACTAGTTAGGATTTAATGCTATCAATGTCAATAATCGTAAAACTAAAGGGACTGATAACTTTTGGCTCCTTCAAGCAGCGTGATGGCTAGCAACTGCATCTCCTATCCTTGTAGGCATTAGAATAATGATAGTACATGAATATTTTACTTCATTGTTATCGGCATTGAGTAACAGTAAACAGCAAAAGATGTAACACTTGAGGCGAGGAAAAAAGGAATGTCTTGTGTTAGCTGTTGGCACAGAACAAAGGATCTAATTCTGACTCTTACAGTGCTGAAATTGCATCGGCATCTCAGTTCTATACTGCTCAAATCTCCCTAAATTACCTAAGTCACACTGTACTTGAAATAGCCTGGTAAGGTATTGCGATGACGTGGGACAAAAAATTGCTGAAAAATGTAATAATATCATGTTTAAGAGCCAGGTTTGTCACCTGAAGGAGGGTCTCCATTATTTAAACGTTAAACTGCTTCCAAGATACTTTACTTAAACCAAACACTATTTTTATAACTATGTGTAGCTTATAGCTAGAGGGGATGTTAAAACCTGCCTTTTTTTTTTTTTAAAGCTCAATGTTAATTACAAATCCTTGAGGTTGCTAGGAAACCCTAGCTTAAGTGCATATACAAGTAATCAGGGTAGCTGCTGATATTAGAGATGCTGAGGAGATTGTCTTAGTCTTCCTTTCCTGAGTGTGATGGGAGATTGATTTATATGGAGCCATGTCAGTTTGGGATTTAGAAAAGCCATTCCTCTTCCAAGTGTACTGGAAATGCAGTAAGGGGTGGAGAGAACATTGTCTTTTGTCACATCTATTTCATAAAATGGGCGATGCTGACAATACCCCCATTAAAACATGTCCTTATTTCTTACCCCTGCCAACATCTTTGACTGAAAGCTTTAGAACTTTTAAAGACTTGTATTTCTAATGAAGGACAATAAGGTTTATTGGTTGGTTTTTTTTTTTTTTTTCTTTTAAGGGAAGTATGGCTTATCTTGCTCTAAATCAACAAGTTTATGCAATTACATCCTAAGCTAACAGCTGCAGAATATGCATCTGTTTGCTGTGTCTATACCAAAATCAGGTGCTGCCTGTCTCTGGTGCTTTGAAGATGCACAGTAAAGGGCTACAAAGGCAGCAGAGCTGGGGTTCTGTTCAGCAGTGAACAAAAATCAGGAACATGGGGAGGAAAACAGCCTAAGCATCATTAACAGCCTGAAAAATGGGATAGAAGAAAGGACGTGTTCTATCTGCTAATCCCATGTTCTGGATTCTGTTGGAAATGCTCTTTTGTACACTGTGTGCTATTATAAATAACTGGGCGTCATTTGTTTGTTGCAAGCTCTGGCAGAAGTAATGCTGCGAAGTGGTTTGTATGGTTGTACCCTGTATTCACACAGCCTACGTTTACTGCTGGGGCAAGGCAGCTGGGAAGGGAGGATACTGAAGGTGACAGCTACAGAAGGAGGTTGTGTCGAGTGGTAAAGATAGCAGTTTGAGGTGTGCCAGATATCAGCTCTGATGGAAGCTCTTTCCACCTCTGTTTATTGTGAGTTAAAGACAGAAAGGAGGATGGCTCAGCAGTTTAATTCCACTGACTTTTTTTTTGTCACAGGACAGAAATATCAATGAGATGGAAGCAGGTTGTAAGTCTCAATAGCTGGATATTGATTTGAATTTCTTTGGTAAAACTGGAACCAGAGCATTGACAAAATAAACATACCTTGTGCAGCAAATAGTTTATTGATGATCTGCCTGCAGTGAAGTCATGGAGTCGACCTTACTGCCTTTTCTTACAGGATTTCTCTGACTGCAGTGTTGAAAGGGCAGAAATAATACATTAATTTCATGTTAGAGCCGGGGGAATTACCTCTTTGGGTCTGTTTGTCATGTCAGCTTTGTTAATTACCCAAAGAGCTTTCTTGATGGTTATTATTACAGGCAATTTTATGCTTTCAAGCTCTGGAGACTAAACCTCTGTTAACAAAAAATATATAGGTCTGTTTATACTACTCTCTGACCTGGGATTCTATTAATGTGTGTATGTGTCCAGGGAGTAAGTAGTCCTTGTAGGGAGGGAACAAAATAAAGAATATTCCCAGCATGTATCTTGAGTGAATGCTCAATTAAAGAGATGTTGGCTAGAAGTCTAATCTGCTGTTCCCTTGTCTAAGCAGTAAACTCTTAGCCTGAAATAGTTGTACCAAAGGCTTTGGACAACAGTTCACCACTTAAAAAATAAATGGCTGATGCAATCCTGTTTACATCATCCCTTTGAAAAATCAATCGTTCTTTTTAAGATCAAGAACTTCTGGATTATTTTTGTTTTGTATCTGTTCTACATCATCAGTAGGAGCTGTGCACAAAGGCTCACCTGTTAACGCTGCAGAGAAACGTGCACTGAGCACATGCTGCCCACAGAAAACATTCTTTAATATTTGCTGGGGAGGTGCTATTCCCTGGGCAAGGCAGATGTTTCTGACGTGCCCAGCTACTCAGTCCCTAGAGGGGAAATCCTATAAGGAGTTGTACAGCATCCGGAAATAGTGGAACTGCATACAGCCTGCTTCTGCTTAGAACAAACTGGAACTAGTATACTACTGAGGCCTATAGTGAACCCAAAGCCTTCAGGGAGGAGCAGTGCCCAGCACTTGGGAACCACAAAGTGGAGCAGAGGGCTTCAGTTGGGCTCAGTATTCCTGAGTGCTGTCTGGTTAGGGGCTTTGTGTGAGAAATGTCTGCTCCCTGCTGCTTTATGTCACATCATTGCTCCAGTTCCAGATGATCAGTGCCTCTTATAGCCAAAGATCCATGAGGAGGAGACAGGAAAAATTTACTTGACCACATTAAATCATAGGGCTTCTCATGTTTTCTTCTGTTCTGGCTTTTCCACTCTGAGGTTAATAGTCTTGTAGCTGCTTGTAGCAGGATTTCGATGGCTGATCAATAATTCTGGGGGCACTGCTGCCTTCTAATGGCACAAGGCGTGTGTTCATGAGTGTGTGAGGGGGGAGCATGTAGGGAAAAGGCTTAACTTACCTCAATGATTAGACCGAGGAGGAGAGGCAAGCTCCCATGATTTACCCAACCTCTCTGCCTAGCCAGGCAGATTTAGAGCCGTTTGAATGGAAGAAGAAACATGGTTTGAGCTAAGGGAGGTTGGGGAATACAGGTAACTTCAGTAGCAAGCTGACCAATAGGTTTATGCTGGTGTAGACTGTAAAGAACAAAAACAGCAATAATGAAAGCCACCATTATAAATCTGCTCCTTATTGCTTACAGCTTCAGGCTGACTTAAAATCAACTTTTATTAGCTCCATATTAGGGGATTGTTTCCTCTGGATTTGATTACTAGGATGGATATATTTGAAATGTGCATTTCCATATAGATAGAACTGCTCTCATAACCCTGCTGCATTCCTGAGGAGGCAAAGGAGTTCACCAAGGCTGATTGCTTGTAAAGGAATAGTTGCAACACAGGCCAGGGAGGACATGGAGGTGAAGCATTAGGAGGGAAAATGTTATCTAGAATGAGTCTACCAAACATTGTTCTGTAATTGCATGGAGTTTTATTTCTATTAGACTAATGATTATAGTCACTGTCTGAGATCTGAGTGCTGTTACACTGAGTCTCACCTTTTGATGAGTAAAGAGATGTGGGAAAAAAAGACTGTCATTGTTCCATTCCTGAAAATAAACTTAAGCAGAGATGATATTTTTCTACAGCCTTGTGAAGGGATTAAAGATGTTTAATGTGCTTTGAGCAAGTCCGGAAAGCTTATCCTTACCGCTGGCAAGCTGGGGCTGTAGCATGAGGGATAGTTCCTACCCTCTTAAAGTACTGCGAGAAAGATGCTGCCTTGCAAAGCTGTGCAACACTGCAGCCTAAAACATTTAAGGGCAGTCTACCTATGGTAGACAGTGATGCATCTCCTGCGTCTGCTGTGTGGTGTACTGAAAACAGAACTGCAGTTTTGGGTTAGGTGAACCTTCATAACAGTGTAAGGGAGAGCATGAGGGTTTGCTTTTCCTTTCCTGCTTTGAAGCATGGCATTTCACATCCTTCTATCTTGCAGCACTCAAGAAGAAAAACATCTGGGTGCTTTTTTCCCCCCGCTTATTTCATGGGATGTTTTCTGACTCTGGTTGAAGGAATTCTTATGGAGATCAGCTGTGTTTGGGGTCTTCTGGACTTGTCTGCCCAGTGAAGACTCTGCTCTAATCCTACTGCAATTTGTAGCTCCCAGCTGATGTGAGTGGAGTTTCCAATGTTTTGTTTCCATCACTAGCGGAATGGGAGACCTCTGGGTGAACTGCTTTACTATGGAGTCTTTAGTCTGCTTGAAAAAATAAAAAATGTCAGTTCTTTCGTGAAATTCTGACATCTGCAGACAAATAATGTCCCACAGCACATGCCAAATTCTCTCTCCTCATATGTAACCCTCGCTACAAACACCTTCTACCCTGGTATATTTAGTGACAAGTGGAAAATTGCTCTATTAGCAGAACAAGGAGAAGTTAATTCCTTCCAGCACCAGTTGCTGTTTTTTTTGTTTTTTTTTTTTTCTTTTTTAAGGCCATGGAAACTTGGAATTGAATATGCAATAACAGGTAAAAAAGGACTGAGTACAATCATGTAAAAGCTGAATTACTCCAAATTGATTTTTGCCTTCCCTCTTGCACTAGTTTTGTACCTATTTGATATTGCAGAACTGTGCTGACTTGGAATGGGAATTAATGTCAAAGATTCCCCTGAAGTCCAAAGCTGGAATTCAGATGAAAGGCTTCTACACAACGTTTTGGTGAGTAGCGATGCTTCTGCCTCCTCTGGAGGAGCAATGCTTATCCCTCTGAATTAATGCTAGCCTACGTAACCCTTTCAAATGGCCTCAACCGCTTGTTTTGTGCCCTTTTGTGCAGGGGTTACAACACACTGGACTTGTTGACCTTATAGTCCCTTTCAATTCAGTGTGTTTAGAGATATAGAAACCCAGGAGCTGCAGGCCCTGAGTGTGTTCCCTAGGTTGCAGCAGTGGCACAGCAGGAGGCTGTCTTGCTTGTGGGTGTTGTTTGTAACTGGATATTGCAAGTGAGTGTGTCACTGTTTGGTAGGCAGCTGTGTGAGCAGCTGTGATTTGAGACTTGCATTTCAGGTAAGTCTCTGAATGTGTCAGATTCAGCACATAAACATGAAGGCAGGCTTGCAGAAAACTCAGTTCTGTCTCTTGCTGGGAGATGCCAGGTCCTCAGATTTCTTTGGACTGAATTTTTCATGTATATTTAGTTCATTCTCTGTGCTGAACTTTAGGACGGAGCCATGTGATGCACCTGTAGCAGAGCAGGAGGAAAGGAACTGTATCTAAAACATGTTTTGCACAAAGATGCTTTCTTTGAAACAATGAGCTTTGTGTTGCTGGTCCTTTGCTGCCTCATAACATCAAATATTCATTCCTTGTCTGTATTTTGATTGAGATAATGTGATACAAGAAGACAAGGTGTTGCTTGAAGACAGCAAAATCACAGAGCTGTCTGAGAGGAGACTGCAGCTACATGGAGCTCCTTCTGCAGAAGGAGTTAGGAGGCATGTCTGGTGTGAAGAATAGGCATTGGAAAAGCAGAAGGCATCCCAAGAAGATATAGATTTCTTGTGAAAGATGTGGTGCTTGGTTGGAAGATGTAAAATCTCAGTCCTTTTGTACCTAGAGAGAAAAATAAATCTACAAAATGACAGACTGCATAATAAACAGATACAGGTACATAACCTATTAACCCTGAACTGTTGGCTACTCAGGCTGTATAATAAAAGGTTTTACCTATATTACCTGGAATTATTGCTGATATAACAAACTGCAGGTAATAAACAGGCACAATATAATACACTCACCTCTTTCTAGAGACAGAAGTGTCATTTTTTCCTCCTGCTACTCTTGCCTTGCACTGTGCTACTGCAAAATGGACTGGTTTTGATGTTGTCAGCTTAGCTTAGCTTAGGTCAGTAAAGTCTGTGTGGTTTCCTTATGACAGCTGTTATGTGGCTGATTAGAGGAATTTTGGCAGTTACAAGGCATTCTCCGGTTTGAATAGCATCCTTGTTGCCAAAACCATCGATATAGCCAAAATGCATCCATACACCAACAAACCAAACTGGCTGTATTATCTGCCTCCTTTCAACAACTTCTAGGGTATCCGTGCTGGGATTTTGCTGGTACTGTGTATTTTCAGCTGGAAGAACTGATGGAGCAGGAGGACTTGTTGGCTGTCTCAGTGCTGAGAGTAAACCAAGGCCTGTGGTATCTGGGCTGTCTGGCTGGTGCTTTCATGAGATCAGCACTGAGAGGCTCCTCTGCTTTATTTTCCTAATGCATGTTCTTTGTGGCAGCAGGGGTGCCAAGTTCATCTCCTGTGTTTACCACAGTTGCTGGAGTTAATTCTACCTTCACGTTCACTGGGGAAACCATAAAGGAGCTGTTAAACAGGGCTAGGCACAGGGGAAGGAACGTCCAGTGACCAGTCATAGTCAATAGTTACATAAGCTATTTCCCTTGGTGGCTTCTTGACAGCTCAACTTGAAGAACGGAAATGTAAAAAGGCATTTGTCCTGACAGTTTTACAGGCTGTGAGCTTGTAAGAACATCCCTGTCAGAATTGTGTATTTGGCCTTGATCACAAATAATTACACTGGACAACAGAGGAATGTTTATTAGGGCACATTAAATGAATGACCTGGTCAGGAAACAGCTAACTGCCTCTGTTCTGGGAGAGAACAGTCATTCTGGCAGATGAAAGCTCATGATGCAGGTTCTGCCTTGGGAGGGATGGGTAGGGAAGCTCTTTTGTCACCCAAAGCTGTTGATGTGAAGCCACCACAGCAATCTTTCCAGGCTGCATCTTTGAGATTGTTTATGCTGTGCATCTGTGTAAATGGAAAGTTTCTCGTATTTAAGGCACTGGACTAAGTGATAGGGTTTAATTCTAGAATTTGACATGCCTATCATTGCAAAGAGGCTAAGAACCTTAAGCTTTCCATCCTGAAGTCCTGCATACGCAAGGTAAGGATAATGTTCCTAAATCTGACTTTTGCATTAATATTTCTTGTTAAATCGCAGCTTTGATTCTGAGCTGCCTTTCTGCTACTGTTTTTGCACAGTGGCACAACAGGGCCCTGGGCAAAGGGCCTGGAAATGCTCTGAGATAAATAGCTTCACCAAGCAGTGTGAAGAAATCCTGAGGGAAGGATTCTTTAAAAGCGTCAGAACAAACATCAGGGTTCATTTTGCTGAAACAGAATTTGAATAAGTCTGTTTCAGCTCACTGATCAATACGAAATCAACACAGGGATGGAAATGAATCAGTGGCACTCGATAGCAGTGGCCATCACCCATGCTGTTCTCATTCCCAAGTGTTAAAAGGAAAAGTGAACAGACAACAAATCAAACTGGGGGACGGATGTTCCCTGTTGGAGTCATAATCATCAACTGAATTATTTCTGTGTCTCAAAGGAACTTGAAGTTGAGCCTCACTGGAAGTTATAATCATGAAAATCTACAACAAGGCTTGTCTTAGTGCTGAGCGGTATAATCAGCCCTTTATGGATTTTGGCAAAGCTCATCTTCTATCTATCTCTGTTATATAAAGCTCATTATCAAAGGCTGTTCTGGAGATTCTTGGTGGTGGTCAAGATGATCTGATTTTTAACTGCTGAGATGCTGTAAGTGTGTAGTGGAAATGCTGAGTCATGGCTTGAAGCAGTGATGGAGCACCTGGTGGGAAGGCAAGGCCAACCCAGGGGAGCTCAGCTGCATGCAATGCAATGCACCTGACTGACCTGAAGGGCTGGAGCCAGGATCCACCCCTTCCCAGCCCTCATTTGGGGGTTGGCAGAGAAGGCAAGGGGATCTTGCTGGAGCTGCCTGTGTACCTGTGGCCTTCTGATGATAAGCAGCTTCTTTCCTTTATTTCTGAGCACGCAGTTCTTGCGTTTGAGCAAATCCTCACTTGTTGCAGCCTGGGACCTTGCTGCTCTGCTGTCATTGCTGCACTTTCCATTGCATTACAAAGTGTTTGCTTCTCTACTGTGCATGTGGAAATGGATCTGCCTCAGCTGCCAGTGGTTGTCAATTTCAAGTATGTTTAATGTTACCCATTTGCTCCATGGTTCTGAACTCAAAGCTAGGAAGCCAAAATGCAAAAGTGAATCTGAGGGAACTGTGACTAGGCTCAGGTTTTCTGCCAGTCTGACCTCTGCAACTTGATCTTAGTGTTGAGGAACAACAGGGAGCCAAAAACATGCTTTGTACTGGATGCAACTTAATGAAGTTCCAGTGTATTCAGTGATTGACTCTAAACAATTTGATACTACTTAATTATTAGACATAACTTACCTTCTGTGTTCTCACACTGGAAGCTTGTCTGATTCTATCCGTAACGTGCTGGAAGAAGTAATGCAGTGATGGGTTTATCTGGGATCTTTGGACCTTTAAAGCCCTTCCTGCTTCTGGTTACAAAACAAAAAGGTATTCTCATGAGCTTGTGCTCAGTGAACTGTGCTGCAACTGTGTCTCATTTTCAGGCTTTACTCTGACACAAATGTCCTTTTTGGAACGTTTTCTGCTACAGTATCTGCTCTCTGAAACTGCTTTTTCTCTTCTTGCTGCTGTGTGACCTTTCATTGGAGGATGCCCTGATGGCGAGGGCTGTAGTCTGCTCCTGCGTCAGGGGAATCTACAAGCAGCGTTTGCCTCAGTGGAAAAAAAAGGACCTGTGTGTTTGGAAGCTGATTTTCATTTACTTATGGACTTGAATGAAACTACTGTAACTCCCATACCTCTATGTCATTTGGAGCCAGAACTTTAGAAGTGTAACTGGAATATTTCCTCTGGCTCCTGTGGGGCTCTGGCTGCTGAAGTTGACTCAGGGAGCACTCATTTGTGCCTGGCAGAAAAACCATTTCCACTGAGGGGATGTTTATTCCAGAAATTGGACAGGTAGTTTAGAGAATGAAATAGATGTTGCTTATTATTTATTACAGTGACATCCCCAAAGGCCTTAACTTGGAGGCAAGCAAGGCATCACAAATGCAGTCGGTCTGTGGTCCAGCTGATGTCTCTGAGCTCCCCTCCTGCTTTAACCTTCTCAAACTGTTTGATCTGGATGATAAATAATAAGCCCAGGAGAAAAGTACTGTGCGGCTCCTTAGTAACTGGTGCTGGTGTAAACTTATCAATGAAAACATCAAATGAGGTAGTAATTAAAAGTAGCTATTTTGCAATGGCATTGCAGCTGTTGCAATTGAAATTATTATTTCCTAGGGAGAAAACAAAGGTGAGTATGGTACAGACCAGGGTACTCCTCAGGCTCAGAAATATGCTTCTCCCGAGGCTGTGTCTTTGTCCTTTCATGCAGGATCTCTAATAGAAAAATAAAACTACTGTTTCTTTAGCTGCTCCCTGCTGCAATTAGCCCTCTAGAAGAAGGAACAACTGAGACATAGTATTTCCAAACTATTACACATGACTTCATGGAGGATTGGGATTTTTAACACAAGAAAACCCACTGGCTGAATTTTATTTTTATATATATTTTAAAGAGCAATTTAAACATTTATAAACTGATAAAACCTAACTTCTTTAGCTTTTCGTAAAGCTGCTTGAGCAGTTTGAAGTTGGATGTGCTGAGCTGTCTTCCAGAACTGCGTTAGTTTTATGCACATGCATTCCAGGGGTTCAGTAGAGTTACAGCTGATTTACACCAGGGTTACTAAGGACAGTTGAGCTCATGCTTGCTGCATTGCTCAGGAATGTTTTCTTTCCATCCCGTTTTCTCTGTAAGAAACACTAATTGAAATTCATGCTCGTATGTCTTATGAACTATGAGTCAGAGGAATAAAAGCACTTAATCACTTAATGAAATTATTGCCTCTCCAAGCATGAAAGAGGTGGTGGTGGAAGGGAGGCATGAAATGTTTTGTGTGAATCTTTTCAAAAACAAGTCAGCCTCTTCTTATGTGCTATGTACAATTTGGTATGTTCCCTTCTCGTGTGCTGGCTCACAAAGAGAATAATTGCCAATGCAGCTGCTGTTCTCCCTGAGCTGCTCTGAGGCTGTGTGCCACGTGAGGCTGGCAGAGCCAGCAGGCTGCCCCTCTGAACAGCAGCTGGATGGCAGCTCTGGGGAAGGTGGGCTCTTTTAAGAGGGAATGGCTTTTCTGAGCTGGAAGGGTAGCTCAGGAATAAGACTTGAATTAAATCATAACATGCTATGGAGATGGTAGTTTGTTACAGCTTGTAGCTTAAGAGCAGCAAGTGCTAAACTCTTATAGAAGGCAGAGTAGCATCTGTTTTCATTGCTGGAGTGCCGGCATACAATGTTGGGTTCACCTAGTCCTGCCTTCTGACAAGCAGTTTAGAGATGAATCTATTCCCTTTATCAGCTTCCCATATCAGGTGAGCAGCAAGACAAACCCAAGGGTTTTCTAAGCTATGTGATGACACCTTTTGTGAATATGCAGATGACAAACCGTGAGTTCTGGCCAAATTCCAGTCTGGCCAAGTCTTCTGTGCTCCTGAAGCTGCCTCTGCTGTGAAACATGCTTTGCTACCAGTCCCAGCCTTCTCTGCTTTGCTCTGAATGCTCTCTTGCAGGATCTGTGTTCTGTTTAGATGGATGTGTGAACACTGAGCGAATTGATTCTTGTCAATTATAAAGACTGCAAGGAGTCTGGAGACTCCTTGAGATGAAAAGCGCTGGAAAAAAAAAGATGTGCAACATTAATTATTTATCTCTTGCTGTCATTATTGTATAGGGTTTAAATTACTACTTCAAAATCATTTCTCATTACAGTGTACTGTCATCTCTGTAGATACAAAGAACTTATATACAGCAGATATTAAAGAACACAAGCTACTCTGGATTTATAAGGGAAGAGGATCTCCTCCCCTCCCTTCTGTTCGTCCTGCTGGCCTACTGGATTAGTTTGGACTAAATTAAATAGGCTCAAAAAGCCAAAAGAAAGAAGCGAATCAATATAGAATAAGAAATTAAAAATCACTTCATTGAATTTATTTTAATCTGCAAAGTTGTAAAGTGCTTAAATTGCAGATCCCACACTCGGAAGAAATCCAAGGGGATTCTCAGTATGAATTTTGAATGCAGCACTCAGGTTTGTGGTTTTAGCGCATATGGAATGAAGTTTCTTTTGTTCCCAGTGGCCAGCTAACTAGATTTGTACTCGAGGGTGGGTGTACATTGTATGTTTTTGCACAGTACCAATGCTTTGGTGACAAAGAAGCCCTTTAGGTTCTGTGAATCTCTCTCCCTCAAAATAAACAGCTGCTTTTGCTGGACCTGTTTCCCCCCTTAGATGGTGCATTCTTTCTTCCTGTGTAATACATCACTGAAGCAACTCATTCTGGTGATGAATTACTCGTACGCGTTATCAGATAGGCCTGTTCTGATACTCCTGCATCATCCAGAGTATTACACTAATATATCAACAGACTGAACTGTTGCTCCGATTATGTGCCTTGGTCTCATATATCACAGCACTCATACACGTGTATGGATTCTGCTGGGACAGTGCTGTGCAAAACTGGTGCATGGAGGGATGCCCCACTTGAGTGTAGGCTCAAAAGTAAGGCCTGTGTAGGCAGGCTGGGGCTTCTGAAAGGGATCAGCCAACAACTCATGTTTGTAAGGAGATGGAGTTGTTTAAGTGACCCAAATATTAATTAATGCCTTTCAAAGACAACATATCTAGAAAGCTTGTACCTCATGAAATGTGCTTATACTAAGCAGCTATTTCTGAAACCTCAGATCTCCCCTCCTGTTTTCTGCTAAGAACATGGCAATGTTGACTCTCCAGTATACTTCAAGTGATAAGAGCACCATGTACAACTCATGGGTGCAGGCAGGGCTTGGAAGCAGAGCATGGAATGCATATTTCTCAGGTTTGTTATGTTCAGGGACAGTTTGGGCAGGGAGAGTTGTTTTGCTTCCCTTGTTTATAATGGGAAGTCTGTACTGGTGCCAGATTTCCCTGCTAATATTCAAGTACAGGCTTCTGCCTCAGGCCGATCTATATTTGGATAGTTTGAACTTGTTTTTAAACTTGCATTTCTGAAGGCCTCTACTTTATTTCTAATCCCGCTTGATGCTGTAGTTACTTAGCTCAGGTTTTGTTAAGATTATGTTCAATTCCTCTTCCAAAGCCAATCTAAAATAGCCACACCTCTCAAGCTTGCAATATCAGCCTTCAAATTGGTAAGAACAGGGTTTATTCTCCTTAGGTTCCTGCGACCCAAGCCAGGACTTGCTGAAGTCAGCAAAGGTTGTTCTAGAGGACACTGGGTCAAGTGTCTGGTGTGGAACAAACAATATGCTGAGATGGCTTTGTAAATCCTGCCATACAGCTGTTTTTTGTCCCAGGTAGTCTTCCCTGCCCTGGCACATGTGCTTTGTGGTTGTGGTCAAGTTATCTTTGCAACCTCTACCTCTGGTACTTCTTGCTAAAGAAGATGCAGCTAGGAAGGCTAAGTTATTTGTGTCTTAGGTGAGATGCACATGGATTTGTGGATAAGTTTAGAGACAGTCATTTTATATTCAGGGCAGCCTTTTGCAGCTGTTGAGAATGGATTGCAAAATTAAACAACAACAACAAAAGCAATTTGTAGGGGAAAATAAGTCTGGATTGGAGTAGGAAACTAGAAAGTAAATAACAAGGATTGTGCCACAGCCTCAGGACAGCAACGTGATACAAAGCTGAGATAAAGACTGTAAATACAGGACTGATCGGAGTTCAGGTTCAGCCACTTTGTATTTACGTGGGAATGTTCAGCTCAAAAATGTTCCATCCTCTATGTGTTTGAGGACAGAGATTAGAAAAGTGTTTGTGGAGGTGTCTGTCCTTATCAGCTGACCCAAGCAGAGAAGGAATTTCACAGCACTGTAGACAAACTGCTTGTTTGAGTTACGTTTGCATTTAGTTGTGGTAACTTTCTAGAGATCTTCTTCAGTCCAAGGAGCTATGAGGTGAGCTACTGGAGAGGTAAAAGGAAGAATTTTGACAAATCTCAATTCTTCAAGTATATTTCTTATCTTGGTCTGTCTTTTGGCACAACTTGTGGCAATGCTTTATGATACTGAGCTGGCAATTGCATGTGGAAATGTAAATGTAGAAATATCAAAGATGTAGAAGGTATTGGTGACCACACTGACCTTCAAAATGGAAGAGAACTCTAGGCTGTCATCCCAGTTGAGGCACTGAGAGCCCCACCTGTGTTGTCTCACTCAGGACTGCTGCCATCTCTTTGCACGGCCTGCCATTCCAGGGCAGCCAGATGAAGAATATCTTAATGAATCAATGCCTCATGTTTTCTATGTCCAGGTTATTAGTTGTATGTTTTAGGACTTACCACTTAAAGAACCACCACACAATAGAACGTGCACTGATCTTAGGACGTATACGTGCCCCATCCCATGAGGACAGGAGTGTGCTCCTGGTCTGAATACTATACTGGTACTGATACCGACAGTGTGAAGCCTCCCATCCTCGGAAAGGTAGCCCTGATTATTATTAAATTTGCTGATGGCATGTTTAATGTGCCTGCTCTTACCAATAAACTATCATCAATCTTGAAAGATGTTAGAGCCAAATATGCCAGGCAGCACGACTTCAGTAATTATCCAGCCACTTTTACTCTTTCTTGATCTACTCAAAATGCTTAGAAAATAACTGCCTCACTTCAAGGATGTCACCTTTGTCTAAATGTTTTCTTAATACCCAGCACTCGCCGTGCACTTTTCATCTGACACAGCTATAATTTATTTGCCTCATCTGGCTATCTGATGGCTTCAGACATTCATATTGTGATTCCGTGCTGACTGACCAAGGGCATGGTTATATAATTAAAATGCTGAAAGCATGAAAACATATGTTGCTAATCTATGCAGTGTATTTTTGCATTAGTATTACAGCTTCTAACTTGGTTACCTCCTGACCAGTTTAAATGTCCAAGGCAACCACATGTTAAGAAAGTCAGCAGACTTTTCCACTTCTCCTTTGTACAAATGCAGCAGAGATCAAATGTGACTTGGAATGAAACCTGTGAGAATGTTTTCCTTTTTTCTTCTCCCCTTTTTCATAGCAGTAAATTTCCACAGGACATGGATGGAAGTGAATGATTCCCATTCATTAAACGGGGGAAAAATGTTTGTACTCTTCCTGCTCAGAAGGTAAGCTGCTGAGATGAAATCTCTTGTGCTGGGTGTATGATGCCCAGCAGCCCCAGCTCTCAATATGATGCACATCACACATGATGTCCTTATGGTTTAGAAAGAGCATGCCCACTCTGAGGCACTAACCAGATGGACATGAGCGTCTGACATATATGCAAGCTATTTAAGTCCTGCATTCAATCTGCCTGGATTCAGCTGGCATGACAATTTGCTCTGTACTTCATTCTGAACGCTCTTTCTCCTCCCACAATTCCTGCCATCTGAAAGAGGACCGACGTGTATCAGTTATGCTCATTAGCTTTGCAAAATGTGACTGTGATTCATAATCATCTGCTGCTTTGAGACAAACAAAAACCAAAAACATGTTTCATCTTCCTTTGTTGGCAGTGGCTGTCTGGGGACTCAGGCTGGAGCCTGGAAAATCAAAGCCTCTTGGAGATGTTAAAGCTGAAGGAAGAAACAAGATGGAACTGCTTTTCCAGCTTATGGACTCTGTGTAGTATTGAACTAAGCTAGAAAACCTATTTTATTGAATGTCACTAGGAATTCCTTGTGTGCTAGCTGCTTAGAAGTGCATCTGGATTAATTTTGGACATAGGAAATGCTTGCTGTTTTACTGTACGGCATTTGCACTGGAAATTGCACTTTAGCATCCCGGTAGCTCCCTCATCCTCCCTCTCAAGGGCTGTGCCCGTGCTGGGGAGTGGTGGATGTGGGCACGTTTCTGTATCCTCACGGAGTTGGGAAATAGCAGCTGCTGCAAGTCAGCCAGCTGGGGGAGCGCAGAGCTGCTCATATAGATTTTCAGACTAGCTTGATGTTTCTCTTCGGTTTTTCCTAACAGTGTTTTCCTACGCTATTTTTTTTCGGAGTTAGAGGACTATTTCCCTTCATTATTTTGAAGTAAATTAGGACATGCAGCTCAAACCCTTGGCAGTGTATTTCAGTAATGCAAAATTTGCCTCATGCAGCAAATAGCAGCTCAAAGACCTCTTTTTGCTTGCTGGCTACACACCCGAAAGCTAAACTCTACTCATTAACAATTAATGATGCTTAGGCTTCACGCTCCTAATAATGTCATTATTGATTACATTTTTAACTTGCAAGACCCAGTTGCCAGGGATAGCATTGCAAGTCTGCAGCCAGCGAGCAGCGCGGCACCAGAGGGGTTACTGGAGCAGGAAATGTTAGCTGAGCAGTAGCATGACAAAGGGATCTTCGTTACCTTTCATTGGGAAATACATGAGTCGTTAATGAGCTGTGGAGAACTGTAGCTGGCATTTTTAATGCAGCTTAAATAGGGAGTTGGGGAAGGTGCGGTGCTATGTTGTTTTGCCACCCTTAGCGCTACCCAGGAGAACTATTACCATTTACTGCTCCTCTGATTCCTGGGTCATCCCTCTCCACAGAACGTTCCCCATGTATGGAAGTGCTCCCTGTAGGGCCCTAAGGGTCCCTAATGCCTGAGGAGTGGCCGAGATAAAAAAAAATGGAGAAGCCTGATGGCCAATCTGCTGCAATCAGTGACCAAATTCCAAAGCTGACTGTCCAAGCTCAGAATGAAGACCGTTTCCTAAAACCAACCTTCATCTTTGTTTAATCAGAGCAGTATTTTTCATATTGTTAGAGGTAATGGTTTGTGAAGGAGGTTTTTGTGGTAGAGGAGAATACGAGTCCAGACAAGGATTGTTCCGGTGCCTGAGAGGACAAAGGCAAACTGAGAAGCTATCTGGGCCATGCATTTTTATGGAACTTAAACATTTGAGCAGCTGGGTGACAAAAATGCCTGGGGACTTCTCTTGCACAGTCTCACTGCATAGTCTGCTTAGCATCAGCTACCTAAATATCGCTAGTTATTTTACTGAAGTTATCCCTAGAGGGGCTATAATGAGGGAGATCGGGGAGTATATTTTGGAACCAATTAGCCTTAAAAGTCTATACTTTCTTTTCTGAGTGCAGTCTTCAGGGAGATAAGTACAACATTGTCTAATGGGCTGGGTGTCTTCTATTGCCTGCACTCCATCTTCAGGGATGGCAGCTAAACATGAATCCTTGGCATCTCAAATTAGGTTTTAAAAGCCTGAGACTCAAGGAGTAAGGAGATGAAAATGAAGGGCTTTCTCAGCCTGTGCTTCTGTGTGCTGCACTTCTGCAGAAGGGAAGAATAAGAGCCTTAAGGGAGAAGGATGCACCCCTATAAAATAAGGGACGTTATTGAAATTAAATCCCTTAAAATGGGTGGTACAGCCCAGATCCCTCATAGCTCACCTCCTGTGTTCATTTGCTCTCCTCACCTCAACTTTTATCTTTAATAACTGCGTATCATGAAGAGGGATTTGGGTACTCAAATGCTTTTCTGAGCTGGGAGCCAGGATGGCTGCTGGAGCACTGAAGTCTGGATTGGTCTTCAGCATCTATCTGTGTAATGAGCATGAGGTCATCTTTGTGTGAAGTATGCTTGGGAAGCAGTGAAACAGAGGTGCTGTGCTCAGTGCCAGCTCCGGGGATTAGGCAGACTTAGAACCACCAGAGCCTGACAGGGCTGTGGAGATGGCAGAACAGCTTGTAGCGGTACCTCAGTGTGGCTCTAAATTCACCTCTAACTTCCGAGTTAAAAAACAAACGCACGCAAAAAGCCCAACTTATGTTACTACTGAAACTGAAAACATCTTTTTCAAATGAATATTAATGCCTTCTTTTCCTTCTCTTGGTAGAGAAGATGCTCTGTACCAGAGTATTCATCTAAGGAAGAGGCTGTTGCCTAAGCTACTTCATGTACAAACCTTCTCTTTGCTTGAAGAAAACCTCACCTTGAATGTCCTCTATCAGGAAGAGATCTTTATTTTTCTTGATGTTGCTTTTAGCAAGCTGCCACCAGCGCGGTGCATGTAAGATGCATACAGAAATGCTCAGAGCTGACTGGCTAAGTTGCTGTAATAGCTCAAATACCTGTCTCTGCATAGATATTAAAGAGGCCTATGTGGGAAAATGGTACTTTCAACATGTGGGAAATCCCGACCTTTGGGAAATGCAATTTCTTGGATCGGAATACAGAATGGAAACTTGAATTCTTCCACCAGAGACTAAGTTGATACAAAAAGGTACTATGAGTCATCAGAGCCTACTTTACTTATGAAACACCACAAAAGTAGTTTAATAAAATACATGTAAAAATGAATGAATTATTTATTTTAATTAATGAAATGAATCAAGCTAGCTGAAAATATAAGCTAGGTTGTAGCTTACTTTTAGGGTACATTTAATACCAGTCTGATAGCACAAAGTGACTGTATGAGACCCACCTGAACATCTCATCAGTACAGCTGTCCTTAAAAGCATGGTGTACAGCCATAGTGAGATACCTCCTGCCAGCTGGTGGGTCTGCACTTCTGTTTTCTTCAGTACCCCACGGGAAGTGGCTAAACTGTCCTCTTGCCTTATCTATCCCTCTATATCCTGAGAAGGATTGTAAGGAAGGGATGTTGGTCTTTCATTGTCCCTTTGCTGCATTTCAACTTGCTCATTAACATCTTGCTGCTACCCTGGTGCTTTTCTCTCCATGTGCACACCTGGCTGCCTTGCTGCTGGATCCTTTCCCATTCTCCCCCTGAGAGGCACTGCATGTATCCCAGGGGATGCAGGGAGCTGACAAACTGCAGGCAGGTAGGGGCTGAGATCCCAGCCTTCCCCCGAGTTTCAATCAATGCTCTGAGATTCAGCTGATGTTTGGATGACATAAGTGTTTGTGTCAAAGTTTGAGGTGCACAGAGCAAACCAAATCTAATCCTGAGCCGTGGCTGTTCTTTTTTCATCTTCCACCTGCTGAAATCTGATTTGGCACCTTGGCAGCAGAGTGTGTATTTCACCTTTTTTAATAGCTGGAGGAGAAGCCTCTCTTCCTTGACAAATTCAAGCTGGAGTTTGTCTATCAGTGAACTAAGGAGGGGGGTTTATTTGCTACCGCTTTTCAGTGTAGAATGATATTCTGTAAAATAATTAGGGAAGCTAATTAAGAAACAATGGGAGAAAAGAAGAAATTCTTATAGTTATTCAGCACTGAGCTGAGTACTGATTTGATATCATGCAGCCCTTGTTATTGTGGGCTAGTACAGCATAGGAAGCAAACAAAGGTTTTCTTGAGTGTCTGAATGTTGTAGATTAAACCAGAAGGGCTGTGTGCACACCAGGCGCAGCCATGCAAAGCAGAGTTATCCCTTCCTGCGGGACTTAGCTGATTTAAGAGCATCGTGTTGGCGGAGCATAATTCCTTATCGCCAACTTGTGAGGACCCGGCGTTCCTGACTATCCCTGTAATCCAATCATTGCTATGAAAAACAACACAAGTATCTCCAGAAACTTCAGAGTCCTAATGAAACAGTTCAGTCAAATGGCAGATAAATTCAGCCTGAGTTGAGCATGACTTCCAAAATCCCTTCAAGGTTTCAGTTTTGTGCAGGATTTGGGGGCTGCAGCGTGGCTTTTAAATGCCACCTGTTATTTGGGCTGGTGGTAAACCTAAAAGTGAAAGACCTCTGTGAATGCTTCTGAGGCTTCTCTGCTGGGGTAATGTGGGCACCACCCATGAGCAGGGTTGCCCCTCATTCATATAGAAGGAATATTTCTTCCTCTTACATGATTGCACATTTTCTAGCATGGGGAGAGAGCGACCTCAGCTCCCACACTTCCCCTCACACAGAATCAGGTACCTGGTAGGAATAAGTAATGTTTTCGATTAAAAATAATAAAGAAGCTGCTTGGTGACATCCAAGCCAAAACAAGGCCATCTGTTCCTGAAGAGCATGTAGGTTTGTGTTCAGCATACTCATTAATCAAAGCCAAATATTTTGGAAAACTTTCCCATCCTTCCCCTTAGAGTGACCTTCCAAATAACTTCATGGCAGTGGTTTTTCGCCTTTCCGTTAAGAAACATGGAAAACATTGCAAACTTATTATTAATTTATTTTTTTTTTAGGAAGCACCTCATTTCATTGAAATTCCAGTACTTAGTTTTTGATATGTTAGAAGTTACAGGTTTCTCTCAGTCACAAAGCAGCCTGGTCTGTGAGCTTTCTGGAGCACTGCACCACACCAAGGGGGGGTTTGCTGATGCCAGGATTCTCAGTACAAACACGAGCTCATTAGGACTTCTATCACTTAGTATTTTATCTGTTTGTCTAAAACTGTTTTACTCGCAGGGAGAAGTGTGAAGCCATGGATTAGCTGTGCTTGGAAGCTAAATGATGAGATGGAAGGCTGAGGAGATGCACCAATTTAACTTTTCCTTGGTCCTCACGGAGCCCTATTTTACTTGCTGGCCTGTCATGCTCTCAGCTTTCCCATCTGTTAAATGATGGCTATAATTAGCCTGTCTTTCACAACTTTTCATATTTTGGCACTTTTGATACTTATCTTGCTGTATTTTGATTCCTGGGGAATATATGTGAGAACAAAACAAATAAGCCATTATCATTTCTGTACCTTTCTTCCTTCTGGCTCTTCCCTTTTCCTCTTGCTCTCCTGCAGTTGCCCTGCTGAACCCGAGGGCCTTAGCTCCTATTGCTGTTAAGTTGCTGTGAAATGACCTTGAATGATGAATATTTAATTTGAAAGCCTTACTAAGAACTGCTGCTTGCCATGGTTACCTCATGATTGGTTGCATATGCAAATAGTCTCTTGGAAGTAACATTTGGGAGGATGTATTATCTCAGCTGTAAGATCTCTAGTATTTAAGCACAGAAGCAGTGTGCAGTGGTGAGCTATGCAGTTCTGTGCTCTCAGCAAGAGCAGCCCAGCTGTTGGAACAAGCTGCACGAACCTCTGCTGCTGGGTAAGAGTGAGAAGCAGGGCGTTGGTGGGACTCGTGTGCCATGTGTTTTATGTGGGTCATCAACAGAAACGTATCTTACAAATAGAAGCAAATTCCTCTTTAGCAACCTGAAACAAATGGATAAGGGGAGGGAAGGCCTGCAGAATAGATGATGTTTTTATTCCCCTGATATCAGCCCGGGCAAGCAGCGGCCCTAGGGCACCATACAGCCAGATGCAATCAGCTTTCTGGGGAGGTTGCTCTATGTAGAGGTGTGGGACAGTAGAAGGAATAATTTGTCTGCAATAAGAGTATTGCTTTTCCCTGCCATCATATGACCATCTTAATTTGCAGGATTAATTTCACAACCCCCCAACTCACATCCCCAAGTAGAGGAGGTGACTTTCAGCACCTTGAATGCTTATAGAGAAGACTACAGAAGTGACTCTTTGCCTTGCACTCATGTCCTTCAGACCTCACTTGTCAGTTGCTCAGGAGGTTCTGGATGGTAAATCAGCGACATGGGCGCTCTGTAGAGACTCCTTTCTGCCCAGCCTCTACGAATGAGCTGCAGTGATTCATATCCCCAGTGCTTTTCCTCCTGGACCTTTACACAACTGTAATCCAGTGACATGTCAGTCTGGCTGGAGCCAGAGCCCTGTAAGAGAGCTGACCCTGTCGTCTGCGTTGAAAATATACGACTGATTACAGTCATATGGTTGCCTTGGAGGGCTCTAGCTGTAAAATACTGCCTAAGGGACTGAAAATGGAACAGAGATGATGAACATGTAATTGCAGAATTGCAATACTTTCCAGTCCCAAAGTAGCATTTCACAGCTATTACTGCAAATGAGAGAGAGCATTTACTTTACTATTCATGTTTCTATCTCTTAGAGTGATTTTTATTTATTTTTATTTTGAAATGGGCCTCTGTTCTTAGATCTAAAAATGAAACACCATATGGTTTCAGGGGAAAATTGAGGGTAGGCTCCTGTTTTTGCTTCACAGAGGGGATGAAAGGTTTCCTTAATCTAGTAAAGAAAGGCATAAAAAGAACCAGTGGAATAAGCCAAAGTAAGATGGATGCAAATTAGGTGCAACACTGTGGTTGGTTGCCAGTGGAACAACTACCAGGGGAAGTGCTACCTTCAAAACAAGACAGGGCTCCTTTTGGAAGACGTATTTTAGTCAAAATTGGGTTTGTTCCAGGAGTAAATGAATAAAATGCAGTGACTTCTGTTATATGTGGGAGATCAAACCGAACTGTTTGTTTCTCCTGGTGTTATGGTCTCTGAGGAAGTTTCTGTTTTTCTGATTACTGCTTGTCAGTCCTCCATTGGATAAACTGCTGCATAGATCTGAAGTTTCGCCTTAACTACAGAGGAAGTGTTTTCCCTAAGTTGTTTTATGTTTTGTTGACACTCACTTAACAGAAATGCTCGAACAACCTTTTGCTTAAATAGCTTTTAAAGAATGTATTCACCACCAAAACGTCAAAACAAAAGAATTTAAGCACCTGTTAAGAGCCTATTGAAACGTGGCCTCATTAATAACTGGGAGGAGAGAAAGTGGAGTGGTTTAGTTTTGAGGAAAAAAGTCCTGGTGCAGAAGAAACGCTTTCATATTGCCTTTTATTTTATTTTATTTATTTATTTATTTATTTATTTTGCCACATTCATAGAGACAGAATTCTATATAAGGACAGGAAGATATGAAAGTGATGTTAGAACCCTTGATTGCTCCTAGTGGGAACTGCTCAATTGAGTGAGGTTGCTAGACTTGGGTTGCTCATGCAGAACAGATACTATGTTGCCTGGAGAAGCCGTGCCTCAGTCGCTGGAGGAACTGAAAAGTCTCCCGGAGGATGTCCTGAATGGGTTGGATGACCTCCTGAAGTCCCTTCCAACTCAGCCAGCTGGTTGTACATCTCTCCCTCCTCACCTCATGCTCCTAGGATTCAAGCACAAAGATGGATGTGTGAGTGGAACATTGCTGCTGCTCCTCTCTGTCATCAGATCCAAAAATGTACTGTGGACAGGACAAATGATTTAACCTCTGTGTGACACAGGGAATGAGCAGCAAGGAGATAGATTGGTGCAGATATGAAGCATGCAAAATGTCAGTCAGTGGGTTTAAAAATAGTAAAAGAGTCCCCAGAGAGACTCTTTTCGTAACAAACTTATATGATCTGACAGTCACACACTCCAAAATTGAATTAATAAATCATTCGCAGTGCTGGTTGGAATAGTTAATACGTGTTTTGTGCCCCAGCAGAGAGGAAAATGGCCTGCTTTCCTTGCTTTATGACATATTAGGCCTAAATAGAACTAATGATAAGGCTTTCTTACTTTATTTACTGTAGAGAAGAGCTGTTTCTAAGGGAATTGTAAAAGGGGAGGGGAGGAATGAGCTATGAATAGATTACATTCCTAATATAGGATTTTAATAACATGCAGCTATTGTAATCGTTGCTGTGTATGCTGTAAGTGTGGGATTTGTAGGGGAAAACGACTTCACATGTGGTGAGCAGGTGACAAAATGCAGCTGCTGCAGAGGACTTGTCACAAGATTGTTGACTGCAGGAATTCATGACCTGTGCACCCATGGCTTATGACGAGGAACTGAATGCTATGAATTAGCTCTGATTCTGAACATCTGAAAAGCTCTAGAGAAGTAAAAGATCAGGTTTAGGTGATAGGAAGAGCTGCACTATAGGACTAGGCAGCGTAGCATCGTCATGGAGCTTGCTTTTTCTTTCAAGAAAAAAGCTCAAATTTTTGGAATTCCATTGAAATATTTTTTTTTGCATTCATTGAACTCCACTGTAGAGCACAGTGTTCCCAGAGGCCAGCTGTGTAGGATGCTTCCCTTGGGGAAAAAAGGTAAAACCATCACTAGGAAAATTACCTTTTCTTGGCCCTTGCAGCAATTTTTTGTCTCCCAGGCCCATGCGCTCACCAAAGGAAATCATTTGTTCCTCTAATTGTCTCAATACTTTTGTCCATGCGAGGAGATTATAGAGCAGAGGACAGTACGGCTAATTAAACAGCAAAAGATGGAAGTAAATAGATAAATCAGGTTTTCCCCTTGTTGCTGTTGAAGTTAATTATTGAAATGTTAAGTGTATCAGACCTGGGGAATAATTAAACCAAACTGTAAATTAAACATCCCTTTGGCATAAGAGATTGGAAAAGAACATATTTGTTCCATTCCTCTGACACCACACAGCAGCCCTTCTTTCCAACCTGAGGAGAAAACTTTCCCTTGCACCTGGAATATTGAATATTGTCTCAGCAGCAGTTTGCCTCTTCACTTGGCATCCTTTTTTTTTTTTTTTTTTCTTTCCCCCACTACTGAGCTTGAAAAACTTTTAAAAAGGATCTTAAAAGTTGTTTGGGAGATGTTCACCAGAGTGAATGTCAGATTTCCTTGCTAATAACAGGAGCAGGGAGGGTGTGTTAGGAGATGGTACGTGCTACACTTGTCATGTTCCTTGCATCCTTCCTAAGCATCTGTCAGTGGTTGCTGGTAGAGAATACAGAGCTAGCAAGGCTGGCTTGGCTCAATAGGAGTTCTTTCCAAGAACACAGCATCAGCAGGAAAGTCATGCAACCCTTCCTAGGCAGGATTTGCCTCTGTCTGAAGGGGTTCATTATGCTTTCATGATGCACACTGGGCGATAGCAGGACATAAAACCACGCTCCTTCTTTTCAAGGTGCTGCTCGATGCCTCCCTCCGACTTTTCCTTATATCAGTTCTGTGCAGGGAGTTGCAACCAAAGTGTTTGTATTTCTTGTACCATTTATTTCATATTTGTTGTAGCTTTCAGATTCAGTGCTTGGTATTCAGCAATGTGCTGGATGCCAGAGGTAACTGGAAACACATACATAGTCTGTTTGAACTTGTTGCAAGTTCCTGAGTGTTTTCCTTAAGAAGAATTTCACCATCTTATAGGAACTGTCTGTTTTGTGGACCCAGCTACATTAGACACCTTATGTTGGTCCATTACAAATTCAGCCTCTATATGTTTGTTATCAAGCAAGTATTTAAAGGAGTGGTGTGGCTAAAGCGCTGCTGTGGCATGCTAGGTTAGGAGGTGATGTATGATTTATGTAAGGTACAGACTGGAGAGCTTCCCAAGGAATCTTCTTTTCTCAGGTGAGGTATTTCAGGGCAGCATGAGTCTGTCTTCTGCAGATCACAGCTTGAGATATTGAAGTATTCTGCAGTGTTGTGCTGGGCTATCAGCTGCGGTAACAAAGGAGGGAGCAGAGCTCCTTGCAGCCTTCCCTTTTAGGCTGCCAGTAACCCAAAGCAGAGAGGGCAGGTGGGCATAACAGAGCTGCCATCGTGAGATCATGAGTCAGAGCCTTTGGGCAAAGCTTTGCTCTGTGTCAAGCAGGAAAAATAAAGTAATAAAAGAGGGGGCTGAGCTCTCAGATGTTGGCCATTGTTTCCTATAAACTTGCTGCAGAAAATGAACCTCATCCTAATGATGCCATTTAGTCTTCAGTGTCTTTGAGAACAGGGTGTGTGACACAAATTGGAAGAAGACAAGCTGATAAATTTGGACATTTAGCAGTGTTTGGATTCATTGTTTTCTCTGATTGCTAACAATGGGTAAGTTCCAATATATTCAGGATGTTACTCTGTTCTAACTGCTGTGAGGAAAGCAAGAGCAGCCAAAGACTAGAAGTTTAGCAAGGGGTCATGACTTGTTATTAACCTTTCCATTTCATTTACGTGAAATTACCCTTATTTCAATGGCAACGGTGCTACTTATTTACAAAACAAAACTACACCTAAGAGTTAAATGTGCTTTTCAAGCTCTTTTTGATTTTCCCAAATGTCTTGCTGTGCATAAAATCCACCTCTTTAAATAGCATACATTAGCATGGGCACAACGGCTTGATCCAAGGCAGGATCTGGCCCTTTCCATTTAGTAAGGCTGTGGGAGTCTAAAGCAGCTGCATGCACTGAGTGGTCCGGCAGCACAATGCTATTGAGTGGACCCCGGTGTGTCAGTGAGCTGAAATGGCCTTAATACGGTCACAGTAATTCTTTCTGTAGTTTTATTCTTCACATCCTAAAGCCACAATTAGAAAGAAATGGCAGGAAGTTATTTTGCGTAGATAAAAATAATGATTTTTGAAGCGAGCTGTCTTTTTCTTCACAGCCTACTTTTTTTTTTTTCAAGGTAAATTAATGAAAAATTCATCCAGTGCCACCCTGGACATGAACTCATCCTACAGCAATTCATTCAACCTTTAATCCGACTTAAAAGAAAGTAATTGTCAAATTAATTCATCCTTTAGAGATGTTATTTTGGATCAATTTTTACTCCCAAGGAGCCAAACCACTGAGAAACTGCAGTTCCTCAAGGTTTACCTTCTTGTGTGAGAGCTGTAATGAAAAGGTAAAGCAGTTCAGCCTAAACATTTTGTTTAAGGAGGAGAGCCCTCATGTACACAAACACATCAAAGCGAAACCGGTTTAATTTTTCCCTATCTGAAAGGGATAACCGAGGTCTTTCTCCACCTTGAACAACCGAGACTGCAAGAAGTGCCCTATTCTGGGTGTTGTGGGCAATAGGGGCAACAAGGAGGCTGACCAGAGGTCCTGAGCTGATAAACAGGATTCCATTCATCTTTGAGGGGCAGGCAAAGCAGATGTTTTGAATCCCTTTTCCATTTGACTGTCTTGCCCACTAATCAAAGTTGGCTCCTTAGAGACACCGTCTATGAAGGAGCCTTAAACAGTGTCAAATCTGTAATGCTGAGTGTTTGTTTTTAAAAAGACTTGGTACTACAGCTGGAAACTGTTTTCTTTTGCAATTATATAAAAGGAAAATCTTTCAGAAGTATATAAGAGGTAGAAAATCTATGGTTTGTGCATTAAATAGTTTTATTGGCCTTGCAAGGAAAATGTTCAAAAATCATAGAACCAAATGATGTGCCCTTTTCTTCCATGGGTCAGTAGAGTCCATTGGAGGCTGAATGCAAGAAAGATGCTGGTGTATAATAAGAGCAGCTCTACTTTAGTGGGCCTTGATTGTTAGTTTAGTGTGATGTCTACAGCAATTATGCATATTTCATTCTGAAAGATGGAGTCCAGTTTAGACAGGAGGAGGAGGGGGTTTGGAGTTCTCTGAGTGCAGGAAAATTGATGTCCTTAGATCTGTGAAGTCATCAATTCCCCTGCGACTGTGCACAGCTCCACTGTAAATCTCAGACTACAATGAGCTCATTCTCCAATCAGCTTCAACTGAATAACCAACTTTAAATAAAACTGCTTTAATTCTGTGGCTGTTAAAAAATAGACAATGGTTCCATTTTGGATCTGTAACTGGCACCATTTGAATAGAAAGGTAAAATGCTTGCTTTCATTAATTCAACTACAGTGGCTATAATGACACCTTAGGTAATAGCAGAAAGATGTCTCTTTTCCTGACATTATTTCTTGTACGCATTGTTATTACTACTTACTGATAACAGTGCCTGAATTTTAATGGACAAAGGTTGTCCATGTCCTTTAAATTCTGAGCAATCCGCTTTTGGAATGACTTCAGTCTCTATTTAAACTTCAGCTGATAAAAGCTTTGCTGTCATAGTTCCAGTTCCTCCCCGCAGTTAGCTTCGCTGGCTGAAGGAATGCCAATTATGCACATGGGGCAACGGCAGAAGGAATTCAATGAAGGCAGAGACTTTTATGAAGTTTAATTTCTATAGTCTGATGATTCGAGGCTTTGGTAGAGAAGGGGCCGAGTTGTGTGAACGCCATGTGTATTCATTACAAAACCATTGTTTTGAAAATGTATCCATCAAATAAATGGATCTGGTGTAAGTTCTATGGTTGGTTTCAGTCAGCAGTGCTTTGGATTTCCATTTCTGTCTCCCTGAGCAAACAATAGGGCTCTGAGAAAGAGTATGGCTAGCAACATGAATTGTTTAATGCTGCTGATGCCATTGTTAATCCAATGGTCTTTTCCAATGTTTTGTGACACTCGCATATGGTAATGTCAAAATAACCTTGTTAAGGAGCTGAGCTTGATCTGACCTTCAAAGTACTTGGGCTCTTCTATTTAATGAAGTATTATTCATCATTACATCTGTCATCTGGAGCTCTGCAAATCAGTATGAATGGCTTGCAATGATGATATAACTTTGAGAAGAAACCCAGGGCCACATCATTGCTTGATGTGTGATCAAGCAAAGCTTCTCTGATGTGGGGGAAGCCTGTGGATTTACGGCAGCTGAGCATCCAGCCTTGTGGTCTGGCTTTACTCAGCTAAAAGGGAGCTGCTTAGAGTTTCCATTCTGGTGTTGATAGAAAATATATAAACTTAGAGATTACATAGCTTTTTTTTTCCTGGATATAATGTTTCAAACAAATATGGAAAACTTGCATATTCTCTGCACTTTACAAACAGCTTTTGAGTCACACTCATTCAATTCAACATAATGTCCAACATGGCGATCTTTGTGCGCTTCTGGGAATTCAGACTACCTCATTTTATGAATTGCAGACCTCTGTCAGCAGCAGACTGCCTCGAAGACCTACGGGACAAAGAATGGCTTTGCTAACTGAGCCTACTGTATGCTCCCAGCAAAGACTGTGCTGGGACAGAAGACAGCAGAAGACACCTGGAAAGGTAAGATTACGTCTTCTTAGGTGTTGCCTTTAGCTCAATGAGAGGAAGCTGAGTGATCCTTGAAGCAGAGTTATTTTCTTACATAGGGCATGTTGATATGCAGATACGATGCCACAGCATCATAAACTTCACGCTTACTGAAACAGCCCACTTCGTGTTAGGATGTTGCACCTCTGTTATTGTGCACATAACCCATTTGCCTTGAAATCAGATGCGTCCAGGCCATTCAAGCTTCTATCTACTTTACCTCTTAAATATTTATCACCAAGTAACAGGTATGTTTCTTTGTGTTAAATTGGTCATCTTCTAGTTGATTCCCTTTGATTTGCTAATTAGTGAAGATACTAGGCTCTGAATTAATAATTCTGCCATTGGTTACTGTAAGCATTTTACTTGAGAGAAAAAACAGTCAGCCAGTTTGGCTTTAGGAGGCTGCATGAAAAGAATAATCCATTTGGAAAAGAAAATCTGGGACTGTATGGAACACAAAACTGTTTTGACGTGCGGAAAAATTATTCTCGATTGATTCATTTTACTTTTCTCAGTGTTGCTGCCTAGAAAGGTGTTTTATCTCTTTAGAATTAAATCAGTACCTCCAGATGCGCAAGGTTTTGGCTCCAAAAGAATTAAGCATCTCTGAAAGGAGGCTCTTGGTGTAGAAGCTGTGAAGTAATAATATTTGTCCACGTATTTTGAATTCTGCTTCGTTTATCAATAGCTTTGGTGATACTTGGAGCAATATAGGAGTTGAAATATGGGACGTATTTTGAAAAGCAAACACTTTTTCCTAGTCTGTTACAGTCATGTCTCCTTTAAGTCATTCTCAGTGACTGCATTGAGACAGATTTGTGTTTATTACTCATGCTGTGACCTCAAGCAAAGGTTGAAAACCAGAGCTGAACTTGTGAGGTAGGTATGATTTAGAAAATGCTTCCACTATCAGCATTCTGGTTTGATCTGACATACTGCAATTATTGCTGCAAGCTTTCACTGGCTGCATGAACAGTCACCTTTAGTTAATGCCTACGTATCTGATGATTCCGTGCATTAATTGCATTTCTTAATTTGCTTATTAAGATTTTCTCATTGTGTATTCTGTGGAAAGGTGCCTAGAAGTGTACTGCTTGTTTTTAATACTACTTGCTGTTATGTATGGTTTTTTAATGCTTGCTGTTCATCTATTTAAAACAAGGCCAAACTACTCTTGATCTAACATAAGCAGGTGTAGATTGGTACAGTCTTCTGACACCCTTGCAGTCAGGTGAATGCTATTACACAACCACCCTGATGAAGATATTAATTAACCTTGTAGAACAAATACGAAGATTCCATTGCTGAATACCTCATGATCTTCATTCAAGGGCTCTGCTAGTAGCCAGCCAGTGTGCTTAATGTGCTTAAACAAAAGAATAACAAATTATTTGTGCTTTGATGTTTGGGCCAAAATGTCACTCCCGTCCTGAGATAGTGATGCTTGACCTACTTACATCTTTATCTGCCACGTGCCATGTCCATTTCTCTTCCTGTACCACTTCATTTGTAGCCTTGCTTGCTCCATCAAGCCTCTAACATACACTGCAGTCACTTGCTGTCAGAAGCATTCACCCTTTCTTCCATCACTGCTCAGGAAGCCCGTATCAATAAGATGCTGTTGTTATATAGCTGTCATTTCTGCCCTCCAACAAATCTTGTCGCTGCAGAGTGTCTGGAGGTTGCAGATGCCTAATACTGTTCTTTCCTGCTCTGTCAATTGATTTCTGGGCTGTGTACCCTTGTCAGACCAAATGTTTAGTGCAGGGTGCAAGGAGCCCGCCTGTGCTGAGGATTGTGGAGATTCTGGCAGTTTCACGTAACGCCCATTTCTCTGCTGTTGTTCATCTTCCCCACTCCCCTGCTCTGGTATTAATTTCTTAAAGCTTTGTCAACCCCTCCCTCCATTCTCCACTAAAGCATTGCTATGCCTGGAGAGTAAAGCGTACACGAAGCCGTGTCTGCAGAGCCCACATCAAAACAAAGTCAACAGCCAGAAAAAGCATTATATACATACACATAAATCCAGTAGTCTGAATTTAGCCCTACGTGTTTGAAACTTTGTGATATTAGAAAGTTCTGTTCTGGTTATATTATGAGAGATGTCTGTCATCTCAGAATATTAAAAAAAATCTTGCAGATTATCCTATGAAAAGGAAAATTCTTCCCTATCATGCTCTATCAAATTTCTACTTAAATTTACAGGGATCTGGGGAATGAAAACCTCTACTTTGTAATAGAGGCCTCTTCACTGTCCTACAGTGCAACGCGATGTCAGGCTACAACTTGGTAGAACTCACCAAACAGCCACTGAATTAATAGATTAGGAAGATTGGAGGAAGTCCTGTTGTCTATAGGCCTCATTAATATACCATTTAAGTCTGTTCTGCTGCCTCGGACTGCAGTGTGCTGCACATGTATACAGGTACATGTACCATACACATGCATCCATACTCTTCAATAGACTCTTCGGTGTTACTGATGTTGTTGTCACATGCAGGGTCTTCTGAACTTGTCCAGTACAATCAATAACAAGGCATGTGAATCTAGAGGATGGAAATAAGGGGAAGAGCTGATAAATCAAGATGTAAGTGTAAACGCATTTCTAATGAGCACACATTGTGTAAAATAATGGCGTATCACTGACTGGGAGATAATTAAAAAGACAAGAGGAAGAAAGAGGGAGGAAGATCTCTTCAGTGGTTGGTTAACGATATGTAGTCTCACTGAAAGCAATGTGGTCTTACTCTGGAAAAGGGCAAGAGTTGTCACCTTGTGCCACATGCCTATTCCAAAGGAATGGGAGAGCTGAAGAGGGGTGGGATAAGTGTTAACGATAGTTTGATAGCTAGATGTTTGTTGGATAGCTGAATTGTTTCCTTCCTGCCTATAACATGTATTACTGGGCTGAGCAGGAGAATCAACATAAAACCTTAAAATTCAGGGCCTCTGAGCTTTTCAGTCGTGACAGCAATTAAATGGAAGCTGAGGTAAAGGAATATGGTAAAGTGAAGAACAAATATTAAGACCTGTGTATCAGATGGGAAAATAAAAATGCCTGAGATCTTGATTAAAAAGCATTGAAGACAAAGCATCTACATCTTCCTGAATTAAGGGAATTTTTGGGCAGGCTGACATGATTCCAAATTGAATTTTTCATTTGTGTCCTAATGACATGAATATTCCAGTGATGATTTCAAGGTATTGGGCAACTCGTTTGAGAGAATTTTCATTCATCACGTTGACAGTGATGTTAATCAAATTGACTATCCTTAACAAAAAGCCCTGCTTCATTTGAAGTATATTGCTTTTCTGCCTAAGGGGAACATTTATGCAATTAACAAAACCAGATCGAATGCTAATAAAGAAAACAAATGAAGATTTATGCATAATCTACAGAAGGACTGCAATCATTTAATTAAGAGCATATATAGCAGCCTTTGGAAGAGATAAAGTATTAGTGATAATAAATGAGAAAAGGCCTTGGTGTGTCCAAATAGCAGTCGAGGAAGCGGTCGCCTGTTTACACAACTTTGGTTGTAGCACTGCAGAACCCACCAGCGCTGATGAGATTTCACTTTTCAGATACATTTCAAACTTGACACTCATGCTTGGAGAGCATCCTGTTTAGGAACAGAGCTAATTGGTACCATCTTATGGTACAGACAGTTTTCTAAGCCATTTAACTTAGCCTACCAGGTGGACTGCATGAGTGTCTTTTCACCGAAATCACACTTTTGCAGCTCTCATAAGGGACACTAATAGGTGGTGTTAAAATCTTCAGAATATCAAAAACAGTAACGCAACAAAATCTCAATGTGGGTTCTCTCCCCTCCTCTTTAAAAGGTCAATTCCCTTCAGATTTTGTAAAATAAAGAAATAAATGCTCACGTTTTCTCATTGCCCTGTAGGAACCTTTAGAAGTCCTGAGTGTTTCATGTTCAGTTACAGAGTCCACGTGTAGGCTGGTGTTCAGTATTCCTCTGGTTAGCCAAGGCTGGGTGAAACTGGGGGATGCTGGGAGCGAGGTAGGTGCTGGTTTTGGTGGGGAAGTGTAAAGCTGTGTGGCCATTGGCCTCTATTGATGGCAAATCACCTATTTATCTATTGAGACACAGACATATTAAAAATTGGAAGAAGGTTCTGCAACCTTTAAATCCTTTCATGTCACTTTATGTTCCTGCTGTTAAGCTTTTGCTATGTTAATGTCATCCTGGGTTGGTAATATTTACAGCATCCAAATCAATGTTGAGGACATACAGAATATTGAAGGATCAACTCTACTTATTTCAAATGCACTTTAATATTTTGACTGCCTGGCCTGAGTTCGGGAAATCACTGTGGTAGAATGATAATGAGAAGTTTAACAGTTTTATGATGGTTGAAGCGGACTTTATGGGAGTTGATAAATTTCATCTTGTAGGTTTCAATTTCTCATTCCCTACAGAGAGATGGAGAGAATACATTGATACTGCATTTCAAATTGGCTAGATCAGAAGGAACAGCAGCTAAAATCCATTACAACCCAATTACATCCATCAGCTGAAGCTGTGTGCATTCATTCGTGAACATCAGCATTTAATCCATAAAGAGGAACTAATGAGAAATTTGAAAATGGAATCCATGCATCAGTAACTTTGGAGAGATTTTGCTAGGATTAATGAACTGCCAGAACATTGTCAACACACTGAAAACCTATTCTCTCTTGGTTTGTTTACTGACCAAAAAGGGTTTTTTTCTGTTCTTCCTTCTCTCCAGCATGGTTTTGTCTTACTGGTAGTTGGATTTCAGTTATTTTGTTTGTTTGTTTTTTGTTTTTTACACTGTTGGTGCAGGAAATGACACTTTCTTCACTTGAAGGATCAAATGCTTGTTTCTTTTCCATCTGGCTGGATGCTTGGCTTACTTCTAAAGTCGGAGACACTGCAGAAGAACATCTACAGCACCTCTACCCGGCAAAAGTATTCTCTTATGCAGGTCTACAAACCCAGAGCATGTGGGCAGAACTGTGTGTTGTGACACAGAAGCAAAATGGAGATACCAGTGAGTAGATTTTGAAGAGTACTACAGGATATTTGTTGGGAAGTTACTAGTGTTCATTCTTAAGTTCACCTTTAAGATTCCTTTGTAAAATGCCATGGATGTAATTGATCTTCTCTGGAGCTACCAATGGGTCTTTTTCCAGAATACCGATTAAAATGTGCCCACAGCGAAGCTGATCTCTCTAATGGGAATTAAAACACGTAGTAATTGCAGAGATATGGTTAGGCTGCTGTGTATAAACAAGGCAGTAAGCCATCACTCATCAAGACCGTACATTTAAATGACAGCAAGTGCAGACGATTTTTCTAGATGCTCCAGGGTGTAATGTTGATATCATTTCTACCACTTAATGACCTACAACTGTAATTATATTTGGGCTGTTTATATTATATATATATTTATATGTGTGTATTAATTCCTACATGCCTTTTACCTCGAGATGCTTTAAGAACATGCAGGTATTTCAGGACCAATCAGTGAAAATTCTCTTGAGCTTTTCTGCACAAAGATGCTCTGCCTGTCCAAAAATAAATCTCCTTTATATTCTCAGCCTTATTTTCCCTTGCTACCCAAGTGGTCTAGTAAGGTTTGATGGCTTAATATTTATTTCTTATTTATTTTGATAGATCTCTGTCATATCCACCAGCTGGATGAAGTTCCTATGCTTAACAGCAATATAGCAATTTTTCCTCCCAGGGATCATTCCTTTCCACATTTAAGCAGCAGAGCTGATCTCCAAGTAGACAGATCTGACAGGTAGCTCCTCTGAGATCCCCTTTCCAATTGCACTCTTGATGCAGACGTGACAGGTTCAGGAAGAAAAGGATGGCAGGAGGGGGCAGGAGAATGGAAAGCAGGAGAGGGAAAAGAAAGCAAACCAGATAATGTGCAATATATTTCAGTACTAAGCAATAAAGGATGGAGAGAGAGAGAGATGAAACAACTGCAGAGAAGAGAACCGGGGTCAGAACGACCAAGCGATAGCTGCATTTATCACATCAAGCAGAAATATGGAGGGGAATGGAGTAAGAAAGGAAACCTGAGTGACTCCTTGGGTGAACTGGGGCAAAGCACTGAGACATGACGTGCTTTGGTCTCTGCCTACAAAAGGAAAAACATTCAGCCAACCGAACACCGTGCAGTGTGTTCAAAGTAACGTCCATGCAATTCAAACAGTTGTATTGTGAAGGACCCGTGTTTCTCTGAAGGTGCTGTGCAGAGATGGGAGTTGGGATGCTGTGAATGGGAGCAATTAGGTTAAGCACAGTGCTGCTTCAGAGTATCCAGAAAGCTTCTGGCTGAAATTCTGCCTTGACCACCTCTGACTTGTTTTACCAAATGCAGATGCGCCCCAAAAGATAATTTTCACTTCTTGTCACCAAGCTCATGTTTAGGCAGTAGATTCCTACTGCAGTTGCTTTTCTCCCTTCGGCCACTTTGTGACCTGTAGCAAGTTGTTTCCCACTCTGATTCATCATTTTCCACCTGTTGTTCTGCAATATTTGCCCTCTAAATGAACGGATTTCTTTTTTTGGGGGGAGGAATGAACAGAGACTTGAGAACTGTACTCCCAAGTGTGGCAATTCAAGATGAGTAAATTGGGCTCACTTGCTCAAACACAACCGCAAAAAAAACCCTTTACAACGATACTTTGGGATGGAAGGGAACAAAGAATTAAGAGAACATAAATGTGAAGAAGGGTAAATGTTTTCACAGCTGTTTTAACCAATTGCATCAACCCATTTCTTTAAATCTCCTGGGGTTTGAAGTGCAGAGGTTTCTTCATTCGTTCCTTTACAAATGTTTAACAAAATAAAAACTAGGAAAGTTTCCCCAACAACTGTTGCCTTTTGCTCGACGTATGTGGCCACTGTCTGCCACAGAGTTGTTATTCTCAGCTGGAGAACAGCATTTGAAAGAAACGCAGTCCTTTCATTACTGCTTCCCTTGCACCTCGCGTTGGGGTGTAAATGACATGTCTGATATCCCAGTGCTTTCCACAAGTAGAATCGAAAGCAGAAATGTGCAATAAAAGCTAATGGGTAAGAAGTGAAGCTACATCTAGAAACATCTCGCAGTGTTTGCTCCATCAATGACAGATCTTAACTACTCTTCAGCAATCAATAGAAACCAGAACTATGAAGGTGTGAAGCAAGTACAGAGGTCTGTTCTGAATTTCTCTGTTTGACCTCTGCTATGTGCTTGCTGTTTGTGTATCCACCCTGGGCACTCCTAGGGGTCCTTAGGCTGTGACGTTGTATTGAAGCAATGCGAGCTTCAGTCATTTGCACAGGAGTGTCCTCACAACACACTGCTCTCCAATTGTGTTTGAGTTTTGCTTTAGCATGACTGGTCTCTCCTATTGCTGTTTCTGTGGCAGAAGAGGAAAAGAACTGAGATATGATCTTCCTGATCACATTGCTAACACACTTGGTTTGGTATCTGTACATGTAATTATGTTGGGAAATTGTTGTCAGAAGGAATGGAGCTAAAAGATTCTTTGTTAGTCTCATCTGTTTAATTTAATCAGAATTAATAAACAGTCAAGCTGTGAACATGAACTAGTTACTGCTCAGCACATGAAGAGCTGGATGAGGCTCAGAGTCAGTACAGACTGCTTTGTTTGCTTTTGGGGCAGTCGCCATTAACAGTGCATGTTCTGAATCTCAGAAAAATGAGACAAAAGAAATTGGAATATTTACACACAGCTACAGCAAATCCTGGATTGTAACAGCTTCTATTACCTCTACCTGCAGAGAGCTTTTTCTCCTCTTGTCTAAGCAAAAGTTACTGACTCAATAGTCCTTCTCTAAAATAAAACAAAGAGCAGCAGCTTCGGTTCTTAACGTTCATGGATATCTGCTTCTTTTAAACCAGAAATGTGAGAGAAAGTGGGAGAGAGGATACGGTTCCACCTGACTGATTAGACTGATTAGACAGGGGCACAGAGTGCAGTGAAGACTGGCAAATTCAAACCAGCTCCAGATTGCAGAAGGCAGTGTTTACAGTTGCCTTGCTGGTTGTAGGTTGACAGACTTGCAATAATAGGTGAAAGCAAGTAAAGGTAAAAAGAAAAGATCAGTAGGAGCAAGAGGATTATAGCAGGAACACGCCGTCTCTGTTTGAAATTGGGGACCGTAAACCAAAGGAGCACAGGTCCCCATCCATCTGTTTTTTGTCTCATCCAGTGATCCATCAGTTCTGATGTTAGCACCTCTTGGAATGGGGCTGGTAGCATGCATGGCTCTGCTTGCAGTGGCTCTGCAAGGTGCTCTTTGGGAGTGGAATACACACGCCTTGGTAGGACAGTGTTTGCCACTTGTTTGCCATACAAACGTTGCTCTGAAAGTAATGCTTCATATTTATTTCCATCTTTGATGCCTTTTTTCTTCTTCTTTTTTTTTTTTTTTTTTTTTTTTTTTTGCTAAGAACCAAACATTTGCTGCTAATTAAGAAAAAAATAGCCAAGAAATGGAAACCTCACAGAGCTGACATATAAAAGCATATGCATTTCTGCGTTTCAGATTTCTCTTTAAATAGAACAGGCATAGGGGTGCTTTTATATTATTTATATTCTATCCCTGGCAGTGTTGGATTTCTCGCTGCAAACTGTACTCACTGCTCTCTGAAGAGTAAATAACAGAACTCTTTTGACAAGTACACCAACCGTATCTTGATTACCTTCTCTTGCTAATGAGTGCATCCAAGATGTTATAAACATTTTTTTCCTTATGTGTCACCTGTAGAGGAAATTTTAAGGGATCTGGAAGACTCCAAGCTTGTGGGTATCTGCCATGTTTTGTAGGACTTGGAGCAGCCCAGAAATGGGATAGGGGACGTGGAGCTGAATGTCCTTTCTAGAAGCAATTCCCTGATTTCTTTTCAGCATGAACCTCACATGCCTGAGTACAGATTGCTGCTCAGTGTTGTGAATCATCACTTATTATGCTTCAGTAGAAATACGCTGAGCTGTAATAGCTGGGGGGTCCTCTCGTGATGTCCCTCATGTTTAGGAGCACCATATTCTTTATCCTTCTTTATCGACTTTAACCAACTTTGCAAAATACGAATAACAGAACCTTGTAGAGGAATCAGTCTGCTTGGTGGAACTCCCACTTGTTTCAGATTTCTGAACGTATGCTGGTTTTGTATCAAATTCATGGCTGTCGTAAGAAAACCTCCATAAATCATATTCCAAGAACGGATCTTAACTACCGACCGTTTTCTTTTCAAATACCTATTGTTAATCATCCTGACAACTCAGACACCGGTGGCTAAAGCTTTGAATGCTGCACGTTGCGGGCAGCCCGAAGCTTTGTATCAAAGGGAAGGATGTATCTGGCATAAAAACACAGTTCACCTGGTGTATGTACAGGTTAACCTTTTGATCAAGTATATAACACGCACGCTTTACCCATACAAATTGCTCAAAGGATGTTATGCAAATATACACACGAGTGACTTGTAGATAAACAGTGATGTATAGGATGCTGTGTATGAATATCATGCTTTCAGTGCTCTGATGGTTTTACACTTTAAAATAGTAACTAGCACTACCTGAATGTTTACCGCTTTTCAAATCAGCCCACTATTGCAGCAAGGTGTCTAAATCCTGCTCTCAGTTGACTTCTGTTGTTGTGTAGATGACACTGAAGCAATTACGGTATAAGATCATGCGGTGTTTTTTAACCTCACTTGAAATGTATGCTGAAGAGGTGATGCAAGGTTAGCTTTATATCCAGAGGTCCAAAATCAAACCAGCTGCTTAGCTGAGGCTCGCCTTCAGAAACATGCCCTGTGTGCAGGTGTGCAGAGCTGTACAGAGCAGCAGGGCAGCCCGGCCGGCTCCCTGTGGGATCAATTCTGCTCTCACTGAGCCTTCAGAAGTAGAAAGCACAGATGGCTCAGACCTCTTATGGAGAGTGAGTCCCAGGTGAGTGTTTCACTTACTAACACTGTCAATATGAAGTTTAAGTTTGACGGAGATCCGATTACCAGCAAAACTGAGGTTTCTGATGTCTCCTGGAGTCTGCAGTCCCTTTTACAGGGCCACTCTCCCATCCTGCCACCAACTTACTGCATCTGTGTGCACATTTGTCCCTATTCCTTCCTCTCTTGGAAATTCAGTGACAGGAAACAAGTTGGAAAGCAAATCCTGTCCCTACTGAAACTGTTTGCTTCCAAGTAAATATTTGCTTTCCAAGTTGAAGTCAAGGTGAAGGGATAGATTTTGACAGTTTCTAAGATAAATTCCCCCTTCAACTATCCAAACACTGAGGGTCTATTTCTACTTCTGAAAATAAATTACTTAAAATAAACTCAGTGATGGAGTCTGTAACTTAGGACCTAAGTGACGCTTAGGAGCTTATTTGTTTGATTCAGTGATATAATCCCAGCCAAGGCTTTTTTGGCAGCACACATTTTTCCCTGGAATGTTGTGTGTAGAGACAAGTGCTTTTCAGGAAAACGTATCAGTTTTGTCAGACTGGATCCCAAGATCAAGTTAGAATTTCTGAAAAAGTAACTGCCTCACAGGAAGCAAATCAGCAGAGAACAGTTAGGGCTTAAAGGCTGGTAACAGCCTGTAAGGGTTAGGAATGGGGATTTAAATCATAACGGGACTCAGAAGGGAGCTGGAATGCTCTTCTTGTAAGGCTCTGACATCCCACCTCTGCAGCCAATGACCGTGATTGATGCTTCCATCCGGCTGCCCTGGCTGCCCGCCCTGCCCTGCCCCTTACACTGGGAGGAATGGGAGCTGGGCTGGGGGCAGAGTGCGGTGCGTGGGGCGGTTTGTGCTTCACCCGTAGCGGAGCACATGGCAGCTTCAACTCAGCTGCAGGCAGGAGGGCAGCATAGGCAGCTGAGGAGGGCGGCATCCTCAGTCATTTCTCTTCAATCTGGGGAATTCCAGGTGGGAAAGATGCCCAAACCCTGCTGCCAGCTCCTTTGATAATGCAAGCCAAAACCTGATCTATTATTACCATGTGCTACGTTACTCTGAATTCTCGTATTTCTTATTAAAGGACGACTTGCCAATGGTCTTTTCCCTACTTGCTGTGCCAGGACTGTGTGGAGTATTCTTTTCTCTTATTTATTGCTGAGCTCCCTATATAAACTGCCACTGGCATCACATTCAAGAATTTTCATTTCCTCACTGTTGTTAAACTATTGTTCTAATTAATTCCATGACCTGAAGTAAATGATTGACTTAGCAGACTTGCTCTTGTTTTCTGTGACAGGTCCAGCAATAAACAGGCCATTAGCAATTCATAATGAGTATCTCCTGTTTGTCTTCTGTGTGTGCTAATTTTGTTCTCTCTCCCTGACATCTCAGCCTGTCTCGTCCCTTGCAGGCTTGGGGAGAGTTGCGCTGGGTGATTCTTGTGCATTATGCTTCCTATCAGGAAAAGCATGTAGACTTTCTGGATGAACAATTCACTTGAGAACAATGAGTGAGAGTCCTTAATACCAGAATGGGAAGGGCATACATGCAGTCCTTGAGCTGGAGGTCTGTTTCAGAAAAAAATTTAACCTTTCTTTATATCACGCAGATCTGTAATGATTACATCATCTGGTTTCTCTAACATAACATCAACCAGTATATTTCTTGTATTTATACAGCTATGGAGTCCCACTAGCTTGTCCTTGCTGGATCCCAGGAAGGAGCTTGATTTGGACTAAAAACATGGATTGAGAATTCCCCCCTACCTTCAGTAGTTTATTATTTCAATTTTTAATAGCTCCCAACATGGGAAAACTCATTCATTTCAGCCTCAATGTGTATGAATCAAGCTTTAATCTTTTCCCTCTTATAGCATCTGAAATTGAGAGTAAACTCTTCTGACTGAAATGCAGTTATACTGCTGTAAAGCATGACAGAAAAGAGTGAATGTTTTTCCTATTCTCTTGCCTGTGGATCAGGAGATCTGGCTGATATTCTCAGAAATGCCATTGAGACTACATGTAAGTCTGAACAAACCAAGTCCAGTATGTTCTTTACTTCTGTATCTGCTTGGAAGACATGAACTGTAATGTAAACCTGCTTTGTATCCCACTATGAAACTGAATTTATGTAAAGCTCTCCAGGCTAGATTCAAATCTCACTGTGGTAAGTGCTCTGGAACTTATTTATTCGGGCTTTTGCTGGTTAAGAGATTTTTTTGCAGTTTGTGCTCCGGCTGTAGGGGGCTGGAGAACTGCAGAAATGCATTCCAAAGCTGAAAGCCACTAGACAAATTAACACGTCACTTTGGCTCAAGGCAGTGGCCCTTTGCATACATGTGTCTCATCTCCCAAGTCTTACTTGAAGAAATTTACAGTAACAATCTGTGAAAGGACACATCAGCTCACATAGAGGCGTGAGCATCACAGGGATGCTGCCTGAACAGCTCAGTACCTCCTTGATTCTTGTGCAGACAGCTCCAATACTGCCCCTGGTGGGGTCGAATTTATACCACCCTGGTTTATGGACTGGCTGGTAAGCAATGTGCAGCAGTCTTAAGGTCAGGTAAGGAAGAGAAGCAAACTTCGGTCAGACTGGAGTTCCCAAGGCAGTTCCGTTTGCTGGCACTCATTAATTATGAAGGGTGGAAAGGCAATTTGAGCACAGAAATAGACCAGGCTGACCCATCCCTGAGTACAGGCAGAACAAAGTGTAAGTTGAGAAATGTTTTCGTGACACAGGCTTTTTGCAGCTTTTATCTCTCCCTTTAAAGTTTACCAGCTGAACTTCCACACCTCCAATTTGGATGCCTAGCCAATACATGGATCCTGTCAGTTAATTAAGTTTCTATATGGTATTAATCAAGCTTCCAGTTGCAAGCCACTTGCATGGTCTAGAAACCAAGACTTGACTTCAAGTACGATCCAGTAGTCACAGGCTCTAATTCCATTTCAGTCTACAGACTTGCTCTGTAACCTTGGAAACTAAGTTGTCTGCAAGAGGTGGGGGAATGGTGCAGCAGGACTGAAAAAGGTGTGCTTGTGGCTGTGAAATTGGGGCGGAATGCAAGAAATTGGGATTCATTTCTCATCTTTTCTGCCTGATTCTAATCATGACACTTGTGGCTGGGAAATATACAGATACTGCAGTTGTAAAAAGCCCCGATAACGCCTGGAAAGGTGTCTACAAACTGCTACTGCCAACAGAAGGCAGGTTTCTAGAGTCTGTAACGTATTTCTTTTGGATAAGCCTTTAGTAGCTGAGAACTGAATGCAAACAAACAGTTAAAGCAGCTGATACAGAGATACTGCAGTATATAACCACAGAAAACGTGATCCTCGGAGATAAAAGCTTTCACTTTTAAGGACATATGTAATGAATGCAGTCAAGTGGAACAGCAACATGGCACTGCATAAAATAAGTGGAATGTCACGTAAATTGATATGAAAATTACTGGTAGTTATACTAGGCTCTGACAGAGTGATTCACATTATTTCAAGAAAAAATTTCCTTTCAGTGTTAATGTAATGCCCAAGCACAGGGGTAACCAGCTGTGAAAAGGGCCCCAGGAAGGCACCGGGCTTCTCCCTGCTCTGACTTGTTCCTTGTGCTTGTGGATTCGTGGGGCTGTGTGCCTACACAGCAAGGAGAAACTTCACCATCATGCGAGGGAACCTGTATGAAATGCATAGAATTTGTCCTTTCAGTGGGATTTTGGATCTAAATGAGCTTCTAGGAAGTGCTCACTTCATTTGTTGCATCTGATCACTTTTTGCACGTGCATCAGATCCTGAAAGCTTTGCTTTGTACTCTCAAGCCATGTGTTGCCATGCATTCCATGCAGCATAGAATTTTTCCTCTTCAGCTCTACAGAAAGAAAGCCAAAGCCCAATTCTTGCAGCCTTTCTATATGCCATTAAATGTGCATGCTGTGCAAATGCAACTTAAAATAGAGCAGATCCTTTTCTAAAGTTTTTTTGGCATGCTAAAGGAAAAGCTTGAAAATCAACTCAGAAATAACTCGTAGTTCTTCTACCTGTGCCCACTCTCTGCTCTTTCTTGAGATATATTTATTATTAAGGAAGCTGGGAAAAAATAAAAATAATTTTATAAAATGATCGTTTGCTGGTGAGGAGCTTAGAGAGTTCCTGTCAAGCAGTTCTCCCTCCAAAGCACTGATGTTAATAGTTTCCTTGTTGTCACTCACTCAGTCCTGAAATAAAGTCTATAGGAGCCGTTGGCAGCCGTCTTTCAGTCACAATTAGGTTTTGCACTTCTAATGCATGCAGGCAGCGAGGCAGGCTTCCCTGAGCATCTCTGCTGTGGGAGAGGTCAGCAGCAAGAGCAGAAGGTCATCTGTTCCATCAGTCAGCCCTGGTGTCCCTCTCAGGGAGCAGAACTGCTGGGATCTCAGGTTGGTGCCACCTTGGCCAGGTATCAGCGTGTGCAGTCTTAGGGAATGCTCACACAAGTTCAGATGCGGGATATACACGTATTTGTATTCTATTTTAATCTCTTCCATGGGTTTTGAATAAGAAGTGCATCTGCAGGGCTCCACAAATAAGCGATGGCTGCTGGCTGATGGAGATGCTGGGAGGAGCACACAAAGGGTCCTCTTTGTCCCTGACCTCATTTCAGAAACGTTTCTCCTTTGTTTCCTTTTTTAGCATTTCAGCTCTGACAGGTGCAGATTTGCCAAAATAAATGTTAATTGCCTATTTACTGCATCCGAGCTTGTTCAATTTACTCATAGATCACTTCCTATTCAGAACCCAGCAGCAAATTTGATTTTCTCTCTCTCTCCTGTTAATCTCTTCACAATGCAGGCAAATGCCATTGGAGCAGCCATCTTTGCACATTAAAAACAATCATAAAAATCAATTTATCTGCACCATCCCACCTTCCAAAACAGTGAAGCAATTATGAGAATCTCCTCCTTCTGTCTCTGGTGCTGCAGTCAAAAGACCATTTCTCACCTGTGGCTGCTCTTCCTCCGTTGCTCAACGAGGGGTTACATTTGTGCACGTGTTAAGGATCTTATGAGCATTAAGATGATGGATTCCAATTGTAAAATACTCCACCAGTACAAACTGTCTAAACAGCATTTTGTTGCAAAAACAACTGCCTTCACTGTGACCTACTCCGTGTCATTGATGGATTTCTGTTCCGTGCTAGCAACCAGCTTGGAAGAGTTAATAGGTGGGAAAAGTTCATGAAATTCATCAAAGGTGCTAAAGACATCTTTCCTTCCATTAACCTAAAAATAACGGAGCGTTTCAAGCACCAACCAAACAGGTGCAAATTGCAACATCTGGTATGTTTGCTGAACAGGAGCCCGAAAAGGATCAAACAAGGAGTTCTGATGGAAAAAGTAAGAGTTTGTATAACAAGGTTAACTTCGCCCAGGATTTGGAAGCTATAAAGACAAAACCCATTAATGATGCTGTAATTTTCTTACATACTCTCCATATGTGACTGAAATTGAGAACACTTTTGTACTCAAGGAAGTTTCTCTAGGACCTCAATGTGCATTTTAACCTCTTATTTTCACATACAGATTTGCTGCAGATCTCATTTCCATGTGCCGTAGTGGCTGCGTGGAGACAGAACCAGAGTACAGCAGGATCACAGCTGACAGATATGATGAAAGCCAGCTATGCTTACAAACAAAGAAGTCTATGCATCTGGGCAACGGCAGTGCTTTCAGTGCATCCTAGAATTTAATTCTCATTGGATCAAGACGTATTAAAGCATTTCAAAACTTCAGAAAGCCCTATTGGTGAATCTCTCTAGAAGTCCAAACACAGTCCAAAAAAACAAAAAAAAAGCCCCCCAAAACAGGCTCACGAAAGCCCCAGCTGTAATAGAGGTACTCAAGAGCTTAAGCATGGGGATTTCAGAAGTATTTGTGTGATCTGATAATTTAAACCCTCCTAAGAATCAACAAGACATATATTCTTAAATGCCCATCGGCTTCTGAAAATGGAGCTTATTGCTCATAATGCAGTCACTGTTCTTCAAAAGAGTTGGCTTATCAAATCCTGAGGTACAACAGCCAGCAAATATATGTGATTACAAAAGAAAAAATTAAACCCTTTGCTTCTCTGTGTATTCCCTTATGTTTCTAACAATGTTGGTTGAAATCCCTCGACTCCTTTTCACTACACTATTAGAACCAATAATATAGAATCATTTAAATTTTTCCCCAAGAATGATTCATCTGTCCAGACTAAAGAGAATAAACAAGCAATATAAATCCCTATTGCCTGAAAAAAAGAATTAAGTCTGTACTGTTCAAATAACATTATATCTTTCAGCACTGGTAATATAAATCCTTCTCTTCCTATGAAGAGCTCTGTTTGGTGCCTAAATTAGTTGTCTCATTCATGGAGCATCACTGGATGTGCAAGTCAAAAGCTGAGATGCTGGGTCTTGTTCCTAACTCTGCCAATGGAACGCCATGCAGCTTGCTTTGCCTCTGTGTTCTTCTGGTGCTTTGCCTGTCACGTAGGATAAAAAGGCATTTAACTGCTATGAAACACCTTGGGCTCAGTAGGACTGCATGTTCTTACTCTGATTACGGTGCCCTTATGGGGAGTTAGAAAGGTTTAACAGCCACAGCACCACAATAAGGTCTGTAGTTGTTTTGTGCTGGTGGTCATCAGCACTTGGTCTGCCATGTGTTTGCAACTGTCTGGCTCTGATAACTGTCAAACTACAGTGGGAAAAGGATCTTCAGCTTGTCTGCATACTTGAAATGTCACAAGGAAGTTCTGGAAGCTTTTCTGTAAAATCAAAGACTGCTTTATTGTCCACTATAGCAAGGAGGGTGAATTCCACCAGGGCTGCAGGAGGAGGGCACTGCTGAAAGCTGTCCTACAACAAGCACATGGCAAAGGGATGCTGCTGGACCTCCCACAAGTTTCTTGTCACCTTTGCTGCCCACGGGGTGAACCTCTCTCACTGTCACTCTTGTACAGGAGAGCTTGTCAAGTGCCAGAAGCCAAAGCCTTGAAAGACATCTCAGTGCTGCTCGCTTACGTAACGCCAAATCTGCTCGCACAGTAAGAAAGCCTATTAAATATTTAAACCCTGTCCTTTCCTCAAAAGCAGAACAGCAGAGATGATTTTCCATGGAATTTAACATTAAACTCTGGCAATTTGTACAGCTGTGCATATAAATGGTTTGCACATCATCTCCAGAGGCTAAGGTCACCGCGCCTCATACATTTCAATGCTGCAAGTTACATAGCAACAACCTTCCCATTTCTGTTTCCATGTTATTTCTTGAAAGGGACTTAAAAATTGGGATGGAGTACCATTGGGTTTTGAGATGAATGAATGGAAGTTGATTGTAATATTTTTTCTTAATCGCTTAATTTTTGTCTCTTCATAGAACATAATAATGGTCCATCGGCAATGGGGGCTGGGTGGTATAAAGTCTTTTCCAGGAAAGGAATCAGAGCAGACAACTGCTTGATTTCACTTAATGCAATTTGTTCCATGACTGATCTTCAGACCCCTGATTCATTACCTTACACAAACTTAAACCTGTTTTCCAAGAAGGAAAAGATTCTTATTTGCAATTAGAACCACCCAATTACACACTACTCATGAAAACACCATGCACATTTGGTTCCAACGGATGACAGTTGACTTTTAAAATGGCAGAGATATATTTCTTCAAATAATAAGAACTTAAGAGTTGATATCATGGAAGTGTTCTGCACCAACAAAGCACAAATATCTCAGAATTGATTTTCACTCTTTGTACATAAACAGCTCTGTAATATTGTTAATGTAAGTGCAAATTCTATAGGGCAGCATTTCCCATGGTGAGGGTCTGTTGGAAAATAAACACAAGATGGTTGGTTAACTCAGATTGAGAAGATCTGATCCTTTGCTACTGAACAGGGATTGACCTAAGGAAGATCGTTTCTGTTCTGTTGCTGCTGTAATCTGCGCCCTTTATATGGTCCCAGCTTCAAGGTATTACAGAACAACTCCGGTGCCTTCCCCATTTTCATCTGCAATCTACCTTCAAATAGAAATTGGATATTGAAAAACACTTTTCTCCGTATTGTTGAACTCTCCCATGTTCATTTTACGTGGAGCCAATATTTGCTTATTTCATTCTTGAACATATTATGTACTTCTTTATCATTTGGGTAGAAGTATGCTAATTGACTCACTGGTAATTCAAATGCCTCCTGCTGTGGATGCATCAGATGGAATTGGTTGTTTTTGCTGGCTCTCCAACTTGTTAATTGAGAAGCTATTCAATTATAGGGAATATACTTTTATTGCTAATAAGATATTCTGGTATCAACAACATCCCCAATTCTGAAATTAAATTTGCAGGAATTATAAGAAATTTGAAACTGCTCAGCAAAAAGGTTCAAAAAATTAACCTCATATAGAAGTACTTGAAGAACCAGCAGGTTTGGAGAAGTGAAAAGGAAGTCCTTGTTATTTACCTTATTTATTTACTCTACATTGGGATTGTTTTAGGAGGAAAATCATTGAGAAGGACAACTTGCAGTTGTCTTTAATGCAGATTATCAAAGAAGATATCTAAAACCTGGTTAGTACTGCTCTTTATAGTCTAATTTGCCAAGATTCTTTTATTCATCAGCTCATAAGCTCCTCTTGAGCTCTGGCATTAGTTCTGAAGAGCATGCTTGGTTCTCTTTTTATTGATTTACAAAACAGCTGAGCCCAAATCCAGCCGTGGTGCTGTCCATAAAGGTGATATGCAGTTATTGGCAGTGTAATTGTAGGCACCAATAGAGGCACAGTGCCTGAAGGATGTGGCCAGACTCCACCCTCACTATTCAGATAACAGTTTTTGGCATTAGTTTTCTTTATTGCACTCTGAATTTGAGTCTATTAATGTAGCTTATACAAAAAACAAACAAACGAACAAAAAAAACAACAAGAAAGAACAGAAACCTCACCAACATCACAGACCCAAATCCAGAGCCTGTGAGCTTTATTTTCAACGGTACTGCTGTAAATCAGCAGCACTGCTGTTATTCAGCAGCATTATGCTGGTGTGAGGTTTTGCTGCTTCCCATGCAGGCAATGTATGCTGTTATGGTCTGCCAGAGGCCTGCAGGGATTTCGAGGATTTAGGACAGGTTTGGGGTTTATGTCAACTAAAGCTGAAGCAAATTTATGCAGTTACTGGAAATCAAATCTCCAGTCAGTGCAGATCGTTGTGCATTGTACCTGGATGGAACGTGGCCTGGCTGTGCCACCAGTGCCCAGCTGGGGGAAAGGGCTTCTTCACTGCAGCTGTCAGAAGACTGTAAAGAAAATCATGTCTGCATCTATTTTACTGCATCATAAACTTAATTGTTTTGTGATTTGCGTGAGGAAGCATACATGTTTTCTGCAGGTACACATTCAGGCCCATGATTGGGACGTATTTGTCTTAGAGAAGTGTGCATGTCCATGTGAACAAAGATTAATTCCTGGCTCCTATGAAGGATGAATCCACAGGCTGCCATTTTCTTTTCTCATTATACTTTGGCACCAAGAATGCATCTGAATTTTAATGCCCCTCTGCATTCCCTGAAATATTCTAAGGTGCTTTACTATTCTGACCTTTCATTATTTCATATTTTGATTGGGATGGCCATTCCATGCTGCGATGTGTCTCACTGGAGCTGTAAAATGGTGAAATGAGTGGAATGTGACTACAGCAAGTCACAATACCGAATACTGAAAAGGTCAGCACAGCCCCTTCTCCCACACTATAGCTCATGGAATATACAACAAATGGAGCATTAGCTCCTTTTCTTCTGTGACAAGACTTTGACAAAAAAGAAGAAATAGAGCTTGCGTTGATCTGTGTCACAGTGTGGGCAACGAGCAGGTCATGGTTGAGAAGTGGTAAAGTTATTCTCCACGTGGTTCTTTGGGGTCTGGTGCTTCCGAGAGGCAAATCATTAGCAGCATCACTCAGATTCGTGTCTGATGCCACCTCAGTGGTGGAAGCAAGAAAACTGGGCTGTATTTTTCAACACCTTAAATGGATAATTGTCTTTTAGACAATGAAATCCAGAGTTAAGTATCGTCTGCAGTTTATTTTCTTCTCCCTTGGGATCTTATGAGTGAGCTTTTAATTTTCAGCAAAACCTTTGCAGTTCACCTTTAAATCGAATTTTCTCTCTTGGAGGAACCTCAGAAGCTTCCCATGGGAGAGTATTCCTCTCACTTAATGAGCTCATTCTCTGGAGATCTTCCCATTTTTAATGTAGTCCCAGTGATACACCTTTTATGTACGAGTCTTACTGATTGTTCCTTATTTGTGAACGCATTCAGTAGGATTTGAGCTTCTGATATAAACTAAGTAGATTTAGGTTTGTAGTTACTTAAATCTTCTTTGAAGGCAGGCTCTAGGAGTTCCGGAAATTATATTGCATGTCTTTTAAGGACTTGGCTAAATCAGGTAAAGGTAATCAAAGGGCTGTGTCTTTTCAGAGCCTTAGAAATGTGATTCACTTTGCCTAAATCTGACTTACGGCCCTCTCTGGAAAAGACAAAGCAATTTTCCATGTTGACCAGCAGATCCTTCCTCCAGTTTGGCCTCCTTGGAAATTATTCACATGCTTAAGGGAACAACCTGAGAATCAGTCCAAAGAGTCCCCTTTGCGCTGCTTCCTTCACCCCTGTGCCACAGGCTGCTGTTCCTCCTCTGTCACCATAAAATGGTTCCGTAAGTACAGCATTCAGAACCACTGAGTGGCAAATCGATACAGAGTTAAACTCAGGCTTGCTGATTTCTATTTCCACCTAAGCAAGTTCATGCTTTGGTTGATTTCAAATGTCAGTATATTTATCTATTTGTCTCTCTTCATTTTTTCCCCCAAAGGCAAAAGATGTTCACAGCTACAACAAAAGGAAAGAGGAGTATGAAAAGATTAGTTTGATCAAAGGAGTATCATGTCACACCAGAAGATTGATTTTCCCTTTCCTCCTGGACTGCCTGGCCCCTTCTCTCCGTGCTGCCCGTAAGGCAGCTGCGGAGCTTGCTTCCTTGTCTCACCATGCCTTGCATGCACGTCGTTTGATTATGGCTCATCTCCTTTTAATATCAGACAAACAAGGCTCTGTCATGTCCCCAGTGCTGTCTGTCTGACCTATTTGTTCTGTGATGGAGAAGGATAGAGAGCGCTTCAGTTATCGCGCTTTCCCTGCAGGTAGGAGCCTCGGGACAGGACATTCAGTCACCTCTCCTCTGTCCTGTATTGTTTAGGAAGAACAGATAAAGGAAAGAAAAGTCTGAATATTTAAAGGTGAATCAGTGCAATGCTGACCGTCTTTTTTGTTTACACCAGCACTGGATCTCCGTGTACCATGAGCTCCCGCTGTGCTGCAGAGTGCAGGCTGGAGTTTTGATGGACAGGGAGGCATAAAGCAATAATATTTTAACACTTGGTATCAAATCACCTTTTGTTTAGTGGAGATAAGGAAACAATCCAATTCTAATAACGCCTAAACAAAATAGGGGCTGGGGATGAGAGGCTGGTAAGAAGTGTTGCCTGCCAGGGGGAGAACATGTTTTAATCCTGTGAATCACAAAAGGAAATTGCTAAGGCTATGTCCCGTACAATTAAGCCAATTTAAGCCTGGCTATTAGGGGAAAAGGGCTACTTGTGAACTGCAGCATTTCAGCACAGAGTTCTGCAGCACCTCTGCTCTCACACATCCTCAGTCTGTGCAGGGCTGCCTTTCTGCACCCTCACACCCAGGGCTGCTGGGAGCAGTCGGTGTTTTGGGGAAGTTCAGGGACTGGCTTACACAGATGCTGTTCTCCTCCAGCATTCACCCAGAGCCGCCTCCCCGTACAGCAGCAGGAGCTGTGTGGAACAGGACAGTGTGGGGGGACTGTGGAGCATCGCTCAAGAGCCATTCCTAAAGCAAAGCTGCCTTGGAGACCTCTCTTTATTTCTCTTATCCATTTGTTTTCCCCTTTCCCAGTCAGCTGCCACAAGCTGCTGCCATAACCAGGAGCTGCATTTCTGTCATTTCAGCAGCTTTCTCCCCGAAAGCTTTTCTGAGGGGGAAAAAATTTACAGCTATTTGTGAGCTGTCTTTGCAATATGCTCCACAGCTTGAGCACTTCCAGTATAACAGATGAATTTTCAATCTCTAAAAGCAAACATTCTATATAGCGAGAGGGCTTTCATTATCAAAGTGGTAATACAGTATAGGGGGGGATTTATTTTTTGTGTTTGGGTGGCTGGATAATAAACAGGCATTCTTATTTAAAAAAGAGAGAAAAGAGGAAGAATAAATTGCGTGGGTGATTTTAACGGATTGATTTTATCAGCCCTCCGCTGGAGCTTTGATAGCTCTCTGAGTGGCTGCACTATAGGGAACATTGCAAAGAGATTGAGTAGCTACAGTTTGGTTTCCCAGAGCAATCCCAGAGCAAATGAAAGCTCTGAGTGACCCGATATTAAAAAAAAATCATAATAAAAGGCACGACAACAACTCAAGAGATGCAAACATGAAAGTGTTTGTTCAATTGCTGTTGCGAAGATTAGAAAAGTTCAAAGAATAAGTTTTTAAAATTGCAGCCTTTTTGTTGTTTTGTCATGATAAGCTGTGAAGACTACAATGAAATAACAGATGCAGACTCTTTTGTGATGCAGATGGTTTAATCTGGGACTAAATATGAATAAACAGCACTTGTTACAAGAGACTTTTGCTGCTTCACCGCAGTCTATTCTGAAAAAATAATACACGTAACAGTGCTTCATACACTCCCATGAAACTTTAAAAGTGTTTTACAATGTATGAGGAGCATTATTATCTGTGTATGACTACAGGGAAGCTCCCAGTCGCATCCTGGAACTGCATAATGGCATCCTTTGCACCTCACAGGATAAGTGCAGCTGTTCTCTTGCTTTAGCTGGGTCCTAAGTTGCCAACATTAGTAATAAATGAGGGAAGGATCTGGTGAAACTGTTGGTCATTCCTTCATGTTGGTTGGTATGGAGCCTCCTCCATTCCATTGAGATCAGTCGTTATTCTCACATGGCTTCTGCATGCCCTGAACTCGTCCTGTTGAGCACTGTGAAGCTTAGTGCAGACTGCAGACCTGTTTTCTGTTCGAAAACAACTCGAGTAGCTTTTATCATCTGATCCTGATACGGCGTAGTCTTAAACTAAAACCTACCTGACTTTACTTAGAGTGTTTTAAGTTAAACGAATGTTAATTTATTTTCATAACTGCAAGTTTGAGAGCCACGTAATAGGACTCTAGGAGTACAGCTCCATAAACTGAGCCTCGTGAGCACCGCCAGGCAAGAAGTCAGCACCTGTATGGATGCTGGAATTGGTAGGAATTGCCAGTGAAGGATGTCTGGTATCATTTGGTGTTGTTAGGTTTCTAGTCCAATTCAAAATAAATCCCTTCAGTGGGCTTAGAAAATCAAGGAGGTGTGTGTACCTCCCCAGGGTCTCTGTCCTGATGGAGACCGGTGGCTCTGCGCTGAGTTCTGTGTTCTGACTGATTTAGAGATGATTCAGAGTCAGTTCAGATAAATGTCATGCCAAGTGATGCTGAGAGGAACAACTCGAAACACTAATGTGTGTTCACATGCTGCCTGGCCTATAGCAAAATCTTCAGTCCTTTTTTCCCTCTGACTTTCTGCCTCTTAATGTGACTGTAAAGCTAAAATCCTTACAGCAAAATTTGAGCTCAAGCAGACAAACCCACAAAATGTTTCAGGTTTGAAGAACTGTACTTGGTGGCAAACGCCTGGACTTCTGGAAGGAGGAGGAACCCTGGAGCTGCAGGATGAGACCCTCAGTGGTGGGATCCATGAACACATGCAGCCAAGGAATCACCCGTGTTTCAAAGCCTAAAGTATGTCCCGGGGAAATACAAGGGTAGGCAGGTGGCACAGTGCCAGGTGATTATGCGGCCTTAAGATTACACCATAAATAAATGGGCAGAATTAATCCGTTTTCTAAGGAGCTTTCAGGAGCTGAGGATTATTGTGGTATGCATCCACCTGACTGGTATCAAGGTAGGGATGGCAATGTCAGTAATTTGGAAGCAGCATTTCTGGTTATTTCTGAGTGAGGAACAAGTCAACAGTGCCCTGGAGGGTGTTCATTGTCATGCTGGCTGGCTGAACAATTAGCTTCTCTTTAGAAGGCAGTCTACCAAAGCGTGTTCTATTTGTTTATCGCTATGAAGAGCAGCATTCATCAGCATCACTGAAACGATTATTAGTCTCAAAAAGCATCTTGCTGTTCTTTACTGTAAGTTAACATTAAAGTATTGAAAATTACATTTCAAAATACATTTTTTAAAGATAAAATTCTTTCATATCCAATTATAAATAATAACCAATATTCCATAGAGCCCTTGATAACGGCTCCTGTTAGGCCTGAAGAGCAGTCAAGCAAAAAGTACATTGTAATAAGGTCACAAATGCTGTAAATTACTGGGTTCTCATCCTTGCATACACCTGACGGTGGGCCAAGAGAGTTTCACTTCATTAAGTGTGAGAAGTCACAACTCATACTAAATCATGCTATGGCATCTGAATCATCAAATAGAGAGCATAGGAAATTGCACTACTTGGAGATGTTTCTCCTCTCTTCTTAACCTCTTACTTTCTATCAGCACAATTTCCTCTGACTTTACAGGAGCATGGCCTACTGACTCTTGCCTGGCCATAACAGCCTTTGGATAATTAGCTGGGAAATGAGTCCAAAGGCATCTTTGTTGTGGAGTGGGGGCTCTGCAGCCCATAACAGCTAAGCAAACCTGTGCTGACTGCATGACTCCAGGCAGAAATACAAATGGGCCAAAAGGGATGCACTTATTGTTCAGTTGTGTTGCTTCCTACTCTAGCTGCATGAGTATATGAGCTTATGGCTTCCATCTGTGTTGTCTTTGTTATAAGAAATTGTTCTGTAGATAACTATTACTCAAAGTACACATTGCTTTTCTAGCAAACCACCCACAGCTTGTATTTTCGATCTCTTTTACATTCTGTGAGTCTCCACGTGGCTGCTGTGTTCTGCCATCCATCATCTTAATCTGCACTTCAGCTTCATGTGCACGGTGGCCCAGAACCACTGCTCAGAACTGCAAACCCACTCTGTGCTACAGATCTCCCCACTGAGAGCGACAGCCCATAAATATTAATTGAAGCTCTATTAGGCCACTGCCAAGGTTCACTGTCCTTGGGCAGGACAAGATTTTTCTCCAGTCTGATCCTTTTTAGAAGCTCTTAGTTCACACCAGGCTCCTTTTCATGCCCTGTCTCCAAGCACTGTCTACTTGCCATGGCTGCAGAGAGGATACTTCTTGATCTCAGCCCATCCTTATTTCCTTTCACCCAAATGCATTCCGTGTTTCCTACAAAGCGATCTGTCAGAAGTTCGGCTGTTTTACATCCACTTTTGCCTTGGATGTTTAATTTGGGACAGTTAATTGAGCTCCACTGTATAGAAGACGAGAAATAAGCTGGAGATCCTTTTGCTCTGCACTTCACTTCGATCTTCTGTTTGCCTCACTCACTGAATGCAGCTTCACACCCACATCAGCAGCAGGACAAAGTCAGACGAAGCACTGCTGTGAGAGCAGTGAGAGCAGCAAAACTTGATGAATCCTATCACCCTTGGTGAGAAGCACAGCAGTCCTACATAGCAGTTTGGCTGCAGGTGGATGACCTCGGTTCTCAGTGCCTTCTAACTATTGTCTATTTGCATTTGTAGCTTTTGGGGTAGGGGAAAACTTATCATGTGTTGATGCAGCTCTTATCAGGATAAAAACCTCGGCCAAGTACAGGATCCCATGTGCTGCCAGAATATAAATAGCAACTGTTAAAATCTCCAGGTGCCAAACCTCTAGAGTACCCATTATCTTGAATGAGATTTGTGAGGGCACAGCAGAGTGGAAGTGCACGGCCTGTGCTCCTCTTGTTGCTGCTCGAGAGGATTTGGCTTAGATGGTGCTCCCTAAACTGGGGTCCTAACACCGGGATTTAGAACCCAGAAGAAATGCTGCTTTGGCAGGAGAACCATTTCCTTCCATCATAGTTGGAAAACTCAGTCTGTTGCAGCCATCAAAATTAAATTAGAGGCTCTTGCCTGCTGCAGCATTCACTTCTGAATATTTATAGATGACTGTAAGACTTCCAGAGCCTCCACTGAAGGGCAGCCACACACAAACACAGCTGCTGCAATGCAACTGACAGTGCTGTGGCTCTGACCTCAGCGTCCCACCTTGATATTTTTCCCTGGGAAGAGCTTGATTAGCACTATGTCTGCAGCACACAGCTGCCTTATACTGTAGATTGATAGTTTGGGGACAAAGCCCATCCCTGTCAGTCAGTTTGTACCACGTCCTAGAAAAGGACTGGGAGACTGGACATGCAGATTTAATACCTTAAGGTTAAAAGAAGTCCATCCAGTTTTAAAGCCAGGAAGTACCTCAACGCTGAGGACTACAGGACTTCTCCAGATCAGTTCCTGCTTTATATATGGCATCTGTGCTCCAAATTTACAAGCAGTACCGGCATAGTGTGCCAAAGATAGGATATGAGCATTTAAAAAGGGGGGAAGGGTGGTATATATTTCATCTGAATTTATGTAACTTCAGCATTCAGTTTTTACTGCTCCTTGTGTCTTTGTCAGCTGCTATCGTACTGCTGTGCTCCCTGCCAGGACTTCAAGATTGCTATCAAGTCATCCCCAACTGCTTTGTAAGGAACTAAACCCTCTCTTTGATGAGCTAAAACTTTAAAGAAAATATAAAAGCGTATTTTGGTCAAAAGATTCTGAAAATCACTGACTTATTTGTTGTTGTTTTAATAATCAGAGTTATTTTGATCTGTTATTTTGAATTCTGTTCCCATTCAGGGGAAAATGCAAAGAAGATGAGAGGGAAAACATGCCACTATTAGAAATCCAAACTTTGATTTTAGCTCATAAATCATGTGCGGATGGAACAGAGAAAGCTAGGTAATAGGATTCATCAAGTTTTGCTGACTTTAATAATAAAAGCTGCCACCCCAAAGAAATAAAGTACATTCAGCATGCAAAGGGAATAAAAATATGAACTCATCTTGGCTAATGGCTCTGAGAAGTAATATAAAGATATGCATAGATTACTTTGAACCTTAAAAAAAGAGAGACGCATCCAATTTGCATAAAATGTTAATAGTAATCTTAGGGGTAAGAGATTTACTTTGAAACACAGGGATCATTACAGGGAATTGTTAAAGTGGAGTCTGTCCTTGAATGTTTCCTTTGGAGTTCCATTAAACACGGGTGATGAAGCTTCTGCAGTTTGGTTCTGCTGAGCCTGGCTGATGGGATGCTACCAAAGCCCACCAAAGCTGCCTTTTTGGAAGGGAATTTCTTCCATGGAGGTAGAAAAATGTATGAATGGGTAGAAGGAAGTGTGGAGATTAAATTGATAAATGTCACTGTTGGCTAAAAGCCCAAAAAAAGCATCTAATAGAAAAGGCCTCTGGCAGTATTGGTTCAAACTGATCTTTAATTGTCGTGAGCAATTATCAGCATATTATCAACTGTTTTACATTCAAGAACTTAATCATTTTTGCAGTTTTTAGTTTACTCCTAATTGCAAATTTCATCAGAAAAGACCCAAAAGTTCAGTGGGACGCCTCTTTGGGTCGGTGCACCCATTCTGGACTGCACGTGGCCTTCTAGATCACAGATGACCATCCACAGATTTTTGTAGTCAAATCTGCAAACATTTGCTTTCTATCTGCCCAAAAAACTATAACTTCACAAACACAGAACATGATTTTTTTTCTTCCTTTCTAATTCCCACCTGGGTATGCGTGCTCCTAAATGGTTCAGCCATGCCACGTACCCATCATTAACAGCACTGAATCACCCTCATCTGCACCCTGGCAATCAGCCTACTAAAAAAAGTATTCCATTTGTCAGAGGAGTCAGACTTTGGACAGGGACATGCTTTCCTGTTTGCACTAACCAGTGCTTTTCTCCCACCTGTTCTTCAAACTGCCAAAGGAACGCTAGAGGGAATTATAAATTTAATTTGTCAGCTGGGAGAGGAACCAGCCCTCTCTTGCAGTACGAGGGTGGGAATGCTGATGTCAGCATCTCCTCCTGAAGTGAGCAGGAGGTGCAAGTGATGCTGGAAATGAGTTGTTCGTATCACAAATGTAAGAGTTTAAATTGAATTGTGGAGCAACATTATTGGGCATGCTGAGGGATTCTGAGGAATGGTAGGAAATAGAAGTAATAGCTAATAGTGCGATGATTGGGCTATTAAAAGCCGTGCGTTATAGAGCATAATAAGTCTAAGTGAAAGAGATGGAGAGTATGAATATGTTGTCATTGCTAACACTAGTAGAGTATTTCTTCAGGCTTGGGCTAGGGCAGAAAATATCTATGAACTGGAGTGGTAAAATGAGAACCAGCAATAGGTTTTAGCAGGTGCTGATACTTCTAATCATGAGTCAAAGCAAGCCACAAAGTAAAACAAATAACAGAGAAGCTTTTTTCCATCACGGAGTTCAGTCCTCCCTCAGTTCCTAGGGCCAGGTGTTCTAAAGGTTCTCTAAAGGCTGTTGTCCCCATTTTTACACGATGCCCGCAGCTCTGCCCAAGTGAAGCCGGGTGTGACACAGCGCGCACAGCAGCAGCCAGCTTCTGCCCAAATGCTTTGTAATTGAAGTGGACACTACAAACAAACAACAGGAGCGTGGCATTATCATTGCTCCAACCTCAGTGAGCTGGAAAATGAGCAACAGGGAAACTAAACCGTTTCCCAGAGATTTCACAGGGAGTCTTTGGCAGATTCTGATACAGTGGCGTGAACGTGGCAGCAGCTCCATCCCTTCTAATTTCTCCTTCTTACCCACAAGGGAAGCAAAGGAGCATCCCCAAGTGGTACATCTGTACTGCAGCAGCTACCACCTGTCCTGAGAGCACTCCTGGGAGTATCCCCTTGGGGAAAGCACAGCTGGGATTTGGCCCTGTGCATACCCAACATTGTGCCCAGTTACTGTCCCAAAATTCCCTCTGCTATCCTCAGAAAATGACTGCACATGCAAAATTAAAATAAGAGAGAGACAATAAAATATGCAGTTTGGATTTGCTCTGCAAGATAGGGGGTTTTTTTCCAACCCGCCCTAAAGGTTCATCTGTGAAACCTTTTTCAAGCCATTGTTTTGTTTTCTTTTCCATCTTCCTTCTTTGTCCACTAAACGGCTTTGGTGAACTGGATGCTTCTTTATTAATTACCCCTTTTCTTGGCTTACCATGTAGATCTTGTTATTATTATTAATGTTTCTACAATCATTTACTAGTGGAGTCTCCTCCTGCCTCCCCTCACAAAAACAAACACACATTTTATCAACAGAGCTAACATGATTGCAGCGCCGCCGTTATGTTTTATTTATTTCCGTATAGGTTTGATTCCATTGCAGTTTCTCATTTTTGCCTGATGTATTATTCATGATTTATACAATATTGGAGCTTGTGTAGGACACCCTTATTTTATTAGCTGTGCTATAATTTTCTGAGGTATATAAAAATAAAACACAGTAGGCTCTCCCTCATTTTCTTGTGTGCGCTATTTGCAGGAAAGCAATAGCTGTAATATTCGGTAAAAACAATTACCACTGCTGCTTTTAACACCTCAGTGACTGAAACAGTGCTGAAATGAAGGACCATTGTACTTATTGGTGAATCCTCAGCGATGTGATGGCCAGCTGTATCAAAGCTAGTTCTATTCAGTACATGCAGACACCACCTTGGCCAAGGCAGGAACAGTGCGCTGTCTGATTCTGTGAATGCACGGTGCCATTTTGGTTCAAGCTGACAAGCTGGACTAAATAACTGCAGTTATATCAGTTGTATAGATGTAAAAAAAACCATGGGATTTAGGGATTTAAATTATCCCGAGTGCTTTATAACCAAATTCTGCAGTACAGATACAGAAAGTCAAATAGCTGCGGGTTCCTCCAAGGCCACTTGGATCATTTCCTGCCTGATTTGCTCAGGCAAGGGAACCTGAATCTGAGGGGAAGCGTAACCAGAAGGTTCATTTGTAACTGCGGGAAGATCCCTCTACCGCATACAACAGTCTTGGAATTCTAGCAAGTTAAATTTATAAAGGGCACAACAGATAGAAGGAATAGATAACACAGAGAGGGTTGCGATAATACATTTGATTTACCTTTGTAAGAGATCACTTTGGAGAATATATACATTTCCACAGGCTGGCACTGCTGGAGCGAAACTCACCCGCAGCCCACTTCAACCACACAGCAGCTCCCACTGTATCAGCTCTCCCATCCTGAGTTCAGGATGTTCTAGACCACAGAGCGATTTCTTCTTCTCCCATTATTGGTGAATATATTAGATCTAAGTGGTTCTGTCATCACATTCCCCAGATGATAACATTTTCCCACCTTAGAGTGAGTATAAAACTTTGATATTATTGACTTGAGCACATTTCAGCCAAGCCTAGGTGTTATTGATTTAACGACTGTCTCTTCTTCTCCTTCCTCTTTTTATTCTCCTCCACTGTTAATTCTCACTTTATTAGAGCTGCTGGTTCTCCAAGCTTTTTATTGCATTAGTATGAACTCATTTCTGAGTCTGAAACCATAAATTACCCACTGACCGTTCCCATATTGAATGGGAAGGTAATAAATATGAAGAAATTCAAAGAAGTTAAACTCAGATCTATTTGCCCTCTGTCCCTGGAGTCAACTCCTCTCCTTGAACAGCTGTGCTAGGCTGTGAAAAAGACACAAATGTGGCGCAGCATCTTAATGCCCGCCAGTAGCTGGTGGCGATGTTCAGAAAGGGAATGCCTGCATAGCTGGGATGACAGAAGGGCCTCATGTTAAAGAACCAGTTTGGAGCAGATAGCTTCCAAGGTTCAGCACTGACATTTCATTAAATTCCTCTGCAGATGTTGGAACCACACTGGACCAAGGAGGGCTTAGGAGGCTGGTTCCTATCTTCTCATGGGGGAAGATGTTACTGGCAGCTCAAGCTTGGTGAAATTCTCACAAAAAAAACCAACCCACTATAATTCCAGCTAGAAGAAACAGTGGTAGGAGATTTTCTTTTGAGGTAGTCAACCAGATCTCCACAATAATCAACCAGCTTGCATTATATTTGGTATGTATGCATCGTTTAGCGTTGTCCTGGGGGATGAATTTTTAAGAAATAATGGATGCACAGTTATTACTGGTCATGCTCTGCTTCTACTCTGTTAGGTCTGGGGAACTGAGAGATGGTCTGATGGGATTATAATTGGTTGTAAACACAATGCATGGTCTCACAGAATACATTTCTTTCTGTATGATGCTGAGGGTCACAGTCATCAATTTAGTACACTTTCTGCAATATGCTCTGTCATTAAGAAAAATTAGTTTGTGTGCATGTCTGAAGAGCTAGAGGTCAGGAATACACCAAAGGATTTGTTTTCTTCATTACATGTGTGTTGAATATATGCAAGATCCAGCTCCACACCACAACCTGTCCTCCACCACATCGCTAACAACTTGTTGGTGCAGAGCCAAGTGGTGTTGCTAGGGAGCAATGTGATGTAAGGATAGCCTGAGGAGAGGTAATTTAAATAAAAGCATCCAGATCCATTCCTGGTCATTGTTACACCAGCGTAGCTCCAAAGATTTCAGTCCTGTTTTACAGCAGCTGTGGAAGAGATTCATTCCCTGCAACGTCTTCTGCTTCTCAATGTACCACTTAGTAGCAGAACTGATTAATAAAAAAGAGAACAGTAGGCAGTGGATCACTCTAGAAGTGTGAGCTTGTTTCACTGTGGGTCATTAATTGCATTAAAATACAGGAGGAGGCACCTGTGGTTTGCCATCAAGCCTTCAGTCCCATGCATTTTTGTTCAGTGCAGTCATACTCCCTTGCACATGTAGAAGAGAGAAAAGCTGTAGTAGTAATGGATGCAATAATGAAAGTGCTGCCAGTCCAGAGCTGTTCCACCCAACGAAAACCATTTATTTGTCTCACTGTGATTCTGCTACAGTATGTAAAGGGTTAACGTATAAACAAGCATAATATTTGCATAAGTTTTTCCACACGTGTACGTTTCTTTTCCATCAGAACTTCAGTAGGTGTCCATCCATGGCAAACACCCAACAGGACAGCAAGGAATGCTGACAAAGGGAATGGAGCAAGTTGCAGTGCTTCCCGGTTACTGCATGGAGCCAATGCAGATGGAAGCATAATGCAAACCAGTTTGCAGGGCTGAACTGCCACCCCTGTGCTCAGCATGCTCACAGCCACTGACTCCTTGGATAAGGCTATTAGGGGAAAAAGAGCAGAAATTTCAAAGGTTGCAGGGAATAATAATTTAGAGATGGGGAAGGAAATGAGTGAGCTTTAGGAGGTCCTCTGAATCATTAACTAAGGTCACTTCCTTCCTGCCCTGCAAGAAGGCAGATGTGGTGGGGGAGCATTGCTCAGAGACAATCACATGAAAACAGCTTCCACCACAGCAAATGTTCAAGCTCAGCTGGAGTGAAACAAAGTCACAAATATAGGAGTGGAGAAGAAAGAAGACTTGTAGAGTAAAATGGGCTGTGCATTAAGAAGTCTTCATCACGAGAGGGGATCAGCCCTGTAATTGCCCACCAGTACTATCCTGACCAATTCTTCAGCGTGGGCACATTATGAGGTGCGTAACTTTGTGACCTTGTTCTTTTAGTTGTGTGGAGGCACAGAGAAGTGCTAATGCATTAAAACCCATTGTTTTACCCTTGTGTAAATCAGCTGTAAGCTGCAGCAAGGCAGATGGCCCCATGCTCCGTCACTTTTAACAGTAGGAAGAATTGAAGCGGTTTCTCTAACTCTGCTGTCACAATTTGGAAATGAAAGGACAGTTCCTCCACAATGGCTATGGCAATCCAGTGACATGAAATGCTGCTCTGAGCACAAAGGCAGATGTGGAGGTCTCTGCGATGCTCTCCCATGCTGCTGGCTGCTGTCCTTAGCTGTGTGATGTACAGGATTAACACACAGCCTAAATGTGATCTGTGGTGGGTTTTTAGGTTGGTAGGATGTGTCTTCACTGGGGACAACTTGGTCAAATCTGCAAACAGAAATGCAAATGCCAAAAATCAAACAATGGGTGGATTTATGTGCAGATGAGGGAGGGAATAGAACTCCCTCTGACCTCCTGCACCATCAGCTGCAAACTCAGTAGGTTTGGGAACATGCTGCTTAAATGATTAATGTCTTGAATAATGAATCACTGTACATGTAAATGAACTATTGGTATAACAGTTCTGAATAAGGCTGTTTCTGGCACATTTCAATGATTGTTTGGCTATTAACTTTGGTAAATATAAGAATGGGAAAGGAAAAGAAAAAAACAATATATAATTTCCTTATTATTTAGCATTGTTTTAAATGAAACCCTTGGAAAGATTTATATCATTTTAATTTTAGTTCCAGAGGCTTTTATGTAAATTAATAGCATTGGAGAATTGGCAAGAACATTTATTCAATTTAGAACAGCCATGATTATAAGCTTTACATTAATATAACAACAATTTAACAGTGGCTGATAGATGGGACACAACCATGTAATTATCAAAAGTGAGCCACTTTCTTGATCTCTAATTAGTTCTATACGCAAATATAGTTTTGCTGGAACTAATTGCTGTGTTATAGCTGGCGGTGAGGTGAGTACTGAACCTGTGATCAGGTGCTGAGCATTGAGTGTTGCACATCCAAAGGTTTTTCTGTTTTCTGATTAAATCAGATATATAATTCAATTATGCATGCTGGGCAAAAGCAAGCATTTGTGCGTGTAGGAATAACCTTCTGTTTGCTGCAGTCTCCTTTGACTGCTTTATTAATAGACAGCCATGACCTAATTTGGGGTTTGTTTCTGTCTGGAACACAGGTATAAGGAACTGCCATTACAGTGAGAATTATGGGCGGTTGGTATTTCACCCCTGTTTAGTACAGACAGCACAGCACCTAAAGGCAAAGGAAAGCAAGACCCGGATGGGAAGCAATCATTTTTTTTTTCCTTTCCTCTGCATTTTGAGAGATGAAATCTTAATTTGGCTAATCACAACCCTGTCCATCTACAGCTCTCTGCTGCAGGGGACTCTCACTGAGGCTGCCCATGGTTGGTCATCACTCAACTTCCACTCCTTTATGGCCTCTCATTTGCTTGGCTGTTCTTTAGCCACAGAGCTTGGTTTACTTTAAACATCCATTTTCAACCTGGCTCATTATTTAATGAAGCTAAAAATGGAAGTCAGAGAACTCACTTCAATTATTCATAGAAAGGCAGAATAATAATTCTATTCTTAATAGCACTGTAGTGACACAACTCTTGCACATTGCCTAAGCGTGATTTTCTGTTACAAGACCTCTAAAGCACAGCAAGTGGGAGCTGTGTTCACGTGCTGCAGAGCACTGATTTTGTGAAGTCTGTTTATTTCTGTCATTGCACCATAAGCTGGATTTTTCAGCTTTTATTGCCTATATCCTCTTCGGAAATGCTTTCCCTCACTTGAGTAAACCAATTACCAAGTGCCAGTGCTTTGTTCCAGTTCAAACTGAGCAATTGTCCTAGTGCTAATTACTTAAGGGCATCTACCACGATCTATCAAGATCATCGCCGGGCAATGCTGATGCATTTAGTGCAAAGATTATTGAATTTACCGAGCATTTGACCCAACACAGCTTCTAACAAATGCATTTTGTGAATATGACAGTCCTGGTGAGCGAATTACAGACCCATTCCTTGGGCTGCTAGAGCCCCTTGAATGGGAACCATGATTCTTGTCAAGGCCATTAGCTCCCTTGCAAAACAAGGGCTGTCATTTCACTAAGTAGCTCTGCACATCTCACAGGCTCCGGTACACAATCCAGTTGCTCCCCATCTCTTTGATAATTCCTCATGGAACCTGAGCTTGTCCTGTCCAGGGACTTCTCTCTAGGTGAGGAGGGGGCTGTTTTTGCAGAAGAGGTGCTTCTGTTGGGTGCAGAATAAGTTATCAGGTCAGCAGACAGAGCTGGAGTGAGCAGCATGAATTTTCATTCCTGTTCTGAGGAGGAAATAACAAGGATGCGATGGCAGCTCTCCTCGGGGTGTGTATAATTTTCCTCTCTGTTGTTTATGTAGGAAAGGGCTCCTCTTGTCTATGCACGACTCCACGACCTGCACATCCAGAGGTTGTTCTCTAGTGGAATTAAAAGGAAAATAAGAGCTCTCCATTTTTGTGTTGTGTCGCAGCAGAGAGGAACTCTGTTGTTCTTTGTGCTGAGCAGAATGAACCCAACAGACCTGGGATTTTGTATCTTTGTTTACTTGATGCAGTCCGTGCAGTGGGGACCGTGTAATTACAAGTGCATGAAAGGAATCTAAACAGTGCAGATAGGGAAGCTATGAAAATGAAAATAAAGTGGAACTCATAGATCTGATTGCTCTGCTCTATTATAAACCCATCTTCACTTTAACTCGTGTTAGTGATTCAAAATAGAAACACTGAATTTCCATCTTTGCTGTTTCTGTTCTCCCCAGTACAAAAGCTTTTGTGTTGCTCTTTTTGAATGGCACAGTGTAAACCCAGCCCTGGTGACAAAGGCACCCGAGTGCTCAGAGCCACAGGGATGAGTGGAGTGATGGTCTCCCTGCATGGAGAGCAGTGGCCAAACTTCCTCTGTCTTCATCAGCAAGCAGTCGTGCTCCGAGAAAAGAGAGATATTTCATCTCCAAACTTCCAGACAGTTGTTTTATAAAGAGTAGAAAAAAGTGCTTGAGGAATTACGAATAATGCCCCCCTCCCAGCATCTTTGTCACACGTTTCAGAGGTCAGGAATGCAGGCTTTGTTGCTGTCGGCGGGGCGTCGGGCTGCTGCTGCTCAGCTATCACTCCTCAAAATCAGCTGTTCTCCTTACCCTTCCTTGCGTACATTCATTTTCAAAGGATGGGATTATGAAGAGAACCGTGGATCGAAAGGTTTTTCATTGCCCCCTGTGATGTCAGAAATACTGGGCTGGCTGACATCCCTTCCCTTCCCCACTCAGCTTATGGTCCCGAGATCTTCCAGTGCTGGAGGTAGGTGCAGTCGGATAGCCCAGGGCCATTTTCTGGTCCATCTGCTGTGGCTGTAAAGTATGGGCTCCACATACGGGCCTGGCGGTTCTCTGGTGAGCCGGGACTCAGAGCAGCAGATGGTGTGCAGTGCTCACAGATCTCTCACCATGGCACGTCACAGAAGATGTACGCAGCCTCCTCTTCCCGCAGACCCTAACAGGTGGCCTGGGCTCAGCTCTGGGCAATTGTCAGCACATGGCTGCTGCAACCCCTTTTCAAATGGGAATATTCTACATTGGAAAAAGAGCCTGCACTCCAAGATGGAGCTTTTGGGGAAGAAATGAAGCTATCATCCTTGGGGGAAAACCTATGTTCTGTATAACTCAGAAATAAGTAGATCACAGCTACTTTAGCTGGACAAAAAGTGCAAATTTCTCTGTATTGAAATTCTCTTATAAGGAGCGACAGAATATTATGATCCCAGGATGAAGTTTCCTATGTCTCAGTAATGACTCACTTGTGCTGTGCAAAAAAACATATATAGCTGTTAATGCATCTCTTGGCTTAGTGATATTTTTTCCTGTTGTTGTTACTCTTAGTTCTGGGTCATTAAAATAAATGTTGACGTGCCAGACTTGTCTGGGGGACTACAGAGGAAATGCTGGGGACATGGCTGCAGTGATATCTCACCCTCAGGTGCTGGAAGCAGCTGAAGTGCATTGTGTGAAGGTGAACATGTAGAGGACCCATTTGCTTTGTTTGCTTGGTGTGGGCTAGAGAACTCTCACGTGAACAGATGATGAAAGATCTGTCCATTGGAGCTGCAGTACAGCTGGAGTCTGCTTTCGAGAAGCTCCAGCTCAAAATGCCTTCAAACCTGCAGCCCCAGCATTTTGCAATACATGCTGAGGGTTATTTAAGCAGTCTGTGATTTTCATTGGATACTTGTAGCTGACCACAGCAGCTCAATTTGTAATTAATCAGGAATTCCCTTCTGTTTTTTTCTGTATCATCAGCTGTAGCATCTGCTTATGGTTTGTAGGGGGTACTTAATTCTGAAATCATGCAAAAATAACTTCTACACATCGAAAAGCCAGAGATGAAATAATGGTTTTAGGAGAAACTAAAATATAGCACTTTAATAACTATGACTGTTATTGTCAAAGCATCACCTAGAGTCATGAGAAGCATTTTTCTCTCCTATCTATGGATCTCTTACCTGTACATAAGCAAATGATACTCTGCAGTGTGGGTCAAGAAGTGAGCAACAACAATAAGAGAATAATAATCTGGTCAAGAATGCAGGGGAGATTTCATAACTGGAAGAGTGAAATTATTCAGGCTGGAAGATGTCCAGCAGGTATGGAGCACTGCCAAGGGCCAGTGAGAGGGCTTGATGGATCAGCCATCTGATGCAGCCTGGCAAATCTCACCATACGCTTCCACATAAAGGAAATGTCTACCATCAGCAGTCATCTCCTCACTCGCTGGGCTTGACTCTCAGATACCTAAAGGGACTTTTTGCAAAGCAAAAGCAGAACAAAGATCTGATATACAAAAATGTCAAAGATGGCCAGAAATTGTCTTTGTGTAGGGATCTGCTTCAATTGAAATCAGTAACTGATTTCCACTGGCAAGTGCCAGCAGATTCCCTTTCATTCTGAAAAGGTCAGGACTTGAAGTTACCCAGGCTCTGTATCAGCTCCCAGAAATAGCCAACACGTGGTCGGAACAAAATGTGGAGAAATCACATCCCGAACAGAGCTAGAAAACAAATAAGAATTGAGGCTCTGAGCAAGCGTGTTTGTCTTGAAGCAGAGAAGAATGCCTGGTCAATCTCTTGTTGGTTCACGTGAATGTATTTGGGTAATTTTGAGATAAATTTGATGTTAAACACCTACTGGGCTGCTTCAAAAGTATGCATACACTTGCGGTAATCCAGTTTCTTCCTGGGAAAGTGCAAACTAAATGCAAATGCTCCATCAAATCCACCTCATTTGTGAAACATGTTCTGTTTGTTACCTACTGTCCAGTAAGTCCCAATTGACCGTACTAACAAGTGCTTGAACTGGCTTAATTTAACTTGGAAAAAGTGGAGTTATTTTATAATTTCATCATAATATACCATAATAATCATGAACCTTGCATTACTATAAAAATCAGCCATTCTTCAACTTTGTTCTGTATTTCAAGGATTTGCCTTTTTATTTTAAAGTAATCGTCTTCTTTCCCAGGTGGCCGTAATTTATTTTTCCTTGACCTTTACATAATAATGAATGCTGTTATTTTTTGCTCTATTAGCCCTCATAGCTTTCTGCCTATGAACTGTTGTTCACCTCTTCTTGACTGCTGACTCAAACTGTGCCCTGAAACAAAAAAGAAAATGGAAAGAAAGAACCAAAAAACAGAATAGATTCTCAGTTGATATCTGAGTTTGCTCTGGCTGATACAACTCACTGGATAGGTTATCCCATTGAGTTATCGGAGCTTCCTGTACACTTCTTCTACTTTTTATCCTGTCATTTTCCTTAGAAAGCCACTCAGGTGAGGTTGTACAACCAACTCCTCTGAACAGCCTGTGCCTGTTTATCTGTTTCCTACACTGAGGACTCTCTCAGGTTGCACCTTCTATTTGCTTTCCAATAAAGATCTTTCATTGCTACGTTAGTAGTAACCTCAGTACAAGGGCTCACAAATGTCCTGAGGCTTAGTTAGAGCCAAGAAGTCTCCAGTGATCCTTAACTGCTGATACTGCCCTTCTCTAATGAGGAGAAAAAGTCACTCTCTGAGATTCTCGTAGAAACCTTCAGGGTGATAAACACTTGTATCACTTCCATCGACCACTCTTGTAGCTGACTTTTCCCTCCTCAGAGAACTGAGCCGGGCTCTGTTTAGGTAAGATTGACGTACACAGGTCCATTTCCTACTGGAGCAGACAGATTTTCGCTGCACAGCGTCACGGCTGGAAGCAGGAGAGCAGGAATTCTGCTCTTTGCTTTATCTCTCGCTGCAGATCATAAAGGATTAATTAAAATTGTATAAAGCTGAAAGAGTGCCCAAGGTAAACATCAAACTACATGAAACTGTACTGAGAAGCACTTAAAGTGCTGTTTTCTATGGCTCAGGGCTGGGACCATCTTCATACAGCACTTCAAACTGAATATACAAACTAGCAGAACTGAGGCATAAGAACATTTTGTTTCTGTTATTTTTAAACAGAATCAGAATTTTATTTTGAGTCCTGAATTGACTCAGCAAAGCTACACACTCCGGTTCTTTCAGCCCTAGGAACAAAACCACAGGCACATGTATGCACTCCTGAGAGCACAGCTCCTTTCTTCCTGGCTCTTCAGAATGAATCTTTTCTCTTATGCACACCTACGCACAGAGCTTGTCTTGAAGCCTGAGCACTTCAGGTACCAAGGTGTCTTTTAAATGTCATTGGCGTTCTAAATTAGATATAGGGTGGAAGGGGTGATGTGGCAGGCCTTAATGCTGAAGGAATAATTAGATTCATTGCAACTGCATGGAAGGGAAAGCTGCAGCATGCTTCCAAACCTCCAGGTTCACCCAATTGCAGTGAAGCTGAGCTATCCTGCCACACCTGCCTGCTTGCACCCTCATCTCTGCCCAGCTGCTGCAACACTGAATCTCTCAGTGCCAACACCTCCACCCTTGGCTGAGTCTGATGTCTCTCTGTAGTAGCTGAAATGCTTTATAGCAGCACACGGGCTAGGTGTAAAGAAAGCACAGTCATTATTTCTCTTATTATTAATGGTAGCGGTGCAGCCCTTCCATTAACTTAGACTCTACTCAGACACCCACGGAACACCGCTCTACTCCGTGCTGGGAAGATCCACACAGGATCTCCCTTCTGAGCCCTGTGCTCAATTTTCGGATGGCACAAATAGAATTCAGCACTGGCTATGGCTGCTTCTGATATTCTGAGGTTATTGGTGTGACCTCATAGCTGGACAAGTTACTTTTTTTTTTTTTTATCTGGGCCTGCCACAGTGCAATCTGTTCTTTCAAGAATGTGCACAAACTACAGCTAATTGTGAACCATTAATGCTGGGAAAAAAAACCCAACAGCTGAATAAAGGGCTGATTACTGTTCTCACCATGTGCGAATGAAATGACCTCTGTGGGATTTGTCTAGCCTACATCTTTTGTGCTGCGAGCAGAATCCAGCCATAAGAGTCCAGGATTTATAATCCTGATAAGTTGGTTTCATACTCGGCGCGCTGTGTGTGAGAGCTAGCAGCTTTTCTGCACAAAATAACTAGGTTTGCCCTTTGCTTTTCTAATTCCAAAATAGCCTCGGGCACCAGTTCACCTTCTGGAAGAATAGCTTATAGAAACCTTTAGAAGTATATAGACACATAGATTTTTAAATTACAGCACAATGAAAGAGGAAGTGATGCAGGGGCTCCTCCAGGGCAAGACAGATATTTTGGCAAACTCATCTGGTACCCCTGCTGCGGGGTAAGACAAATAGGTCTGTCGTGCCACTCAGACTTGTGACCCTTTTCAATGCAATAAGAGCTCTCTAAGCTGGCTTAGATGTGTTTGGTACCATTGGTAGCAAGGATTTGGTGAATGGATTCCCAGAATTCTATGGGGACTCGCAGAATTTGCAGTGGTCCAAGTCAGTATGAAGTCAATGAGTTTTTGGTAGACAAACTAGTTAGAAGTTCACATGTGTGAGTGCTGCAGATGAGCCAGTGATGCTTTGAGCTGCAGTGCTGGAGCTGCACGCATGGAGCTGCCCTGGCAGAGTTCTGCAGGCACTTCTATTCAGTCCTACCCGCACTGCAGGGCTGCTTGGGAGCCCCAGCTCCTGAGCACGGCGTACATCACAGCCCACAGATACAGGGCTGGTAAATCAATGGCAGCATCTCTACCTTTCAGACCAAAATGGTGCATTTTGGTCCATCCTTTTGGACCATTGGTGCATTCAGACCAATGCTCTTCTCCTTTCCATGAATGCTAAGTGTCACCAAGCATTATCCTCTTCAAAATTAGCAGTGCACTGATGACTTCACCAGTGCAGCACAGATTGCACAGCCTCTTCCTTCTGTATGTGTTGGTGAATGCTGCCCTGCAGCTGGAGAATTTCCATATATCTATGAATAAATAGTGACAGTTTGTGTCGAGGTACACAGCTCAGTGAAGAGGTCTGGCCCTAAATAACACCACAATGTTCACAGACAGCATTAGGGAACTGGACTCAGAGGGCAGAGGTTATAAGACACAAACAAGGGTTCTCCTGGTTCTCCTGTTGCAAACTCTTGTTGGAAAATCCATCCACTTCTTCAGCACTGCCCCAGTTTAGCACGTGAGAAAAAGCCCTCTGGATTGTTTGTTCCCAAGAAAGTCAATTTAATTACCCCAAATTAGCAACCTTATTATTTAGACTCCGCAGGCAAAGACGAGATATCCTTAAAAAAAAAAAAAATAGAGCAAAGATGTTATTTATATGAGGTGACTTTTTTTGTGACTCCATGATCAGAAGTTTCACTTCGCCTTTAATACTCCATAGTGGCAAGGCTCAAAACAAAATTTGCTTTACAGCACTTAAAATCCAATTTCCAGATGGATAATTATCCACAGACCTCCTGTTAGCTTTATATACACGTCTACTGCAGACAGAAATATTTATATCTTTCTGTGTTACCATTATTTGGAGCGACGTGGAGGAAGGAGCACTACGTGGTTTGGAAAGAGTCATTTGGAGCTTTGTATGTTTGGGATATTTTGCAGGGAGGGACAACAGTTTTTGCTGTAGTGTTTTACTGGGGAGGAATGGGAATGTGAGCAGTGAGAAGCAGTGGGGTATGCAAATCCAGGTGAAGAGTGAGTGAAGCAGATGGAGGAATTTAAAATTCTGTGCAGCACAAAGACCTTGAAAAACTGAAGAAAAATCAAAAACGCAAGTTGACTTTTCAAATGCATCTTCAGTCAGGGAAAATAGATGCCAATTAAGTTCTTCCAACAAGACTTCAGTACCTCTAATGATAAGCTTTAAAAGACCAGCATAATGAAATGTCACAGGGACACCAGCTGGAACAATTCCCCGTATCCTGGCTGCCAAGCAGAGCTTTACCTGAGAGGACAAATTACAGGGGGGGATAAGATAAGTGAGCGTTAGCATCTTTATCCCTGCTGTAAGCCCATTGAAATCAATGGTGTTATACTACAGATAAATTTGGCTGTAGAATTTTAAACAGAAACAACTACAAAAGCAAATGCCTTGAATGAGAAGCAGCCAGGCTTCTCGAACCAAATAGGAATTTTCCGTTGTGTTATTGTTTAATTCCAATTAGCTGTTACCCAGAACTTCAGGCTAAGATACACAGCATCTCTCCGTACCTCAGCCACCGGTCAGCTCTGCCTCAGGTTTGCACCTTAGTGATGTTTGCCAGATGCAGAAATGTGCCATGGGGCTGAACCAAACGATACTGCCTGAAGGTTCCAGGGGCAGTGAGTACCACACAGCTGTTCCTTCCTTCCTGGGGTGGCAAACAGAGTATTCCTCCTCTAAAGGAGATGTTCTTTGCTTCATGTTTTATGAAGCTTTCTGGTGTGAGCACTGCATCCCTTTGTATTTGTGCACTCCATCTTTTTTTTTTTTTCAAAGCAAAAGATAATTTCCTTTCAAAGCCTGACTGGAGTTCAGGATATTCAGACTCACCTTCTGGCTGTGTTATGAAATGCCTTTGCGCCCAGGGCCAACAATGTCCTTCTTCTTCTCAGCTGTATTAGTGGTCAAATTAATAAAAACTGCATTAAAATCGCAGCAAGGAGGTGTTGTGGTTGGGCATTAGGAAACACTTTGTGAAGTTAAGACTGATAAAGCACCGACTGCAGAGGCTGTGTGACTTCCATCACCGCACATCTTCAGGAAGAGGGCAATGCTCTATCAGCAGTTACATTGGTAGCATCGATTCTGCCTTCAGGCACATAGGTGGACGAGATGATATTTCAAGAGACGGCCATGCCTGTCCCTGTATGGCTCTGATCTAAAGATGCTGCTGTGATGAACATGGACGTCTTGGAAAGGCAATTTTGGGGGCTGCATAGGACATGCTGCAGCTCCAATTCATTGTAGCGTTCCGAAAGTGCCTTCTTCCACAGATAGGTTCTGTGAATACTTTGCTCCTCTGTCTCCACAAAAGGCTCTGGCAATCTCAGACGATGACAAAAAAACACGTCTTGTAGCTTCAGCTGGAAAATTAAACACACAGTGGGGTCATTCTACACATAAACTGCGCCATGTTTTAATCCTACCCTGAAATCCAGTTCTGCAAGTGCAACTCCCTCAGGGCAGGAATCTAACTCTGAATGCATCTCTTCTGACGACCACATCAACCTGCTTTAAAAAATACATATCTATATTTAGAATACATAATGCTAGCATCTCGTCTTCTAAACAAGAAAGTAGGACGCATTCTGAGCCAGGATGAAAAGGTAAAATGAAAGAAAGAAAATCTGAATAAGAAAGTTGTGAGAGCGCCAGTAAGGTAAATGCAATGTCAAACCAGCAGGTAGTTCTCTAATAAGATTCATGTAAATACAAATACAAACACACATTTCCGCACAAATCACATAAATGCAGATACGCAGCACAAAAAGGAATGACAAAAAAAGATGGAAAGCGATGAATGTTTTTGCATCCTGCCTTGGCTTCTGGTGCACGGCTCAGGTGGTGTTCTGGGCTGATTCAGTAATGGTTCTTAAATCTCTTTGATGCAGAGGAAAACCTAAGTGGAAATTTTCTGAGGCTCCTATGAGCCAGCAAACGTAAACCAAACTTTAATGCCCAGAGTTCCTAACTTCCATTGGGTTTTTAACCACAGCGAGTATCTGCCTTTCCAGGAAAGAGCTTGAATCCACCATTTAGACCAGTTTTGTGCCATTGGACTGGTGCCCCTGAGGTGGAGCTTTCCAAAACCAGGGCCATTAGAAGGGCATGAAATCTTCCACTGACATCTCCTGGAGCAGTTACTGAGAAGGACTCAGAGCACCCCGTGTGCTGCTCAGGCACTGGGGCAATCCTGCCTCGTGGGCAGCATGAAGGCTGAGGCTGCACCATGTGTGATCCATGTGGCCATGCAGGCAGCCCTGCATCCCCTGGATGTGGGGGAAATCACTTCTGTTCCTTTTACTCCCAGAGGATGGGAGCAGCCGTGGAGTGATGGAGATATTTGACAGGACAAGGCTTGATAAAACCACTATAAACAAATGGTTAAAGGAAATCTTATTGAATTATCTAAGGAAGCATTTTAGTGATGATGTGTACCTATAGGGTATTGTTCATGTGGGCTACTTAAGAGAAAATGGTTTTTAAGATGGGTTTTATGTTATTACCAATTTTCACCTGTGTTAGCTTAAAAGCATATTACAAACTTCAGCAAGAACCAAAGAAAAGCACAGGTTAAAACGTGCCGGAAACTGTGTGGGTAATGAGGCTCACACTCCTTGCTCTAAACCATTATTTCCCATAATTAGATTTGATAACATTTTTTTGTGTTCATTAGGAGCCACTGAAATTACCAGTGTTATTAATTTTGCAGCAGTGGCAGTGAAGCTACGATGTGTCAGATGTGATGGATCCGCGTGAGGAGCTGGCCTGGCACGTTATGGGTCTGAGCATGCGGAGCAGTGGGTGTGCTTTGTGTGTGATCCTTCAGGGGCTGCTGGGTTCTCCATCCGCACTGTAAGGGGATTTTTATCCACATGGGAGCAGCTCAGTGTAATTGGCAGAATGTCCCAAGCTGGGAAGGACCTTGAGAGACTCCTGAGTCCCACTGCTGGATCCACACAGACCTACCTGAAAATGACACCGTGTGTCAGAGAGCATCGCCTGGAGTGCTGCTGGCAAAGCAGAACTCCAAATCAAAGCTGTCCATAGGAATATCCCATTTCAGAGTGCTGAAGTGTTTCAGCCCATGCAGCAGTTACAGCAGCCAGGCTGCAGCTGCCTCCATCCAGCAGCATTACAGAGTACATTTGGTGCTCAGAGCAATGCTGGGCTGGTGCTCCTCTGCTGTTTTCATCCCCCCACATCTGTTGGATCATTTCTAGTAAAGGAGTACTTGTGGCCTGAGTGCAGGCCAGCTGGTCTTGTGTGAAGCTCCCTGTGCCATGCAGTGGCTGCACACAAACCAGTGGCTGCACACAAACCAGAGGCTGACACCCTCCCCCCCCCCTACCCCCCAACCGGTATCTGTCACTGTGCTCTCAAGGCAGCCCCCACTTTCACATCCTTTCCATTTCCAGTAAACACTTCCAACCTGGGGCATCTCCAGCAGCACCTTGCTTGCACTCAGTGAAGTGTTCCAACACTTGGCTTCCTCCTTGCCTCTCCCCCTCTCCCTCTTGCTGTCCCTGTGAGCGTTTCCAGCGAGCAGCAGATTCACATGTCAACAGAGAGTGTTTACTGTAACAGAGACCTTAAGTGTACTGTGGGCCCATGGCAGCCTGAAGAGCCAGCAGCAAAGCTATGGCAATGTGTGCCTGCTGCCAGCTGTGGTGCCCGGCAATGGGGAAACCAGGAACAACAGCAGCTCTGTCTGCTCCTGTTCAGTTCGGGCTGCCAGGCAGGGAGCTGCAGCTCTGCCCCATCACTCGTGCTTCAGTCTGTTCCTGTTGAAGAGTAGATCATGCCTTTTTTGATGCCAACCAAAAAGAAATGATGTCTCTCCCTTCTTCCTCTACTTGTTGTCATTGGGAAAGTTGTAACCTCTCTGCAAATAGCTATGGGAAAATGCGTGCTGGTCTTACACCCAAAATAAGTCTTCGTGTCTGTGGCTGGATACCAGCAGTGCTCTGCAGGCAGCGTGCACTAACAAAACATTGTACTTAAAATACAGAGGAAGAGTTATAGGCCTTGTTTTTACATTAATGAGCAGAGGCAAAATTCAGTCCAGCACAAAGCACCAGCACAACCTGTATGCTATTTGGGTAATTGGAGGGAAACTTGTTTGGCATTCACTCATACAGATATTGATTCTGGAACACAAGGAGATTTTGGCATGTCCTCCCCTCAGCTTATCTCCAGCTGGCCCCACCAGCTCTCAGTGCTGCTCGAGTAATTTCTAAATCAGCATATCCTTTAATTTCTTTACTATTTGCCATGCATGATGGATTTTGCTATGAATAAATCAAGACCTTCAGATTTTACATGCGGAAGTGAAGCATGATGACGGATTCCTTGATGGCAGAAGGATTAAAAAAAATTACATATTTTTGTATGCATTCACTTCAGCGGCCAGATCAGTTGGAGCGTGCAGCTCCCAGGCTATAGTACCCTTGTAGCTTGTTTGTTTAATTGATTGCAATGCTATGTCAACTGTCCCACGCAGAAGCCTCAAATATTTGCAAACTGAAATTCAGATAATGTTTGGCATGCTTTGAACCTCGCTGCACCACATCTGCAGCTGCTGTAGTTTACACAATGGAGACTGGAGGACGGGAATCCAAATAAGCGAAATTAATTAGGGTTATGTCCATAACCTTTATTTAGTTCTGTCAGGTTTGTGTAGGATTGAGTTCCCTGCTTGAGCTCAGCCCTGTTGGTTACACAGCCTGGTTTCTACTTTCTCATTTGTGGTGTTAAAGACCACCGGATGATTACAGTGCCCAGCTCAGCAAATATTGGCTTTCTCTGTTAGAAGATGCCACCTCCTCCTCTCCAGCCTTTCTCTTCTATAGAAATTCATCACACGGCAGCTACTTCTTAAAAGCCAATATTATAAAGCAAAGATTATATCTGGAGGAGGGGGAGGAAGAAAAAGCAATGGTTTTGTGTAACCCATAGGAGGTAGAAAATACATGTTTCTGCCCCTCAGTGCGGTGCATTGTGTGAGCAGCACACCCTGAGCCATCCCTGCTCACATCCCCATCAGTAGGATGGCTCCGGGGCAATGAGCAAATCATACTGTGGATTCAGTGTGGTGCATTGCTCTCTATGAGCCTACAGAGCGAGCAATAAATGTTCCTCTATGACACCAAAACAGTGCCAGCTTATTAACTGTTATTACTTTGATTAACCATGTTCCATCTTTTAAACTAAGGGAGGGATAATTCATAAACATCCGTGGTGAAGTCTGTTGAAAAGAAACTGCTTCCATAACTAATTTATTTCCCTTTGTATTTTCTCAGAGATGTCCATGTAGATGTTTATCCAATAGATTTCAATCCAATTAAACAGTTCATCAGCTGAGAAAATCAGCATTTGAATAATCCTGCTGCCTTTAGTGGGACTAATGTGAGGCTTAAAGTTATTTCAGAAAAGCAATTTGTCACTGCTTTTAAATATCTTTTCACCACTGGCCCTTTTAATTTTCATGTCTGTCTGAAAGCAGCATTACTTCTTGGATGCGTAACAGATGAGCAGGAGCTGCTCTCAGCCTGGCAGGCACAGCACCGACTGCTGAGCCTCTTCCCAGTTGGTACAAATAAGAATTTGGCCCTAAGAGTTGTATTATTAATCAAAGGCTTTGCATGTTGCTGCTTATATTCTGTGGGGTTTTGCGAACATCTTTCAACACTGTGGAGGAGTATCTGAATTTACTGCAGGATTCTTTGGGTCGTGCCAGTTTGATGTGATCAGTGACTCCTGTTGCGATCATGAAAGTCTCACCTTTCCTATTTATGGACGGCCACTATTGCTTTCCTTATGTTTGATCCAAGAATCATAGAATGGTTTGAATTGAAAGGGAGTTCAAGGCCATCTGGTTGTTTTCTGGTCTCTCCATCCCAGACCTCTTTGTTCCTTATATACTCTAGAAGAACTGTCGATGTAACTGACCTAATGACTTTGCAGCCAACTTTCCTATCTTGACACCAAATTATGACTGCACATGTAGAAACCTATCTGATATAAATCTGCATTATGTAAATCAATGATGTTTTATTTAACAAGCTAAATACCTTGTTATGTGTTCCCTTACAAGGGTGGGGAACCAGCTGGACAAATCCACTGGGGTAGCAGACAGGAGTAGAGTTCAAAGAACTTTTGATATATTTTCAAGTTTGGTAGAGCCAAAATGACAGCACCACGACTTGTCTGTCCATCTGAATTCCCTACAAAGCTTTACATATCTCCCAAGATAGCCACTTCCTTTATTCTTACCTTCTTTTTTATTCTCCTCCCTTTCTCTTGCTTTGGTGGTAGCTAAAAAGCTGGCCCAAAATCTGAACCAATTTACCATTTCCAAAAGAAAGGATAATAAACCTGTCATCTGTGGCCTGAGCACAGAGGTTGCTGCAGATTCTCTGACCTTAAAGCTGATTTGAAGAGGACCAACCCTTTCAGGAGTTGACATCTTCTTAAGAATCTGAATTATTTTGGGGGAAAGAACTGTAGTGACCCAAAGCACGCCTTGAACTGCCAGGGCGATTGAATTCTGACCTAAAGGGGAGTATTGCTAAAATATCTTACCTCTGAAGGTCTGTGTGCAGTTCTTTATTTTATTTTATCCTCCTCAGGAGGGGTAAAGGAATGTCAGAATAAAAAGCAAAGAAGAGGTTTGTGTTTTGTTTGTGTTTGTTTTCAGCATCTGAAATATTTCTAAGCCAGCTCTTGGAAGGATTTACTGAGAGCAGCCCAAATCTTGGGATTCTCCGGAGAGATGCTTTTGGGTTGCACGGTTCCAATTACTCCATGTAACCTAGAGCTATTTCTTCTTTCTGACCAAAAAGTGAATCCCTTGAGTGGTGAAACTTTGCAGTCCTGGACAGTGTGTTTCAATGTAGGATCTTGTAGTAAGTAACTTTGTTAGATCCTGTCCCTACTAATTAGAAGTTGGCTCATCGACTGACAAAAAAAAATGGTTTTAAGGTATAAGGATGGTTTTGCTGCAGGTGGGAAGTTATTCCTTAAGCTCTTATGGACTCCGTTTCTCCCTGCATGATCTCCATCCAAAGCACTGCAGCCATGTTGTGTGTGTGGGATGAAAGCCCCAAACATGGAGTGTTCCCCCCAAGACACGTCCGGGTCACGGATGGAGCCAAGAGACCACAGAAAGGCTGACATGGACTCTGCTTTATTGCATGATATCAAAAATTAAGTGGGAAGAAATCCACATGAGTCCCTTCAGTTGTTTCCAGTGATGTGATTTGCACTGCATATCCATCATCAGATTATGTGCTATTTTCTATGATGCAACTTTACAACAATTTCACAGGCCAGATATGCTTCACTGGGACAAACTGCAGCAGGAAATTGCTCTGAAACACAACTTTTTCATTATTTCCCAGGTTTGTGCTTTCACACTGTGCAGAAATATGCTTTCCAATCTCACAAGTCACACTCTGTGCTGACATATTTGCATGTTTTGTGGAGCAGCCTCCCCCTGCCCCTCCTTATCTCTCCCTCGCTTTCTGCGACATGCCCTGCTTTCCGTTATTAATGAGTTCTCAGTGTTCCTACACACTCTCCTGCTGAGAGCCTTACATCTCCCATCATCAGAGAGGGCTGAATCTGCCCCACATCTCCTTAAACAGATTTCACCCTGTGCGTTTAGGAGCTCCATTCCCCTCCAGGACAAGCAGAGGGCTGGATTAATTAATTATAGTTTTTGGCCTACCCAGGATGACACAGTTAAATTTAATTAGCTTATACCTTTATTTCAAAATCTTTTCACCCACCCCAGGGAGATCTTTTTTTTTTTTTGCTTTTGCAGTTGATTTCTATGATAGATGGGGAGGCCAACCTGCTGTGCTTAACACACACGAAAAAAGGAAAAAAGGAACGGGAAAGCAATGGCATGAATGTAGGGCATAGAATGCTTCCAGAAGAAAATATATCCAATATCATATTCATCTTATAATCACAGGTGTCACTTGTACCACTTGCTTTGCGCTGACCCCGTTACAGTAATGCCTTCATTAATGTAGTTGCCTGCTTTATTGTCACATCACCTCTTTGAATCAGGGAATCATTTTATCCTTATTTAAAGGATGAGGCAAACATCGATTAAGGAGCTTCAAATAAAATCTAGCATCGTGGTGAAAAAATGTTCAGAATCACACACTGAGGAAAATGTGCAACATGTGGTCGTGATGTAGAACACAAACTTCAAATACATCCATTTCAAATCAGAATTCATTATGAATCTCTACATACACAAACAACAGAGTTCTGCTCAGCATTGCATTCAGTGCATTTTTATTCCTCAGTGCTTTGTTCAATGCAGTTTTTAAGTACTTGCTCTCGTGAAGCCCCAACCCAAGGTGCTGGCTGCATTCCTGCAGGTGCTCTCTGTTCTTCCCTCTGTCCCACTCTAACCTGCACAAGAAGAGAAGTGCTGGGAGCGAATGAGCCTCATGGAATGAGCCTGCTGCAATGCATCACTCTTAATGCGAGTTCCTGACTAGCAGTCATGTCTGGAAGCAGCAATAGCATCCCGTGTCCCCAGGAGCTCAGATCCTTTATTATTTCCTATGAAGAATATTTTCTTTAAAACAGAAAGTACCAGAAACAACTGAGATACCTTTGTGACATTGCGAAGGGGAAAAATGCTGTCCCTTCAACAATCACAACCGCAGCCGTGACAGAATGGAGCTGTGATCATGGGTGTGTAATTTCTTGAAGACGGAGCTGGGCTCCCAAGGTACCCCTCTTCTAATTAGATTAACTGTTACTGTCAGGGCTATCTAATTGCTTGTACTGAAGAAAGCAAATTGCAGACAGTACGTATCAGTGTAAAATCAAACACAAAACAGGTGTTTGCTAATTAAAACTGAGATTTTAATGAATGACCTGTGTGGTTTTGGAGAATAAATACCACTCTCAGCATCTGCTGTGTAATTAGGTTCCAACTTCTTTTTTTTTTTTATTTTTTTTTTTCTCCTGAAGTTCCTGTAAATAGCCACAGAATGCCAGGTTTAACTGAAACTTGGTCATCCTCATCCTTTACTGGGACAAAGGCGGATGTTTCCTTCTCAGGAAACTCCAAGCAATAGCAACCAAAGGAAAAGAAGTAAAAATAATTTATATTTTAGGATTATTTTTTTTTTTCTCTCAAAGGTTTGTACAGTAAGGGCAATGCCAGATTGAAGGGAAAAGGTTGCATTAAATCCTAGTGCTGCCATTTTGTGCAACATTTGAAGGAAGGCAATTGCCTGCGCCACTTTGACAGCGCAACTTTGCAGAGCCTGGCAGGAGCAAAATGCTTGTTGAAGATGACGGGACCTTTCCCACAGACCTTAATGAGGTGCAGATAGGTGGTAGGGCAACGCCATCATCCTTGGGCCATGAGATGCTGGGAGAGGAAAACAGAGGTCCTTCCGTGATCTGTGTAATGTCCACTAAAGTTCTGTGCAATGCAAGTCCAGGGAGCTCTGGCAAGTCTTGGCATTCAGTTTGCTTCTCTTCCTGCAGTATCAAGGCAGCCATCCCTGTTCTTCCCTCTGTATCACTGGAGATGAAAGTAGATGTTCACAGGTTAATACAAAGCCGTGATCCTGTTCTGTTACTAGAATCCAGCTCCATGGTAGGTAAGGAGTAGCCTCTATTGGAGCTGTTTTGTACTATTTGCAATGGAAGAGCATTCCCATCTTCTGTGTGCAGTTTAGTCACGCTCTGTAATTAAGAGGAAGAGCTGCATATGAGTGACTCAAACTTATATTTGCAAAAACCTGCTAATATGGCATGATAGATGCAAATTGCACTATGAATTCTACTACATATGCACCTTTCATATCGTATTTAGGGAAATCATAATGCATTAGTGAGACATTCTTGAAGCACCAAGCATATTAGCTGCATTTCCAGGAGCTGGAGAATTTCATTTATCATCCTTTTTAGACTTTAGAAGCGCTGATATGAGTGCTAATGCCCAGGAAATCAGTCAGAGAATTCCACCAACAAATTCCATAGAGTCTATATGTGGTGGGGATGCCCTTCAGAGGTGAATTCTACCCCTGTGCCACGAGGCAGCACATTGCTACTTCACATCACTCACATCTCTCTGAGGACTGCAATGCTTGTGAAAGCAATATGAACAGGGATGGATGTTGCTTCATGAGTACCAGGCCAATGGAGAACTCTGGCTCCAGGAACAATTACACGAGCCCTGAAGGGCCTCAAAAAGCAAGAGTTATGTGCACCAGTTCCACGTCTATGAAATGGCAATCATACTGCTTTTTCCCACTGTTTGTTTTATAAAGCTTTTTCTTTTTTGTTGCACTACTGATGCACAGAGCAGCTACTGCTGGTGCTACCTCAGAGAGGAGGATTTGCTCAACCTTAGCCAAAATGTGCACTCTTGTTATGCAGGTGATGTTACCTACCTGAGTTCTGCCTTTGGTACTGTCTCAATGCAAGCAGTGCTAACTAATGACACTGAAAGGAGAGGAAGGAATTCATCCACTGGGAAGAAAGATGACAGTTTCCCACTACAATCACTTGGAAGTTGCACACAGTGTATCTAAGGGGAAGAAAGTGTGGGCGGAGAAGAAAATGAGGCTCAGCTCATCTTCTCCAATGAGACTTCACTTAGCAAATTGCTATATTGCAACGCTGAGACTTGTCGCTTGGAGTTTGAACGCTGAACAGAAAGTAACTGCCTCCCCCAAAAGAGGGCACGAGAACATTACTGGATTTGCAGAGATTAAGGTTTGTTTATTCGCTCTGCTGTAGAGATGAAGGTTTATACAATGCTTTTATGTTTTATAGAAATATTGAAACCTTGGTCATTGTTCTTCTCATGAATTTCTGATCATGGAGAAAAAAAAAAAGGATGAAGAAAAAGAAAGATGTCAGTGATGAAGGCTGAGGATAAAACAGAGCTATATTTCCCTTCTTCCATCCCCCTCCAGGCAGGCCTTTCTCCTGATCATCTCAGACCATAAAAGAAAGAAAAGTCGTCTAAGTGTCAGGATTTAACATTTGGTTCCTCGTTTTTTTTTGAGTAATAAAGCATTTCCAGCACCAATCACACAGCATTCGTTGGCTGGGACCCAGAATCAGTGCCCAATCCAGTCCTCGATCCATTCTTCTGCTACTGGTTTCTGTGCATATGCGAGTAAAATCAAAAGTAAAGAAGAACCATTTGTAATGAAACAGAGGTGCCAGCAGTGCTGCTCTGCAGTGTCTGGGATCAGAAGTTCTCGGTGGGCTGTGTGTGTTTTCAGGTAGTGCTGCACATAAAGTGTCAAAGTTCTTACCACGATCAGAGGTGCGAAGAGCTCCATTGAGAGGAATCGGGGAATGAGATCATTTCACGCCAAGGCTTAAAAATGGATCTGCTTTCTTTGAATCTTTTGACTGTTAATTGTTTGAGGAGCAGTTTCTCTCACCCAGCACAGGTACTACAGGTGGCATAAAACAGATGTCTCTCTTTTGGATAAGATGCGACTCTCGTTCAATATTAATTTGGAAGAAAAAAGATTTATCAAGAAAAAGATGTTTAAAATTCCAGGGTGTAGAATATACAAAGGCATAATCAGATGTAATCTTTACTGCAATAAAAAGCAGATTAGAAATCAAGATCCGCAAAGTATTGCAATTACTTTAACTGTCAGAAATATTGGCAGGGCCGGGGTGGTATTTGCTTCTGCAAAAAGTGGTGAACCCTTATAAAAATCCATAATACCTCTATTACTAACTTGTAATCTTAAGGGAATAAATGTCTGAATTTTTGTCTTGGAGCTCCGCTGATCCAACAGCACTGCACAGCACCTTAGGGGAGAGGGAGAGACTGAAAGAATTCAGAGATTTTGAATCTGTACCCTTAAAATCTTTTGTTTCTATGATAGTTTGTTATGAACATTGCATCACCTCTTCTGGATGGCAGAGAGTTTCACCTTATTATTTCTGGGTTCAACTTCAGATTTAAGAAGGCTCTGATCTCAGCTGCGAGATATGTAGTGATGATGAATGCATCGACTCTTTCAGTGTTAAATTATTCTTAAAGAAGTGACACCGTAGTTTTGTGCATTCTGATATTTCTCTTATTTTGGATGAACTCCTTTGAAGCTCTCGGGGAAGAGTGACACACATCAAGTGGAGAAACCTTAAAGGAGAGATCTCAAGGGTTTCCTCTCCTGTGTTCGCCACACAAAAGGAGTATAGTAAAATGGCCTAAACCAATCTAAAAATGTGATTAATATGCTGAGCCACATGGCTGCACCAAATTACATCCCAACGCGGGGCAAAAGGCTGCAGGGTTATAAACAAGAATCTCCGTGGCTTCATCTCTCCAGCTGCTAACGAAAGCACTTGACATTTAGCAGAATGCACTTGATTCTCAATAGAAAATGGAATTATTGCTTCTTCCCAGCAACTGCCCACAAGGCACCTTTCCATCGACGCTCCTTTGCCAGATGTGCTCTGCGGGCCAAAGTCAAACCTTCTCCTGGGGCCGTTCTCTGAACAAACAATTTGAAATGATTATTAAATATCTGTCAAAAAAAAAAATCTTCTGATTGTTATTTCTTTACCTGCAGTTCATTTCAGGAAGGAGAATGTTTTTGTGGAAAAGCCTCACCTGCCTTCAAGCAATGCACACAAAAAGCAGGATTCGGATCCCAGTGCCCATTTCACCCAGATCACTGCAGATAGGCAAAGGTCTGCCATAGGAATTGGATGTGACCCGGTGAACACCAGTATCTGTCATTTGATGAAATAATGCACTATCCTTTACTCCACGCTTTGCAACATTTCTTCTTTCTTTCCTTACTTTTCTTTCATGTGAAATATGGGGCGGTTGGTGTAAGCTCTGCACCTGGTGACTGCAATGCTCAGCATACAAAAGGCTTGCTCCCACCATTGTCTTATTTCATAATCTCATGTATGCTAGTTATTTTTTATTGTATTTAGAAAACATAAAGCTAAGGAAAAAAAAGCCTGGAGATGGGGTTCTGGGGGGCTCGCTTAGCAATTGACCCTTCTTTGAAATGCTAAGACTCGCATTCAATGATATTGCTAGGCAACTGAACAGACATTTCCTTTCAGGCCATAAGTGGATACCAGGATTAATACACGATCAGTCAAGATACGCATTTATTCACCTTCCCTCACCACAGTAATAGGATTTTTCTGGGCACAGTTTAATTCAGTCGATGAGGCTGACACTGAATTAAAGCTTCTTATGCGGGTTCATAATAAGGAGGTGAGAACCCAAGGAAGGGAGAGAATGTGACGGAAGTGCACGCCCAATAGTGCATCAATTGGCAAAAACAGAGGATTAGAAGTCCTGGTGGAGGAAAAAATACCATTTAATAAGATTTGAAAAATCCACTTCAAGTCATTCAACTTCATGCATTTGCTCTCCCTCACTGCCCTAAGCTTCAGTGCAAGAAGCTGCAGCCCTGACACGCAGTCTGCAGCAGTGGCTGCGGTGCTGACTTTGTCAGTCACTGCTTGTTAGGGATCTCACAGGGAGTGGCAGGAAAACTTTAAACCATTACTCACACAGCGTAATGCAACGGCTCTGCACTTCAACAAATCATTCTCCTTGTTGCTCTTCGTTGCTTGCAGTTAAGTTAAAGGCCAACAGCTTTTGCTGGTTTGTGGTACCACCCCTCCTCTCCGCACTCCACTTCTCTGCAGTTTCCAAAGGACTGCTGGTTTTAAACTCAGCAAAACAGCCTTTGTGCTTCCACTGTCCTCAGACACCTTCTGCTGTGGCCATTCCATAGGGGACAACACGGTGCTGGAATGCAACCACTGGTTTGTAGCACTTCCCTGGCAGAAGCAGATCAGCCAACACACAGATTAATTTTTTAAATGGAGAAAGGTCTATTAATCTATTATTAATTAATATTCCATATGCCGTCTCAGAGGCAGAGTGGGTCTTTTGAAGCCATCTGGTTTCTCATTGCACTGGAGAAAAACTATTGCCTGTCTCATGCTCTTGAATATGGTCTGGAAAATGGAGATGTGATGTGTGTATTGTCCAGATGTCTGCTTATCTCTCTGCTCCTTCAAAAAGAGGAAGTAGACAGCTGGATTGCAGCATCGGTCTCATTAGAGAGTAACATGGCAGTTGCATATGATCATATTTGCCCAAACCTCTTACAGGTACTAAAATTCAGGTACAGCCTTCTGTCCTATTTCTAGAATAGATGCCACTGTTATCCCTCCATATATCTTGTCTCCACTTTTGGGGCAGGCCACTGCTCATTAGGAAGCACAGACCAGCAGGAATTTCTCTTTGCATGAGCTGGGAGTATAACTTCAGTGCTGTATATGAGGTTTGCAAGAAAGGAATTGATCAAGGTACCACATGGGATATTACAGTAAGCACAGATGTACTAGGCATGAGATAAATAGAATACAGGTCTGCTGCCGCAGCACAGAAGGGCTCTCGTGGCTCAGGAAGCAGAAGCCCTTTCTGTTGGTACAGAGCATCCCAAGCAGGTCCTGCATGCAGCCCTACCAGGGATCCCTGTGTTACCCTCAGCCCTCTCTGCTTGCTGCTCTCCAGCTGTCACATTCTACAGGTAGTCCTTTTAGCAAGAGGAAATCATCGTCTTTGATATGATGAGTGATTTTGATTATACTACGCACTGCACAGGCAAACGGTAAAGAGCAGCCTATGCTTCAGAGAGCTTTCCATTCAATTAAACTGCAGTGACAGAGTTTAAAAGAAGGGATGTGCTTGGTTGGAAGGCTGTTGTAGCTGTAATATAATGCTTTTGCTGTGTCTGCTGGACTTTTTGCTGGACATGGAACCCAAAACACGTTGTACTCCATCCACTTTTGCTCACCTCCTTCACTTGGTGCTGCTCCTCCTGCAGGAAGCGTTCTCTGCTGCACGGCGTGAGTCTGAGGCTACATGCACATCTTTCCCTGTGATCATGCAAAGGACACCGCAGTCTGTAGATGGGAAGGGAGAAGGCTCAAAGAAGCATCAGCATATTCCAATTGATCTGGGAAACAGATGGCGGGTGAAGGAGCCGGCAGCTTCTGCGTGGACAAAGCTCAGTCTCTCATACCTCGTTTACATGCACCTTTAGATCTATGTATTGCTGCTGAATTCTCCAACAGAGTGATTTTTCCCAAGGCACTGCCTTCCCCTAAATCAACAGGCCAGACTGCAGCAGAATTATAAACGCGGCATCAGTGAAGGCCATATTGCTCCGAGTGGGATTTGCATAAACTGTGCACTAAAAAAACCCTAATATTTAAAGTGTTATAACAAAGTAGGAAAAAAATACTTTCAAGCTGTATGACAACCTTATGAATATGCAAATTGGGATCCAGAGACAATCTTCTACTGGTTTACGGTAAATATTGAGGCATAACTGTGGAGCGTTAAGTGGCAGATTTAGGTCCATTCTCACTCCTATTTATTTATTTATTTATTTGGGTACAACACTCAGAGACCAATTTTATTATAATGCACCAAACCTATCGAGTATTGCAGTCAGCTGATAGCATTTTTAAATCATACTTATTTTGGCATTTCTTATTGAAAGCAATAGAAGAACAACCGGCGGTGATAAATTTGTTTGTGGAAAGCAGCCTTGCTTGTCATACTTGTATGCTGTTGTAACTAGGACAAAATTACACTATAAATTCACAAATTTATTGTCCCTTTCCTTTTTTTTTTCTGTTGGCAATGACCAGTTTTTCATACCCTACGTGCAAACGTGTCTGCATTCTGCCAAGAGAGAACTGCTATGAATTCTGTTAATGCACAGCATTAAGGGGGCGGGGGGGAGATGCTGACATGTGCCTCAAATCAACTGAGGAGACTTTCATACGTTCTTAAAACAAAGAGTACAGAGGTGAAGATTGAAAAGTCTAAAAATTCCTCATTGCCATACTGCTAACGATGGGATGTCCCATTTAAACTTCTAACTTAGACGATCCGGCCGCTTTCTAATAATATATTTATCAAGAAGAGGGATGTTGCTGTGCATGGTGAGGATTTTTCACCTGCTGTTACACATCAGTCATTTCCTTGAAGCACAGCCACACTGCTGCTATGCAAATGGAAAGTTTCATCCCAGACTTTGGCACGCAGAGCGCATGTGTTACCAGCAAATTTGATTTGCCCTGGTACTTTAAGATCAAAAGCATTCTTTCTTTCTTTCTATAAATTTTAAGCACGCGTTACTCCACTGAATTAATTGAATTCCACTGAAACTATCATTGTTAATGCATGTCTGGTGTATGCAATTTATCTGTGTGAGCATGGCTGGGTACCACTTGCTGCTGCACCTTTATATTCTCTTTCTTAGAGAATGAAAGCCAAAAAAAACCCTACGTGCTTTATGTTATAATCCCTAAGAACTTCTTGCATATGAGGCAAATGACTGCTGCATTGACTAAATGCCACGGCACTGCAGTTTCTTTTAATTATACTAGGAGGGAATGAGTATTATTGTTGATATAGAACCACAAAGAAAAGATCATTGTATCCCTGTCTTTCCTTGAGACAGTTTAGCAGCAGCGTGTTGCTTATCATTGAGATTTCAGGGCAGTTGAATCCAGAGAGATGCGTGGTGGGGAACCAATTTAGAGTGCTTATGAACAAATAAAAGCTGGAAGCGTCTCTGACTCTGCAGGGAATTTACTTTCCCAGGTTTGGTGGTATTTAAGAAGTTTTATCCATCATCCACAGAACATACCAGGTTTCACTTAATGTTGGGAAAGAAAAGAACATGGGAAGCTGAGGGAAGGGAAAGCTCTTGAAATTCATCAATTAAAATGTATTGCTTCTAAGTGTCATTTTCTTGAGCAGCACAGCTCCTGGTTTGTCCCTGCTGTGTGTCCTTGCTCCCCTCTGGTTTCCCTCGGCTTACTGGATGCACAAGAACTGCTCTGGTACCCACGTCTGGTACAACCCGAGCTGTTCACTGCATCTTTCAGCATATTTTCCTACATAAATGATCTCACCAAGAAATAAAGTATGCTACAACAAATCCCTTTGTGGGCTTATACAGAAATCCTTTGGTCAGAAGGGGAACGCAGACGTTCCCTGAGTCGCCTCCTGTTTCTGTGAGGCAATGCCAGTAAGTCGCTGAGATTTCCAGCCCGAGGAGCACGGAATCTGATTAGAATGAAAGAGCAAAGTGTGGGATTTGGTGTCCCTTGTTTCAGCTCAGGAATATTTTCTTTGGAAATGACACGGTGTGGTTGGACTCGTTTGTTAGATCTCATATCTGTGTGCCATTCATGCTTTCAGTACACATACAAATAAAGGGATGGGAAAACAAACACCGTATTTCCCAAAAGGGAAAGGCAGAGGTGATTTCCTGTGATTATTTTCATTAGGATTAATATAACAACCTGCAGGAGCTGTGGAAGTAACGATTACAACCTACAGGCTTATGTAAAAACAACGACAACAGCCAAACAAACCCACAACAAGTGATGCACAGATCTCTCCAAATTCCCAGGTGGAATCTCGCCTGATAACATCTCTCACATTTCAGCTGCAGTCTGTACAAAGTGGGTGGGTTAGCAATGAATGAGATCCTGAGGTTTTAGTCAGCTCCCAGGTTAGCTGCCTCTCAGTCCTGCAGCTGTGCCCACCCGAGGGCACAAAGGGACTTGGCACAAAGGTGGGCACTATTTCCTACCCTGCCCCTAAATCAAATGCTTCTAAAGTACCTGAGAGAAAGGGCACTGCGTTAACATTAACTCTGCTCATATTTCAGAGATTTCCAATCAGCATCCTCATGCAGATTCTGAAGAATCTATTATATATCAAACACTTCTAATGTGTAACTAACATCTGTCTCATTTCATGAGAAGGAATTTTGCCAGCAGAGCACAGGCAGTTCCTTATACCCACTGGGGGGAAACAAGCTGAAATCAATGTTTGCCACATGGCCCAGAAGCATTGGGCGCAGTCACATTTTGCAGCCACTTTTAAAATAAACCATACACAAATAAAGGGGTTTCTTACACACCAATATCCAGCTCCCAGCTCCCAGTGTCATCTGTGACAATTATTGTAAACTGAAACAAACTAAGATTTTGGCCTTCTGCATCCTTATTTTGTATTTTTACACTGGATTTGAGCAGCATACGGGTTCTACTCCTGCCTATTTTATTTTATTTGTATTTTATTTTCTAAATCACTCTTCACATGGACCTCTGCCTGATTTTGTCTTTCCTCCTGCTTATGGGTTTGCTCTGTGTTCCCGATGTACACAGTCTCACTTGCAGTTAACAGATATGTATATATGTGTTTGTGCAAGAGTGGTGTCCCATCCACCAGTAATCCAGCATCGTGGCTTCAGTTTCAGATAAAGTACCTCCTCTTGAGGAGTGGAACGTTACAGTGGCAGCATTGCTTCGTACAATCTTGAAATGAGGTTCAGAATACCTTCTCTGTAATATTTATTAGTGATTATCAGTGGATAAGCTAGATGGACAGCCGTTTAATGACACGAAGAAGGAATTATTCTGAACCTCAGGGAGCATCCCCCTCTCATAGGCACTCTCCTTGCATAGAAGTAACTCACTGATGTTTTCTATCACTTGTGTATCCTTGTATAGGTTCTCCTGGGCTATTGTAACAGAACTGGGGTCTTTACAATGTATGTTAAATTCTGCTTGCAATAGAATTTGTTCTCCATGTCCCAGGAAAGATAATTATTGAAGCAAATTATCCGAGCCTTTGAACTAAAGGCTGAGTCTGTTGTTCTCCAACAATAGATGGTGACTCCACTTTCATCTGAACCAAACAAAACCCACCTTCCTGCCTTCTTCTAAGCATTAGCACAGACATCTCTTGCAAAAGAAATAAGCTCTTCGTTCGGTCCAGCTAAAAAACAAATGGAAACTCTTCAGCCCATCTTTAGCTTCTATTTCTTGGTACGTGTTGTTGCAAACAGACTCATGTATTCATAACTCAGACTTTTAAGGATTCTTTTGAGTTTGTTTCTCAATCTTTTCTGGTACCTTTTCAATAAATTTTAAATACAAGGTGAAATTGCGATCCAGATAACATTGCCAGGTCTTGTATTGTGTCTGTAATAGCAAAGGCATTGTATGCATTGTATGCAAGCAGTGTATATCTGTGACATCCAAAACTTTGTTTATTCTGGGGTACAGATGTTGGAAAAGAATGGCATGCTTAAATGCTGAGGGAATACAATAACAACAGTTTTTCATCTCTATTTCATTCCTCACGAGGATCCAGGCAGGAGTTTTTGGGCCATTAGCACATAGAACATATATCCTTTGTTATCTGAATTTATGCCATAATACAGCCATGTTTTCTTAGCAATACCATCCTCCTTTTTTCCCCCATACCACTTCTGTATGAAGAGAGCTCTCCATAAAAGTCTGCAGAGCCAATAGACTTTCGGATCACATTCTCACCTTCACATCCTGCATAAAAATCCCTCTTTTATAATAACTTCAAAATACTTTCATTGCAATTTAGATTACCTGTATGTTAAGACTATTGCTTATAAACACAGCTCTCTGATTCTGATCTTTTGCTACCCTCAATTATGTGCTGCATCCAGCCAGAGACTTTTATCCTATTTTTAGTCTGCCAGCTCTTCAGCTCAAGGGTAATTTTTTCACCTGATGTTTATACAGTGCAGAGCACAGTGTTCGCACAAGGCCACAGTGATCAGGTGGGAATCTGCGTGGGGTGGAAATGTGAGTTCAGACAGAGGGGTTCAGGAGTCTGACTTGCATAAACAGCCTGAGAGGAGAGGAGGCGAATTTTGTTACTGCTCCGACCTCTGTGGTTCTTTCTGGTTGTTGTCGGACTGATTGGGGAAGGGAGCTGAAGGCCATGGAATGGACACACGCTTCCTTAAGCAAAGGGCAACAATTTACTCCTCAGCTGATTTCCCTCAGTGCAGTGCAGAAGATAAAACACTGCCGTAATCATGTTTTACCAAAGCCGTGGCTCAAGGTACACTAAAACAGTCATTTTCTCTGCCTTGATCTGGAGCATTCAATTTAATCTCCATCTTGTTAAGAACAAAATCATAATTAAAAGAAGAAGGAGAGGAGGGCTTATTTTACAAGGCCGTATCCTGCGTTCAGATGAGTAATTAGAGCGCCCTAAATACGGTGGTTTGCCTTCATCACTGCGAGATGACTGACTTTCATCAGATGTATACAAACAGAGCACTATAGAGCCGCAGTGTTAAAACTGTCACCACCAACTCAAGGTGTTTCTAACAGTCACATCAAAGGGAAGAGCTCCCACAGTGAGATCAGGAGATGCACAGACCACAGCCCTGGCTTTGTTACTGCATTGTCGTGCAAAAAAACCTCATTAAAATTGCATTACAGGAAAGTAACAATAAAAGATTCCATTATTCCTCTTCTAGTCCCGCTCCACCCCTCCCAGAAAAAATAAAATAAAATAAAATAGAATTAAGTACAAAGCGAAACAGATGTTCTTTGAAATTGAGTGTGTATTCAGAGATAATGTGAGCAGCAGGATACAGCAGAATTAAAGGCAAGGTGTGAAAAGGAAGACTCACTGCGTAGGAGGACGCACACTACTGGTGTTCGTGTCTGTACAAGTGTGTATGCACGTGTGTGAATGGCTCTGTGAATTTCCTTCCTTTCTTTCTCACCGCCTTGGTGCATTTCCCTTTGCTCCTTGGATATTAACCACCCAGTGAACATCTGACCTTTGTGGAATGACTGAGAGGATCCATCTTTGCCCCTGCTGGGCAAATACCCAGACCACAAAGGTTCTTATCCTCTGCTGGAAGTGATAAAAACACCACAGTCATATATTTAGGATTCCTTTCAATCATTTTCATGATGGTGAGCTGAAGGAGACAATAGTTTTGAACTTTAAACTGAGTCAACAGATGAAAAGATAAAACATTTCTATTTAAATCTTTACCTGAATTATCACCTTGAAATTTTGGGAATTATATATCTTGTTTTGTCATCAAACACATAATACCAGAATCAAAGGTAGCAAAACCATTGATCTACAGTAAGACAATATTAATATTACCATATAGCTTTTATAATTAATTTGCTGCCAGATGAAAGGGAAACACTAGGTCCTTTTAGTGCTGGTGATTAAAGCAAAAGTAAATCTTTGAAAGCCAGATTTGCATGTACAACGTGTTGGGCAAATTCCAGCAGATGACTTGGAAATTTATCGTGTGTTTGGAGTCACGCTGCAGAGTTTGGAGAAAAGACTCATTGACTTTCAGGGGACAATCTGACCCCTGCTAGAATGTTGGGAATTCCAGTAGGGCAAATCTTGCTAGCTGCATATTCTAGATTAATTTGGGTACGTGTTTTCTTGCAGGTCAGGTTTTTAGCAAGTGGTCCACATAGCAAGCAATCCACATATGTGTATATAAAACCTATGAAAGAGGAGACAAGTCGATTGATCCTGTAAAGATTTCCTATATTTTTAGAAACCAAGTGTCCTAGCTTGGTTTTGCAGATTGCCTGTATTGTCAAGTAACTGGATATTCAAATTGAGATAAGGTTGATAATTTGGATTAACACTGCTTGTCCCATCACCTCCAGTTTCAGCTCTGTCACTGGCGCCGAAATGTAGATCAAGGTATATCCAGTCAGGCAATCCGTTCAATGACTGCCTGTGAAGGTGATGAAGCTTAATGATTTGCTCAAACCACATCACAATGGCACTGTCATTCCTGTTTCCAAGTTAGGCTTTTGGAGAAACAGTGTAAAATGGCTGAAAACAACTCGATTTCAGGTAGCAAATTTGAAGTAAGATGCGCACCTCTGTTCTGTACCTCTCTGCATTCTGACAAATCAGCCACAACCAAACCGACACCACTGGGTTCAGCTGACAGAAAAACCATTCAGTGTTAATGACCGTGGAGCCACGGTGGAAATAATTTTGTGTGACTTTGTACAAACCACTTACCTGCACCATGCAACGATTATAAAGGCTTTCTTGATTCCCAGGTGCAGTTTGAAGCTTAATTAATTAATGCCTGCAAAGCACTTTAAGATTTTAGATGAAAGGTGCCACAGAAGAGCAAATATCATTATAAATGAAATATTTTGAAGAAAAAACTTTGAGGAGTGATTGAAATTGACACGTTTCTGCGGCATTCGACTTCTGCTAGGTGAGGATAGATGCATTCCTTGCAGATGTTTGTGGCTGTATTGATGTGGTTGCGTGGTTTGCATGTTTAGAAGCTCTCTTGCACTCTGTCCTTCTAGGAATAATTGAGAAGCCTAATATTGGACTCAAAATATAATTTGACATAATCCAAACACATACTCTCGAAGGAATTTTCCTTCCAGCACTCAATTTTCACAGTGATTATAAATTAGTTCAGTTATTTACATCTTTCACTCTCTCTTCACTTAAGGATAGTCAAATAATAAATAATTTAAAAACTCCAACCCTGCAAACTATTTTTCCTTGTGTTTGATTTTCTCTGTATAATTATGCCCTAAAGGCCAGTTCTTTGTACTCAGTCTTCAGCCCTTGATGAATGTAGAAAGGACAGAGGGGAAGCAAATATCCAATACTTCATCCTGAGCTTTGATTTCCAAAGAGGCAAGTCACGTATGTTACCTTTAGGTAGCCAGATCCCTTTCACTGATGGTCCTTTTTTAGTGTTTTCTTTTTGATAAGGCGATACTCTGGGGCTGTGGGCAGCCAGGTAAACTCTCCTGCTTTGGCTGTCCTCTACCCCATCGAGATTAAAGTAAAAATGGGGTAGCAATTTCCTAATCCTTCCAATCTCTCAGGACCAAAATAATTTCTGCTGAATTAATGTGTCCCTTTCACCCTTGCACAGTTTTCCTAATCTGTGTGTTTACAAGAAAGCCAAAAGCACTTAGATGTGCTTATACAGAACTGAGAAAGATAACGAAACACTTTTAAATGAGTCTGTAAGCGCTATTTATTAAGTTTCATTAACAGTTAAACCAGCAAACTGCTGAGCCACTATGAAAAGTAAGTTCCATACAAACGTATTTTTCCATCACCAAAAATTCTAACACTCTTTTGCAGTGACTTTATAGAAGCAATGGCAACAGTTGTTCCTTACTAGAAATCCCTTCATTTCACCTGTGTTCAAATCTGGATGCCATTTTCACTTCCTCACAAATAATTGTATAATATCAGAAAGGAAATTGTGCTGCACTCCTCCCTCATTACAGCCTGGAATTATGAGTCTGTCACTTATTGCCAACCTAATGATTCACTCCATCTTCCCCATGTGAAACAAGAACAAAGTGAAGACCAAAATAGGATTCTCCATTTTCCAGTTTAAGAAAGCATTAGAGAAAAAACAAGCTGTGCCCACTTTTAAAGGCTTTCATTTATCCGACGCCGTCATGTCACACAGATGCTGTTCACTCTGCAACAGGATAAAAAATACATAAGCAAAGAGTGTGTTAAAATCCATTTGGATGAAAGACATTGTAAAATATAATGTTATGGTTACTGCATTCCATATCAATACGCTTCTAAGGCTGGTTATAAATCTTCCCTTCCTCTGGCTGTAGCTAACATTTAAGAGACATATTTGTAGCATTTTCCATTCAAGTTTTCTTTAACAGCACCAAGGGGTTTCATAAGATTAAGAGGAAAATAATTATAACACAACCAATATTTTAAAAATCTTGTTGCACTTTTTCTTTTCTTTGGATAAGTGATTTACAGAACAATAATTAAATGTCAGGAAATGAATCACAGATGAGATACTGACATTTGATAGTGTTTTGTAAACAGACTAAACGAGTCCAGAGAGAGGTAGAAACTATTGATGTTTCCATAAAAATATCTCCAAAGAGCCTCGGGAAGGAGAATGTGTTACTGCATGTAAATTCAGGAGCCTGGTCAAGGGAGGCTGCAATATATTAGGGAAAGGAAGTGCTTTGGGTTCCTGATCATTTAAATGTGAAGCTCGTGAGACTGATTCCCACCAGTCATTATCGCCTATAAAATAAGGAAGGGTGATCTTTTTTTTCCTGTGTGACTTTTCTCCCAGTGTGTTTTATGAAATGAGCATTTTATGAAGTAAGAGGTTTGAAGACTTCCATTGCACAGTGATCTAATGATAGGAAGACAAAACCCAACGTGTTCCAATCAAACTTAAATAGTGTTTCAAGCTTAAAGAAAGTAGATTTAGGTTGGATATACAAAAAGACTTTTACAGTGAGGGTGGTGAGGCACTGGAACGGGTTGCCCAGAGAAGTGGTGGATGCCCCATCCCCGGAGACTTTCAAGCTGAGGCTGGACCGGGCTTTGAGCAACCTGATCTGGCTGCTCGTGTCCTTGTTCACTGCAGGGGAGTTGGACTAGATGACCTTTAAAGGAGCCTTCTAACTCTGAGGGTTCTATGATTTCCTGATTCTATTCAGTGTCAACAGAATGAGAGATGGGAGGGGAAGCTTGGAAGACTCAAGAATTCCTGACTATTTACTAGAAGTATATTAGCCTCATGCACTTTATAACAACTAGAACACATGTATGCTCATAGCTTTCCTTTTTTTCTGTTACCATGCAGACAAAACGAAATGCCTTCTTAGAATCCTTGGTTCTACTTCTGGTCTCCTCCTCATAAAAGTTAGAACCGAACTGAAAAGAGAGACAAATGTTGGAAAGGCAATTAGAAGCACTAGCATTTAACGATAGTAATTCTGTACCTGGCCAAGGCCAAAGCCAGGTAAAGGTGAACAGCCATTTCTGGATCGCAGTAAAGGAGGAAAATTTACTTTACCATATGAAAGAAGACCACAAAATCCAAATAAAACTGTAGTACAGAGAAACACGTACATAAATATGGCAAAGTAATAAAGAAGGGAAATAAGAAGAAGGAAGCAAAACAAATATAGTAAAATTGCCATAAGTAGGTCAACGCTGAAAAACAGTCGAATAAAATAAGCCACGTTAACTAATAGAATTAGAAGATAATCAAATCTTGAAAATACAGCATAAATCACAGAACCACAGGGGTTGGAAGGCACCTCTGGGGTTCATCAATCCAACCCCCTGACAGAGCATCCGGCTCCATGCACTTCTCCCTGTCCCCTCACATCCAGTACGTCCAGGAACAAAATGTACCATAGTGAAGAGCTGCCCCGCACCAGGGGATGTGGAGCTGGCTGTCAAGGTGCCACTGAATCCTTCTTCTACTACAATCATAGTTCCAAAATACTTCTACTCTGTGTCACTGAAATTTCTACACTGTTACCTTGCTAACAAAAGTATCTGCTCTCCTAATATTATATCCATAGACTCATTATGTGTTTTTGAGAAAATTCAGAAGCAATTCAAATAAGTCCTTTTTCCAGAACTTTGTGCATTATATTTTTGAAAGAGAACTAAGGAAAAAAAAAAAAATTAAGGGCAGCTCTTGTGACTAGTGCTTAATTTACCTGAAAAGGACTATTCAGGTCTGAGTGACAGCTATTTCCATTGGTTATTGTTGGGTTTGGATCTATTAAGGCACTGCGGGAGAGGTACAGAAAGGATGCTGCCTGAAGAATTTAGAGCGTAAGTGAAATACACCGTGCAGTAGTTGTTACAGTCTTAATGTGTGTCAGCACACAGTATGACAGTGCAATAGGAATTTAAGGATTTGATTAATTGAATGGAGTAATCTCATTGCCTGAATTATTGTTCTACAGGAAATTAGTATAGCAAGCAGGGTTTGTCATGAAGATGTATTTTTCCTATTCCTACGCCTGTACCATAGATTCTGTAACAAAAGGCAATAATTAACCAGTAAGAAAACAGGTGCCATTAAAAATGTTCCCTGAATAAAATAAAATAGGAAAATATGAATTAAGTCACTGTTGTAGCAAATGGCTTCACAGGCATTAAGGCAAAACTGCGAGGAGTGTCTATTGAGCGTATTGGCATAGCTCTAGAAAGATGAGACTTAATTAAATGTTGAAAGAGTAATGCCTTTTCCGAAGGAAGCCTTGCAAGGTAGGAAGGATCTTGCATCCCCATGGACCTCTGCCATTGCCACAGAGTGCTTTGGAGGCACAGCCAATGCACACACAGATGTAAGCATGCAACCAAATTGAAACCCACAGTTTAAGTTTTATGTCATTTATCCTATACAATTTAGCTTATGTGAAAAAGAGAAGACAATTTTCTTTCTTTTATAGCTTCTCTGTTCTGTCTAGATGTAAGCTTTTATTCTACAGTATGCATCACCGTAAAGCCCTCAGCTAGAGGGCTTAGACGTTTAGATGGTGCTTTTTAATAATCAGTATTTCATGCTACTTTGGATTCAAGGAATGCTATTTATTAGTTTGTATAAAGCTTAAATTAATAAGGCTTATGTGGAGCTGTGATGAAAATGATTCGGCCATACACCTCAAGCGCATTGGCATGGGGAGCAACACTCTCTGTGTCCCGGTTGTTCCAAATGGGGCGATGAGCTGTGGCAGGTGACTGCATCCTCCTACCTTCTGGATTCACAAACAAAGTTAAATGTGGCACGAGGTACCAAGAGATGTATAAAATCGAGTATCTTGCTGATAGGGTTTTCTTACCATTATTTCTGCAGAATGAAATACGCAGTTGTGATTAAAAGAGAAATTCATGGCAAAAGCTCCCTATGTGAAGGATTAAAAGTTAAAGCTGTTTTGGTTCTGATTTCCTTTTCTTATGTTTCAATCCATCAGGTAAACGCAGCTGATTTTCATTCTGCCCAAAGTCACGGCATTTGATATTTTTTCTTGCATTAAACAGTAGAAATGTGCATTTACTTGTAGTCGAGCACCAGGAAGTAGGTCAGAGAGCTTCTAAAGAGGAATTTTACTCATGTGCAGCATAAACATGCTTGCAGTTTCTTCCCTGCACCTTCCCAATTGACTCTGACTACAGAAAAGTTCATTTACTGTAATCAATATCAATTTATCTCACGCCTCAACGAAAAAATACCTTCTGTAGTCGATAGCAATTAAGGAGACAGACAGGGACAGAAATATTGATGGAGATGAAACCAAAGATTTATACCTGCTTACTATCTCTCCTGAATATGTAATGGAACAACTGCTAATTGTAAAATACTCTATTAGTAAATGTTCAGTGAGAAACTGCCTGGAGAGAGAGTAGCACTTTCAGTGGTGCTGGAGACATCGGGTCTGGTGCTGTAGTTTGCTCACTTCCACGGAGTGTAAATACAACATCAGAGGAACCACAGCAGAATCACCCAACTGGCAATGACCACGAAGTCTGCGGATAGGGCTGAGCTGCAGGGATGTTAGAACTGCCCTTACCTCCATTCTGCAGCAATAATGATCTGTGGATCAACTGGCTTTGTTTTGTTAACAGTAAGGATAATGAGCGACTTGAATAATGTATGTAGAGATGGTGTGGTTAATTGGTACCTGCCGTCTTTAAATAGAAATTATCTCTCTCTAACAGGCATCTCATACATCAAACTGTTATCTGGTTTACAGGGAAGCGTCCTCTGCCTGTTCTATAGAAGTCAGGCTGTCAGCATCATGGAGGTCCATTCTCGCCTTGTTAAACTTATAAACTGCATCTTATCCCCAGTCTTCCCAGGTACAAGAGCAAGGCTTTGTAACCAATCTAGTTTATACACTCCGAGCCCACTCCACGTGTCAGCCAAGGCGTAGGAAATACAGATGATCAGGCAATTTACTTCAAAAGCACACTCCTTATCTGAATTAAGATGCTAACCAAAAAGCCGGTAGCATTTAATTTCTGTGAAGGGAGAACTGAAAATGTAAAATCAAAAGCAAGGAGTATACTGTGTGCTTTGGGTTGTAAAGTACACACTGAGGGAAATCCACCTTCCTACAAAGGTCCTCCAGGACGTCCCATCTCAGCTGGATGGTACAGGGCTCAAGGCTGAGTACGCTGCCTAAACTGACATTCCTATCACTTAGAAAACCTGAAAATATGAGTTTAAAGATTCTTTAGGAAACTGTAACGTGTTAATTTGACCTGTGAGACACTCCTTTCATAAAGCAGTTCCTTGCCATTTTTATAGCATTCATTTGTATTACAACAGCATGCAGGATTTATCATCGCAAAGCATTTCCTGGTGCTTCCACCACACAACTAGAAAAATATCCTAACAACTTATTAACACTGCCTCTCATTTTATTTATGCTTTGTGCAATGCTATGCAATATAACAAAGGTTGGCAATGTCTGTAGCTACAATAAAGGAAGTGGTAAAAAAGATTGCTTATGAAATTCATTTGTGGAGCATCTGTTATTTCTTATTAATATGGACCTGCTATTAACTGTCTACCTAAAGCAGTTTATTTATCAGAACTGGAACCTGCTTTCTGTCTACCTGGTGAAAAAACCTGTGAAGATCTGCTTGTTTTGATGGTGCTTAAACTGTCTCCCTTAACAATAAATTCTACATGAGAATTTTATTTCAGTGCTTTGAAAAGCAGAACTCGGTGGTTTATATTTATTCTCCTCTCTCTGGCTGTTTTTCATTAGAATTACAAGTCTTCAGCTTTGAGATCCAGCGTCTCTAATGACAGGATCATCAGGACACTCTTCTCACAAGCCTTTTCATATTAGAACTGAAGTAAAAAGATAATAATGCAAGATTCAGTCAAGCGTTTTCTGCATTTCAAACTGTCATTTAAAATGTACAAACATTCTTGAGCAAGGGAGATTCTTTTCTTCTTCCATCCCTTTATTCCTTTGTGGTGGCTTTCTCTAACAGTACATTTGACAGCTAAACATGGTTTCTGACTTGTGATCAAAACTGCATGAGAGCTCCGTCAGTTCTTCCTATACCTCCCTTTCCTCTGCCACTGTCTGCGCTATAAAAGTCAAATCTGACGCCCCCACTGAAAGACACCAGTTATCAAGTAAGTAATTATTTCTGCAGTCGCTCTGTTCAACCTTTGCTACCCCAGCGATGTATTTAACTGAGGTGGGGGAAGACTAATTGAAATGTATAGGAAATCTATAACTTGGAAATGGAAACACAGAAAGAGAGGAGTGTAATGGAAGCACCACCTCGTGAGCTTCTGATGACCTTTTAGAGGAAACAGCAATGACAGCTCTGCACTGTATGGCTGCAAAGCTTCTCAACAGAAATGCGTGAGTGTGGCTCTCAGAACGAACACTTTTTTTCATGGTCTGCAGGCTGCATCCGTTCAAAAAACTCTCAACCAAAAGATGCCTTTATATTTAGCAGTGCAGCATCGAAATTCCTGTGTGATGTTTTTTCCCAGTACAAAGTCACCGGTTTTCTGCCTTTAACACGCATTTCAATACCCATCATTTCTCTCAACTCAAGAACGGAGGAGTTCAGATGTTAGAATTTTGATTCACTCCCATCCATGGCAACTAGCATGCCTGATATTATGCAGTAATTTCTTCTTAAAACTCCACATTTAATATTCTTCCCTAAAAGCCCTCTTCTGTTTGTCTAGTGAGAGCTGAGATAGGTAAAGCAAATTAATTAAATCTTCTTTCATGGGCAGTATGATGAAATCTTAATGCCACTTTTTTGAGTGCGGATGCACCCTCTTATCTCTTCGCTTAGAAACTGTTGTAAAGAAATGTTCTGATTATTTGATGGAAGGGAAGAGGAAGGTGCTATCTGCAATTGGGCGAGGCGAGTACTTTGTGGGATATTTCAGGTCAATTTCAGGCCTATTTATTGGTCACTGCATTCTGTATTTCATGCATGCATGATTTTCATTTTGCACTTACTGTGGCACGGCAAGAAGCAGCAGATAGAGATTTATGTGTGTGTGGCAGTGCAAAAGCTTTATGGTGAAATAATAGTGAGATAGTGCTAACATGATAATATTACTTCAGTAAATTGAGAGAAGTAATGCCAGTAAAAGAGCTTTTGTATCAGTACAAAGTCAGTGCCAGGGAGTGTATTAATCTCACGGCAACTATTAAGGAATATAGCAATGCAGAAGCTATGCACAGGGGCTGCTACTGAAGGGATGAGATCCCAACTGTTCTGAAACCTCTGGAAAGGCTTTTAAACAGAGAAACCACTGGAGTATATCTGCAAGCAACCTGCCCTGCCCAAAACTTCCAAACAAAGCAGAGGTCTGGTTCTTCCTCCAGCCTCACTTTTCATGTTACACACATACTGCATTAATATAATACCTGTGTATTTTATGCATGGCTTCAGAATGCTGTTAGCTGTCAGACAGAGATGTATTTTCAAATGTTTTATTCATGTGTCACTTGACTGCTCATTTGCTAAGGGTTTACAAATACTTCATCAATTATTAACACTCCTGATACCTCCTTGGGTTTTGTTGTTGTTTCGTTTTTAAGGAGGCGTTAGGAGGGGAACACCACAAATTTAAGAAAACGGATAGTAAAATAGGAATTAAATAACTTCCATCTACTTACTTCATATAGCCAACTTAGTTTTCAAAGGCAAATGGTTATATGAGAGACAAATGGGTTTTGTTTGTTTCTAACAAGCACTGAACACCGACGTTCTGTCCTGGTGCGCACAGAGCGCTACGTATGCTCTCACGGGAGGGAATACACAGGAGATGGTTTGAAAACAAAACATAAGCCTGTATTTAACCCACGGCATCAACTCCAAGTGAAACTCAGTGCTGTGCCAGTGATGCTCCAAGGAACAAAGATCTCATCACCTTTGTAAGAAAGCACAAGAGATGTGCTTTCCAAAGAGAGATGCCTAGAAAAGGAGAAGATCTTTCAAACTCTCACATCTCTAAGAAACTTCTGCCGCTTTTCCATTGGTTCGGCTCTGTAAGTACAGCGACAAAATGAAGGCTTAACTAAACTCTGACATAAAAAAAAATACGGAGAGTTTCTTGCTCCTCCATAAGAATAAATGGAAAGTGGAATTTTGCTGTGCTGACTGCACACTGACACAACTGGAACGCAGCATTCCACCGTCGTCTCCAGACCTCCTCAGTTTTCTCCTCCCTTTGAGAACCGTTCTGGAAAGATGCAGCTCCCATTGCTGAAAGCCCTGTTTTACTGAGCAAATCAATACATGGGATTTCTTTCTACAAAGCCCTTTGAAGCTCAAGCAATTGTCTTGATGGGCTCTGACTCACTCGCAGGAAGAGCACAATCAATTATCTAATCTCACAGAAACAAAGCGCAGGAGTGAGGCACGCAGCGTGCGGTGCCATGGCTGGTGCTGGGCAGCACATTAATGACTCCTATAAAGTGCCGCTAGAAAATACAGCAGCGATTATACAAACGCCAGCCTGTTTTTAAGAGCTAACGGTGGCCCTTCAAAGGGAGCAGAATAAGAAACACGAGGGTGGTTAAGCAGACTGCAGTATGCACTGAGCATGGCGCTGCTGCTGCGAGGGCCTGCAAATGGCGGCTACCCTCAGGTGCCTCGTGCCCCTCCTCTTGAGCCCGCCTCCACAGCTGCCCTCAGCCAATAGCGCTGCATCCTGCCTCACTCCAGCCAATGGGGATGGAGCCCTGCCTGTCCTCAGGATGGGTGGGGCTGGCCCCACCCTGGCGGTTCCAGAAGGTTCCGACTTCTTCCCTGCCATCTTCTGGTCCTGCAGGCTGGAACAGCGTCACATCTCAAGCTGAACTCACCTCCTCCAAGTGAATGGATTCTCCAGAGTGGCCCAAAGGGTGGAAATTCCGATTTGCCTCTCATTTCCCTTCAGCTGGGTGCTGCAGTTTCAGTACTCTCAGGCTGCTCCCTGAAGGCTGGCCATGAGCGCAGATCTCCACAGCTGCTCCCTGCAGCCATTGGTGCTGCTCCACCCATGGAGCTGGGACTCCATCTTTTCTGCAAGCCACGTGCAGTTCACTTTCTTAGCTGTTAGCAAATAGAAGGTTTAGTTTCACAGCCGCTTTGCAAGAGGCGAAACCACCAACACCCACATCTCTAAATGCCAGCACTCACCTCTTTTAATTGAGGCTGTTTTGTTGTTAAACAGAGCTGCATTCATCATTTCACACCAAGAAATGAAATAGACTGATGTTTTCCTATTGGCTTTGTAATCACACAATATGTACAGTGAATGCTCCCAACAAATAGCAAGGAGTACTCATTAACGGATGAGTTCGTTAGAGGCCATTCATTGCTGCCTGCAGACTTCAGCAGCTCCTGGCAGCAGGGAGGACCCATGTTGGGGCAATGACTCTGTGCTCTGAGTTCGGGGCTGGTTTTGAATTGCCACTGTCAGTGATGGAGATCAATATGACCGAAGGCCTCGGTGTGTTCTCCCATGCACTTTGACTATGAAGAACTATGTGAATACGTGACCTTTATGAAATGGCTTTGAAGATCTGCATCCAGCTCCCGTTGGGCAGATATCCAGACCACAGAAGCCATCATCTAAGCTAAGTTAACACTAATTAGTTTTCTTGTTAGCAATTTCTGAAATGATGCCATCTCTAGTGTGAAATATAGAAGCTAATTAACAGTACTTAATTTGTGTGTCATTATGATACCCCACTAATACATTATCACAACAATAATATTAACAATAATATTAATCTTTGTCACCCAGAATGTTCTTCAAATCATATTTATCACTGATCATATTTGTGAGCCTGGCACAAAGGAAACCAATGATATTTTTGTTGTTCTTAGACGCAACTGAGCTTATTGTTCATTTGTTTTAAAAAATGATGGCCTTCAGCTTTTACAATTTTCATTTTGTCCTAAATCATGTTTTATGATATATTTATGTACTTTCATACTAACTCTTATACTTACAGACATCCAATTATACCAGGGATCCCAGAGTTAATAGTTTTGGTTTCAAAGCTTCATTTTATCTGAGACTCTATAAATAAGATTCTCATGAAGTATTTATACACACTAACCCAGCTCAGAGAAAGAAATAGGAGTAATGGGTAAGTAATGGAGAATCGGTTACTATTCGTATTTTTGCATTTTAAAAACAGATACCATGTTTTAAAACCAATCTGAATTTTTAAATGAAAAGCAAAGCCTACTTACCACATTAAACCGAGACTCACTGTGGGGGAGATGCTGCATTTGTTGTTTTTTTTCCATAGTGATTTGGTTTTGTCCATTTGAAATAATGTGCGTTAGACTTATAAGTGTAACTAGATCTATATATAGACAACATCTCCTATATAGTTGCATGTCTTCTATGTACAAATATGTCCATATTTGTACTCCTAAATTCATACCCACGTAGCAGGTTAGTTACTTGCCATTTTCTCTAGCTATGTCCTTACATTTACAGTGTACTTTACTATTTTATCACCTTTTCCATAATTTTTTTCTGCCCATTCCTACTGCTCACTCTTTCTGATGATTGTTTTAGGGACTTCTTTCTCCATACAGGGTTTGTTTCTGATGACCCTTCAGTGCCTTCTAAAGACATTTATCCTACATGCATTGAATATGATTTGATTTAGCCCTCTTCCTGCCCGTTTCATAAATGTTTCTGAAACACACGGCTGTAACAATAAGCTATGATTCAGCACATTTCCATCACATAAAAATCAAATTTCAGTAGCTCTGATTACTTCTTATTGTACCGAGATCAATAGATGGGAGAACCCTTAACCTAGCAGCATGCCAGAGTGCCCGACATGTATTCATAAGAAGAGTCTGTAAATTCAATAGAAATACTAGGTTGAAGGGGCATTCATGCTTTGAATAGCAAGGGTTGGGTTTTTTTTTAAAGCTTTCCTACCTTGCTTTACACAAATTGAATTTCTAAAAAGGCTTTGAGTCCTTCAGAGTTTGTACTACTTTGTAGGTGGGTAAGAGGGAGATCGAGATAGTTATACAACATCCACCAAACTAAAAGATATGTAGTGACCAATTCACACTTCATTTACATTCTCCAATTGTAGCATTAATTCTGTCTTTCCCATTCTGCTCTCCCATTCTGGAGTTCTATATTGTAGAGTACGTGGCATTATAATGTATTGTATTTCATTAAAATAATACTTTCTAAACAAGATTGGTGCATGCTTAAGTAAGAAGGGCCACGTTTTCGTTCAAACTCAGTGAAATGAATCTGGAATGTTCTACACTTTCCACTGGAATTAATAATATAATGTCACGGGGTACAAAGAAGAGGAGGATTTGAATCTCACAGAAAGATGGACAGGAAAATATTATGTCTCTATCTCTGGTAACAGACACTGCTCAAATAAATTAACTGCTGTGCCTTAAATTAGGTTTAATTTATTATGGTTATTTTAATGCTTCAAATGAAGCTAATTAAGAATATTTTTTCAGAAACTTGAAGGTGATAACGTTTTTGTTATATGCACAAATATGCATCCTATATCCTTGCTCCAATTGGACAAAATCTGTATTTGTTAAGAAAGCAAACATCATTCTTAGGTACCAGTTAAGACTCAGCTTAGCTTTACTACCTCTTTGCAGAAGAAAGGGATGTCACCCAAACTGCCTGATAAACCAGCATTCCACTCTTTTTCATTATAAATTCAAGTCCAGAAGAATATGAGCTGCACAAAAAACATTTAAGATTCTGTTGCTGAAACCTTTGGACCTTTCTGCTTCTGTGCAACAAATAAATAAAGAAATAAGAGAAGATAAAATAAACCTGTTCTTATTTATTCAAAAATGGCCTCTTAAGGGTTGATGAAATTCTTTACTAAGACGTATACTTTGATGAATTTGTTCATACATACGGGACTCGTGAGGAAGGAACAAGGATGCTTTCTTTTGGCAGGTATTTCTTCTTTCTCTTCCGTGGAGTATAATGTTTCTTCAAAGACATGAAATCAAAAGCCTCCTGCCAAAGGCGGCTTTGTGTGGTAGTTAGTTTAATTTTTCTTGAAATTTTTGCCATGGGCTATTTTGAAAACTACGTTGCTGTTGAGGGTGCAGAGGAACACATTTGTTTCACATGAATGGCAGCAAATTCCAAGACTGACTTCTGCACTTCTTGATGGTTTTCTAGCACTGCTTTTTGAGAGAGAGAGACGTAGTTGTGTGCACATTGAGACGACATGGCTGACTCCGGCTATTAAAGATTTATTTAACTTGAGAACATGTTTTGCTTTTGCAGATGATTACAAATGGCAAGGTGGCTGAATCCTGGCACAGGAGATAGGACAGCGTGACCCTGATGAGCTACCTGATAGACATGGCAAAACAAAAACATCCTTGATTTCTGCTTGCATGTTTTGCAGGACTTGTAAGCAAGTAGTGGCTAAAATAAGAGTCCATTTCACAGGTAATTCTTATCAGTTTGTTTATAGTAACGTATGTCTCATGATGTTTCCACTTTATGAAATGAAATTTAACATAAGGTTTGTCTGAGCACTCGGAAGTCGTGTTATATGTTCAATTATTATTATTATGTTAAATAGTTCAGATTTCATCCAATTCCGTGCCTACAACAGTGCAGGAGTGAATTTGCTTAACCAAAAAGATACGTTACTTGTAGTATTTATCAAGGTAGGCTGGGACTGAGTCTTAGAGCTTCTGGGTGCCTCATTCCTTGTCTGAGGGTGAAGGGGCAGTGGTGTATTTGAGCTTCACTGTAGCTTATCCATCAATGTACAGCTATGTTGGACCTTATGCCTCCAGGCAGTTATGAACACAGACCTTTGTCTACATGATTTTCTGCAATGAGTTTGTTGTTCTGTTGATGAAAATCATTTCCAATATGAATCACCTGCAGTACTCAGTTCAAGGTAGTAAAAAAGTGTGTGTTCTTTGTCTGTTAGAAATTCACACCTTGAGAATGAGTGAATGATTTGGACCATGGCTGCTACAGTGATGTCCATTGTCCTGTATACAATAGTATACCTGTATACTATACAATAGTATACAGGACAATATAATATATAATCACAATAGTAGAGCTGAGTATTGCAATCTTTAGTACTCTCAATGTGCAAAGTGTAATACTAAGTAAGGAAACAGTAACTAGATATATATATATATAAATAAGTAGTTCAGCATCATGCCTTTCTGTCCTGAATCATCACAGGGCTCAATATTCTATAGATCATGTAATAATTTCATTCAGGAGCATAATAAAAGGCAAATTGGTTTCTGAGAGACAGTTATATATGGTAATCTGTTTTACTGCCCTCTCCTACTGACCATATTTGTACTGTAATGTTAGTTACACTATTGGAATTCTGATGGGGGTTTTCTGGTAGATATGTGTATGTATCTGCAGTTTATGTTTACTGAACCATTATGTAAACTGAGTTGTAAGGTTCTAAGAGAAAAGGATTTGTAGATTTGTATAGTAATGTGCATTGGTAATAACTGTATGTTCAGATATAGCACATTTTTCTCTTTGTTGAAGAAGATTTCAGTGGCCATATTTTCAGAATACTCTCAAAGGAGTTCTGAGTGGACCTTATTTTGACAGCACATTGGGAAGCCTGAAATTGTTTACTCTCCTCCTTTTAGCTAAGGCAGAATAACACAAAAGTTAAGGTAGACTTTCACAAGGTCACAAGAGAAATTAACTTTTCTACATCAAGACTTATAGGTCTTACAGGACTATACTTCTTCCTTGAAGTAGTTTCTTGTCAAATAGAAGACTAGGAACATTTTTAGATACTCACCTTTAAATTAGAATAGTTGTTGAAGAGAGCACAAACAAGGGATATTAAGAAAGCAGTTGATTTCATCTACTGTGGATGTGCCTGTGGGTTGGTAATGCCACCAATGTGCTTTTTTATCGTTATTATTCTTTCTTGTCTGCCCACTTTCTTTTTCTTCATTGGTACAGCATATCTTCATTGGCTAAATCAATCTTTCCTGTCCTTCTGTTTTTTATTAAAACCATTGTTGCCTTTTGTTGTATGTCCAGAATTGATCCCTTGTGATGAGGAAAGGTTGGGCAGAGGGAGGGCCATAAATAGAGTAAATCACAGCCAAAAGAGCGTGATATTTAACAGCTTGGGTTTGCAGCAGTAAAGGGCAAATTCGCAGGTGTCACATAGAGTGCTTTCATTGCCCAGAGGGGCAATTCCAACAAGGACTGCCTGCTGCAAAGTACAATGGTGTGAGGTGATTCGTGGGTCACCTGCACACAGTTCTCTTGATGGATTGCAGAAACTTTCTCTTGTACTGATCTTAGCTACATCCTTGCTGCCTGGGGTTTTCTGACAGGCCTTTTCTTCTGCCAGTAATGGACTCTTGCCTCCCGTTCAGTATCTTTTTCAAGGTAGTTACAGAAAATCCCCTGTGATCTATTGCATAGAGCTGGCAATCCAAAGAATTGTGCCCATGGTGTACTACTTTATTCTTTGCTCTCTCTGAAGCAGTTGACCCTTTTGCAGCATTGGCAGTTGGATTAATGTACACAATATGCACTTTGCAGATAATACTATTGCCTATATCTTCACATACTGAGGAAAAGGAATCCAGAAGGCTAAATGGGATTTCTGGTGACTGGAATGTGATTAACTGCCTGATATAATGCCTCGTAAAGTACGCAGAATGATTCCGACTAATTTTATTTGGACACTGGAGCAAACCTTTTTGGACTGCAACTCAGAATCTCCGACAGTAAATTTTAGAAAGAGTAGAACTGAAGGGGTGAAAGGGGCAACTAAACTTTACATACCAATTGTATCGGAGTAAAGCTAAAGTACTGTATGAGGTCTTCCTAGCGGCAGCCATTGACAAGAGTTGGACCACAGAATCCTTGCCAAGGCATCATAAACAAAAAATTAAATAGTTTTACTATCAGAAAGCTGTTGACCTTTAGTGACTGAGCATAAACGTGCACCCACACACATGCAAAATTTGGAAAAAATTGTGGTCAAAATGTTAGAACTGGAGTTACTCCAAATTTGGATAACGTACTTCAGAATTTAACCTCCTAGCTTAAGAAAATGGGTAATAAATGACATTTGGTTTTGTCCCAGCAATTTTAAGGCATTCCGCATCCACTGATCGGTGGCAGTAAACACATTTTCTTTCTGAAGTAAGAGAAATTGCAGAGGCGTAAAGAGACACAGTTCAACTGCTCTTCAGATATTTCACTTCTATAAAACCGGTGCAGCTCAGAACTCTACACCAATTAAAAATAAGTGAATTACAAAGAAAAATCAGCTCTGAGAACATGGAATAATTGGACTGGAAGGGGAAAAATAATAAAGTGGATACATATTTTGAGAAGTGCTCACAATAAATAAAAAGGAGAGACACTTTGCAGCCTCTCCATTTTCGCTTTATATAGAGTGATGCTCAAGGCAGGGTGATTCATGTGATGAAATAGAGGATCTGAGCAGATAATAGTTTGCCAATTCCCTGAGCTGCTTTCAGGACACAGAAGGTTGTCCAATTAATCCCTCTTGTTTGGATTAATCACGCCAGCCTGTTCTACAGAAGAGGCAGCAACCAAACAAGAACAGAGAAGATGCTGCTTAGGCAGAATTTCCCTGTGAAAAAGACTTTGGACTAAATTTATATCCTGAATTCATGAAATAATATTCACAAATAAACAGAAATCCCTCTCTTATTCATGCTCGATCTCTATTAAACAGGATAGACAATTTAAGATAGGACTAAGCAAGTGTTGCTGTTGGTTTTTTTTCGTGATGTTCTGATTTTTGTATGAAAGGCTGTGATTATTGCCATTTGTACCATTCTATACCATTTTATATGAATCGAACGCTCTCCTTTGTTGTAAGATAGCTAGTGTTAGTGTACACTTGAGGAGGATACCTGAAGACATGGGAGTGCTGCATGGAAATGGTTGTATTCTTTAAGGGAGTCTCACAGCCAGTCCTACTTTATCTGCATTAATTGCAGAACACATGTAGGCTTCAGGAAAAGGAGAGATTAAAAAGGCAGCGCAAATCTACACCCTGCATCACTCTCTTCTCAAACACATCTTGAAGGTTAGAAAGAGGCGGTTGCACAAATGGGAAATAATCTTTTCACTGAGCTCTTTCCCCCTTTTACTATTTGTTGTGTGCACACAGATGCACAGACTTTGATTAATATAACTACTTGAAGCAATACTGAGTTGCTAAATATTTTATGAGCCTGTGGAAGGTTAGTCATTAAGCACGTTGCTCTGTACGTCTCATTCATAGCCCTTTACAGCTAATTGCAGCAGGACCTTAAGAAGGTCCAGAGCCCTTAGTGGAATGAAGTCAGATAAAACTTGTAAACACTGAGGGCTGAGGGGAAGACTGACCTGGGTGTTTTACTGCTACAGAAACCACGACGTTACAGTCTGTGCATCTAATTACACAGGAGGGTAAATGATCAAAAACGACTTAAAATGTACCTGTAATTTACTGAAAGAAAAAGAAATGAAGATGGGAGTTCAGACCCCAGAGATGAAGCTTCATAGAGGGCCAAGGTCAACTACCCAGTACTTATAGTTTCTTAAATGAAGACTTCATATCTTTCTAAGAAATAGTTAAGCTCATATTGTGCTTTTTGAGCTAGAAACAAAAATTACTGGGGATCTTGTGACCTTAGTTACTGCACACATTCATCCAGATGGCCATGCTGCTGCCTTTCAGCCTTTGAGTCTGAGTCCATGAATCTTAACATTATCAAAGGGTATTTTCAGCAGCGTAGGAAACTTTGATTCCCACCCGTTCCAAAGCTGAGCAGTTCCATGATTTTGTTTCCGTTTCTGAAAATTCTGAAAAAATAAGGAGAGATTTTCCCCAAGATGTTGCTTGGTTGAGAAGCTGTTTGTACATCAAAAATATCCCGCTGAAATGCGCTTCAGCAGCTTAATGATCATCTGCAGAAAAATGTTTTTATGTTTACACTGTTTCAGTGGAAATATTCATACAGATCAATTTGGAAGCATTTATTTTGTTTTCCAATGACTAATATGGAAGTTGAAAGAGAAATTCATTCTATTTTTCCCTTAATATTAGCCAGAGTCCCCAGATACCCCAAATATACCCAAATACCCTTCAGCTCCCTTTGCTTTGGCTTTTCAGTCCCCATGCCCCAGTGTTTTTCCTGTCAGCGTTCAGCACAGACATTCACACCACATGTCAGTGTACAGAAGTGTAAAGCTGGCACTGGGTCAGAATCCAGCTTGTGGTACATAAATCAGCACACAAAGTTAAGGTTACTGAGCCCTGAGTGAAAATGCAGGAGCTTCAACAGAAACTTCAACTCAAGGGCACCGCTTTTGGAAATGTGAAAGAAAAGTTTCTAGGGAGGTACTCTAATTTATTTTAAGTGGCTTTGTCCGTATCTTCATCTCTCATTTCCATCCTTTCTTCCTTACGGGTACTCAGAGATTTGTTTCACAGTATCTATTCGTGCTGTATGTGGCCTGAAGACTGAAGGGAAAGTCAAGGGAGGAATAAAGCCCTGGCCAAGCAGGGACTGAATTTTCCCTTGGGGAGACTTGTCTTCTTTTTTTTTTTGGCACAGCTTGTATTGATAAGAGAGAGGTGTGATTCTCACGTTTAATGAAATTCCTGTAACTTGAGGCATTCATTTAACATCTGCTGTGTAGTGAAGAAGCACTGAAGGTTATTCTGAGCACCGTAGTTGGTTAAGAGGACCTGTTGGCATCATCCCCTGAGCTGCAGAAAATCAGAATCTGAAAATGGTCCCAGTGTCTGTTTGGAAAGCCAAACCAAGCCACCTGACTGAATCATTTCCTAGCACATGGAACACCTCTTGTCCAATCTTGTAAGCAGTCTCACTTCCAGCTGCCAAGGGGTTGGTGTCCTACAGAAATAAATCAAGGCTGGCAAACTGCAGTCTTGCAATAAGAGGCACCCTGGGTTGGAGCTGCATGATTGGCAACCGTGATGAATTTCTGTAATTACTATTGACTCTAGACAGACTTTAAGTGGTTTAACATATTGCTAGAATGCTGAAGTTTTGATTAGTTTAAAAAGATGTATTGCACATAACTTTCATCTGCTGGTTAATTTTTGTGTGTGTGTGCCTTTTTTAAGGCAGTATCCCGCTGAAGAGAACACTGACAGGAAAGCTAGCAACTCCTGTTAATCCTTTGGCCTGAAAAAATTCTCAATGTTGGTGACAGAGATTATTGCTCTTGCTGTGATCTTGCTAATCTCTCCATAATTTTCTATCCACCTCAATTACTCATCTCTCTTTTTTCTCTGTTGCTATTGCTACTTTTCTACAGCAGCAGTACTGTGAAGTGATCCTAACTGAGTTAGGCACTGAGGTTTCCAATGACAGTAAACAGCTCAGTGAACGCATGCACTACCAACCACCCTTGCAGGAGATATAACGATCGTGGTAGCAAGGATTGGTCATTAACGATGTGTCTAGAACATACATGGTGAGTAAAAGAAATACGTCCATTTTTTGGATTTAGGTATGAAAAATAATGGTGCCTTAATATAAATAAGAATATGACACTTTATAGCACGAAATTACTTTTAAAAACACAGAAAATTTTAAATGAAATGCCCTTCAACTAGTGATTTCCAAAAACAAACTTGTTCTTGTTGCTTGTGGTCATCTGTCTGTACCCTGAGATTCCTGAAGTTGGCTGGAAATCGGCTAAAACTGCATTATGCATATTCTCCAAGGCTAAAGAATTTTTCTGCTTGGTCTTGGCAGCAGTCCTCACTGGAGCCAGCTAGACAGGGGCAGGGAGAGCTAATTGGCTTGAGAGCAAGTGAATGACACAATTGGCTGCAGCATATCATTATCTTGGTGCACCAGCTATCATGACTGCCATTTACTCAGGCCAGATGCAGCATCCCAACAATACGCAGGAGCAGAAAGAGTATTTTATCAGTGGTGCTCATTCCTGATTCTCAGCGTTGTCATCACTGGGAGAAACGAGCTTTGCCAAAATGCATTAAACCCACAAAATGCACATTCATGTAAATGTAGCACAGGAAAGATAGTAAAATTAAAGGGACAACTCAATGTAACTTTGCTCAGTAGAAGAAACCTAAGAGAGCACAGTGCCTTGCTGCTAAAAATCCCAAACTGGGAGTCTCAAGTTCTGTTTCCATCCCAAAGTACTCCGTGCTAGAAGGGAGGATAACAGCTTATTAGAACCAATACACTTTGCACTTACATGAGGTGTCATCACAACCTGAAGTCCAGCTTTGCAGTACACTGGAGACTACAAATGAAAATCAGAGAACTCTTGCAATCCAATTTTTCATGGCTATGCCATGTGCTTGTGGTAGACCTGTATAAAATTCAATGGATTTGCTTCATGTGCTTTTTGCCTTCAAAAAAGGCAGTTTGTCATGAACTACTTGAGTACAGTGCCATAGAGCCCCCTCTCAGGCAATCAGCAGCCTGGATGCTAGTGCTGCACATTAGCCAGGTCTGTGCTGCACTGAAAGCAGCTGAGGTGTTGCTGTCCTCCACCTGACTTTCTCCCTGAGCTCTGGAAGCTCACTTGCAGGCCATATGCCATATGCAAAGTACAGTCTCAGGAAATACCTCTGCCTTGGCTTGATTTCCCAAGAATACACGCAGGCTACAGGCATTCTGTTGCTTTTTGCAACTTTTGTTTCAGAGATGGTTTTAGAAATGGTTTAGTATAGTTTTTTGTTTTTTTTTTTCCTGTAGTTTGCTGTTAATCTTAGTCTGATAAGGTACAGTTTTCAAAATGCGGAGTTGTTTTAGATAGAATCCATTTTCATGTATAAATGTACCCCCTAAATGAGGCCTTCTCTTCTGAATGCAAAACAAAGATCCAATAAATTCAGGGGTCAAGAGTATTTCTCATACCTCCAATTGTAATCAGCTATGGAGAGGGATTTGTAGGTAATGAATTACCTGCACAATCTTTAACCCCAATTACCAGCTACTTGTGCTCATCCATAATTGTCTTTGCTGAAAACTCTTTCTTCCTGAGAAAGTAAATGATGAATTACAGTTGTGCCTGTCTGCAGACAGCTCCAAATTGATGCATTGTTTGAAGGTTCCTGTTCCCTAAAACACAGATATTAGCAATCTCTTCAGACACCACATAATCCTTCTGAGCACCTTCCCTGTCATGAAGGATGAAAGAACTGCCATATGGAACTTTCCCGTATAAACTCAGATTGAAAATCACAGGAGAAGGAGTGACAGTGACAGTTACCTGTTATTATTTACTGAATTGGCTGATCTAAGTCAAATTGCATTTAAACGGTAGCCCTTCATTTGAAGTAATAATGCTTAAAATATTCACCAAGCTCTGATATTGTAAAGTGATAGGTTATAAACTTCGTGGGTTTGATTCAAGTGCTAAGTTCTCACTCACTTTCTAGATTGTGACTGGTAGTGCTCAGGCAGTGTTCAAGTACTTATCTTAAGTCATAAGGATTAGAATTCCTCACTGAAGAGACCTAGAAATGCATATTCTGTCCAGGAGTGGAGGACACAAAATCCCTCCATCAGATTTTGCCTGATGCAACACAACAACAGCTGATATGGATGGCTGCACCCCAGGTCTGAAGTGGGGAAGGGTAATGTGATGAAGTGCTCTGCTACTATAGGACCACATGATATGATAGGAGGGATATAGCCCAGCTGGTTCTAGTGGGGAGAAAAAGAAGAGAAGGGGAAAGGAGAGAATTTCAGCCTGGTGGGACTCCTCAGTTTTGTCCTACCAGGTCAATCTGTGTGTAAGATAACCATAGCAGACATGCAGTCTGAGTAGAGTTTTTATATATGTAATTTCATCTCATGAAATGATGATGGCTGCATTAAAGGCATCCAGATGATCTATGGAAGTATGGCTTCAGATGTAATAAAACAGAAAATAGAGTGGAAGTATATGGATTTTAGCACAGATACAAAAGCAAGTGTTTTTGTGATTGATAGCTCTCTTGCAGGCACTGAACTGAATTGCTAGTAGCTTGGCAATCAATGGCCTCAGGCTACTTAGGAGGTAGTATTTAATATTGCTAATTTTCCTCTTCTGATACCTTTGCAGAAATCCTGCAGTGTAAGGAACAACTCATACATGCTTTCTAATTTTTGAATTGTTTATTTAAGTAGGGGATCAAAATAGACTGCCCATTCTTTCAGGCATGTTTGATATTTTTGTTATGTCCTGCTTTATGGGCAGAGAAGTGTGGTTGGCAGCTTACAAGAGAGAGAATCTCTGCATCTCCACCAACTCAATAACTCCCCCCTCTCTCTTCCTGGAAGCTATTTTTCTTGTTTTTATAGCATTATTTATGATCCATTGAAAAGCCTCATGGTGCAAGGACTGGCAGTGTTGTTCTTCAGACCCATTGCTGCTGTATGTGGCACATAAAGTAGTAGTGGGAGGTGATGGGTAGGAAGGAGAGGAAAGGAGCGGAGTATCTTAACCCCGCATTAGATATTTTTATCTGTGCATGTGCATGAAAATTCATAGCAAGGAATGACCTTGCAGATGATAAGTATTACTTTAGATGGTACAATGAGACCAGCATAGTCAGTATGGTGCAGCAACACAAAATGCACAAGATGATGGCACGAGTGCAGGCAAGTAGGAGAAATAAAGCTTCTGGTTCATTTAATCCTAATAACATTAGTCTGCTATGGAGAGCAGGGAAATCAGAACCAACCTCTCTTTATTCCTCACAATTGTGTGCTCAGCCACACAATGGCTGGAAGCTTCTGTTTGAACTTTTGGAAAGAAGAATAACAGAATATTGTGCCAAATTCATTATGGCTTAAATAAAATTGAGAAATGATAATCAGGAAGAACTATGCCATTATAACTGGGTAAACGCACGTATTGCTAGCTCAATGCCTGGGAAGTATAGCCTCAGGTATTCTCCAGGAGTAAACAGATGTAATTGTATTGAGGGTAGCTGAGTGATGCTGGCTTATGTCAGCAGGAGATTGGGTCCTAAATATCTACCCGACTAACAGAGAAAAGTGAGTACCTGCAAGCATCAAAATGTAAAATAGAGAAAGGGATTATGCCCAAAGAACTTCCAGCTTATTCCTGCCTTTCGCTCTTTGTTTGTGACTCAAAATATGCGTCTTTCAGCAAACAAATTGTACTAACTGCGTTTTTATGCGTGTAGAACAATAATGCTGAACATCAATTGAATGTTCTGAGTGCTGCGGGAATATGGATGTTATGATCTAATGGGTACAGATTGCCAGTCTACTCATCAGAAAGAAAAATGCTGGGTAACGGAGTTTGCAAAGGAGTTCAGGAAATCTCCTAAAACTCAAAGCATCTGTTGCAACATTTGTGGAGTTTTATCAGTTAATATAAAAGGTGTTTGCAGCTCAGTGAAGCCCAAACATTAAGATTATTGCACATTTTATTGGCTTTTCCCGAGCTCTGAAACTTGAAATTCATCTACCTCTAACCTTTTCCACCCAAGTCAGTTTCATACATAAGTAAAGAGCGAGCTGAAATTACAGGGAGCTGTTAAGGAATGAATTGACTTGCTTTCTTCTTTCAAAACTGATATTAAAATATATGAGGCACAGTTGTCAAACTAAGAAATTGCAGGATGATTCATAGGGAATGAATGGGCAGCCCGCTAGTCTTTCTGCTCCCTTACATTACTGATGTTTAATACTCTTTGAAAGGGAAGACATTTTCTTGCCATCTAAAAGAAAATAGAAATGGGGAGGGGTTGAAGGGAAGCCGCCATCCCTTCCCAGCTGCTATGAGCATATTGCAGATAATGCCAATCACCAGAGCATGCTGGAGATGTTAGATGTTTTAGTAAACAGCTTGTAAATGAAAACACAGAGGAATTGTATCTACTTTTCCCCTCTACCCGCTCTACCATATTTTATCCTTCCCCTTTTCTATAAGATACTTGTCAGGCAACACTGTGTTTGTCAGTGTCGTAGCCCAGCATCTAGGAGCAAAATATATAGCAAAATTGATTTATACATTCAAGGGTGAATTTTCACTTCAGTTTGCTGAGCTACAGCAGTGAAGCATGTCTATTTAATTTGCAATATAAAAAGGGATAAGTGCCATGCCAGCTTTGTGAAAACTATTGGTTCTACATGGGGTAGCAAGGACTGGAAGAATCTTATAAACTGGGGCCTCGATCCCGGGATTCAGCACAGATGGGTACACTGCTACCTTGTAATGCAACTGAGTGAAGATATTAGGCACAGTTCAATAAGTTTAATGTAAAAAGCATCCTCCAAAGTGCATTAAAATCAATCGCAAAAGGTTCATTTAATAGCACTGCATTTCAGATAAGTTCTGTGAGGACACTCGCAGTCTCCAAACTGGACTCTGAAACCCCAGCTTTGCATCCTGTCCATCGAGACCTGCAGAGATGGTAAAAGGTAGACAGAAAACAAGTAGTTTTCAAATTGCATATGGTGTTCAACGAAGGGATTATCTGGACAGTGTCTTTTCATGACGACGTGCCTTCTAAGGCCAGCATGTGGGTTGTGTTCTCTCCACATCTTCTTCAGATAATGCAGCAACAGTTTCATTATAGTTTTTCTTCAAACTTTACTTATTGTCACTGTTCGGCCTGGTTTGGCCTAGATTTGGTGACAAGGGAGGAAGGGACCCACAGACCATGGCACTTTTATTTACTACATAGAGTTCATTGAACATATTTTAGATGTGTGCTCATACCTTTTTTGTTTCCAGCTTCTGCATATCCCCATGTAAGTTGCTTGCAATAATTGATATGATACAGTAATCTGTAGATTTTCTCTAATTTTCTTCTAATTTCTTCTTTCTAATTTTTCTCTAATTTTCTTCTCATTCATTCTGGTTCTCCTAAAGCAGATTCTTCTGATGAAGAACTTCCTCTTCCATTTTATCATGCAAATTCTCCTTTTCTAAGTGTTTGCTCACTTTGACATCTTGACGTATTTTATTTCTTTCATCGGAGTCCAAATATTCTCAGTTATCTCTATCTGTGATTTCCTTGCCTGGACATCTGTTATTATGGCATCTATTATGCTGTCAAACATGAAAGGCCGTGTCATATAAATGATGACTATCGTGGTGTCACTCATAGTCTGAAGTCTTCAAGTACCTGACATCTGTTCTTCAAATTTGGTTCTTAATGGTGACTGGAGGTCTCGTGTCACTTTTTGTAATGCTCTCAACAGTTTTGTTTTCCTAGAGTTTGATGTTTGGTGTCAGCACACAGATGATCACTGGCAATATTACCAGGAGAGCCCTGAATGAGGTTGACCACTTACTGCAGGAACTGCAAAACATTCCTACAAAAACAAATCCTTCTTTGTTTAGACCAAGCTTTCTACCCCGAGCACTGCCTACAGCACCTTCCTTGTTCTGAGTTATTCTGACATTCAGCCATGCAAAGAAATCCAGAATATTTCTTGCTTTGGCTGCAGCCCCAATTCGTAGTAGTTCAAATCAGAAAGACTGGAACATTGAAAGCGTGGATTTCAGCACACAATTAAATTATTGCTGTTCATGAGCATCACTCACAGCTAAATGGTTTGCCCAGTGACAGAGAGGCTGATTGTCTGACTCCCTGAATTATATTCAAATAACATCGTCCCATTCCTCCAGGGACCCATTGGTGCACTTACAAGCTCTTTAGGGCTTTGGCTGGGCTTAATAAAAGACGATGGATTTGAACTGGCATCTTATGCAGGGAGGCTTGTGTTGTAGATGCCAAATTAAAACTAAACTCTCTCCTGTGCAAGAGTCACATAGAACTTAACTGAGAACAAATATCTGAAAGGAAATATGAAGGATTAGAGAGTTATTTAGTAGGAATACATTTTTCTATCAGAATTTATAATACTTTTTAAAAGAATCTTCAGGAGGATGAAATCTACAGAAGTGCCAGGTTTCTTAAAATGAAAGCCTCATTATGACACCTTATGAGAATGCTATTTTCACAGGAAGTGAGGCAGCAGAAAGGAGGGAAGATCAGGACTGTCGTGACTGGGAAATATTTCAAAAGATGGTAGAAATATCGAATTTCCACCTTTCCATTAAAAATTACAGTTTGTTCAGACAAAAAAATAATAGCTTAGTTCAAACTGGGTGAGTTTGGAGGCCAAAATACTACAGTGGAGTAAAAGTGTATGGCATTGTGGCATTCAGTCTTAATTGGGACCTCAGAATTAATGTAAGGATATACAAGTGAGGGGTTTTGTAGTAATTGTTTCCTGAATGAGCAGACGTGTTCTTTTTCAGAGCTCTGCAGAGCAGTTGCAGGTATTTGTGTGCTGGTGGCTCACTGCTTGCTGCCAGCTGGGTGTTTCTGCCTTCCTTCTGTGCATCAGCCAACACAACAGTGCCCACAGATTGGCACAAAATCACCCAAATGAGATAAAACCACTTCCATCAGCATTTCAGGTTCATTTGTATGACCCTGAAGTGCATGAAGAGGGCTCCTGCATCTTGTTGTGGCAGTTCAGGTATGAAGATAAGATGCCTTAAGCCATCCTAAGTGTTTCTAAAATAAACACCTCTGAAACCTGGGAACCAGAGTAATGCCACGGAATTCAGAACAGGTGCCAGACACTGAACTGCCGGTCAGTCTGTAACTGAGCTGCAAGCAGGAATGAAGCTGCCTTTCCTGCTGTCAGAATGTGGCCTCTTGTAATCTGCCCTCCTGAAATAATATCCCAATTAGGAAAGCGAGCTGCAGGGAAATATTCCCATCGTGGGCCACGCTACAGAATGTCTCTCTGCCTGCTCGGAGTAATGAAGAAAATACAGGGAAAGGACAGTATAAAATGTGCAATTTGGAATAACTTTGTGAAACTGCTGTTAAAGCTGGAATAGGGCAGCCTGTAGGGCAGATGCTCAGTGAGTCAGTGAATAAGATTAATTAATAAAATAAACTTGTGGAAAATCTTGCATCTCAAATGCAGCTGCACACCCTTCCGAATGTCTCCGTTCTGTTATTAAACAGTGGAGGAAAAAAACTGGGGAATAGGTCTTATTTTGTTCTTTGGACTATCATTTTGCTTGAGCGCAGGTCAGATCCCATTGGATTCCGAAATAAATCTGGGCTCTTGACGAAACGGTATAAGAAGCTTTGCTGAGTGCTTGGGTTCAGTCTCCGTAGCAAAATTTATCTGATACAGCTTTTGGTTTCTTGGAGGATTACTTCACTTAATCATAACTGTTTTCTGTAAGCATTTTAATCAGCTGCTAATCTTCATCTCTTCATTCACATTAGATAATTGAATCAAGATTTTTTTTAAGTGTTCACTCAAAACCAATGATACTTATGAAAACGGGTAAGAAAGTCTGTGAAATGTCATTATTTTGGGAACTGTTCTATGTGTTTTATTTCACACGAACATATCTTCTTTCTTCATGATGCACAATGCCCCAGTTTTGAAATGATATTACTGGGGAATCGCTGTCAACGTAAACTTTTAAATAACTTCTTAATATAAACAAGTTGTGCAACCAGAACTATAGAATAGGATAAGATAAATTTTGCACCTCTTGGGGAGATGGAAGAGTAGGTGAAGGGGAGGAAACAGAATCCAAACCTAAAAGCAATAGATCTATGAGACAGGGTGTTTGTTACCAAAGCAAAGAGTGGATGGAAATACTCTGATTTTTTTTAAGTCTGGCACAATGGAATGTGATCAAAAACAAATCTATGTTAGTCCTCACCTTCTGAAAGGCACTGCTGAAGATTGGCAAAAGCTCCACGATGAAAATGACTTTTTAATAAGATGCATAGTGGCTTTACATTGTTGTATCAATACTTGTTCATGTAACAAGAGGAGTGCTGCAGATATCTGAATATCCAGTAATATTTTGACACTGTTTGGGAATTTCATGCTCAAGAGGAAAAGCAGCGTTGGATAGCTGGAACTGCTCTAGAAAAGGAAAAAGCCAAAAACTCTTCCTCTCTGCTTTCTGCCACAAGCACTTGGAGGATCTAATCAGGGTAGTGTAGAAGAGCCATAGGGCAGAGTTTGCTGGACTAAGTCATTCATCAAAAATGAAAATAAGAATGAAAAAAAGTAGGAAGAACTGAGAGGAATAGCAAAGCACTTCATGTAAACTAACATATGAAAAAGCAGCAAAGAAACGTATCTGAGGCAATGGCTCTGTGCTGTTGTAGAGGACTGGAAGGTACTTTGGGGGCAGGGGATGTCTTTTCAGTTTGTTTGTATGGATGAATGCTTGGTGTTCTGATCTTAACTGAAAGGTATGGGCTGTATTCCGAAGGGATGGCAAATGGCAGTTTTCTGATAGTCTGTGTTCACCCTTTATCATTTTAGCTCTCTGTTCTTATTTGTATTCACAAGGAAAAATAATAACTCAAATAGCTTTATTAGTGGTATTAGATCACCCCAGCAGCATTTATGTAGATTTCTGATAAATGAAGACGTTTGTCAAAAATAGCAATAAAAAGTTATGCAACCAGTAATAAATATGCATTGAAACCCCACAGATATATCTGAAATGCCTTGTTAGATGTGATTGTTTTTATGTTCCACTTTTACTTCCCTTGAGTTTTGTTACTGTAGTTAATACCAACAAAATCACCTTCGCTGTATGATTAATCTGCCTTATGGCTCCTACAGTCATCAAAACCTGTTTGTGGCATTTGCTGTGATCACAGCTGAGATGTATCAGAAGTGAAGACCGTCAACCCTTGGTCATATATGCATACTGGACAGTGCTGAGAAATGCAAATGTCCTTTCGGGTTCTTGCAGTACTCAAACTTCAGGTGAAATTGGCACAAGATGCACAAAGCTGTCTTGGATCAGACGCTGTAATTCCACAAGGTGTTAAAGGCTGCTGATCTCTGATAGCTTGTTCTGTGGGCTAAGTCAGTAAACAGCAGGAGAACATATTTCCTGAAATGTCTGAGTCACTGTTAGTGATGGAATAAGGCTTTTCTTGGTACTTTTTAATTTCTTCCCTTTCAACTCTGTGGTCCCAGGCTATTTACTCATCTGTAGCAGCAGCAAGAATCAAAGTCTGAATCTTTTCTCAGTGGCTTAAAAACAATGCCAGCCTACTGTTTCTCAATTATTTATGTCTACTGTTTCTGAAGAGAACTTTGTGATATAAGCAGGAGTTACATTTTAATTATGCCTTTGTTTCTGTATATCAAGTCACCGTCGTGCTAGCATTAATGCACATTTATTGATTGTAGCAGCCACCAATACCCAGGGTTTACATCTGTAAATGAAACAGTTCTGTTCTACTAGAGAGTAGGAGGTGCATAAGTAAAACAAAGTAATAAATTAAGCAGTACAAAAACCAACAACTGTTTCCGGCATTAATGTGCAATGTAGGAGACTCCCAGAGCATATCAAGAGAAGCTCAACAGGGGAATTCTACCAAGTCTCGACTCCTTGAATATCAGAGAGATTATTTTGTGTAAGCCATCTGAAAGGTATTGTAATACAATTAGTTGTTCAGAGTTGTAGGAAGATGCTTGCCAATTCTTCATGGATTTCATTTGTAATTTGCCTCAGGAGTGTGGAAGCTGCTTCAAAACCTGTTTAGAGAGAATTCTGCAGAGGTAAGACTATAAATATCCATGTAAGGTTAAGCAGCATTTGCATGGTTGAGCTATCAGATCCACTGCTGTTTGGCTAAACTGCAAACAAAACTGAATTCACTTCTGTTGTGGCCATTTGAAGGCCACTTTAAGTAGGGAATAGCCTTTAAGTAGGGAACTACCATGGTCTGAATGGACATTTAGTTTGTCACTACTTTGTAGTTCAGCTATTAATAGATATATCTAATTACATTCTTCATAAGTTGCACTGAGCAAAGTTGCTTATTAAAATTCTACATCCTTCCTTTTTAAATGTATGACTTATTAAAATTGTAATCATTCAATGGGAAACGAAGCATTGGGAATTCTATTTATTTATACAGAGAGCTACAGCCTTCTGAAGTCAGTGGAAATTTCTCTATTCATCTCAATGACTTTTGCATCAGAGCTGTGAAATGCAAGTAGAGGCAGCTTCAACCCCTCTTAATTGTTTTCGTGTACAAGATGATATCTGATGGTTATGAGTGCTTGCTTTTTCTGCTCAGCACGACAAACGCTGCACACCAGCTTTGCCAAAAGGATATGGGGAAATCCTGCATACAATAAAAAAGCTGTAGTTGGTATTTTTGAAGTTACAAAATGAACTTGTGGATAATGCTGTAAGTTAACGTCTTTGTACTCATAACTCTTCCACTGTTTGTAAAACATTGACCCAAAGGGAAACCGTGCAGCAGGTCGGTTCTTGGAGATGGTTTGAACTTTGACATTTTTTAGGATTTAAATTAGAATTTTGTAAACTTTTTTTTTTTTTTTCTTATTATTTTCTTAGAACATTTAATGACTGGCTGGTTCCCACATCCTCCATTCAGTTCCCTTCCAGCACTGTGCACCAGGCAAGGAGCTGGTCAGAACTGTATCGTGGTCTTAGCTGGTAATGACAAATTAACCTCCTTGCTTGGGTGATTAAAAAAACAAACCATTATTGCTCAGGGTTTAGACATATGAAATGATGGTTCTGTTGGAGTCAGCTGGACATCTGCCTCAGAACCAGGACTTTGTGAGGAAATAGTGAAAGCACTGACATCAATTTACTTCAGATTCCCATTTTTCATCAGTCTGATTAGAAGCTCAGTTCCCCCCCCTTTTCTTCCTCTCACCCAGAGACTGCTTTGAAAATCTTGGCCATTGTGTTTATTTGAGGCATGAGATTTTATCCTGATTCTGTCACATTTACACCTCACTATTTTTTTATCCATTTTTTTTTTTTTCATATGAAGTGATATTTTTAACTGAGATGCTGAGTTATGCAATAATATCTGTAAAATCTCCTTGGTGATATTTTGCAAAGGGGAAAAATAAAGCTGTCATGGAATCGATCTTGAGAAATACATACTTTAAACTGGCTGCCTTACTTCATGTTACGTCCAAGTGCAGACCTTTTGCTATGTGGGAAGATTTTCCCCAGCTTTATTCACAAACCCCACTTTCAGTCTGTTGCTTTGTCCCGTGGTGTAGAGCATTACAAATATTACGATAAGTAATGGCCTTGCATCCGCCAGAAGGATTGGCAGATCTGGTAGTATATAAGGATTTTTAGATAAATTTTACCTCTGGGAAATCTCCAGGTTTTCATTACATTTCTGTCCTCTCCTTTTGCTCATTTCTAGAGGGAAAGATAACACCTTTCTTTCATTAATGAGCCTTCTTTTATCTGAATTATTTAAATACAAGGCAATGTCCCTGCTCGTTCTCCTGCAATATAGGCAGACCTGTACTGAGATACTGAGGACACTTCTAAATGAGATTTAATAATATAGTAGGACATTTAGCATATATTAATTAAATATCAGCAGATGGTAAGGGGAGCCCTCGCTGAGAGTGAATAAGTACAGAGAGAAATATAACTGCCATGTAATTAAACCAAACCTGCTGAAACAATGAAGGTGCAATTACTTTTTTATTAACACATTACACTTGCACGCAATGCTGAGGAATTTAATTACTACCTAACTTCAATTACGTTCAACTCTGGAGATGGTTTAAGTAACAAAGTCCTGAATCTGAAGACCTGCGAAGTGTGAAGGTGTTGGGATCTGCAGTAACTCACCATCAAAACTGTGTGATCTGTTGTGCTCTGAGCAGTCCAATGAGTGCCAGCACAGAGAAGAGGATTTGTAAAGCCCTGTTTTTCCTTCTTTCCTTTCTGCTTTCTTTTAAGCCACGTCCATCAATATCCTCCACTGGAAACCTCTTAGTCTAACACTGCCTGGTCACAATTCCGTCTGAACTTAAGTTGCTGTGAAATACTGGAGTGTGAGGTTGCTATTTCTGTAGCCTATATCTGGTGGTACGTCTGAAAAGGGAGACTGCTGGAGATGATTCCTATAAGGCACTGCTGTTAGAAAACTGAATGATGAAGGAGCTCCAGTGTGGATATACTCAGTCAGTCTGAGGTCACTATCGTGAGTCAGCCTGAACATTGGTGTAAAACAAAATCTAAGTCATTTGAGTGCCATAACCATAGAAAGAAACTTAATGCATCGCTGTGGCAGCAACAGATTCTGTAGTTTTTAGGTTGTATAAAGAATGTGCTTTTTCCTGTCTCTTCCAATCAGAGGTGCACTCAAGCTTCTGAGTCTTTTGTGACCTCAAAGTCCCGTCTAATGCATTCCACATGATAATTAAAACATAAGTACATAATATCTTATTAGGATTCAAATCCAACTTTTACAAAAAATGACCTAAAATCCATAGTGATCCATAAAAAGCATTGGTTTTTCACCCCACACTTATGCTGTTTCTTACACTAGGGCTCTGTATACTGCTGAATGCTTTTCTTATTTAACAGATGTTTTTCTAGCTAGTGCTCTTTAAGTGCGCCATGAAACCTTAGTCCATCTTTCCTAAGATTCATTCAGCAGGTTTACAAACTCATCAACTGAAGTATTAATATTATTACAACTTCTTTTCTTCAGCTCATCTTTCCTCTGAGAAGCCCTTGTGGAAAAACCTAATCACATCCCCCAGAAGAAGATAGCAGTTCGGCTGTTGCTGCTCTTCTGTGTTTGTATCAGAGGTGTGAAATTGAATGCCTGTGAGTTCTGCTCCATGAGGATCGAAGTCCTTTTATCCAGATGAGTGCACAGGGTTATGTGACAAACCTTAGAGCTGAGGACCAGCCAGCTTGGAACTAGCGTGGCAGGGACTGGTACATCTCAACTCCAGCTAACTCCAGTATAAAAATAGATTTTAAGACAAGTGCAATCTAACAAATGGACAACAGTGTGAATTCCATTGTAAAAGAGTATGGATACAGTAAGTACTACACCATACAGGGGTTCTGCATCTCTCTGTTAATGTAGACAGGACTCAAACCTGACAGACACCGGCAGCAGCACATTATGGTGTGAAGATCAAGTAAATGCATTAGAGATAGCGTTGAGACATCTTTGTCAACTCGTCATCAACATGAAGCACAAACCAAAGCAAACTGTATTTTTCAATCTCATTGGCTGGATATTGCTTTAATTGCTCTATTTAGTGAGCTATTATCAATGAGCACTGGGAGTAATGCTAATATATTTATTAGAGGCATCTACCACAGGAAACAAATCTTCTATTTAATACACAAATAGGTTGCACCTTATCTCTTCTTTCACAAGGGATTTGTTTAACCAAGACTCTGGCTGATATTAGCAGTCTCTTAAATTGAAAAATTGCAATTCATTCCCCCACAACTTTGATACAAGTCTTATCAGCATGAGGAAGTGACAAAAACATCTCTCTTCTCCAAGACAGAGTAAGGATTAGCTGAACAGCAAAAGAGACTTCATTTTGTAGCTCAGAAATGAAAATAATGGGTGAAAAGCTTTGTCCTTTATTGAAAGCATGGTTTTAGACACAGGGGTTGATGTTTCACTCAGGTTTGCCCCTATTTATCAGCTTGGCTACATCATCTTTCCATTGCTACTCTGACTTGAACTACTGCAGTGGTTCTCAGAGTGTGAAAGATGGGGAGGGGGGGAAGGAATGTAGGAGAACAGCTAATTAGACGATTAAAATCGTTGTGCTGAGCCACGCCACTGGATGTTATTAATAATGAATTGCTTTGGCTTCTGTAACGCTGCCTGCTCTGTCTTATGAAAGATTCTCGTAGGCCCATGTCTTACCCATCTGGGATGGGCTCTGACTGTGTTGAGGGAAATACATGTAAGGTCTCTCTCACAATTTCTCAGCTGCATGTAGAGGTGAGTGGAGAATGGAATCACTTCAGTTCCTCCAAACTGGGATCACTTTTCCACTCCTTAAAAAGAAAAGATAATGCAATTGAAGTGACATTGTATTAATGGTGGATCATGTCAGCTAATAATTAGTCAATACATTACATTGCCACATTGAGGTTTTCTTTTCCTGTTTGAATAGCAGCACAGTTCATTTCTTGTGTGTGTTTAATCTTCTCTAGTAGACGCTGTGAGCAATGAATTAAGTGTGAACATCAGAACAGCATTCTGGAATGGAAAGGAAGTTGTCAAACTAATTTCTGACAAGTGCCAGGATGAGAATCATGGCAGTTTGCATGTAAAAGCTGTGCTGGATGGCAAACTTCATGGTCCATCAAATTCAAGGACCAAAAAGGGAAACGAACTTGTAATTTTTTCAGTATAAGTATTATTTTTACCTTACTTTCTACTGCCTTTGTTATTTAATAACCTATTTGAAGAAGAACATTTCCCTGTACTTTTATTACTTCAGAAGGTATTTAGTTTTCCATTCTATCATACCAAATTCAGGTTTTACAACTCTAAAATTCCAAAATGTTTTACAAGTGGTCCTGATCCTACAAAGACCTACCCATCTGTTTAGCTGAATAATAATAATCATTTATATTCCAATAGTGCCCTTTATCTTGCTTGGTCTGTACACAGAACCATCTGCTTCAAATTGACTGCCTTTCAGACTCAGCTCTCCAAGAGCCCTGACCTTGTAATCTCATCTATGCCTTTGACCTTGCAGAGCTCCTCTGAATGAAGGATTAGGGTCTGCCACACGCAAGGCAGCTTGTGAAAGCAGGGTCTAACATTACAGATTTGTAATTGAAGTCAATGAACTTTTTTCCTCAATATGACTTGAATTTCTGATTTGTTTTTCAGTAAGACAAAGCAAGAAATGGAATGTAGGCTCATTTTCTCCATGCGTCTTCTCATCTGAAAGTCTCTTCTTGGCCTGCTAAAGCAGTAAAGTAAATGTACCTCTGGCTGTTAGACTGGGCTGTTTATTCCACCCACTGATTTTTCTCTCTTTTCCAGAGAGTAAATGCATTTTATTTTTCATTATATAAGGCTTAGAGAAACAAGTAAAGCTATCACCAGAGAAGGGAGTACTTCCAGCAAGCAAGCAAGCAAGAAGATTGCCTGCTGAGGCATGTGTTTGATGGTAAATGAATTGTATTTGTGAATTGCCTCCTATTTACTGTAAGGCTTTCAATAGTAATCTTTCTTGAGCTAAATTACATTATCACAATAAAGTTAAAAGGAACATGATTTCTTCAGCCAAACCTTCTTAGTCATCAAGAGCCCCAGCTGCTTTGAAGTGCTCCTGCAGCCCTAACTAATAGTAGAGGCTTGCCAACGTGTGGCCCTTGCCTTTCATAGGAACATTATTGGTGAGGTGTGGAGCATGTGGAGCACGCATATGGAATGTCAGTGCAGTAAGTCTGCATGGTATTTCCAATTTGAGAATGGCTCTTCTGTGTCTTCATGTCCCTTCACTCTAACACTGTGAAGCTTTGGAGGACCCAAAATTATTTCCTTACCCTCTGTATACCTGTCTTACATTCCTTTTCTTAGCCTTAAATTCTTGTCAATTTGTTTGTCTCATACATTCAGTGACTGCAGTTCTCAGTAGAGCCACTTAAACCTTTTAACAATGGACTCTGATTTCTTCTTTGATATTAGAGTCTACAAGAAAAAGAAACATAAAACTCTTCCAAACTATCATATTTTGAGTGCAAATTATGCTATCATCTAGAATTTTGAATGATCTTCCTGTAGGCTTCACATTTTGGTCCTGCTTTGAGCAGGGGGTTGGATAGGGTGACCTCCAGGATTCTTCCCAAAGTAGAGTATTTGAAGATACAGACCATGATTCTCATCTATCAGGTGATGTTTTGGAAACTGTAGCAGGCCCTTTGACTCAGCAGCTCTGAGATGCAAGAACTTAGGGATGAATATTTAACTGCAGGGTTTTTTTTGTACTGTCCTGGTTGCAATCATGCTTTAAATTAACAAGTTATCCTAATTGTGATTTTGGCATATTTTCTGTAATAAATTATTTTCTTATCATGTATAGCTCCTTTAATGTTTTTCTGTAGCACTTTTTGCAAACTAATAGGATCTGTTGTCTGAAAAGTTAAGACAATGGAAGAGATATTATAAACCCTAATTGTATGTAATTGCTGCTTTGTAAGCATTCATGGGGGAAAGAAAAGACTTCCTTATTCTTTCAAATTCGAGTCTCTCTGTACAAATGTTTGTAAATCTGTCTTTTTCTATTCTAATTACTTTGGTTTGTTTGTCCTAATGACACTCTGAGAACGTTGGCAGGCTGTTGTGTCCCATGCACAGGGTGTCAACAGGAGCTGCTCAGAATCACTTCCATGACATCACTGTGTCTTTCTGACTCCTGATGAAACTTGAGGAAAACTTAGATTGTTTAATGCTGTGAGGCAGTTGGTGACTTTCATGCTTTTAAAATGTAGTCTTTCTGTGTGCAGTTTTCTGTTGTTGTCCAGATGGAAGTTGCCTATAATTCTGCCCTTAGAAACATCGAGGAAAGTGGCATGGTTGGTTGTTCCTATCCAAAATTTGGCAAGTGTTCCAAATGAAGGGGAAGTCATAATTGCTCACCTTCAACATTGGCTTTTTCAGGGCATGAACATTAGTCAGTTCAGTTCTCAGTCATTTGCAAGAGGTTAAAAAAAAAAGAGAATGCCTGAAAGTGAGTGGAGTGCATCTGCAGTGCTTTGCATTTTGTGTTGCTGCATCCTAAAGCAATCAGAATATTAAGTGCTACCTCTTTGGGACAGTGACAGTTATTTTACAGTGGTGCAGAAGGTGAGGAATGGAAAATACACTCTCATGTTTCAAGCTGCTATTTCAAATGGTCATCAGTGGCAGAGGACTGCCTTGCTATGATCAAAAATTATGGAAGGTATGGATGATATAGTAAAGAAAAACAGCTGGCGAAGTGTGGCAAGTGATCTCCATTTCTGATAATCTGAGATGTTAGAAGGCTTTCTAATGTTTGCCCTCTCATGTGTTCCTAGCGTGTTTCTCTGGCTTCCTCTGGAATGTATTGTGCTCCATGTAATTAGTGCCTGTTTTCTGCTGGGAAAACAGAAAGTCAAGGGAGGAGGGGGAGCCCCTGAGATGATGTTTAAGCAATAAGTTTCCAATGTTTTATTGAGAATCCAGCATTTCCGTTAAGTAATTTCCCCAAGCAACTGGGATTTAGTCAATGTTCTTAGTTATAATTAAATGATAAATCTTGGCATGGACAGTATCCAATATAGAGTAAGTCAGTTCTGCTGAAGCAGAGTAGCACACAAGATCCATTTCCCTGGTAAAACAATCTGGGCTGAGGAGGCTGTGCTCTCCTGTCAGAAGCCAGACAGCAGGCAGACATCACTGCTTAGTAACACAGGAGCTGTTTGACAAGGAAAGTTTCAGCCATTTTCTGTACATATGCATTGTTCTATGAAATGTATTTATACAAGAGCTTAATATTTCATCATCAACGTGAATTATTCTTACAGAGCTCTTTATTGTTGTTGCTACTTGCAAGGAGAAACCACACTAAGAGCATGTCAATTACTGAAGACATTACAATGTGATTATTGCATTACAGATTTTCCTGATACTTCATATCAGTCAGTCAGCCTTTATAGAATATTTTAACAGAAATGTGAATTACTAGGAAGCCTGTATGCATTTTGGCCTTTCAGCTGTGTTTTGCACATCTCAAAATCACATTAATAGTCTAAAGAGGGAACATTTTAAAGGAAAGCTCAGAAAAGAAGGCAGGATAACAGTCTGTTTAGTGCTCAAAACAAAAGAGAAAAGGAATAGATAAAGAGAAGAACGTATTGCTATGGAATACCATCATGTATTGTTTTATGTAGTTTTTTTTTCCTATCATCATGCAGCTTCCAGGGTTGAAAATAGATACCAAGCAGTAACATAAGAACATATGGACCTTATTAACAACGTAATAATATTTACTGATACTGTTCCATAAACTTACACATAGCACTTGACAATGGAGGTTGGCAGATCTCACGCTGCTTTGTGGACTGGGAAGCTGTGGCACACACAGACATACAAGGATTAGTAGCAAAACCTGGACTAGAATCCAGATTTCCTGCATTGGGTCATAATGATGCCACCCCTCAGTACATAAATGTTTCCCATTGGCAATGACAACTGCCAAATCCTGTCCAAAGGCCAAAGGAAGCCATGCCAAGATGGTTTGCCATTGGATGGAGTCCCTCCGAGTAACAGTAAAGAAGAGGATAGTTCATAAGAGAGAGTGGGTGATACAGAATATTGTATGGCGTAGGTAATCACTCATTTTGGTAAGAGCATGAGACTTTGTGGCTTTTATTGCTTTGAACTAACACAGATTTTTGTTGCAGATTGCTTTTCTGGAGGTTGGCCCTTTACATTCAGGCAAAGAAAACTCCAGACTGCTTCAGTCTTCAAGATGCCATTTTTGACCTGACCAGCATCTACAGAAACCTCTCTGCTATAGTCAGTAAGTAGCTGCTGTTCCTTTTCTAGGTCTAAATCTTAAAGCCTTTTACAATTGCCAATAATTTATTGAAAGGTATAGTTAACTCAGTGTAAAGAATATAGGACCTTCAACAACTGTCAAGCTGAAAATTATACTGAACAGTTATTAATGAAATGCCTTTAACTCAATATAAGAAGGTGATGAAATGAGAAGTATCTTTATATGTATTATGTCTTTTGTCTTCATTCAGTGTCTTCTCCCTGCCTGCAATAAGAGGCTATGTTCTTGATTAGGGCTGACAAATACTGCAGTAATAAAATAATTAACTTAACCTTAATTTGTTTCTCATTAAATGGAGTTTAATCCTGCTTTCCTTAACACAATACAAAAACTAAGTTGGTTTTAGTGGATCCAGTATTTAGCCTGGACACTATTTACTTTTTTCACTTCTGTGCTTGAGAAACGAAATGTGATACCTTGGTTTTGTTACTGGTTGTATTGAATTTATGTGAATTTACAAGTTTGAACAACACTGTCACTATGAACTTTAAGGAGAATGTTTGCTCTCTGAAAATGTCCTATTTGATTCATAATGTTCTTCTGCGACTATGAAAGCTCCCATTACTTCCTGAAAGATAACAGCTCTGTGATTAAGCTTAGGATATTTGGCCCAGGCAGGCTCAGTACCAGGTGTTCAGCTCTGCACACCAACAGGTTCAGCTGAGACCAGAAGCATCTCACCAGCGCTGGTTTAAGCTTTGACTCTCCATTAGTCTAAATGAAAGCTGATCTTGAAGAATGATCTCTAACTGACTCTGCAGTACAGACTCTTGACTAGAATGTCCTTATTATGGCCAAAGACTCTTTAATCATTAGTGAAAGTATGCTAGTTCATCAAACATTCAAGGCAATCGGGAGGTTAAATCACACAGAACAAACACCAGTAGCTAATGTGTATGCAATATAATACAGCAGAGGAAGTATCTCTTGTGGGCAGAGAGTGGCAGGACTAGTAATTCTGTGAATTGTATCATTAATAAAATATATTTTATTCTATTTGATGCTGACTTTGGAAGGCTCCTGTATGATTATTACGTTTTTACGTATGAGGATTTTTTATTTCTAAAGGCTTTTCCGGAGGCTAAATTGTGATCTAATACAAAATTCAAAGAGGTTCTGCTGAAATGCCATTAAAATTTTAACTTTATGTTCTTTCAGGGGTTTAAAAGTTATAGAGGCAAAGCTGTACAAGCCAAAAGGAATTTAACTATAAGGTTTCTGTGTTCTGTAATAGGTAGAATGTCCAACCTGACACAGATTCTTTGTTGGGTTATGTATTCGGAATATTTGGGTTTTTTCCTAGTAAATGGTTGTGTTCACCAGGGGGTTTTCAGTACTTGATCTTTTCAGATGTTTTTCAGTATAAAGTTTCAAGTCTTTCTGTGCTGTTAAATTGAAATTAGGCAGATATTTCTAGATCAATGATATGAGATGACTCCTCAGAGCTTGCCTGTGCTCTTACACCTGCGATACGCTCCCAGCTGAAAGAAGCCAGGAAGCTGTTTGGCCTTGATTGCTTTTATCCAGGACTCACTGCTGTATTGCTCGCAGCTTCCAATAGTTGAACTTTGATTGCTGACTGCAGTCCTTGTCTTGGTTGTGTGACTGGGAGTGTGTTGGCCTGACTCCTGCCCAGCTGACACCCAACTACAGACCGACACTGACCTGCTTCTGTGCTTTGATTCAGTGGGAAGTTTGTCTTGTTGGTGGACCTATAACAGAGCTGGTGCATCCTCTGACCATATGCCCATCATTCGACAGAGCTAATAAGTAACAAGTGGAACCTTGCTGAACACCTCAAAAGAAACCACTTGCCTGCTTTCTGTGAAGAATTTAGCTTCAGTTTAAGAGAACTGTTGGTTATATATAAGAAACAAACTCGGCTCATCACCAGCTCCATATGATATATAAATGTCTTCATAGGCTTATGGCATGTTAACTCCTATGATGGTTGTAATTTATAATCCAAAGTTATAACCCTGGGAAAAATGTCTTTTTTCGGGCTGTTAAGCATTGATGCTCATACAGTATTTTTAATATGCTACAGACACTGACGGTAATTAAAATGCCTGCTGATGTCAGAAGCATCTCCAGTGGCATTTTTCCCTCATACTGTCCAGGAAAAAGGTCCCAAGCTATTGTGCCTCTCTGATCCTATTCTACACTGCTTTTAATTCTGATGATAGCTACTGAAAAATTTATGAATAAGTTTGTCTGCTATCAAAAGCTGCCTCATGGAACTTTACTATATTGACACTCCATCACAACACAGAAATATGCATCATCTCATTTAGTTTCTGACAATGTGTCTGCAAGACAGGCCCAGCTAACGACCCCAAATAGGCATCTCTCAAAAAGAAGCATAGGCTGCATTTATCTCTGCTGTGGACCCAGAGCAAGTAGCAGCGGCGCTTTGTTTGAATTGCAGTGGCATGGAACAGAGAGAAGACAAATTATTTTGGGAGAAAGGGAATGAAAAGAAAGGGATTAGGACATGTGTGGGGGAAACTGGTTTTGCTCCTTCAGTTTTCTGCTTCTCATTATCAGTTTGTGTAGCATCACATTTGCATTCGAGGGAAAATTACAATCTTTCTTGCACAAAATGCTCTGGTGCAAAAGGCAATATTAGGTGAGCAAAACATCCAGCACTGATGCATCAAGGTTGAAGATTTTTACCATATATTTATGTTACATCATACATTTCATATCTGTGTAGGCACTGAAAACTGAAATTCCTGACGGCTGAATCTTCAGTCTAAATATGCTGGTTATTTCCAGTCATGCAACTCTTTCTCTTTGTCTTATCAGCTCAAGCTAAACGAATTCTTGAATTCTGAAGTTTCAATTAGGAGGGAATTGTGATTTTCGGGCCTTGGCAGTAGTTGGGTTTTGGCAACTTGTTTCTTTCTTGAACATCAAAATATGTAGTTTGACCTAAGTGAAGAGCTGGCATCCATTCTCACTCTTATGATTAACACCTTATGATTGGGCTTTATTAAAATTGGGTGCTCGGTAATCAAGGACTCACTGCGCTAATGAGTACTTAAAGGGAAACCCTAAGATTCAGTTTGCAGCAGATTTTGATAGTTTTAAAGATTCTCTGTTAAAAATGGCTACCCTCTACTTTCTTTTTCCTCCTTAGAGATTCATGAGAAAAGTACAGCTTGTGAGGATATTAATAAAGATAATTTGCTTGCCTTCCAAGTGGAACTCAAGTAATAGAAGAACTTCCAGGTGCCTCGGACCATTTGTACTGGAGTGATCGCTGGGCTTTGGACATTTGCATTTGCACCTAAAAAGATAAACAGCCTGTATTGATTCTTACAGTGAGTGCAGTGATATTTATCCAGGAAAAATACGAATTGTAGTGAACTCAAAATGTGATCTGACTTAATCTCAGATTTAATGCTGAAATAACTGAGATCCTGCTCACCCCATCCCCTGAACGGTTGGAATGAAAATTGCTAATAATTCTACCTGAAACACAAAGCTTTGGAAGTTGAATTGATGAATGCCGGCAGAGTTTGTCCCAACTTAACCTGACGTTGATGGCAGTTTTCCATTGTCCGAATTTGTTGGTGGTGTTCTTTCTTCTTTCTGCTCTGCCATGAGCACTGAGTGCTTAGCTCTGCAGGAATCAGTGGAGCCTCCTCTGATTTGCACTGACATAAGTACCGTGCTCACCACATGGCTGTGTTTAACCCCACTTAGTTTTTGTGCCCTCCTAACTTGCAAGGATAACTACATTTTGTGAAGGGCTTACTGTTTCATTTAAGAGTCTTAAATGAAACACATGGTGCTTGCTGGGAGTGTGAATGAGCAGGGCATGCTATCTCCGGTGCTGCGAGAGTGCCAGAACGCCGGGCTATTTTGGGATGAGGTACCAGACAGAATTAATGTGGTCTCTCACAGAAATCAATGCAAGGTTTTGGTATTACTTATTCTAGGGATGAGGATAAGGGTTTCTGTTTTGCCTTTAAAGCTGTCACACCCTTTGCAGCTATCCATATCAAGAGCTGCCTTAGCAGCCACAGGATGGATTTTGTGAGAACTGGATGTCATCTCCTTCACTAAATAACCAACTGGTGTGGAGAGCCTGAGTGAGCTGGTGAATTTCCCTCCAGAGAGAGTCACATTCAAATTAGTGAATAAAACTGATACTTTTTCAGAACATCTGTTCCTGCTTTCAGTCTCTTGACTGTGGTGGTAATAATATCAAGTGCAACTATCCAGTTTTTTTCTCACCCGTGTTTTCTAAATCTTGGCTATTGGTACTGTTTAGCAATGTTAATGGGTCGTGCTGCTTTTCTTCTCCCCTTGATAAGCTTTCCTCTTTAGACATAATTAGACTTTGTTTACGCAAATATTTCATCAGCGTCTCTGTCAGTAAGCTCAAGGCTCTGCTTTGTGTTGAGCTTCTAATATTCATTAAAAGCTTAAATCATACAGAAAGGAAAAAAGACAATTAAAAGACAACCCATATCCATGTCCGAGTAAACAAAACATCTGATAAGAACACTGTGACTCCAATGACTGATGTATGGGACTTCTCCTGAGTCACTGCCAAAGTAGAAAAAGAATGAAAGAATGGCAGTGCACCGTTCTGTCCTTTCAGAAATCCACAGAGTCACTTGTGTTGGAATTTTCTACAGCTCTGTCTATAACTGTTATAAAAACCTCTTAACATGTTTTAGTAGTCACTATTCTGATGTTTATCTGTAATGTCATAGCCTATTATTAGCATGATAAACTTCATACCCATGTGAATGTGTTCTACTGTCCACACAGTAATGATGGGGACGTCCAATGACTCGATTGACTGCACATATAAACCCACATCCTACGGTCTTGGCTCACAAATACAATTCTGCCTTTTCCCTGTATCTCATCACTTCCCCATTCTATTTCCAGTTCTAAACAAGAAGTGAATTTGATGGCATCTAATAACTCTATGGTCATGAGAAAAATTGACCTTTCATTCCTACTCCTTGTCTTCTGTATTGCAGCCTTTTTAATCGTGATGGTGTCATACCTCTCGCACGAGAAGTTCTTATCTTCCCCAATAGCTTCCTCACACACCATTTGATGAAATGTATATTTCAAAGAATATAAAAGTTATCATTCAGAAGGTAATTTTTGATGCTAATTTGAGTCTGTTCTCAAAAAAAATGTGGGAGATTTTCCCTCTCATTCTGCAGATTGCAACATAACAATGTTGAAACATAACAATGACTAATATGAGATAAGCAGAGGATGGGCAATAATGAAACATGACAGCGCTGCCCATCTTGCTGCATCCTGTATCCATGTGAGCATTGCTTTTTCAGCTTGGTATTCTGCACTGAATCCGTGAAGGCCACAAAAAGTGGCGAGAAGATGAAGTGTTAAGGGAGGTTTCTGAAGCGTACAGCTAGATGACAACTAACCTCTAAGTGACAATATTGAAAACAATTTGTTTTTCACCAGGAGGGCACACATAAAAGTGTGCTAAAAATGCCCTGCTGCCATGTCCACAAGCTCAACAATGGCAGCTTTGACAGCCCTGCTGAGGAAGGCCTCCAGCACTTCTAATTCTGTTGGTTCATCGCTGAACAAAACTGATGGAGTGATAGAGACAAAGGAGTGAGCGGGTTATCTGGGTGAGGGATCTGAGTGCTGGAGCAGCCAGGGTCTGCCTTCACAACAGAAAACTGAAGAGTGTTTGTAAAGAAGTCTGCTGCAGTGGTTGTTGTGCCCAAATGCAGCAGCTCCGCTGTCGCCAACACACTGAGTGCTTCAGACTCACAGAGAGTGCCTGGATTCAGCAGCAGAGGGTATTGTTTCTTTTTCCTTTCCAAAAACAACACTTGCTGTGATCAGGTAGAAAATAAACACCGTTTGATGCAGTGACACTGGCCGTGTGTTCCTGTCCAGAAATGATGGGGTCTCTCTCCCACTACTTATTTATTACTGTCCTTAATAGGGGATGCCACGAGGGTATGAAGCCCTTTCTAAAAGGAGATCGCCTGTTCCAAAGCCCTTGGTTTGTGGGACATTCGTTTCTCTTTTCTTAGTAGAGAGTCTTTAAAATGTTACAAGCAAACAAACAAAACCCTCAATTCTTTGCTTTCTTACACTTCTCTGTTGACCAGAGGGATTTTTTCCACACTGTGTACTGTAGAACCGTATTCAGATCTGTGCCTTTCTTTTCAATATGACAATGGGCTTTCACATTCCTTGGCATACACAACTCTCAAGGCAATAGCATGTTTTCCTCAGTTTGTAGTTCTTGCAGTAGCTCCCCAGTAAGCTTAAAAATATCTGGTATGCAAAAGCAAATAGGACTTTGTACCAGTCCAAAGCAGCGCTTCCTCTGCTCCCATGTGCAGAATGGCTTGCCATCAGGTGTTGCCAAAAAAGTGGCCGAGGCAGTCCTTCTAAATCTGAGGACTGCTCACTGCAATGGGAAGAATTTATTAGCCATTTAACAGCTGTGTGTAGTACACTCAAAGGATGAATAAACAGTAATGAATTGGAGCAGCTTATGCTTTAATTATTTATTTTTGGTAGTGGAATTGGTAAGTAGCTTTGAATTATCCGGGCTGCCTCCGGTCCTCGCAGTAGGTAATTGTGTGTTAGGCTGGCTATGATTTGTACAGTTCTCTGTCCATCTGCATTTCACCTGGGGAAATCCATGTTGTGAGCTAAGAGCAGCTTTGCTGGTTTTGGTGCAGGGGAAGAGACAAAGTCTTGTTTTTTTTCCAAGAGTCAAGCTGGCAGATTGTCATTGTTCCCGAGCTTCTTGTTGTACTGCCATCTTGTGCTAGTGACACAATGTTCTGTGTTAGGAAATGTCAGCTCTTTGGATGAGCCATCCAATGAGAATATCTGCTCTGTTAACAGGATGAGCTGTTGGCTGAAAGGAGCAACTGCCTGCATTCAAATCCCTCTCCTGGACTTGGTTGGTTAAAGGGTTAGAAGGAAGAAAAACCATCCCGCCTTTTCTTCTCCGTTAACTCTTTATTTCCATCTTTTACAAATGCAATTCTCCATAGATCTTATTACTGATATACATGTTAATTTGTATCTTATTTAGCTTTCTAAGCCAGGTGCGCACATGCCAACTGCAACAGCAAAAGCAGATGGTCGAAGTTGCTGAGGTCCCTTGGTATTTTTTGAAAGAGGGGATATTGTTCTGAACATTCCAGCTAATTATACTGCATGCAGTCTCATTTTCTTCTGTCTGTGTTTTCACCTTCTTTTGTTTGAGTAATTTATACTTCTTTTTTTCTTTTTAATTCTACATTGAAGGTGATTTGTTGTGTTTTTAGAGCAGAGTTCAAGCAGAATTCCTTCTGTAGCAGTTGAAGTTTAATGTGCAGAAGTGTTTGAAGCTTGGGAAGGTATTAAGATCTTGCTGAAGGTTTTTTTTCAAAGTATGTGACCAAAGCTAATTGAAATGGAGCAGTGTTTCTCAATTGGAAATTCAGTTTCAATAATTGTATGAGGTAAAACTTAACCCAAAAATAAAATTGGAGGATATACTTTGACTGTTTTTAATGTTTTCTCTACTACGCAAATTTAGGAGTGAGGACCAAAGAAACACCTTTAACTCCAAGAAGTTACTGGAAGCAAGACTCTGCATGCTGCCAAAGAGGTACTCCATGCACTCCATGCGTTTCTGCCTACCTCTGAACTCAGCTGCCTGATCATGCAAAGTCTGTTTCACATATTTGGGGATGATTTGGGAATGAACAAAGCCCACAAAATATTGATGTTGCCAGTCAGCCTGAAGACTTTTACTGTCTTCCCTCCCTGCTGATTAAGAATGAAATGCTTATCTGTTAATGGCAGGAGCTGGGATACTCAAATGGGTGAAGTAGAGTTGCATATTTGGAGTTTGAAGCCCAAGGTAGTAGGAAAAATATACGTGTAGCAGGGCAGCATCCGTTTCTAGAAGACAGATATTGGAAAGCATGCACTGTTTAGATCACATAGAAGTAAAGGTTAAAGTGGTCAAATAGCATCATATATCAGTGAATGGAGAGATACAAGCTAAAAGTCTGTGAACAAAAAATCTATTTAGATCAAAATCAATTTTAGGAAGGATGGCAAATGATTTAACTAAAATAAATCTTCAAGGCTTCTTCAGCCCCTCGCCAGCAGATTTTAGTAATTACCACATCCCTGCAACCAGAATCACATCACTGTAATAGCTCTTTGCTTCCCACTTAAAGTATAGGGAACAAATGCTATTAACTACTGTGTACAAATACTCCTGGATGAAATTCAAAAGCCATTTTTCCATTTCATCACTGAACTTTTCAGGAGGGAAACACTGATGTCTGCACGTTTAGTACACATTAAAATTCCCTTGGACTATTTCTTGCAATCCAAATTGTATCAGTTCAAAAAGGACTCTTGCTGCCTCAGCTCTAAGGATAGGCAGGGCCAGCTGCAAGACAGCAGCGATGCTTTCACAGTTTGTTAATTTGAAGCTGTTTCTTATTTCCTCAAACATCAAAAAACGTCAGGAGAGCATCGTGCCCTTAGCAGGAAGCCCAGCACAGAGCCATTAGGCAAAGGAGCTAGGAAGCAAAGTTCTTCACTCACATGCAGACAACGTCAAAGCCAAGCTCTGGAGTTAGGATACAACCTAGTTAAATGAAGACCGCAGGACTCCATTCTGTGTGACTTTCTACATCTTGCTTGCAAGAGGTGCAAAGTGCCTGTGACAGAATGCTTTGCACGTCCCCCTTCCCTCCAGTGATAGGTGCAGCTGCTACAGTACAGAGCAGTGGGAAGTCCACTGGGCAGGGCTGCAGCATCAGGCTTTATTGCAGCCTGAAAACACATCAAACAGAACCGGGACCCCTTTTAAATTGTATCTGCATTTGTTATCCTATCATAATGCATATGGATGAAGAAGATAAAACTATTTTTTTACAGACCAGTTCATTAAGTTCTGAAGAATTTACGTAACACACCTGCTACTGTTCTTTAGTGCATTTTGAATATTCATTTTATCAGCTGCCAAATCCTTCCACTGACTTTTCTTTTCATGTTTTTTGGAGATAAAGCAATACATTTTAGAGATGCTAGTGATGCACTGAGTCGAGCACCTGACCAGAAAAAACATTACATTACTCTTACATCTTCAGTTTAAGCCTTATTTGAGGTCTGAAGTCCTTCACCTTACTTCTGGCTCTTTATTGCTAACTGAACTGCTATTACTAGTATGTCCAGTTCCCAAAAATTTGGTAGGAAGGGCTGCATTCCCAGGAAAGGGGAATCCGTTGCCTTTCTGGTAGGATAGGCAGGCAGGATTTGCAGTAACTCCACGAGCACAGGGAACTACTGTTTTCCAGCTGAGCTATGCTAAGGGCCCACAGGTGCTTTCTAGTCATTGCAGTAGTTAAGTAGAGCCAGCTGTCTGCATTAAGCCACCTGGCAGTGTTAAAATAGCACATTCTCATAGCAGGAAAAAGCATGGACATGGGAGTTAACACAGCTCATCTGGTGAACAGTAACTAATGAAGCTCAAGCAGTTTGTGATCCTCTGTACAGACCCCCTAAGTAACTCCATTCCTAAAGTAGTTTAAATTCTTTGTTTAGCGTCCCCAGCAGAAGAGGGTAGCTAAGTAATAACTGCACAGCATGGTAGGGCTATTCTTGCTTCTCGTGTGCCAACAGAGGGTAACAAAATATAAGAAAGATAATCACGCTATAATTTGATCTTCTCTGATTCAGAGCCTGTGCGTTGGTAATGGTGAAGTCAGAGAAGCTAGGTCTCTGACTAGGTAGCTCTCTGGGATAGGACAGGCGTCCTGACTTGTTCTCTTGCATTAGCTCAGTACTTGCTTGGAAGAGCAGAAGCATGTCATGTGCAGTGGAACTATCTGAAAAATTGAAAGCTTGCTTTCGATGCCTGTAGAACCAAGGAACCTGGCAGACTTCAAAGCCGTGACACAGCTTCCTGCCTACTGTAGGACTGCTGAGCGTTTGTTCTGGCTGTGCAAGGGTGGGATCCACCTCGAGGGGACTGACGCTATTTGGCTTACTCAAAGGAGGGAAAGAATGAAATCAAGGTAAAGAAACTGCTGTGATCCAGTTCTCTCTTCTTGCTTTTGTTTCACAAAAGATCATTAAAACTTAGAGGTGTGTTGTAACCCCTTCTTCCTTGGGTCCTAAAAAATAATGGCTGCATTTAGCAAAGCGAACATAGGCACTTTGCTTTGTAATGAGGTTTTTGAAAAATATAGTTAAGAAACTATCATCTCCCAGGACTTAATTCACATTAAAGTTTGTATCTCCTCCTGGTAATAAATTGTAGAAAAGGAAGAAAACTTTCCACAGTACAACAGGACTGAGCAACTCCTCTTTTTCTCTGCTCCCACTTTCAGCACAGAGCTGCAACTGCGTGCTGCAGGTGTGACCCCAGAGAGATAAGGGATTTCACTGGAGCAGGATTTTCATTCTATCCTCCCTCTGTGATCTAACAGAGTTTGTTTAATAACGTTCCTTTTGTTCTGGCAGATAATCATGGGCTGGCCCAGATAGCATCACAAATTTGCTCCTTTCTGATAATAGGATCTTATCAGGGTCTCAGCAGCATATAGCATTTTACAGGATATGGCTTTAATTAAAATGACAATATGGAACAGCAGAGGTTAGATTTCCTAGTCTGGCATCACTGTAACATCAGACTGGAAAAGGACAAGGTAATAAATGTCTTTCATCTGGTGCCAGAGAAAAGGTAGAGGACTATTTTGATGACATATTAATCATCTGCTGGCTGGAGTAACTGCACTTGGGAGTTCCAAGGTAAGCTGTCTGTGAAGACGTACAGTACCTATGGACATTGCTGGGAGGTCCCCAAACAGGCTAAAACTGAAATAGCAGGGGCTGTGCCTTGCTTTTTGGTCATTAGTCTTGGGAATCCCTGTGTGGAAACCTCAGGTTTTGCAGCATGGAATACAAGGTGATCAGGGTTCGTTACAACAATGCAATGTCTTCTGTTTGAGAGAGGATTTGGGTCAGGCCTGGGCACACTATCACAAGAGAACTGAGTGCTGTAAGCAGAAGCCTTCAGATAAAGGGCTGGTTTAGATAATGCAAACATCCCTTTCGCATAGTTCAACAGCTTGGTGATTCAGAGTTCATGAAAGACTGAAGCTGCCTGGCCCTGAGAAACAACTTTTGCTGTGGGGAAGCATCTCCTCTCCACTATAGAGTGCATGTTACCCAAGGAAGTTTATAACTTGAAGCTAGTTCTTCAGTATCTTGCATCAGATTAGTGCTGGTGCTGAGTGCTTACGTAGATGAGAAGCTTTTGGCAGCTCTCTGAACACACTCTTCTATGCCCCATGTGGAGTCAAAGCTCCAACTTCAAAGTTCACGTATCAGAATTCACAGATCAATAGTAGCCCCCAGCCAGCCAGGTTCCTTATCTCTGTGCTGCTCCCTGGTAGAGCAATCAGGGAAGGGATAGTGAGTCCTGCCTTATCTGTATTAAAGGCTGGCTATCAAACAAATCTGCTGTTTGCAGAGCCTTGCTTTCTCTTCCATCTGCCATCTTAGGAACTCTCTGCAGTCCCTGTTCCTACTCACCAATTCAGTTTCATATTGACAATAGCCTGTTCTCCCTCAGCCTCTCCATCAAAGATCACCAGGAGACCGCATTGTAGTGGTGGCTGTAGGACATATTGAGGGACTGATAATGGCAATGGCTGGTGAAAAGGGAGGATGTTTTCCAGCGAGAATTCCCTCTAAGAACAGGTTGAATTATCACGACCCAGCTTTCTAAGGGGCAGCAGAGGAGACCACGCACTTATGCAAGCCTTGAAGTTAAGGCTCATTTTCAAAGTTGCACATCACTAACTTTTACTTCTGGAAGTTCTCTCCCTTTGAAGGTACAACTGTGACACAGCAACACATCAAAGCAGGCATCTACCTTGAAGCAAGTTAACATACCCAGAGTTTTCAAGTACTAAGCATCTTCTAAAGGGGAATTTCATTCTCATAACACCGTAACACAATCAAGGAGAGTTACAGGATGTCCTAAATAACAAGGGATGACAATGGATGAAAGGAAAAAAAGAGATCAGCTGACTTAAGGGAAAACAATTACTCTTATTCAGCAAGGCTGAAGTTAGAATTCCTGAATTGTCGAATTCCCTGATAAAAACCATCTGTAAGAGAGAAATTTTCTTAGTAATTTTTGTGCTTTTCTTTGTTTTATCCCTTCTATGTATTTTGTAGCTTTTAAAAGCTGGACAGAAACGCTTTATAACCTGTCATTGCTGGCTTTGAAACCAGGCGAAAAGAAGAAAATGAGCTATTGTCATTCTTTTCCTGACTTAATGATTTTTTTTTCCCTTGCTGGGTGCCATGTTCTGAATGCCTGATAGGATGGCTGGCTTTGAGGACGTGATGTCATACACAACTTGCTCTTTTGATCTGTACGCGTCGTTGTCACTTGCAGTGCACTTTTCCTTTACACAACACTGAAAGAAATGGGTTTTATGCTTTACTCTGCAAAAGTCCTGGACTCCCTAGAATGCCCGTGTTTAACTGCTGTGAACTGAAGCACCACAGCCTCCCTGTTACAGTGGGAACCTTCTAGAAAGTCACCACTCGCTTCTAATTGAAGTGGTAATATTAGTCTAGTGTCACAATCCCCATTAGAAAATGTAGTACCTGGCTTAAAGTATGACATCTTTTTATTGCAGTTCATTACAACTACCCTTTAAATAATTGGTAATTACTATCCTTTAACCTTTAGTTCTTTCTTGAAACAGCGGTTAATTTTATTTTATCTTAAGCATTGAGGAAAGACAAAATGTGTATTTCAAAGCCGTGTAGGTTTGTATCATGTGATGTGTGCTTTTAATAACGTCATAATTATTGTTGTGGGCTCTGTCCTATTCTGCCTCACTTTCTCATAAACTTTCTTTATAGTGCGATCAAGGAATTGTGGACTTCAGCTGTTTGTGTGGCAGAAAGAACTCCGAGCACAGAGCCTGGAGACTGAAGGGAAAGCTCCATGGTAAGTGCTGTACCAAATAATACTGAACCTGAGTTTTATGCAATGCCAAACTCCCGTGCTAAGGGAAATCACACCCAAATAGAATGAAGGATCTGTGTGAAGTACTTCAAATATATTGTAAGCAAAACCTTTCCTCCTTTGCTATCTGCCGGCAGTTGACAGTTTCCATGCATTAACACAGTTGCAGCTGAATCCTTAAGATGCCTTTAAGATCAGAGAAAACTCTTTTGAGTAAGATTCCATGTAAAACATCAACATGCGAACTCAGGTCTTGATAAATAAAGCAAAACAATCAAACAAAATTACAACGAGCAAACAACAACCCTGAGTTCCACTTCTCCATTTTCAGAGGTCACTCTTCTCCCTGTAGCCAGAGAAAATTCTCCTTTATCCTACATAGAAGGGCCACTTCGACTGAGCTACCGACTTCATGGTCTCTTGTGTGATTACTTATGACAGAGTTCATTGTATTTTGTTTGAGAACATAATTAAGTCCTTAGTGCATGACAGCCGGGTGGCTGTCACTGTTACGGTGCTCGCTGCTTCCCTCTACTGCACACAACTGGAATTGCGGGGCCCGCTGCGGAGAGACAGCAGCGGCCGGGGATGGGGATGCGGGTGTACCCGAGTGCAATGATGGGGTCTGGCGGTTCATTAGCTCGGGGGTTAATTGGACTGACCGTGGCTGCTCTCATCAGGACTGCACTGCATTTGGAACTGCCTCGCCTGTGTCTCGGTGCTTCGTTATGGTCATTTGGCATAAATTTGATTCCACTTCAACACAAAGCCCCCCAGGAGAAGGTCCTATTTACACGAGCTGCTCCTGGCGTGGGAGGTGCAGTGTTCTCATCAGCAGTGTTCTGTTGTAGCTCTCTGAGCAGACCGTTAGATCTGCACACTGCAGGGATAGGCTCAGCTGGGCTGGCTGTCACTTGGGAGCATTTGTACCCATACTGTGTATGAGAACTGCTCTTATCACACCGGGGGTCCCATTTGTGCTTCAATCTGCCAGGTGATGCTGCAGTAATACAAACGTAAGGAACCTTTAGGAGGTGGTGAAAAAGCAGCTGGTGCTTGGTGCTGTTTGCAGGAGAGGTTGCTTAATTCCGTGCAGCCAACTCCTTTTATCAATTTTCACTGTAATGTGTGTGTCAAACCTTGGTAAAGCATTTATAGGGCTTGTTCTTGACAGGTGAAATAGGTTAATTCATCTGAGAAAGAAGCTGTGTTTTTCTTGATAGTAAAGGGATTATTGAAATGCTGAACAGGCTCTTTTTCTCCATTCCTTCCTATAGGCTGGGTTTCTGATGCTGCAGGCTGTAACACTAAACCTTGTGCTGGTTATTATCAAACGGAAGTATAGGTTAGTGGTTTCCTCTTGTCCACACCTGCTGCAAATAAAAAAGAAAGCGTTCATTCCATTAAGCAGCCTCTAAACACTCCTGGCTGATAGGGGATATACAGTGGGATTCACCTCCACTTTAAGCTAAATTACCCAAATGTGGTGAAGAGAACCCAAAACAAATTGGGCTGAAGCCATGTGACAGGTTTGTTAGCATTGTTTCAGCATCAGGGTGCTGTTCCTCCTAAGAGTATTGAGAGCATCGTGCATGAGAGGCAAGGAATGTTGGGTTGGGTTGAAAATGTAAATGCTGGCAGAAGGCCCATTAAAGCAATGGGTATCACTTTCTTTTTTTCTGTATCCATACAGAGTTCTGGGTTTGGGTTGTTTTTTTTTTTTTTTATGCTGTGCATTTGAAATAGAAGAAAAAATGGAGGAACATTTATGGTATATGAGTATAGGAGTATGTGAGAACACATGAAGCTGAAACATCCAAATCAGTGATTGAGCAGTCTGTGTCTATTAGCAGAGGGCATGCTCTCATAACAAATGGGTAAAGCTAATATCTGAACAGCTTGTCTTGCTGGAATCTCCTCACAATGCAGGAATTGCAATGTTTTTGTAGCTCTCATCTCTCCCTTCACAATCGCATCCCTTGCTCAGCTGTAGCCAAGTTCCTTTAAGTCTCTTGTCTTTTGCAACAACTGCCTCATCACTGCCACGGAGCGCTTGTTCATCTCTTGGTGGAGTTATACAGATGCTTTGATGTGCTCTTTAAATTACAGTTGTCTGAGATACTTAGTTCTTCTTTTTTTTTTTTTAATCAACCACTCTGAGATCCTTGAGCTTCTCTTCAAAATATTCGAGTGATTGTAGATGTGAGTGGATGGCTGTTATCTGCCGTCCTTCCTACACTGCATCCACACAAGCTGCTCCTCCATCTTTACGGATGTAACTGAGTTGGAATAAGACAAAATCTTCCTGGCAAGCCCTGTGCATCGCAGCAGATCCTGGTTAGCACCGCAGCAGGACATGTCACAGGGCATCGCTTCTCTGCTACAGTCACCTCCACCTGGGTTGATTTCTCAGAGTTCGTGCTCCTCTGCTGCAGTCACCAGAGCTGAGCACAGGAGGCTGCTCTGCCTTTATGCAGCCTGAGAAGCATCACCAGGGGTCGCGCACATAGCTGCAGAAACACGTGCAGCCATCTCTCCTCATGGTGGGGTTATCAGGGAGTGGCAAGAGGTTAGCAAACTTGTGTCCGGAGAATGGTGGGAGCTGCCAATAACCTCAGCTTTTTGCTGCTTAATCACACCAAGTGGGGAGAAGAGCTTATCTCGTTGTTTGGCGTTTGATTGATGAATGTCAACCGGCATTTCTCAGAAAATGATACAACTTGCACCCAAGTGTGCTCCTATTGTTCCTCTGCTTTGTTGCTGAAATGATGCTTTAATGGTTGAGGAACTGCTCAACTGCTGTTGTCTTTCATTCACACCTGAGATCATCGACCAGTTGAGTTTCACATTGTGTTGGTAATTACGAATAATTCAGAGCAGTAGTTACTGGGTGGTCACCCTCTGCTTTTCTGCCGGAGATTAAGATGAAAATAATAATGCAAAGAGTTCTCTTCCTCTTTTCCTCTTGTTATTGAAGAGTTATTATTATGTGACCATTTCAAAGGCATAATTAGGTAACTTAATAACGTGACACCTGCGTATTTCCCATCCTGTCAAAATTGTACTTAATTAGGGCAAAAATAATCTCTCATGACTCACTGTGAGGCTTTGGTACATCAGTTAGCAAAATGGAGAGAAGGGAACAGTGTATGTATGATTAGTCCAATGCATTCAGCAAATCAAAGCAGGGTGAAGTGTCCCTTAATCAAGGCAAACATGTTTGCAATGCAAATGCCTGGTGCCTGCTTCAGCATCCTTCCCAGAGCGCAGGAAGCATGTGGCAACGTTTGGGCTAAAGCTCGGACCACCTCATTAACCCCAGTGCGGAGCATTAGCCTCCCATCTTGCTAGTTAGCAGATGTTGTTTTTGTTTCTCAGGTTTCATATAAAAAAAGTTTCTGAGTTTTTCTGGTTTTATCCTTTTTTTTTTTGCTACTCTCCAATTATAAAGTTCCCGTATGGGTTTCCATTGTCATAGGACCTGTGATTGTATCCATCCATATCTCATTACAGAGCTGCTATCATGCACAGTCACCGAGCATCCATCAGCATCTCTGACTAATTGCCCCAGGAAGCAATCTGTGAATTTAGCTTTCCAGTGCTGCATAAGTTTGGATGAAAAATGTGGCGATAACTTCCCACTTGATGAGAAGGTTCCAGACTGGCTCAGTAACAGTTTTGAGAGCTACAGCACCTCTGACTGAGGCTGAAGTAGCTCATGCCATTCACAATCTTTGTTCCTGCGAAGGCAGAGCAGAGCCAGGCTCGTGGGACGACTCCCATCCCTGTCCCTCTAACTGTATAAACCTGCCCTCAGACAGCAGCACCCCCTCCTCCAGCTCTGAGCTGCTCTGTGCTCTGGACAGCAGCGTTACAATGTTCTAAAGAAGCTGATAGGCGAGGTCCCTTGGTGATTTGAATGTATATCCTTTTCCTTTTTTGCTTAACCTCAAATTACGAATGGCTGAGAGACTGAATTGCTTGTCTACTGCCCTGCTGCTTCCGAATGTCTTTGTTTGCTCTCCAAGCACGCATTCTAATCCAAGCACGTCTCATCCTTACATCATCTGTTTCTTGTCGTGCCCCTCCCAGCCCAAGTAAAAGTTCAGAGAGGAAGATCTGAGCCGGGATGCTAAATCTAGAATAGATATTTAGTGAGTGACTGTAAGGGATGGGGAGTGCAGGTGATGGACACTTTCTATTTGCAGTCTGAGCTCTTCCTACAGGGGTTGGAGCAGGCTGAGGAGCTGTCTGCCTGTAACCCAGCAGCAGTCACAGCAGAAAGGCCTGGATATGTGACAAGGGAATGTAGGAGGGATTTGATTTATTAATTTTGGTGGAGAAATCTAAAAGGGCACAGCAATAACAGTAATAAATGCAGAAGTAGGAATTCTTGGCCCAATTGAGGGGAATGCTGCAGGTAACTCTTCAGGTGCAACTGATTTCTCCAAATTACGTATCAAGGAGTGAATTAGGTATTAAGATTATGATATTTTCCAAACACCTATTTCTTACCATCTTAAAATTGATTCTTGAAGCTCAAATGTTCATCCCTACCCCCTCCCCCCCCCCCCAGCATCTTAATCCACAGTGTTAATATTCTCCTATTCTGATGCAAAGATGACCACTTTGGCGCTGTACCTCCTTTATCAGACAAACGGGGGTGTTTTTCAATTTTTATTTCTTAATTTTTGAATGCATGAGTACAGGAAAATGCAAATAGTTCCATTGTATTACATCTTAGATTAATCGATTGGAAAACATAGATTTTAACTCATCAGAAATAATGGCTTATGATAACTCAAATGGTGACTCCACTGTAAGGAAGTGGGATGGAATTGTTTAAAGAAGCATCGTGGGCTTTCCAAGGTGTATTGTTCCCCATCGGTGAGAATGCTGATGTTTATTCTTTGGAACGAAAGGATTTTTATTAATGTGGAAATAAAATGCCAAAGTGTGAGAGTAGTATTGTAGCAGAAGTGCTGAGTTATGGCCTGAAGCAGTGATGGAGCACCTGGTGGGAAGGCAGGGCCAACACAGGGGAGCTCAGCTGCATGCAGTGCAATGCACCAGATTGACCTGAAGAGCTGGAGCGAGGATCCTTCCCAGCCCTCATTTAAGGGTTGGCAGTGGAAGCAAGGGGCTCTTGTTGGATCTCCCTGTGTACCTGAGGCCTTCTGAAGGTAAGTGGCTTCTTTCCTTTATTTCTGTGCCTATGATTGTTGGGTCTGAGCAAATCCTCACTTACCGCTGCCTGGAACTTTGCTGCTCTGCTCTCATTGCTGTGTTTTCTATTGTGTTACAGCATTACAAGTATTATCGTTCTAAGTTACTGAAAACATAGAATAAGGAAAACAGTAAGTGCTCTGTGAAGAGTAAAACTGCACTATGAAGCAGAGGTAAGCATGCTGCTCTGGTATCTTGATGAAAGATGAAGTAGAAGTTAATATGTGTACCTGCCACTTTCTTTATGCTCACACTTGAGAGCACTATTGAGCAGTGAGTTGGGGTTGTATCACAAAGCACAATCATACAGAAATTCTGAGATGCTCTCAGAAAGCTTTGGAGAAGTAGATATGGGTTTCTAGGCAGGGGATCAGAACGGTGTATTCAGGTATGTGTGTGCATACAGTAAATTATTTAGCCACTAGATGTCCTAATGCACAGAGCTGCAAATCCAGCATGAGCAGTGAGGTACAGAAATGACAAACCTGGGGCTCAGTGCCACGTATTTTTAGCCCATGGATTTGCAATTCCTGGAATGCTGCTGAAGAGGCTCTAAAGTACAACCACAATTGAGACTATTGACAGAAGGTTTGCATGCAGGCTGGGACTGGCTGATTAATTGCCATCATGCACATAGGTTATGCTTTTATACCAGTTTAGCAGATCCTATACCTACTTAGAAACAATCCCTAACGGATTAAGTACCGTGTGGTCGGATCCAGTACTGCATCTTGCTGCTAAATGTTGCTTTTGTTCTTCTAGTATTAGATCATGTTATTTTGTGGGACTTGACAAACTCATAGAAATACAGGTCTGCTGCTAAACAAAATGCAGCACTGAAATCCTGACCTTATACAGAGGAGTGGGAGATGTTACATGAGAGGAAAAGAAGAAGATGAAACTTAGCTGACTTCTTAATTTCCATGTTATAAGCAGTGGAAATGCCATGCCCTTGTCTTGCAGCTGCTCTCTCTGCCTGTGATAAACCCCAGCCATTTGCCTGCAAGATGCGTGTAGTGAAATCGCACGTTGCAGAGAGGGTGTTATGTGCTTAGGAAGAGCTTTTGAGCCAGCCCTTGTTGTAGAGATGGAGAAATGGCTGGGCAGAAGGAGCACCCAGCTGTTGTTTTTATTGCTGGCTTAACTGTGTGTTGTTCAAGCGGGGTTGGGTTGGGGGGCTGTGTTCTTTGACTATCAGGCAGTCCAAAGCTCTTCGCTCACACAAATCCCTACACTGAGATGAGAAAGTTCTGTAGAGTGGTAGATAGAGTCAAACATAAACTTGAGGCCAAAGAATAAGGATGGATTTCAGCTGTGTTTCTGCATATTGGTGTCTCATGGAATGCTGCACTCAGCTGTTGCCTCCCACTGGTTCACCTGCCCTGGAACTGTCTGAAAGAAGCAGTGGGTGCTGAGGTAAAGCATGGCATTTGTTTGGGGCTTTTGTCTTCACCAATTTTCAGCTCCAATTTAGTTTGGAGGATTGTTGTGTGTGAGAGAAGGGGAAGGATAAGTAACCAGATATGCAGAGAGTAAGTAGGGCTTTTATTGGCTTCTGTGTGGTTACAGCAGAGCCCATTCAGAGTGCTTACTGTAATTTCATTAGTGATTTGTTGTTACAGTTGGCAGTTCTTGCCTGCTCATGAATTATTTACCTGTTGTACAGGTGTGAATATTTGCATTAGAGCCAACTGGTGCATGCGTAATGTTCTTTGTGAAGTACATCAATGAGGTGGGTACATTTATTCTCCTTTTATCATTACATCCATTATGCATACAGTTGTACACTTATACCTGAGGTGGCATTTGAATATGGAATGTTTTTTTAGTTACAAGGGCTGCAAAATGGGGCCCTCTTTCTTTCCACCTATTCCTGAGAGCATTCCAGCAGTGACCCCCAGCCTACTGTCTGACCCCAGGTGATGTGAATTCCGATTTAACTGGGATCACCTGTGAGCTCCTCCAGGGCTGTACATCAAATAAACAAAACGTCATCACCTGCTGCAAACTTCTGTGCTGTGCTTGGAGAAAGAGAGAGGGATGGGAGCACCTTTTGCAAGCTCAGCTGGAACGTTTTGCTGAGCTGCTGCTGCGGAGGAGGGAATTGTGAGTTTTTTTTCCTTCAGGCTGTAGTTGTATGGTTTATTGAAAATTATTGGGGGTATTGACGTGTACCAAGGAGAAAAACTTGCTTTGCAGTTGTTTAATAAGCTTGTGTGGTTGAAGGCTAGAAATCCATAGAGTCTTCAACAGCTGTCTCCATGGCACGGTATGAGGGGCAACCTGAGATGTAGAGATGTGGAAAAACCACACTGAGTGCACTGGTGGCAGAACTCATGGCTGCAGATTCTGTCCTTCTGGACGGTGCTTTTGTGCTGTCTGTGTGGTTGGAACCATTCAGGAGGGTTTGTCTTGCTTTGTTGCTCTCTGCTTTTTGTTTCTCTTTGCCAGCAGAAGCACCAAAGTTCAGACTTTCAGTTTCTAGGAAATGTGGAAAGCCAGATGTGAAATACGGACTGTGTTAGGAAACAAATATTACTGCCAAGCTTAACCACTGAAATGCAAGGGATGAACAGACTTCTTCCTTCCAGCGTTCTCAGCTTCTCCATTAGTGTTTCTCCCACTTCCCTCAGTAATGCCATGAATCCCCTCTGGCTGAACTCCAGATGCACCTTTCCTTCTTGCTCACTCCCTGATATCAAAAGGCGGATCCTCCCTTCCCCTCTAACTTCCCTCTGGTTAAACCTCGGTGTGAATTGCAACTGTATTTCTAACAGAGGTGGCTCATTGGGCTGCCAGAGGAGATTTAGAGCTTTGTTTCTGTAAGGTGCTGTACTTCCAGTGTGCATCAGTGCTTGAGGAACGCATGGTTTCATCTGCAGCTCAGTTTCACCAGCTCAGAGGTTGCTGCGTTCTCCATACTGAGGTTTTTTTGTAGAACGCTTTGCATCTTTGTATGTCAAGTGCTCTGATTGAAGTTACCAGCTGCTGCCCTTCTCTGATTATGGTCTCTTCATAGAATCGTTCCCCATCCTAACAGTTCTATAAACTGAGAACTGGATATTTTAATCCAAAATGCCAAACCCTGACTCAGTGGCATGGGCAGAAGCAGTCTGCGAGCTGAGCTCAGAGCATGTGGCTGTATGGTATGGATGTCCTTGGAGGTAAGGCTGTGCTGTTGACATGCAAAGGCTTTAAAGGAGTACAGGAGATGCTGTCATGTGCGAAACCATTCCTGTGTGCCTTCCTGGTTGTGTTCCTTTGCGGTGTTCTGTTTGTTATTGTTTGAAGCCCATTGGCTGTGCAGATGACCCTAGGCTGTTGAAGAAAATGTATCTTTCATGCGTTTGCTCTCAGCCTTCACCACTCTGCTCTTCATTGTGGTCTGGCAAACACATGACAGAAAAGGAATAAGAGATTTTTCTGATGTGATGTTCTCAGATATTGATTTTTTTTTTTTCCCTCTTAAAATTCTGTTTACAAATTCCTTTTTGCTTTAATTATTTGTTTCCAGCTGAAAGCCGTACAAAGCTCGCCTGCAGGACCAATTGACAAGCCTTCATTTTAAGCCCGTGTAACTAATCCTATTGTATTTCTCCAAAACTCGCTGGTCAGGGATTTCTGAGCACTTTGACAGGAGCAGCTGAGCACCCTTAGCATGTGATGCAGGTGGAGTAGTGTGAGGTTAATGGATGAATTCGAAAATGAGGAAGGGAATACGGACTCCTGCGCTCCTGTTGCCTAATGCAAATAGGGCTTATCCCCAGAAGAATGGGAAATGGAGAACAAATGCATTATCTTAGATTTTGTCTTTGCTCACTGATGTAACGTTGTGATGCATTGACCTGGAGCGCGCCATGCTTGGCTTCCACAAATAGGATTCAGAGTCACGGTGGTACGAAACCAATCCCTTTACCCGTACCTATAGTTGTGTAGGAGCCTCACGGTGAGCGTTGCGTTAGCATCGCTGTGCTCTGCGCACCTCCTTGTGTGCCACCGCCGCTCCCTGCGGCTGCACCTGAAATGCTGCCCGTGGGGCGCAGCTCCCTGAGCCCGGAATCTTTGGTCCTCCTCCCCTCGCCCGCTCTGCCTGCAGCCGGCACGCCGCTTTGCACCTCCTTGCTGCCCAAGGAAGGCAGAGCAGAGCGGCTGTACCTGAGCACACCTGGGCTTGTTGGCCTCTCTCCTCTGTACCGAAATAGGTGGTTTGAGCGAGCCGGGGGGGGGGGGGGAGGGAGCGTGCAACAGTGCCCCCCACGGCAAGGAGAAGCACGCTTGCTCCCAGGGCCAGGCGCTGTTACTAAAGACGGCACAAGCGCTGCTTGCTTCGGGCTGAGGCGCTGCCCGCCGTGCTGCTCCCCGCGCACCTGTTAAGGGCGGTGCTTTGCTAAGGAGAGCGAGACTGGGGGGGGGAAGCAGGATGCGCTCCAACCCTCTCCGCTCCCCGCTCAGCCCCAACACCGGGGCGCTGCGGGGGGCTCCGCGCGCTGCCCGATGCACCTGGCCCCGCCCCACGTGCTGCTAATTAGCGGCGGGGGAGGGGCGGCTCATTAGGGATGCGGGCGCGCGCGGCGCCTCGGCGGCAGTCGGCGGGAGGAGCGGCGGCAGCGCGGGGCCACGGGCGCAGCTCCGGCTCAGTGCGTGCGGGGAGCGGCGGGGGGGGCGAGGGGAGGGGAGGAAAACAGGAGGAGAAAAAAAAAATAGCGCGGAAAGCGACTTCTCTCTTCACCTGCGGCTCCGGCGGAGGTTTGCAGCCTCAGCTCCGGTCGGGGAAGGAGCGGAGTTGCGGGGCCGGCATGGGCGGAGGGGCTGAGAGGGGCGGCTGCGCCCCGCGCCTGGAGCTGCTGCTGTTCCTGGGGCTGTGCGGCCGCGCGGCAGCGCTGAGAGGTAAGCGGGGCCCCCAGCCTATTCCTCCCCGGCAAGTTTGCAGCCGGAGCCTCGAGCACCGGTTGCTCCTCTGCGCGAACACCCCCCCCGCCCCGGCGTTTTTGTGGGTTTTTTGTTTTTTTTTTTAAAGAAAAAATCTACCCCCCTTCAGAAGCCGACGGGATCGCGGTGGGAGGGGAAGCGGATGTGCCCCGTGTTGGGGTAGGGGGAATGAAGCCCTGCGGAGGGGAAACGGGGGCCGGTGGGGACGCAGCTCGGCACTGCGGGCTTCGGGCTGCGGAACATCCTCCGGAATGCGGCGTGTGCGGGGCTGCGGACAGCGCTGGGGTAACCGCAGCGGTCGCGGGGAGTGGCAGAGCCGTCCCGAAATGATGGGGCTGCGAGATCGTGGCCTGTTCCGGCAGTGAGAGATTCTGACACCTGGCAGACAGTGTGAGTGCCTGCGCTTGGGTGCGCGTACGCGCGGTGTTCCTGATGTACGTGCGATATCGGGGTCCGTCCCCACGTCCAGCCTGGCACTTAGGCGCGGTGAGCTCCCATGGGCACCACGCATCGCTGGACCCCGGCACTGCGGGTTGCACAGAGCGTTCCCCCCTGCTGTTGAGGTTTTACAGAGCAACCCTGCAGCAGCCTTTGTAGATCCGAGCAGATCCATCTCGCTTTCGGCTCTCTCGGTCCCTCCGCGGCGGTGTCTCCCTGCGTGCCCACCGGGGCTGTGCCTCCATCTGCTGCCATGGGGCACCGCCCGTGGGTCCGGCACGGGGGCTGGGCCGTAGGTGGCTGCTGGGCAAAAGCACCCCTTATAGAACTGTGAACTGAACGATGAGAGTGGGTGAAGGCTGATATTACTTAGTATTTCTTTCAGAAGGTATTTGTGACCATAAGGAACGGCGTGTGTGTTTATATCTGTGCTCTGAGGTCGTGCTTTGCTGTATGCATCTGGCAGAACTCCGGGGTGGATCTCACATTGGGATGTGTAGTTGGGATCGGGCCCTGTGAGCTCCAGAAGTGTCACTGCCAACCATGTGGGGTGTAGCAGGGCTGTTGTTGTTAAGGAGTTTTAGTCGTTCAACTAAAATTTCCCACCCAGGATGTTTCAGGCTGAAATAGGATGGTTTGGATGTTGTTATGAGGAAGCACGGGGTATCCTTGGGATCAGTTGGTGGCTGTGGGCTCTGAGCCGTGATGTGCTGTGTTTGGCTGTGGCTTTGGCTGAAGCAGTGAACCCCAATCACCGACCCGTTGAGTTGGAAGGATTTGGCAGATTTAAGTTGTCTTAAAGCCTCCTCTGAAACAAATGGCATTCCAAGATTCAGTTTTGAACTGAGTTGAAAGAAAAATGAAATGATTGTAGATAACCTTCACGCTGCATTTGTCTGTTGGAATGAACGTCTGAGCGTAGCTTTGGGCTTTTCTGTTACAGCAAACAATGCACAGGCACAGTGGGAATTGGAAAACGAGATGGAAGTTGCTAATATTTTTATCTCATTGATGTATTGAAACTAATTTTGGGTTGCATGTGTGCTCTGCGGCTCGATATTAAAGCCTAAAGCTACGTGTTTCATCTTGTTCCTACATCTGTGTGCATCTTGTTGTAAATAAGCACCATTTAGGGATTTTCCTTCTCCTGTTGCAGCGGTACCCGTGCAGTCACCGCACTGCTTGGCAGCCGCTGCATCTCACTTCTGGTTGTATGATGATAAATGCTCCGTTAAGCACAGGGCACGGCTGAGCAGTGAGCCGTAGGAGCGGGTGTCTTAGTTTGGAATTTGGGGATTTTTCTTATTTGCTTTTTTTTTTTTAATTATTATTATTTTTATTTTTTTCCTTAATATCACCCAAAATACGCGGTCCGGAGAGCTGTGAATTTAAGGCATTGCTCTGATCTGGGAACCCAGCAGACAAACGAGGTTCTGGACAACAGAGCTCTTGGAGGAATAACGCTGTAGGAAAATAAAAGCAGCCAATTCTATTGACGCTGAACTGAATCCGATGGCAGAGACAGGACTGATAGGCAAGTTGTGTCCTGGTTGTACCTTATGTCTGGGATTTAACGCCATCCTTGTGCAAATTAGATGAGCTTCTGTTTGCTTCATTACGAATGGGCTGGAATTTCATTTGTGTATCTAGATTCTCTCCTTATTTGCAGTGTACTTCATTGCCACCAGCTTAGAGCAGCGCGAGAGCCACCGCTGATGCTTTATTTGCAGAGCGATGTCGATTTGCTGCGCTGCATTCAGGGAGCAGGGAGGCTTTTTGTGTCCTGATTTCTGCATCTGAGAGGAGGTGTTATTATGTCTGGTGTTACATTCGATTGTCTTCAGCTCTCATTCTCTGCTCGTCGTGCCCCGCTGAGTGTAAAGCAGTTTGATTATTTGTTACTATGTTCACCAGTTTACTACCTGGAATATTTCTCACGTGCTGACCTGAGTTGAACAGACGCTGTCAGCGTATGGATGGATGTGATCAGGATCTCAGCAAAGTGGAGAACCAAAATATTAACAACTGACGCGGGGTAAACAAAAATCAAGGGAAGGCACGGGTGCTGTACGCCTCAGTTGTATGGCTGTGTTCAGATCACATAGTTTTGATGCGTGAGGGAAAAGCATTCATTCAAACAACAAATCCCATCTCTGCTCTGCACCGTTCTTCTGCTCACCATACCTTTGTTTCTCTGCCAGTGTTTGCATCTACTTCTCAGCTGCCCGGGGAAGAAACTTCTTTGACTTGGTGCTGTGATTACTGAGTAGTTTGTTGCTTCTCTCTCATCTCCATGAAGATACAAGCTTGTTTTGCTTGTGCTGAGATCTTGCTTTGTTGGTGTAGGAGGAGAAAGGAAGGTTTGAGAGATGGGGAAGCCTGGGGGCTCAGAAAGCAGCATTTCAATGCTGCCGTCACAAGGTAGAAGTTGTTATACTTTGGGATTGGCAGCATCAGTGCATGTATTATTTTTTAAGTCACTGCTCAGTGTAGTGTTGGCTTCCAGTCAGTCCTGCTCTTTTCCGCATCTATTGCTGTGCTCATCTGTTGTGATGTAGTTCATGAGATAAAGTGGGATAGGAGAAGCGTTTCTACTGAGTGTGAGACTGACTTCGGACCCACTGTAGATCACTGATCCTTATTAGGATTGTTTTAATTTGTTCTCTGATGGTACTTGGGCGTACTACTGCATTGCTCAGAGCACACCGAATTTCCTGCATCCCGTGGATCAGCACAACAGCCAGTGTTGGTGCCAAATGCAGCTCAGACAGAAAGCTGAGGAGTTGCACACACGATCCCATGTTGGAAGCGTGGTGCACGCATTTCCATCATGAGCTTCCCTTCTGATGCGTGCATCTGCGGGTGATATTTCATTTTTGGGAAGACAGGAGGGCACCCCTTCCCTGCAAAGCAGAGTGTTGCAGTGCTGCTTCTCCTTGGCTCCTCGCTGTACACATGTGCTTCTCCGCATCCACGCTGTAGAGCTGTGCAATTCCTTTCTGTTCTGATGCAGAGAGTGAAGTTCCAGCTCTACGAGGATGAAACGAGCTTTCCAAACTATGAAAGAAAATGTCCATCTTCACAGAGGCAGGGGACTCTGTATCAGGATGAAGTGTAAGCAATGAAGAAGAGAAGCTAATCTGATGGTGGTTTCACAGCAAATTACAGAATGCAAACATCAACAGCCTGATACAAGCCTAGATGGAAAATTACTTATGGTGCAAAGGATCCCGCAGGGCCATCTGATGTATGTTCTCTGTATTTTCAGTCCTGCTTTCTGGGGAAAGGTGGAGTCAGAGGGAAGGAGCAGAATGTTAACACCAGAGGCTGCTGTTTCTGTTGCTTTCAGCAGCTGCCGCTGTTGCAGTGAAGCAGACGGTCAGCTTCATTTCTATGAAATGGTTTGATTCTTTTTTTTTTTTTTTTTCCCATTTCTACTTAAAAAAGGTCCTTAATTGCCACACTGTATCACACCGCCTCACCTTATAACTTGTAAGTATGCAGTTTTTTCTATACTTCGTCATATTGTACATGGGCCATAAACCACATTGGAGAGCCTCTTGCCAAGTAGGCATCGGAAGCTTCTAACTTACGTAGGTGATTTGGTGATGTCAGCCTGAAAATTCTACCTCCATCATTTTGGTCTGTGGTTTTTGTCCGTATCCCCTTTCCCACCTCCTTTTTGAGACCTTTTTTTAAGCACCAACCATGAACAGCAGTCACAAAGAAGTGCTCATTGTGGTGCAGTTCCATCTGTTGGGGTGATGGGCAGCTCCCAGTGCCCCCTCTGGGGTTCAGGCGTGTGTTTGTAGGTGCCTTCAATACTTAGAGAAGCATCCAATGCACCTTCAACATGACATGGTGCAATAAAAGAGCACAGCGTATCTGTAGATGAAACCTATTGAGTATATCTGCAGAGAAGCGGTGTAATCAAGTAGTGTTGGTGGGTGAGTTTTGTTACTGTTCCTTATATTGGTGCCTGTTGTAACAATAGGGAAACTTGCAAATCAGAAGTGCAAAATGTCCAAACTTTGCAGGTGTCAGGAAGCACAGGACACACAGCACACCTGCTCTTACCTTTATGCTGAACGGGCAGTTATTTCAAGTAGGATATCTATTTTTTTCTCAGCCATAAATGCTTTTGTGGATCTCTGATGTTTCTTCTGAGAACGTTTCTGCATGTGGAATTAAATTGCCTGAGTCCTGGCAGGCAATGGATGTGAAAGGAGCAAACGTGGAGTCATCTTATAAGCGGTGAATGGTTACTCACAGAATGGTTTCCATGCTTACAATGCTCCCAATAATAGATTGCATTACAGAAAAACAAATTTGCTCTATTAATTGAATTCACCTGTCATATAAAACCACGTCTGATCTGCAGTTCAACAGATGTGTCTGTGACTTTTATGGTGACGAATGCTTCAGGTTAGCTGTGTTCTGCACCAGATTTAAAACCACTGAGGGTCCGTGGTAAGCCATTACCCTTTGAAATATTAATTTCGACTTCCAATTCTGAGGTATTTGCTACCACCTGATTTATTGCGAGGTATTTGCTGCTGCTGACATAGATAACAATGGGCTCGGGTTGGAACTTTTTATCTTCTAATTTGGCTGTGGAGAACGTGGGCTGTTTGCTCAGAGTAGAAGAGTGACGCTGGGTTGCAGCTTGCAGTGCTTTCCCTATCACAGCTGTTGTGCAGCTCAGTACAGAGCGGCTGCAGGGTGCTGGGTGGTGCATGTCCTTACTGCATCCCAGTGAAGCTCTGCGTGCCGTGCTTATCGTGTGGTTCTCAGAGCTAAGTGATCCTGGAGAAATACCCATACATCAGAGTAGCTTTCTCATTCTGAAATTGAATTATTTTTCCTCGATGTTTATGCGTTTTTAAAGACTTTATGAGCTGCTCGATATGGTTCATAGGCAAATGGTTGGTAATTTCCTATTTGTAAGAGGGAAAGTAGCTGAAAAATGTCTAAGGAATAAACAAAAGTAGAAATAAAAACCCACCACCCCTATTTATCATTATATACTGTGGAATCATGTCAAATTTGTAGGTCCGACCTCGAGTAACGTGGTGTAACTTGTGCTAAATGAGGCCACTCAAGTTGGGATGCTGCAGATCTGTCTTGTGTTTCTGCCTGCTCTGTCCATCTGTGCGAATTCCTCGAGGCAGAAGCGAGGAGGGGCTGCATGGAGCTGCTCCAGCTCCAGAGATGCACCATCGTGACACGAGGAGGTTGGCCGTGTGTGTCACCCTGTTATTTAACCATGTACTGTGGGGAAAAGGTACTTACTCCTCCATGCCTTTTGTTGTCAGTCCTAATTCTTCAGCTTTTCCTGATAGGAGCAACTTCATGATGTCAGTTTAATTTCTAAGAAGCAGAGGTGCTGTGTTAAGAGAGGAAACAAGTCATTCTCCTCCAGCTGTCACTTGGTAACAGCTTATGGCTGTACTGAGTACCTAAAGGCTTCTGCTAATACCAAATTTGCCACAGTAACAGCCGAACTCCCTCAGCTCCCACTACATTAAAAACCTAGGACTTATTTTGTGTCAAATGAGCTAACAAAATAAAAGATGAATTTAGAGTATTTAATCTGTCAGCATCAATGAATCTGAGAGGATTATCATTCCATTACTGCTAATAGATTTTTTCCACAGATAACTCCGCCACTTGACTTGCCTATTTCTGTGAAGATTTTTACAGATCTAATTTAGACTACGATTTAAATACTCCTGCTCTATTTTGATTTGAATCTGAGAGTTAGTAATGTGGTACCTGACTTGTTTTGAGCTCGCTAACTTCACCTTAATGAGAGCGTCTTTAATCGATGAAGATCGCGGGGTGTTTTCAGATCTGAGTCGTGCTAAACGTGACCTAACAGTTGGAGCTGACTTCTCCTTGCTTCCTTCCTGAGGAATGGCGAAACAAATAGCATTGCCCTTATGATGGGTATCAGAAGGACTGATGCAGACCTGATGCTTACCCATGTGTAGGGAAAGACCCCAAGGATGGGGATTCCCAGGGTCTTTTGGTGGTCATTGATGCGTTAAGGTTTTTTCAGAGACAAATAAGGGTAACATCATGTGTTACCTTAAAGGATTAGAAAGGGAGAAATTGTGTCTTCCTTTCACTGCCCCCAACAAGCTGTGGGGAGGAGGGAGGGGAGTGCATAGCAGAGAAACTTCCTGACTCTAGATGGAGCCCAGGCTGTAGGATTTGACTTCAGTAACTGCAGTAATGCCCTCACAAAGGTCCTGCAGTCCAACAGTCAGACATACTGCAGTGAAAGGAGACTGCACCGTGTTTGCCACCTTTTCTGCTTGTAAGAATGAGATCCCTTCACTGGTCCGGCAGTGATGGAATACTGTAGGAGCGGGGAGGGCTGGTAGGGCGTTGTGAATTGTACCTGACAGCCCAGAATGTCATAGATAAAAGCAATAATTAATGTTTTACAGCTGGATTGAGTGCTGCAGCTGGTCAGTGCAGTGGTATCTGGCCATCCTGCAGCCCCGTAAATGAGGTCATAGCCACTAACAACTTGGCAGGGCTGTTCTTGAGAGATTTTTTTTGTGCCTTTGGAATGTCATTTATAGTTACAGTCCCCTTGGTCCTGCAGGGACAAAGGATACACTTCTTGTGATGGAAACAAATAACAAGCCGTGGTCCCCTTGTGTTTGGCTGCACTGTCATGCAGCCTGCTATATTCCATCATCTGAGCCTGTCATGCTTAACCTCTAAGGCAGCTTAACATGAGAAAGCAGGAGAAGCTGTGAGTGGGGAAATAGAGCTGGGCCTGATGTTAGTTCAGATTTTTAACCTTTACTTTCCTTGGGAATATACACCATAAAAAAAATAACCCACAGAATGTTACCAGCTCACACCAAGATGTTTTTAATCGCTTGAAAGTTCTGTATTTAAAATGCTTTATTAAAGATATAAAATATTTTCTATGGAGCTGAACCGTTTTTCATAGCGGGAAGGTAGGAAGAGGCTTCAATAACGCAGGAGTTTGTTATGAGGGTAAGTAGAAGGGGGGAATTTCTTTTTTCAGTGCACAATTTCTCTCACATCTGTGAATAAAACAAAACCCCACAGCCCCAGAAACAGTTTGTTTTGAGGCAGCTGCTCCCAGAACAACCTGTGATGTGTCCAGCCAAGGAGACTGCCTTGTAAATGTAGGACTGCGGTTTGCTTCCCGGTGGTTTTTGGTTTTATTTTGCCTTATAAGCGTGAAAGAAAACAGAAGGGTAGCTAAGACATTTGACTTAACCTCAAATGAGACCAATAGGGATCAGCTTTGATCAAAATGTGAGGCCTGCGAGCTCTACATTGGTTTCTGATGGCTTTAGAGAGGGCCAAGCTTTGTATGGGCACTCATTACAGGTGTTCCAGCTGAAAAGATATCTGAAAGTCTAGGGGAGCAAAATGCACCAGTGTTCCTAGAGAAGCTTAGCCATGCTCTTCCTGATTTAGACTCCAGTGTCCTGCAAACAGACTGTATTTCTTCGTGCTGAAAGCTCACAATTAAGATTTACTGATGATGATGTGTGGTAATGGCTTGTGATGCTTCTCATGGGCTAGGCTGATGCAGCAAGTGGCTTCAAATTCATGTCTGTCATCAGCCGTGCAACTTATTTTAAGCCCAAGCTGTTTTTCTTGCACTCCTGTATATTTTAAATCTCCTACCATTGTGGAAAGCAGTAGGAGAAATCCTCTTGATGGCTGCTTAAAATCTCATCTCAGTGGTTTTCAGTAAAACAGATCCAGTGTTAATAAAGACTGAGACTGTTCCATGAATAGATTCCTATTCAGAGCACTGAGATGATGTGCCGTGTTTATGAAAACGGATTTTAACCTCTAGGTTGTCATTCAACAATTTCTGCTGGAGATCAGCAAATCTCTGGTGGTTATTATTGTCTTGGTAACCTATTCCACTGGTCTGACACTACAGATTTTTCAGTAACATCAGAAAGTAAATTGTTTTAATAAAGAGAAGCATATAACGAGGTGACTATGCGAATGTCATTTCATCACGTCAGGGGTCCATAAGGCTTAACACAGACAGGTAGCTGTCTTGGCTGCCTACGTGCTTCCTACATTCAGTTTAGCAGTCAGAAGAGGATAGAGGGATAGTCCAGGAATTGTTCAATTGCTGCATGTTGCTTCTGAGATGCTTCCAAAAGGAGGTTTGAGTTTTCAGTGCTGACGTTTGAGACGATACAAGTAATTGAATTCATAGCATGGTTGCATACAGTATAGTCGTATTTCTTCTGATCTTCTTAGTTGTTTTTGTTTTCAAATACAGGCACGATTCTTGGTTGTAATATTAATTCTTGTAGGCTGCTCATTGTTAAGTTAAATTTGTGTGCCTGCTACAGTGAACAACCCTGAGTTTACAGTCAGTAGCTGCTATCCCTAATTCAGTGTCTACTCTCTATGCTTGAAGCAGTAACTGAGATGCTGCTGTGAGAATACACAATCTGCTTAGTTGCAAAGAGAAATTAGCATTTACACAGAAATCCCATTTAGCCTTCTCTTAGCAGATTTCTGCCTTCTAACCTAAAATCAGCACGTCTGGATCTGCTCTGATGTGGCTTTTCAGTCTGTTGGGCTCAGCTTACACAAGAGACTTTGGACCACCTTCAGTGGGAGATGCAGAGCTCCGTGCCAGCCTTTATGGCTTACCTGAGCTTCAGGGAAGTGCAATGAGTTCCCCATGTCTCAGCTCCTTCCTTGTGCATCTCCCTTATTTGTTAGCAGCGCAGGGGTAAAAAACAAAGCAGATCTGATTCCCCAACAGTTTGGGCAAGCTGTATGCTTGTTGGGCCTCTCCTAACTTCCCAAAGAATAACGGCCAACAAATCCTGATAAAGAAATGTGTTTTGTTGCCCCTCTGAGTGAATTGGGAAGCTGTGGGACTGATGAAGCACTGAAAGTGTGGGCGGTGTGGCTGCTCTCTGACTTGGTTTCTCCCTTGGACTATTACTCTAATGGTAGGTCACTGTAAACTACTTGCCTTAGCCTCCATTTCAAGCACAGTGGAAACAGAACAGAGGGGGCAAGTTATTTTAGCAAGTATTGACTTGTTTTCCAGCTCTTTTTTGTTTGTGTTCATGTTATGGAAGGAGGCTCATGAAGCATTTGTTGCAGTGTATTCTACGTGGCATTCAGAGAGGAGGCTCAGGAGTTGGTTCCATGGACGGCTGTTGGTGGGAAATTGAAAGCAAGTGTTAAGTAAAAGCGGTAGGCACCTACTTATGGTGGAAGGAAACACTGCACGTTGCTTATCTGTTCAGAAAGGGGAGACAGGAAAAAACACCACCATGTTCCTGTAGACCTGTGGTTGTAATTCAAACACGAGAGCATAAAAATCCTCAGTTTCTGGTAGCCTGGAAATGCTCCTAGCACACATCGTACTTGAGCAAACACAGAGCAGTTGGTTTAGCTCTGTCGCAGCAATGACTAATGAGCAAAGGTGTGGGGTTTGAATGGTGCCACCTCCTTTCTGTCATTTTATGGCAGTTAATAACCTGGAGCGTCTCACTGCACGGGGGTCCCTCCTCCTTCCCCCCAATTTATTTGCATCTTGTAAGAATGACCTTGTTATATTTCAAAAAGACAAATCCTAGCGAAGGCAGAGTCAGGCTGCCATAGCTGCTGGCTTTCCCATCGGCAGAGTTCTCTAGCTCCTAATTAGTTGCAGAAGAAATCCAGCTGACAAAGAAATAAAAGATGGAATTCACATACTCAGCTGTATACTACCAAGACATAAACAACTCTAGAATATGCATCAACAGGGTCAGCGAGAGTGGTTGTATTTTATATGTGGTGGACAAGGAGTGCTACTCTATGGAAATGTGGGAGATGTTCACATAGCCCAGTTCTATGCATGAGCTAGAATATAATTTTGCCCTGTGTTGCTGAGCACCCCGTCTGGAATCCCAGCAGTGTGTGGGCTCACTCAGCACAGCTGGAGAAGATGAAATACACTGAATTACTGCACCTCATTCTGTATTATTTCATCCCGAGTTTTGACCCTTCCCTCTAGGTTCATTGCATGAGTTTGGCTGTGTTGCATGCGCTGAATCCATAACAGGTTCATTTGAGTCTGTCACAGTGACCTTACATCTGACTGTTCATGCATAGCATTTCTTTCAGGGACCATCTTTCTGCTTTTCTCCTTTATCAGAGAACTTGGTGGAAAATAATTTCCATCGATATCACGAGGAGGTTTTGTTACGTGGTAATTTCTTATTCTTTTTAATGCTATATCAGCATCTTGTTCAGAGTTCACTTTTAGCTGTGGTTCGGCTGTGTGTGATGAGGTGCAGTGAGCTGCTCCTGGTGCAGGGTTGCAGGGCACTGTTCTAGCTAGAATTCAGGCTATGTTGAGGAGACAGGTGAGAGTAATTACTGTTTTGTGCTGTATTCTGAAAGGAGTTATGTATAAATATGTCAGGTTACTACATTCTCTTCCTGAAAATAATTATCTGGAGCAAAGGCTTTACAGAAACTTAGAAAGAACTGAGCTCCCATGTACTGAAATGACCTTCATGCCATGGTCAGGGTGGGTTCCTTACCATCCTTGTGCAGTGGTTCCCATAGTGCTGTGCAGGAGGCGGGATGCTGCCCTGTGCTTACTACACCCGGTGTGTGTTTTGTTCTCTTTTGCCTTAAACTTAGCCCCAGAGACACGATGGTCAGGTTTGGTTTACTTTCTGATGGTACCAAGTGTAATGACGAGACCTCCTTGGCGCTCTGATTAAACTAGATAGCGTTTTACCAAAAATAATTCAGCTCTTGAAGGCAAGCAGAACAGATGACCTAAATAGGTAAGCTGCCTTTCACCTATGGGTACCCCCATCAGTTCTTTGTACTGGTCTGGTTGGGATAGAGAAGGACACAAACCTGTACCAGCTCACACGAACTTTGAGGAGTTCTTTGTAATGCTTGGAGTCGATGAATTATTGCTTATCAGAAGCATGGACGTCATGTCTCAATGCCTGCATCTTTAACAGAAGCTTCAAAAGAATATCTTTGTCTCTCAGATTCCCCAGTTTTTCATAAAAGGCTGAAAAACACTTTTCAGAACCTTAAACTGCCATCTTCTCTCAAATCTGTCTTGACAACTGTTTAATGGTTTTATCATCACAAATGGACTTCACCAGTGTTGGAGGTATCTGAGCAATTCTAAATGGCATTGGAGTTCATGTAGGCTTGCTGCCTGGAGGAGAGCTAGATTAAAGGCTAAATGCTTCTGGTGTGCTGTGGTGTATCTGATATAGTGAGTGGGAGTATTGTTCACAAGCTGAAGTGAGTAGAGATAAGATGGAAAGCAAACAGTGCTAAAGACTTCCAACCTGTTGGGATGGACACTTCAAGGCATTAAAGGACAAGCCAGAAGCATGAGTTCAATTTCTGATCAGTGATTTCTGACCAGCATGATTCCTGTGGCTCTGCAGAATGAGCCTCTGGTTTCTCTTTTTCAAGCTCTTAACTTTTCCCACCATAAGGTTTTAGGACAGGATTTGAGTGCCTCGGGAGAAAGGAAGCGTGTAATTCCCTCAAATCTTATTCTTGAAATCTCTCCATCTCTTGGGCAGCTGCTTTAGAGCTGGCTTGGAGTGGGCTGTGAGTGATGCAGATGGTGGTTGCTTGGTGGTTGATTGCACATGGGTATGATCAGAAGATGTTGGCAATGGTGCGGTTTCCTGTATGCTGCCCAGTGCTGTGACTGGCAGTGATTGACTTCTCTTAATAGGTTTTTATTTGAACTAGGGCCATTTTCAGACAGCTGCATAAGCTTTATGCCTGATGTGTTCTAGAAAGGACAGTATGTGATAAGTTTGGGGCTTTCTATTAGCTGTCCTGGTCAGACTTTGTGTTGCAGCCTTAGATCTCTTAACTCTTATGTGCCTCGCTTCATTTAAACCACAAAAAGAACCTGCAGAATGTACAGTTTTCCTTAACTGTGTTGTCTTCCAAACCCAAAGGAAGGCTCAGCTCTCCTACCCTGCGGGCTTTCTCCTGTAACTCATGGTCTGCACTCATTGCTGTGGATCCAAAGCAGCACACGAACCATTTAACTCTACTCTTTCTGCATTTAATGAACGGACAGGAGACTGTAGTTGTTACAGACCAGGTGCTGTGGGCCACCAACCCTTCAGAAGGGTGATGTGAGCTCTGGTGATGCTGTGGGGAGGGGCATTACCTGGAGTTGTAGTAATGACTCATAGGGCTCAGAGTACAGAATCTTCTTTCCTTTGTCTGGAAGGTGAGGGTAGTTTAGTGCACACCTCTGTTAATACTTGGTAGTAAGGGTTGTGTGCTGGTAGCAGCCAGTTGCTCTGCACTGATGTTTCTCATGTGAATTCTGCACCTTTATGTGATCTGAAGTCATGTCATTTGGCTGCCCTGTTGGTTGGCCCTGTAGATGATTTCTCACAAGGGAAGCAGGATGTTTCTAATTGCTATAATACAGAAGGAGGACAAATGGTCAGCTGAACAACTTTTTATTTAAAAAGTATGCTTTCATGCTTTGTTAGTATGTGATGTCTATCCTTGTCTTTGCCTTTCTCACATTAAAACAAAGGCTATTAGTCTGCCTCTCTCAAGGGAGGAGTGCTCATCTACTCACGAGGAGGTCTGGCTTACAAAGCTTGTGAAATCCAGAGGAAATCCTTTGATTGGCAGCAAAAATTGCCACGGTGTTGACTTTCTGTGCTTGCAGCCTCACCGGAGATGTGCTTTGATGCTGCCTTGTTTCCTGCTAACATGAAAACAAAAAGTTGCTGCGCTCCCCCGTTCCTGCTTTAGCTGTTGTAAACACGGCCCCTGGGGAAGGTGTTTGCTTGGAAATGATTTGCATGTTTGACAGCACCTTCTTCTCCCCGTGTTAAAAATGTAGGGCAGTGTCTGTGAGCAGTAGAGGCCCTCTCTTCCCTTCTTTTTTTGTGGGTGGATAATTACGTTTGTGGATCCAAAGGAAAAAAAAAAATAGTCTGCTGTAATGCAGGCAATTGACGTTAATTTTGTAATAACTTAATCTGTGCCGAGGAGCATAAAATAGATCCAAACCTAAATGCGAATGACTTTAAAAATGATAAAATAACAGCACGCAGCAAAGCTCCGGTGTGTTATCCTTCAAACTTGGGAAGCTGTTAAAGTTGGAGTCTTGTGGTCCATCTCAAAGGGACCGTTTTAGTTTAATATGTTAAATTGCATTAAGGTATAAAAATAGCCTCTCCTAAATTACATCTGCAGCACATGACTTCTCAGACCTATTTACTTTCTTTATTTTAATCCTACTGAAGTGATGACTGAAAACATTATAAGCTTTTCTATTATATACATGGTAAAAACCAATTAGTCTTGCAGTGCTGGGCCTGGGATCCTGCTGGGGTAACGCACTCAGTCGTGAACAAAAGAAAGTTATTAGGATCATTTGCAGCAGGATGCCCTGGAAGCCACTGAAATATGTTTGATTCGTTGAAGGTGGTTTCTGGGAAGGTCCAGTGCTGTATTTCTTCCCCTTCAGGTCCTCCTTTGTGAGAAAAGGAAAACTCTGGCCCTGTAAATTGGCTGTGTCAGATTGAACAAGAGATAGAACCTCTGTGAGCATTTTGGAGAAAAGGGGCTCTTATCAGAAGTGATGGGGATTCCATATGCAGTGCAGCTCACACCTTGGTGGGCTGCAGTGTGAGCGCTGGGAGGGCTGACTGGGACCGAGTTCTTAGAGTGTGAGTTTATCAGCCGACTGTGGCACAGGAAGCAGCGGAGCAGCTATTAAATGTTCAACCCTGGCTTGCTAAGAGGATGTGTACTTAGGGAAGCAGCCAATTGCAGCTCTATATCTGCTGCTTTGACCCTCTTTCAGGACACCGTTTTGTTTTCTTTCCCCCTCCAATGACATCCCCAATCCCTGGGGATAGGTGCTGACTTTGTACAGTGTAACAGCACAGATTCCGGCCTCATTACTTCTTACCTTAAAGTTTGGAACTCATTCTGAGCAGATGAATGATTGTGGAGGCTGTGGCAGCTGCCTCCTCCTGCAATGGATCTTTGGGGTTCTGATAGATCCTGACCAGTGCCAGATCCTGCCTCTGGTACATGGTTATGAGTCATCCCACTGAGCACCAGGAAAGTGGAAGGATGAGTGTTTGGTCCCAGCAGTAAATTACAGAAGCATTTGCTGAAAGAGCATAGTTCTGCTGTTTTCCATTTAAATAATGATTTAATTGCATGTGAATTAAGTTGGGTTGGGTTTTTTTTGTTTTTTTTTTTTTAATTTTTTTTAAGACAAATTAATGCTGTCAATGAATTTTATAAACCGTGACCTCTACTCTGCAACCTTGTCTCAAAGGCTTGGAAAAATATTCAAGCTGCTTAACCACGATGCCAACTGTCAAATATGTCACTGTGCTTTGCCTGCCCAGAGCCATTGCTGTCACTTGGGGATGGCAGGAACTTCTCCTGTTGGCTATGCAGGCATTTACTCTCTGTCCACAGGACGTTCTTTGCTTGATCAAACAATTTTAATCTGATGTGTAGTGGTGAGCGTTGTCTGATGATGAGGGATCGTTTCATTCAGCATCCATACGACCTCTGGATCCCTTTACAGCGCTCTTGAATCATTGTGTGGAATTGGATGTAGGATGCTTTATAAGAATTCAGGATAGGAGCTGTCGTAATATGTAATTAGAAAGGGCATTTAGCAGATTATCTGAAGTTGGGAATAATTGGTTGCTTCCCCAGTATACACATATGCCGTGATGGCACATCAGAGGGTGTGACAGTCTGGTACCAGGCTGCTCCATCAGTGCACTTAACCTTATGTCCTGATTTGATAGCGGAGTTGCTCTTTTAAGCGTAACTGTTAATTAGAAGCAGATTGTTTATTGAGGTCACGTCAGTCACTGCTGTTAAACAATGAGCGCCAAAACCTTTTTTTGGAGACACGTGGGAGATCCCAACAGTCCCATGCCTGAGTTGTATTTAGAAGCTCGTCCTCCCTTGTCTGCTGGCACCCCGAGGTGCTGAGGCACCCATCACAGCTCTGCCTGCGATGCTGTAAGGAGGTGTGGATGGCACTTCCACGTCTGTGAAAACACAACTCTGCTGACAGCTGTGCCATTCAGATCTGTCTTTTAAAAACGTATTTTCAGAGCCGTGCTCTTTCTTCCTTGAAAGCAGAAATGCTGATGTGTGACAAAAGAGTTCTAAATGGCAGGTTAAGAAATATCTGAGCCCCTGTCTGGGCACTGATGTTCTTTCCTCTGTAATGTAGTTGAGTGACAAGGAGTGGCTGTATGTGGCAGTGCAGGGCTTTGGGCTTTGCTCCTTATCCCAGCCATGCTACAGTTCTTGCTTTAGTCAATGTAGGAATTTTGCTCTAAGCAGATTTTCCCTATTGTGGTATTTTTATCCAGAGATGGGAGCATTTTTTTTCACTGACTGAGCAAAGACACTCTTGACTGCTGCTTCTGATGTCTGTAGTCATTGAAGGTGGCCAAAGAGCTGCTCCAGCACTGAGACCTCACGTTCTGCAGTGCTTCGGGAGCTCTGCACCCCATCTGCACTGCTGTGTGCTGAGACCGAGCTGTAAGCAGCTGCCCCTGATGGGGAGAGGGTACGGAATGGTTAAACAGCCATAAAATAGAAAGATTAGGTTTGAACCCATCAGGTCAAAGCAAAGGGGCTGTTCTGTGGGTGTGATCTTCGAGAGCTCTTTCCAAACTGCCTCCTAGCTTTGCCTTTCTGGTGTGGTTCTACCAGCGTTACAGAACCACTGCTATGTTAAGACTTCGAGATGCAAATGTGAGAGCAAGCAGAGCAGTGCTTCATTTTCTGCTCTGCTAAAAGAAGTGCGTTGTTTTTTTTTCCTCGCACAGCTCCTTTTCCCCCCCCTCTTTCTAGTGTCACACACGTGGCATTTTAGAGGATTCTTAAAAAAGAACTCTTTGCAAGAAGGGCACTTCACAGCGTAGCTTTGAAATATAGAGGTAGAAGGAGCCATATGTCACTTGATTAAAACGTTGCGCTGCGATTTGGATCTGCTTCTGCAGATTTGACAGAGACCTCAGGCAGAAGTTTTGCCATCCTGTGACTCGATTAATCTGAGCGAGGTAAATCTTCCCGGCGTGTGCCATCACTCAGCTCAGTGACAAATCTCCCTCTGAGAGCAGCATGGCAGGAGTGGGCGCCAAGCAGCGCTGCTGAAGGGTTTGCTTAAATGCATGTTTTGTTAAAAATGTTTTGGAGATGTTGGCAGCGACTGCATTTTTTTTCTGCAGCTTCATACAAGTGTACGTGGTATTGGTTTCCGCTCTTCTTTATTCAAAGTAAAGCTCTTTGGAAGCTGTCCCATAGGATGCACGTGGTCAGACTCTCAGGAGGCTTATGAGAGCAAAATGCTTTAGGAAGGCGAAAATCTGGCCATTTTTGGCAATCTTTATGAAGAAGTTCTGTCTGCTTTACTTAGCAGCAGCTACAGCGGGCTGTGCATGGAGTTACACTCAGACCATTCAACAGAAGCTCAGCTGATTTCCAAATGCACTGTAAAATCTCCATTACTGAGGGCACGATCTATGTTTAAAGCTTCTCTAAGTGGGGCTCTCCCTGGCCAGTGATGTTCAGGTGGTTGCTAGGATGACAGCTAAGAACTTCTGCATGAGCAGTTATTTAGAATATATAATAATAATAATAATCTGCACTGTTTGAAGCAGCGCCGTAGGATCAGAGAAAAACAACTGTAGCTTTCCTATGGTGCATTGCTGTTCTGCTTCCATACCTCCACAAACAGCTTTCAGGAATTCTGTTTTAGGAACAGCTGGCCTTCCTGAATAGAACTCTGGAGCTGTCTTTGGGTATCGATGCAATAAATGTTAGTTTGAATCAAAAACACTCAAAGCAAAAGATGACTCTCTTTGCGCAACAGAATACATGACATCATCGCTCATTTTGGAGCTGTAATGAGAAAAGAAAATGCAATTGTATGGTGGGTATGCAGTCACTGAAACCATCTAGATTCAGCACAGAACATTGGGAGTTTGACCTTGTTTGGAAGAAGCCCCAAGGCTCGTATAGCAGATGGTAGCCCAGGACCTGCACAGCGCCGCCTGGGAGCAGCCCAGGATTACTGCATTCATTGCTTCAGCAGTAACTAAAACAGTGTAATTCCATTAAGATCTAATCTGAAATAGTTTTTCAAGCTCGGTGTGTTGTGAAGGAAAAGGCCCAGATGAGTTCTATGTGACCTGTGTTTTGAAGATGTGAAATGTGCCTGGGAGAAGGGATTGTTGGAATTGTGATTACCATACAGTGATCGTGCTGCAGGCTCCAGTATAAAAGCCTCTGAAATTGAACTTGATGTGAACCATGACTTGTTCAATGTGCTGATGCTTCAGCTTTCTCTTTTATTTTCTTTCACTTTATTATACAAAATGGGGATGAAGTGATAAGTGTGCTTAAAAATTATTGCTGAAGTGTGGTGCGGTGTCATCCTGTGAAGCTTTTAGCCTGAGGGAGCAGAACATGGGTCGGTATGTGTTGTTCCTTCATTTGGAAGTGCTGTTTTGTGCAGTTGCATTTTCCTTGAAGCCTTTCTTTTCTTTCTCTCTCTCTAAACCTTACTGTTCTAAATAGTGGTACGTTGTGAGCTGGGAAGAGGAAGAGAAACACAACTTTGAATATAAAAATATAAAGAAGACAGGCTGAGTGTTTGGGATCTGAGGGCTTCCACGTGCCTTTCGTTTTGTCTGTGGTATGAACCAATTGCTCAGGTCAAGATCAACACTGGAACTGGCTCTGGCAATAGGGAAGGCAGCAGCTAGTCTTGAATCTTTGCCTCTTTGTCCACCTTTTTCTTCTCTTTATTCTGAGAAATCAATCAGCATGTATAAATTAGACAAGTATGAGTGCTTGTTGATCTCCTCAATTATTATTTACCCAAATTTAAAGACACGTTTTTAGTTATAATTAAGTAATCTCCTAGGGGAAGGTGCGTGAAACAGTGGCTTCATTGGCAACGTTTCTGAAGTCCAATGTCAGTCCAAGCTTAGATTTTTGAGCTTTGTTAATTGAGGGTGATATTAAAAACAAAGAAACAAACAAAAACAGAAAAAAACCAAACCCCACCACCACGCTGTTGAAGCATTAAGACCTCATTCTGGTACACAGTGCGCTGTGATATAACGCTCTCTCAGTAAAGGCTTGTTAGAAGCCTAGGAACAAAGCCCTTGACTTAATGTCTTTGAAGCACAAAGCATCTTTAATATTGGAGGATCAAAAAGGAAAAAAAAAAATGCAGATCTGTGCAAAAGAATTTGCTGATGAATACACAAATGTATAGCGTTGCTGGTTTGCATTTGGCTTTTGATGAAGCGCCCTCTCAATGTTCCACGTGAGCTCTGGTTGTATGGCGTGGCTGGGGTGGATAAGCAAGGAGGGGTGGATCAATGAGGAGTGACCAAAGTCATACTGGAATCTACTTCTGATGGAAATAATGGCTTTGCAGCGTGGTTGGTTTTGAAGGAAGAGACTCATGGAGGGAACTACTAACAGTCATTTTTGGTATTTCATTGTGCTTTATTCTCTGGGCTGTGCTTTTAGTAATTTTTGTATTTACCAAAAGGTGAATGATAGCTCCCTGTCTGCCTATTAAAACATGACCTTCAAAAAGGTGTTCAAGATCAAATAATTAATGAGTGAGATTCTCAGCATCTGTAATTTCTCACTGTTTTGCTATAACTGGTGGGGTTGCATGGGCTTACGCTGCCAAAGGTGCTGACCTCTATTGGCTAACACAGCAATGATTAAGAAGTAGGATTTAGGATATCTGGGTCCTCCTTTGCTTTCTTCTGTATATCTTTACTTTGGTTAAATCTTCTGATATTTATTCACAAGTAGGATGGTTTCTCCTTATTCCAGCTGGGTTTTGAGCAAGGGAAAGCAAGAGGTGATGGGATCAATGAATACAACACTGTAAGTGATATTTTTTTTTTAATAAGACAAGTGCTATCAGATAGTTGGCTGTTGTTTTTTTTCCAAGACCTATTAGGTATCCAGCAGCTCCTGTTAAGAACAAGTGAGAGCGCACGAGAACACTTAAAGGCTGACCCATGTCATTCAAGACAGCTAATTGGAAGCCAAGGTTTTCTTAGAATCACTGGGTTTTGATTGCAGCCATGAAAATCTGATGTCTGTATAACGTCAGTTGGAAAAAAGCTTCCACGCCTTTCACAGAATATAGAATATAAGGTTTTCCTTGAACCAGGAAAAATTCTGTCTGCTGTTGCAGTGTCAGTGCTAATGCTTTGTGCTGATTGCTTTCTTTTCAGCCCGGGTTCTATGAAGCAATACACAGTAGTGGCCATTGAATTCAAGTCCTGCGATTTCTGTCTCGTAGACTGCATTGTTGTCACACACAGACGCGTTCAGAGGATGGGAAGATGTGTGCTGTGAATGCTTCAAAGTAGAGCACTGTGCTGCACTTGAGCAGAGGTTGCAGTTTCTGTGCTGTTGTTGGATAAATGTAAGAACCTTCATTGATTTCATAAGCGTCTTTATAGCGCTGGGTTTAAAACAAGCTATTCCTAAGCTGCTGTTATACAGAGAAATAGGAGGATTTCTGTGAAGCCCCTTGGGGCAGAGGGTGGTAGGGTGGAAAAAAACCAGGCAGGTGGGCAGGAACAGGAAGAACTCACGCTCTAAACAAAGCAATATACAGCAATTTGCATCAGTGATGCAATGAAACAAACTGTTACAATACAGAGGGGTTTAATTGTAAATTGAAACTGCCTTGGGACATCATCACAATTGAGTTTCTGTTTAGAATCATAGGTTTTGAATGGCTGCAGCTCTGCCAAATGATAGAAGATGCACATCTTTGCAGAAAGATGTGTTTCTCCCCTCAAACGTATAACGCTGCTGGATTTCTTTTTGATGTCTTCTTCCAAAGAAATAAAATGAGATAAATTTCCTTGTTTTTCTGCAGCTGCTTACCGGGTTGATTTTGCTTCTGGCAAAGTCAAACTGAATAGAAAGAAATGAAAGGGAAGAAGGAGCTGGATGCTGACAGGGTTAGCAGCGTCGCTTGGGAGATGATGGATAAATGTTTCATGGGTAGGCACTGGACAGGCTGCCCGGAGGAGTTATGGATGTCCCATTCCCCACTGCAGGTACTCAATATCAGATTGGTGGGGCTTTGAGCAACCTCACCATGTAAGGCTGGCCCTGTTTGTGGTGAGGGGGATAGAGCTCAGTGTTCTTTAAGGCTCCTTCCAGCCCAAATGTTTCCACTGACATCATTACGCTTCTCTGCATTCCCTAATCACTTTACCTTTGAACCTTGTCTCTCCTGTTCCATGCTTTTTCCTTTTTGCTTTCCCTTTGTCTCCATTGGAAAATGAATTATCAGGCCAGCAGTATAATTCATGGGAAAAAAATAGCCTGTAAAACCACCTGGAGAGCCAATCATCTATCCTTACTTGATGCACATAGATTCTTTAATACATTCTAGAGGAGTTTGTCTTAACTGTGTCAAGATTTTCTTGGCAAACAGCCATTTCCATAGCAATAAATGTACACTTAGAACATACATTGTGCAGCTTACAGTGTTCATTTGCCTATATTGAGAAATTGAGTGTCTATATGCAGGGGCCTGTCCATTTATTGGCATTTTCTGTCTGTTCCTGCCCTTGCCTTCTATGCCAGTTATCCATGCTGACATGGGCAGTTCCGTGCCTTCCTCATCAAGAATTTCTCAGTGGTTTAACCTTGGGTACCTGGAGGTCGTGCTGCATATGTGGTGCAGTAACCTGCTGTTTTTGATCCACGTTATCAATATGTTGATTGAAAACCTGACATTGGGCAGCTGATGTTCAGATGCCAAAGAATGGGGAAACGCTCTGCATGTGGCCACAATCTGCTGAATTTCATGGAATCGTAGAATGGTTTGGATTGGAAGGGACTTGGAAACTGAAATCAATGACGGAAATGCTGAAGGACAAATGTAGATACACCCAAATCTATGATTCCAGGATGTGTGCGTATCCAGACAATTGAAGTTGCCATGGTTTGATGCACAGAACCACGTCCTGATACTCAGCTTGATAGCAGCCGATGTTCAGTGGTACTGCAATGAAGTCAAAGAAGTGTTCAGTTGTCCTTCAACAAATTTGACCGGACCTTTCAGAAAGGTGAAAAACACCCATTGCACAACATTGACCACGCATTGAGGCATATGGAATATTCACATGTACACAACTACAAGTAGGAAACAGCACAGTGACCCAAAGGTTTGAACGTTTCTCCACTTTCTGTGCACTGAGAAATTTTTAATGCTTACAAACAGAGCGCATTACAAGCCTTAATGCTACCTGAGCTATTAAACCTTTTGAACAGCCACGGCCTTTTGTTTTCTCATTATTTATGTCAGGTAAGGCTATATCTGTTCAGGTAATCATGCTATGTAACTACAGAGGAATGTAAATGATGTGTCTCGGTACGCTGAATAGCAGACGTGGAATATAAATGATATTTATGAGGAAGTTGGGAGTGCTTTAAATATTGTGAAACCACTTAGTTTGACACATTGGGGATAATGATGCTGAAACAGTAGATGCTTTGTAAACTGGTTAATGGCAACAATTTTCTAAATCAAAGCGATCTGCACTTTCCCATTTACAGTTTCATTTCTAAGAACTGAAGTCTCATAAAAGGGTTTACAGCATCGAATCTACTGTGAACAGTTACCAGGCACTGAGGCAGCAGCACTATCTGCAAAGCATTTTAATAATTGATTTTTAACATTTTTCGGGGTGTTTTTTTCTGCTCTCTTTTCGTGCAGGAGTAGAATTCTAACGTGCAAAAATGCTTTTTAAATCGTGTTAGGGGCTGAGAAAGCTCATTTGGTGGAGCCAGTTGTCCATTCAACTTCATTAGAAATACGTTTTAAGAAGAATACGGTGGGATTTTTTGACACTAGGAAATCATATGGGTGCGATTGGGGTGTGTTGAGTACAGGAAAGCAGCTGTAGGTGTGACTGTGGGTCACCTTAAGCCCCTCCATCTGTCAGTGCAGAGCTGTTCCCTACAGAACAGTTTCCAGGATTGAACCGTGACTGCTTAGAAATGTCTCAGGTGATGTTTCCACCACTTATCCCAAAAGAAACTCCTCCAAAGTTGCATAGATCTCAGTGTCAAGGGAGCTTTTCCTCCTATTCAACTGAAACCTTCCTTTTTAGGAAAACTGGCTGCTTTCTATTGCAAAGAAACGACGTTATTTGCTCCTACCTGTAGCAGCATGCTGCCTGTTGGCACTAAGAGTGCCGTGAGACCATTCTATTCCAGTCAGACATCTAGCAGTGCTGTTTGGTGTTTGTACTGTTGGGGCTGCTCTGTGAGGACCCATTTCAGTGTTCTCCGGAGTAGAAACAGGGAATATAAAGCATGCATCATATTGATCAGTCACAAATTGATCACAAATGGGTGTATATGTCTGATATGGGTGTTGTGTAGATGTTTAGAAGTGTAGGCTTATGTCTCTAAGTCCCCTTTGCCCTCACTGCATCTGTTTGCTTCTCCTCAAGTTCTGTGTTTAGTGTTTGTGAGGACTTGTGATGAGCATAAACATCACCTAACTGAAACCTGTGTGTTTAGGAGTGCCCTCAGTACGATGTGAACATGTAAATGCAATCCTCCAACTGCTCCTTCTGTTCCATGAAGGTTCAGGCAGCTGCCGCAGGGTGACTTCTATGCAGGCAGGTTTCCATGCAGCTGACTGTGCAGGAGTGCCCGTCTTCCTGCTGCCCCAATAGGTGTTTCTGCTGGCAAGGAGTCTTACATCTTCCATTAGAATCTGGAATAAGAAGCTGTGAGAGTGCAGGTGTGGAGCTGCTGTTGTTTAAGGTAACTAGAATGGATGGGGACCTCTGAGCAGATGACTTGGCATTGGTTTCCATTCATACCTGTAAGCGAACCCCAGGGCACCCAGCCTTATTGGCTGCATGTCAGCTTGGATATTAGAAAGTTTCCTGGGTCTCGACAAGGTGAACAAAAGGGAAGAAGTTCTCTGAGGGGTTTTCTTGGGTCCCAGGGTTGTGCTGTGCTGTGGGAGGTGTGGCACATAGCGTTGTGTTGGTTGGAGTTACTGCCCATTCCTTATGGAATGCTGCCTGCATCCCCACGGAGCCCTGTGCAGTGCTGTGCCCGCTCCTATCCTGGCACTGTGAGGTGCTGTCCCAGCTGGGAGCTTCTGGCAGCCCACGTGTCACACGTGCTGGCCTGTGTTCCTCCAAAGAGGAGAATCATCACCATTTACATTTCAGTTAGTTTGAAAATCAGCGTGTGAGTATATGTGAACTTGATGGCACCATTAAAACAAAGCAAACAGAGCACAGGTGTGTTAAAGGATGTTACAGCAACTTTGGGTGCATTATACATTCTTCTCTGGTGCGTGGCAGACAGGAGCAAATGAACTTTAATCACTTCAGATTAATGGAAATTATTTTCTCAGCTCATGTCATAACAGAGCACATTAGCAATCATGCATACTTCATCACGTTCCAAGGAGGAGAGCTGTAGGAAAGTAATGTAAGACGTTTAGATTGCTCTGTACTGCAGTGACAGTGCCTTCACTTATATTGTGATGAGATGGAGCCTTTTAAAGGGAGAAGATTCTTTCTTTCCTCAGATTTTTTGAAACACCATAAGCACAATAGCCTTGTGGTGGTAGAACGGACGTGGTGTGTTATGCAAACTCATGTTAGAACCCATGAGTCTGCCTTGGGCCTCTTAGCAAAGCCAAGATGCGTGTCGTGCTTCACTGAGAGCTCAGTATTGGTGTCCGATCCTGAACACAGCTTTGAGGGGTTCCTATCCCACAGCATATGGCGACGTTGAGATAAAGAAATAAAGGTAATTTATGGTAACAGATGGTTTTGAACTCTTCTCGGATCCGTTGAGTACTTTTTAATTTTTAATTTACAATGAATCTTTCATACAACATTTAACCAACGCTTCTGTCGCCGTCTTTTAAAATACAGGAAACCTTTTTGATGCAACTGTTGGGGAAATTTCATGTGGATGCTGTGTGCTTGAAATTGAACAGTTGTTAGAATACGAAGCGAAGTAATTGCACTGACATCTTGGTGCTCGTTTCTTGATGCTGTTCAGGATGTTGCATTTAGGAGAAGGAAAGTTACAGCATGGTATGTTGTTAACGTAGTCCGTGTTAACAAAACAACTCCAAACCCCCAAGCTCAAATGACAGCACAAGAAACAGCTTCTGAGATAATTCTGCTTCTTTGCTCTGAATTACATTAGTGATTCCATCAGGTGTTCCATGAATTATGGTCCTGCCAGTCTGGAAAATGCAAGAAGGTTCTTGAAAACGTCTGCTCTACAGAATCCCGGCTTCAAATGATGTTCATTACACTTTGAAAGCTTTCCTTGCCAGAAAATTGTCCTGTAAACTTTTCCTCCATTAGTTTTCAGTTTAATATTAAGGAATTTAAGAACTCCTCAAACACAACTGTTCCCTACGCTGGAACAAAAGCTCTACCTGCAGTTCCAACCTGCCTTTGTAACCCAGCAGTGTTTGGCCCAGTGGTTGGTGCTCCCCAGCTCATGCTGTTGTGCATCCCTGATGCTCGGCCCTGCTGCCCTCTGTGGGTTGTGGCTGTGGAATCCAACTCCACAACAACGTTCTCCTAATGCCCACCCTGGGGAATTTAGTCCAGATTTGCCTGGAATTTTAATGCACAAAATAATGCAGCTATTGCTTTCTCTTGAACTAATTGCTGCACAGATTCATCACAATGAAATTATCGCTTAAAATCTTAAGTGATGCACAAAAGCCAGTCGCTCAAAGCTGGATTTGAACAATTGTATTAATCTCCCATCTGTTGGCTGGACTCCTCATTAGCTCTGGGAATGTCATCCCAGCTCAGGCTGTCTGTGCTCCTTCCGGGAAGGTGGATGGTGGCTATTCTGGATAAATCAAAGTGACAGACCTAACTTAAGTTGCATCTGATGCCCTCAGACGTGGCAGGAATGCTCATGTAGGAACACCTACGACATTCCAAGTTGCACTTCTTTTTATGTAAGCCATCTTACACCATATCATTTGTTAGTTGGAAGCAACACCTGAATCGAGGGGCCGTACTTATTTCTGAGCTAAGAGCTGCATCTCTTTGCAAGACCTGAAAAAAAAAATACTGTGATGATAGCATAAAAAATAATAGAAAGTTTCCAAACTGTTGTTCAATTCATTCTGTGTTAGTTGGGCCCAAGAGAACATCCACTACCTCCTTCAGTTGATTATGCAAATATGAATAAATACATGAATACCTATTCCTACTTCTTATCCTCTGTAATCTAATGTGTCCCCTGACAAAATGCTCTCAAATTATCTTCAGTGAGTAATGACTTGCATTTAGTATTTTATTCCTAACTGTCATATAGATCATTTTTCTGTAATACTTTACATAAATTAGGAAACCTCCCCCATGGCATGCATAGGGCTGCCAGAGAGTTGTTACCAGATTAAAAGTGCAAACAACACAATTCTCGTGTAATTTGGAAACATGCAAACAGAATGAAATGATAAACTTGGAGGTTACAGTGAATTACAGGGCTATTAGTCGGAACAGCTTTGGGAAGCATTTGGCTTTCCCAAAATAGAGTTCTTTTCTACTGGTGCAACAGTGGTACCTGACGGCCCTTGCCCTGTCCAAAAGCTGTTCAGAAGCCGATGGAGGTCTCAGGTTGGGAGCTGGAAGTCAGATGGCTCATCTAGGGGCACAGTCAGTACTTAATGGAGTGGGAGGGCTGCAGCCGTTGGATTACACCGTACTGCCACAGAAGGTCTCTGTAGGCTGTGGCTGTGGGAGGATGCTGATAGGTATCCCTAAAGAGGAGCGTGTGGGGAGGAGACAAGCAAGCCATCCTGCTGTCAGCTCCCCTATTTATCACATTGCTTTTCAGGGCCTCTGTCAGTGCACTCAAAAGCAGCTGTATGATTTGGGTACAGCACTCCTCAGTATGTGTGGTTTGCTCCCTGACTGCAGTCCTAAGGGGACCAGTTGCTATCACAGCCTGCACCTGCTCTGGGGTGCAATGTCACAAGTGAGTGGATTATTTCATTCCTGATGATCAGAGGGTGATGGAAATATTTCTGGAGTTTGAAAAATGCCTTTACTTGTCTCAATTTTGAGACTAATGAATATCAGAGGCAGCAACTCTTACATGCTTTTTTGCTCTTGCACTCCCATCTTTTCTCTCATCCCCACTCAATAGCTCTCAGCTCTTATCCTGGTTCTGGAAGGGCTTTATGACCCATGAGTCCTCAGCAGGAGGTGATGTTTCACAGCGATAATACAGTTGCCATAAAATATGACTTTTAGAAAACAAATCAGGCTAGGCCTTTTAACTTCTCCTAATAGCAAACATGGTTAACTTTTCCTCCTTAAATCACTATAGAGGACGAGATGATGATAAAATACATATATCTCTTATATATTGCTTTTTAAAAGAAATAGAAGTACTGTGATTACTTTCCAGGGGACGACAACAAGGAGGGAGAATAACACAGTTTTATTGGGTGGAAGGACAAACAAAAGGCAGAGGAAGGCTCTGTGGAGCAGCAGGAGAGGAGGTGTGTTGGGAGGGAAAGAACTTATAGTGCATGGGGGGAGGAAATCTGTCACCCTAACCCTGAGTTGCCAGTCAAGGCTATGCGTTTTCCCAGGACTGTTTGTGTTGTCTGCAAAGCAATGAATCCCGTGTTAAGCACAAGAACTATTGGGTGGCTGTATCTGACCCCTGGTGCTCAGGCTGAGCTGCCCAGCACTGATAGAGCGGCAGCATCTGGAGGGTTCTGAGATGATATTACAAACCAATGGGAGAGAGAGCCCCGTGCTGTCACTGCAAGGTGAGGTCAGGCTTTGGGACACTGACCTGCAGTGTGTTGAAGTCAAATTTATTTCCTCTTCTCCTCGCTTGGAATACCTCTTCTTTTTTTATTCTCATTCATTTCCGATTTTATTGGTTGTTTAACACAGAATAGGCTCAACTGGAATAGTTCAACAGAGAGGGAAGCAAAGCCCATTCCTCTGACCCAGCAATTGCAGCCTCAACAAGTTCCCCCACAAGCACACGTGTTATTTCACAGTCACTGTGCTCAGTGTCTGAAGGGACAGAGGTGCATCTTACATTTTTTGACCTGATCTTTCGGATCAGGTTTTATAGCCTCAGCTGTTCTCCTGACTTTCAGTATTGAAGACCTTTATAAAGCAGTCAGTGCCTGCTCAGTAGTTTTGCGAGCGAGGTTATAAAGACGCAGCAGCTCTCTCAGCCAGGAGATGGGATTATTCCTTTTTTATTCTTCGTGTCTTCAAAATATACACCTCTCAGTCTATAGGAGACACCACTGCCAGATGGAAGGAAGTTGTGCTCGGGTGAAAAGGCTGTCCTTGGAGCAGAGATGTGAGGAGGAAGGTTCAACACTCATTGAGCCAGGTGTAAGGACGAATGTGAGCGCGACTGCCTCTGTTCCAAACAAGGTGCTTCAGATTGATTAAAAATCTGGAGTTCAAATTGAAAAGTAATAAAAAATGAGGATGGCATTTGTTAGTAAGGTTCCACTTTCGTATCAGGAACAGTGCGTTGTTGCCTTGAGAAACTGAGTTTTGATCGAGTTTTGTATTTGCAGATTTATTTATTCATTTATGATTAATTGGAATCTCGCTGCCTTACTCTTGAAGGCTTTGGCTGGAGACCAGAAGGACCTCATTAAAGACTGCTGAGCAGTTTTTTTTTCCCCCTCATTTTGCTACTTCCCTACTGATACTTTTATTACTTTTCCCTATGGTGCTTGACAATGCATATGCTTTGTGTAGCGCATTACTAAGCATAATAGCAAAGCATGTGGGGAATAAAAAGAAGTTTTTCTTGAAGCATCCATAACATCAGCTAATTTATGTATGAAATCTGCCAGCGATCTAAAGAACTGAAGCAGTTGTGTGTTTTCAAAGATGCTTCTGTATTTTGGGTCTGCAATTCTAGAAAGATATCCTTATCTCGTTGCTTGACAGGGCCAGAAGCAGCTGCAGTGTGATAGTAAGAATGCTTACACTGTGGTGGGTTATGCTACTCAGCTGTAGTAAATGTCTCAGATAAATCTGTGCCTTGATAGCGCTGCTGTTTCCCCATGTGGTTTCTTTGGCATTCTGTCTGGTGCCCGTTGCTCTCATACAGGAGTGTATGTGCTCTGCTGGGGGGGTGTAGTCCTGGTGGCTGATAGCAAACACCGCAATGAATTGCCCCCTCCTGTGACAACGGGGTTATAATTTTGCAAATAAACCATATCTGCCCTAGGAATGGATTACGGTTATGCTGTTAATACCAGGAGAGAATAGCAGCCCTATCTGCTTTCATACCCAGCTTTGCAACCAAGTCCAAAGTTTGCTTCTTGTTTGTGCAGTGATCGCTGTTAAATAAGTGGCAGAGTTAAGGGGCTTCCATCACATCCTTGCACTCTGTCCTCCTCTATACAAATTGTTCACTGATCTCCTTGCATTAGGATGAGCCCTTGTGGCCTTCAGGGAAACCTGAACTTGTCTTATCCTCCCCCCTGAGATGCACTGAGGCATTCTGGCACCCGAAGAGCTTTTGTGAAGAGCCCACGTACTGTGGTTGATTATTCAGTATTACACCAGGCATGAATTACAGGCAAGAATTAGTAAAAATGGTAAAGGTCATTTAAATGGCAAGAAAGAAGATTCCACAAACAGCGCATGGCTGGCAGCTTTGCCATGCCTGCCTCTGAATGAACTGGTGCTAAAAGCTGGCAGGACGTCCATCTAAATATGTGAATTCAGTGCAAAAATCCCTCGCTGACTCGTTATGTGCATTCACCATGGCTGACTTCTTTGCGTGATGTCCTCTATTTCTCCTGAAGTGCAAAATCACATTTGAAACAATCACATGCATCTATTGGAAGATAAGCTGTCAGCTCTCAGCATCTTCCCTTTATTCGTGCTTGCTGAATTCACGTTGGAAGAGAAATGCAATTGTTTTCTTCTACCATTCTGTCTCCTCCATCATTTCTTTATTCAAAGAAATCATTTTATTTGGGAGGCTCTGGCTGCTGTCATGTTTTGGCTGATGGAGGTTAAAGTGAACTTCTTCTGCAACACTTTGCATGTTAATTTCTGGGCCTCTCTGTGTTTTCCTGCTCAGCTCTGTTGTTTCCCACTGTGATTGCAGTGAGCTCAGTGCTGTTTGCTGCCCTGGGAGCTGCAGGAGGGCGATGCTGCTCAGATCACTGCTCCCACCAACTTCTGCCCATCTAACAAAACCTGCAAACAGTTCTGCAGTTCAGTGGACCAAAATCTTCACAGCTTTTACCATCACAGCAACCAGGACTTGTTAGGCTGAATATCTTGAGTTTAGGTTGGTTGTGCCCAGACTCACGGCTGGTTTGCTCCAAGCAGTGCCTATACCTGACACGACCCAATGGGTGTTTCATTGTTTTTAGGGTTGGTTGATTGGTTTGAAGGTGATGCTGAGCTCTTCTACACCAAAGGCAGCGCTTAGGAGCTTCTGGATATGGGGTCTCTGTGCATCCCTTGTGCTGATTTCCTTTGTTTTGAGGGCAGACAGTTTCAACGTAACAAAAACTGAAGTATTTGCCTCATAGAATGTGTTACTTACAACAAAAGGTGACCAGAATGGCACATCCTCACAGTGATGTAAGAACTCCTTTACCAGAGCCGCTTTTCTTTCCCATGCTGCTTATTTTCATACTTAGTGATTTCACGGTGGTGTTTTTTATATTATTCTTAATTAAGCATCAAAAAAAGAGAGAGAACACATCTTTGGGGGCTAAACTTAATTTAATTAACAATATATTCCATCAGATTTTTTTAAATATGTTATTACACTTTTGCTTCTTGCCTGTAAGACACACATCCCTTGTTTGTATAGCAAAGAGATTAAATAAAACCATAAAAAGAGTTATATTTTCACTCCAGAGTTTCCTTACCCCCATGTGCCCCTCTTAATGTTTGGAATTAAGCAGCAGGGAGATTTAAGGCAGCGTTTCAAGGCCATTACAGTTAGCTATACCTCTGAGATCAATTCAGCAACGCAATGCTCGCAGAGCACTTAATCTACGTCACAGCAAAGGCTCCAGGGTGCTGCCCAACGGAAGGCATCTATTTACCAAATTAAAAGCACAGCAAGGAAAGGCCTGGGCGGTATTTAAGCATATTTTATCGACTCCTATTCTGCTTCTATTTAGAAAAGTTCTTGCTGATGGAAGATGATGGATGAGCTGATTGCTCGGCTTTCCAAAAGAAATAAGTCTTCTCTGATTTATTCCTCTTACGTTGACAGAACAGCTGTGGTGTAACTGGAGGCTGCCCAAGTCTGGCTGGATGCACAGCATGGGAGGCTCCTATCGTTGCTGCTGTGCTCTCACCTTTGTGGAAGTCACATAATGGAGGTCCTGTCAGCTTTTGGGTTTGATGTCAAGTCTGGTGTTAAAGCCACTTATATATAAATCTCCAAGCGTGTTTGTGGACAATAAGAAGATTCAGGTATTCAGTTCTTCACTAAAATGAAGCAGTGCAAATTTACACCAAAAAGAGATCTGATGCGTAATTTCTGTGCACGTGGTATACGATTATGTACATAAAGAGCAGATGTCACCCAAATCTGATTTGTTAGAAGCCCTCAGTGTGTAACATTTCTTTGGATGCATGTACTGATTTTTGCCTGTTGTGAATCTGCAATCATTTTCTTCAGCGGTTGTATTTGCTTTTGATCAGATGCTGAATTAGTTGAGCTGTTCTGGGCTTGGAGCGGCCCATCGGTTTGATTTTTCAGCATGTGTTACAGTTGTTCTTGATGAAGAAAATCCTTAAACTACAGCACTGCGGCCGTGTGCTCAGGTTTGTCAGATAGAGGGCTTGTTTGTCTGAACTCATGTGTTTAAGTTCAGCCTTAGGGAGAACCACTGAGTTTACTGCACTGTAAGAGCAAAGACTGTGGTTCATCTTGTACATTAGATGTCTGCCTGTTGAGTTTTCAAGCTCTAAAATGAAAGATATGTAGATGGATTTGGATGCGAGTATCTGCATGAAATACATAAAGTCTGTGTAAAGTCCAGCATTTCATTGTTTCACAGGACTTTATCTTTATAGTGAGTCTTTTTCTTACATAGAAATAAGGGTTTCTATCCAAATACCTGGTTTGTCTCCTCTGCAGTTCAAGTATCAGACCTCACCAAGATTCTAGCTGCTTGTTAGGGCTCAGGGTTTCATAAATTCCTCCTCAGACATTGATGTTCACTCCAAGGCTGCATCAGAGCTGTCAGACTTGACAAACCCATCTTCCAAGTCCTGGAACAAAAAGCCTTTCAATCACAGAGCTGTGATAAACATACTAGATTAATAATGCTGCTTTTCTTGGGGAGAAGATGATTCAAACAGCACTGAAGTAACAAGTGGTTTTTATCATCTTGCAGATGTGAAAAGAATATTGTTCATAGACATTTGAACACAGTTCCTGAATAATCTCCTCATCTTTCTCATTGCCTTTCATAAAAAAAAAAAGGCAGGGGAAGACATGGTGAATGTAGCTGACAGGGCTCTGGGCTGCCCCAAACCACTTTGTGAACATCTCCTAAACACAAGATGCCAGGTTCAGTGTGCAGGTATATATCCTTAACTACATGAAGGTAAGTATAGGCTGCCAGCTTCTAGGAGATGCTATTTCTTCCCTCCTGATGTTGAATTTGACTGCAAGCAATAGCTCAGTTCTGGGTGCTACATGTTTTTGTCTAGTTGGTCAAGCATGTGCAGAAGTATTCTGTTTTGTTTTGTTCTTCCTATTGTAAAATCCTTAATTTCATGACTTCTCCAAAAGGCCGCAGTGCTGCAGTCAGGCTTGTGTGAAACTCCCTTCCCTTCAGTTCCCCTTTCTGCTCACGCTGCCCATGTTGTACAGAACAAACCACACGCAGCTCCGGCCTGGGAGCTCTTTGCTGCTGCTGAGCTCCATACAGCCTCACGCTCCCTGATGGGATGGGGGGGGGAATCAGGAGACAGATGGATAAACATCTACTGGAGGTCGGCTGTTGTGTCATCCCTTTGGACTTAGCTCAGCAAGCTGTGTACCTGTGCTGTATGTTTTTGTTAACAGCCTTTACTCGTTAAGGCAATGGCAGTCAATGTGAGACTTTTGGGGATCAGTTGGCACTTAGAAAGGAAGAGAAAAATCTTTATGCTTTGTTCTGGCTTAGGAAAATAGGAAGGCTGAGGATGCTTTTGTCTTGACAAGCAATCTAGATTTGAGTAAAGGCTTTGTACATTATTAATAAAAAGATTGTGATCAGTATAATTCTTTCTTTTCCCAGCTCCCCATGTGAGTACTTGTTGGTTTTGTAGAACTGCTGCTTCTGTGGTTGTGACAAACTTGCAGAGGTTCTTAAGCATCAGAACAAATTTGTCATGCTTTAGTAATACATGTTTGTCTGCTTGATTAAGTTCTGTGGTCGTGAGCTTGGATTCGTGCATGTATCCCAGCTTGATCCTCATAGCACTGCTCTCTGTTCTTTGTACAATGTCTGCAAATGATCTGACTTGAACCAAGGAGTTTATTCAAGCCTCCGGTGTCCTTGGTTCCTAAAAGCATGGCAAGAACTTGCTGTTGGTGATGTGTTAGGGAAGGGTAAAACTGTCCTGACGTGCAAGCCTTGTTGCTTCACATTGTTTCCTCTCCTATAGATCAATGGGATCAAGAGGGGCAGCTGTAAGAGGTGCCACAGCATGGGCAGGTTGCAGGGAGTCTGTTTCATCAGTGCAGCTGTCCGTACTGTCCACGCTAAGGCAATGAGTTAAGCGTAAGTTGTAAGGCTTGCATATGCTTGTATCTGATCAGCTTTTTAAAAGCAATATGAGTGCAGTATTGGAAATGCAACTTCACTGTCAACAGTTCAGATTTATTTTTAGCTGTTCACACAGGGTCAGGAAAAGAAAGTTCTAGACAGATTCTAGACAGATAGGGCTTGAATAGGAGCACAGACATCATCTTTGTAGGGAATAAATGATGTGTTATGGCTTTAAGTGGTAAAGAAATGTATCCAACAATGTATTGTTGGATCAGCTTTCTGCTTTGTGTTGTGTCACCCCCAGGATGTTGCTTTACCTGCCCATGGAGGGCTCAGCAGGTGAGATATGGCAGCCACAGCTGCACAGGGCTTCAGTGGGAACAGCTGTCAGCTGTATCTTATCCATCACAGTGCTAACCAAATGTGGGCATTTATCACAGCTGCTAAAGCACCACGTCTCCTCACAGAGAGAAATCCAGCTAACATATCATGTTTGTGGGGTTTAAAGGAGATGGATTTTGATATCATACTCCATAGCTTTTGACATGCTGGAAAAAATGGGAGCATGCTGGGATGTTATTGCAGCTTTTTGCTCTAAGAGTGACTGCTGAGTTGTGAGTGTGTCAGTGCAGCCATTTGCCCCTTTTCCCCTTACCAGGTAGGAAATTCCTTGCAGTTTGCTGTCATGTAAAGTTTCTCTTTATGGATTACATGTACCTATTGTGAATATACACTGCATTCAGCACAAGCCTGTATTGCAGACTTATTGATTTAGTCCAGTACTTCTGTTTGCAGACTGCATGACGTGCAACAGCAGTGCCTCTCACACCACAAAGCAGCTGCCATTGCAGACGTGAAATGGTCCAACTCCCATTGGCATAAAAAACTGCAAAGCTTTACTGAGTGACTTGACTTGTTCAACCTAACGCCTAGCAGCCATTTGAGGGTAAGTTGTGATAAAGAGTGCATTGTTTTGTTGGACCAGAAGTAGAGATCAGGTGGGGAACGGATCAGTGGTTGCAGCCCAAGGCACTGTTGGCTTCTTGAGCATCTATGAAGAGATGACATTCGCTTTGCAGTAAAGCAGCAGAGCAAGTTCTTTGCCTGTAACTGAAAACTGCATATGTCTGGGTATTTAACGACGTTCTCTGGCATTTATCTGGTGGTATATATACAGTAACCTCAGGAGGGGAACAATATGGTGGCTTCTGTAATCTGTGAATAACTTGAAGCCAAAAACCACAGAGAAGATCTATTAAGAGTCGTTTCTGAGCTCTTTAGTTTTCTTCCCTTCAGGGATGTGGCTGCAGTTTGAAATGTAGGAATGTATTTCTGCTTTTTAAAGTAGTCTTACTGCTAGTTCAGTAACGTTAATTGCAGCACAGCCCTCTTACTGAACTTGTGCTAACTTTGAGATGTGCAGCAGGTCCAGCCCTGCTGCTGCCAGATTGGTTGGCCTTTGTGTGTGTGGGACATCTGGTGTTTGGGGCCAGATCTTGAAATCACAAGACCTGAAGGTCAAAGAATGCATTAAAGAAGGAAGTGGTGAAGGTGATACGAAGTCTGTCTGTGCTGGAAGCCAGCCCCAACTGAACCTCTCACAGTCACCTTCGTGTTATTATTATTCATCAGATTACAGAAGATGTTTTTTAATTTAGTGTGCCAGGCATTTTTAATGCTTTATCTGAGTGTGGGAATATCCTGTTACAAATATGAACCTTCCTATTGGATTGGAGGGCCCTTATTTTGGTATTTGATGCTGTGAGCTTTTGTTATTGTCGGTATTGATGTGAGTGGGCTCTTGATCTGATCGTTCTCCTCCCTCCTTGGAGATGGGGTGTGATATGATGTTGGGTAGATTGGCTGACACACCTGAAGGCTGTGCTGTCATTCAGCGAGACCTGGACAGGCTGGAGAGCTGGGCAGTAAGAAACCAGATGAGGTTTAACAAAAGCAAGTGTAGAATCTTGCACCTAGGGAGGAATAATTGCATGCACCAGTACAGGATGGGGGATGACCTGCTGGAGTGGAGCTCTGCAGAGAGGGACCTGGCGTCCTGGTGGACGACAGGTTGGCCATGAGCCAGCAGTGTGCCCTCGTGGCCAACAAGGCCAATGGCATACTGGGGTGCATTAAAAAGAGCATGGCGAGCAGGTCGAGGGAGGTAAATCCTCCCCCTCTACTCTGCCCTGGTAAGGCCTCATCTGGAGTACTGTGTCCAGTTCTGGGCTCCCCAGTACAAAAAAGACAGGGATCTCTTGGAAAGAGTCCAGCGGAGGGCCACAAAGATGGTGAAGGGCCTGGAGCATCTCCCCCATGAAGAAAGGCTAAGTGAACTGGGTCTGTTTAGCCTTGAGATAAGAAGACTGAGAGGGGACCTGGCCCAGGTCTATAAATATCTAAGGTGTGGGGGGCAAAGTGGTGAGGCCAGACTCTTTTCAGCTGTGTGTGGAGACAGGACAAGGGAAAACGACCAGAAACTGGAGCATAGGAAGTTCCGCATGGATGTGCACAGGAGCTTCTTTACGGTGAGGGTGACGGAGCACTGGAACAGGCTGCCCAGGGGGGTTGTGGAGTCTCCTTCTCTGGAGATATTCAAGACTCACCTGGATGCCTACCTGTGCTATCTGCTATAGGGAACCTGCTTTGGCAGGGGGGTTGGACTCGATGATCTCTGGAGGTCCCTTCCAACCCCTGCAATTCTGTGATTCTGTATGGTATGAGATGATGACTTTATAGTAACTCACATCCTTGTGAATCATTTATTCCACCTGGGCTCCCGAAAAACAAGATTCTTCTGTCGATGCAGAAAAGAGATATTGGTTGTTAATTGAATAATAGCATATAACGTTCTAATGTTGCGGAATCTGAAAAATAAAAAGCACACAAATCCCTCTAAAAAATCAATGGAAAGTCCCATTCTGAAGCTTGTTTCCACTGTTGTGTGGAGGATAAATGAGGGATGCTCTCAGGAATACTGGAGCACTCAGGGCTTACGCTTCCATACCCCAAGAGGGAATGTTTAACATCACGAAACAGTTCTGTGTTCCAGAGCCTGCATTTGAATGCAGTCTGCTTGAGGCTCCTTTGTAAAGCATTCTGTATAATAGAAGATCAGAAAAAGCAGTATTTAGTAAAATTGCTTGAAACCCAAGGCAGACAAGGTTAAAATCAATGGAATTCACACAAGGGTAAACCCTAACACCGGTGAATACCTTAACTGATCTGAAGGGTGGAAGAGGAGAAGGGTGGATGAGCTTTTATTACTTCAAGGTGTGCTTGTAGAAAGATTTCAGGACAAGGGAGTTTAGCTGATGCACATAATAGGATAAGCTATTCAAATACAGTGAGATTGCCTTTCTCACCCAACATGTGCATTTCTCGCTTGAGCAACTGCTGCAGATCCAACAGCTGTACGTCTTTCCAGGTCTTTAATATGACAGAAGCTTAAAATGCCCTTCTCCTTGAAACGCAGTATGCAGCGGAGTATAGAAGAGATTTTTCATGAGGTAGCATGTGATTCAGATGGAAAAATGTCAGGTTTTGAAAATTATTAAATCTTGGTGCTGCACAAATTTGTCAGCTGAAGGGGCGTTTGGTGTAGGAGGTTCTTGAGAGACAGTATTTCCAAACTGATCTTTTTTGTGGGGTTTTTTTTTTCCTCTCTTTTGCTTTGTTTTGGGGTTCTTTGTTTCTCCCCCAGCAGCACGAACAGGCAGGTGAGCAGTAGGACAGCAACTGCCAGGTAGCGAAAGTGTTGGAGAACCGATTCTGATTTGATGTAAAGGAAAATGCTATGAAAAAAAAAATTATTTAAGAAATTGGTAAGCAGCTGCATGAGGAATCGATCATTCCATGCCAAGAGATGACATCTTTCCAGAGCTGTCTGGAATTGCTGTGATTCGGCATCTCTCAGGTTGTTCCTTATTCCGGACCACGCAGTTTTGCCTGTGCTGCACGGCACGGTGGCTGTTGGCGAATGGTGTTTCAGTTCTTCCCTTTGAAGGACCTTTTAAGATTGGCACTCTGAAGAAAGTTCTCAGTGTTAGGTAGGGTGTAGGATGACTTAAATTCTGCTCGGGTTTAGGAAATGTTGTCTGAATGTAAGGAAAAGAAAGAATGAAGAATTGCAGATGTATTAACCAGAGGGTTCTACAGGACTCCTACCACGTTTTAGCATAGAAAATGTCTTATGAGAACTGTAGTAACATAAATGAATTGAAATACCTCAACATTACAGGCACCCTGTAATGTTGTCTCTATACAACATTACAGGGTGCTAGAATATCTTACCATTTCAGTTTTAGTTGCATGGACATTAGGCTGGCAATTCTAAAAGGGAGAGTGATAATAACACATCATCGTCATAAGTGCATTTTTCTTTTTCCTTTGCAGCCTATAAAGTTTTCCTCTGCATCTGCTTTGTGTGTCCACTCTACGTATGACTCAGTATTCTGCAATCCTGTATGAATGATGTTTCATAAGTTTGTTTCTTATTGAATCATGTATACACATCCTGTGGAGGTTAGTTCTTTTATTAGGATCTTTTACAAGCTTTAAGCTTTATAGGTTAGGAAAACAGCCCCCATCATACCTTGAATTTCACTCAGGTATTAAAGTAGAAAATATTCCTTTGCAGGAAATCATAGATGTTCAGAATGTGTGCTTACTGTAGGCTGGGACACGGCTTACTCAAATCAACCAAGTAAAACCACGTGGTATCTTCAGCAGAATAACTGTAAAAAACAGAGCAGTGTAAGATTATCCTTTGAAAATAGCGATGTTAAGGTGAGTAAAGAAAGCTATTCCTGTGGCATTTAACTGCACCTGTTTTCAATCCTGTTAGCTGGTTGCCTTTTTTAGGAAGCACGTGAGTATAAAAGCTGTCTTTCTCGAGAGATGAGGTTCCATAATACTTAGGAGTCAGAAGGAGGTGTGCAGGGATCCAAGCTTTCAGCTCCAGGTGAAGCTGAAGTAGCAGCAAATAAGAGCAAAGGCCGCAGGTTAATTGGGTTCCATTTGCCTTGGGACGTTAAGAAACTGCCAGATGTTGTTGAATCTATCATTACAGCAGATGCAGCTGTGGAAAACCAATCTGGTTTTGAGAATACGTTGTGTATTTTTTCACTTCACAATTGGGTGCAGGTAACTTGATGTGCTGCTTTGAAATCTCAGCGATAACGGTGTGGTGTGTTCATCCTCCAGCAATTCGTCTCTTCTTTCTTTCTCTTTGTGTTGTCTGATCTTTTCTTCCCTGTTATGCCCAACTTGGTGAATTCATTTCTTTAATTGAAGAGGGATCACAGGAGTACATGAGTATGTTTTTGTATCTGGGTTGTCCTTTGGGGGTTCTCATCTCAACTGTAATGCAAATTCTGAAGCAGCAGTACTTCCATGGGTGGATAGGCTTGCATGCAGAGAGCATCAGGGGTGATGCTGCTGCAGATGAATAATGACCAGTATGTGGCGGGTGGGTTAATAAACTGCCCAGTCTGCAGTGCCATTGCACCAAGAGGCTGTAAAACATGTTAACTTTACCATCTCCCTGTCCTACTTCTCTCTCTGTGGTTATTTCGTTTAGCTGTTGCAATTGGTTTTATGTCTATTTCATAAAGTATTTGAAGCAGAGGTTTACCTTGAAAAAGCAAGTAGAAGGTTAATGGCCAACTCACACATATCCTTTTTGTAGGAGCACAGGGATCACTACTGTGCCCATCACTCCAGCTTTCTGTTTTTTTTCCTTTGCTATTTAATGTAGTTACAGCAAATATGCACATAAAAATATTTGTTAATATAAATGTCACATTGCTTTGATTGGTATTTACAGAAAGATTCAAAAAAAGCACCTGAGACTCGAGTCTCTCTAATTACACAGAACCTATCTACTAATTGGATCTTTTCTCTGTTGTGGGCTACTGCATACTTCATAAGCTCAGTTATATTTGAAATGCCCAATACACAGTAGAGTCACAGAATGGTTTAGGATGGGCAGGACCCTTAAAGTCAAATTAAATTTAATGTGTCTCTATTGAGCTCTGTTTAATTTGTGTGAAGTGTGACAAGGAATGAAAACACTTGCAAAGAAAAATTAACATATGATTTTAATTCCGTGTTTTATATGAATTAGGAAATGCTGTGTTCCCATCTGAACTCATTGTTCTAAAGTGCGTGCTCTATGTTACGGATAGAATGATGTCTATCAATGCCTAATGCTAGGTATTTTCTTAGGTTATTAGGTTTGAGATATCCGAAGAAGCAAAAATAACTACAGCATACTTTAGTCCAGTTTTTAATTAGATCATTAGGGATTTAGAAGGCAGTTGCTGAGAATTACACTGTTTTCTCTACTCTTGCCTAGCAGATGCCTCAAGATACGCGTGACAGCAATGTCTCAAAACCTGCCAGGAGGAAAAGAAGCTCTTCCTTTCTTAGTTCATGGGTTTTGCAAATGAGCACTTGCATGTTGTCTTGGTAATTAAGGTCACCTGAACTCAGGTCTCATCATAGGCATAACAGTCTTATCCTATAGTGTTTCCGGAGCAGGTGAGGCAGTTTAGAGAGCTCTCTTCCTTCCTCGTGTCTTGGTCCATTTCTTCCAGAAGTATTTCAGAGTAAGAAAGACATATTTGATATTTAGTGAGAATGTGACCCCCCCAAAAAGGGGAAGTGTTTGCTGGTGAACAATTTGTGCATTGAAGACTCTGTGCTTATTTCATTTATATGGCCTGTGAAACTTACTATGATATGTGAGCAGAAATGCACTTTCCCTTTTCTTGGCATGAATTACTGGTGGTGATGTTGGCTTTTCTAGTGAGAACCACGGGGACAGGAATTAAGATGAAACAACTGCACATACATATGACTATTAGCACAGTTTTGGATAAAGTAGACTGTAAGAGGTCATGTTTGCTAAGGAAGAGCTTGAGAGCACTGTTTGCAAAGGCAAGGGAAGAAATGTGACCTCTTATTTCTCTTGTCATTGACTTTCTTGCTAAGTGAGGTATATCTGTGCTTCACCTCAGGCCAGGTTCTGGTTTTAATTTAGTTTATACATTTATAAAAGAAATCTTTAAGCCCAAAGAAGCCCAATGATTCATGTTTTGTTCTGCTTGTGTATTTGGTAATGAGCTTTGGCAAAAAAAAAAAAGGAATGGGTGAGAGGGGGAAGTTCCTTTTGTATTTGGAATTGTGATAATGTCTATTCAGATAGGAGTGATTTAAATGTCATGTGCCATACTGTAATTTACCTCTGACAGTGACTGATATTTGAGTTTGATTCACAGCAAGGTTACTGTATAAGGCAAAAGAAGAAAATAAACGAAAAGCACCAGCTTTTCAAATGGGAAAGATATTTTAGGTGATACTGTGATTAGAGCCTGTAAGCATAAGAGCTATTTCTGACCAGAATACAAGTCAGCGTGCTTACATCGCTCTCTGCACACCCCTCAGGATCCCTGTCATCCCTGTTTATCACAGCTCCCAGACAGACCCAAATCCCTGGGGCACTGGATGGTTTGGTGTTTGGGATCAGACCGTGACCTTGTGAGGTTTGAAGGCCAAACCAGGCTTTGGTACAGCCACATTTTTACCCAGATTTCAAAGCTCTTTGACTTGACGGTGAATGTTTACAACCTCTGGGTTGATTTTTGCTTTGAGTTTTACTGTAGCTGAATACAAATTCTACTTTAGATGCCGGTCTCTTGAGCAAATAAGGATTCTCTGATACTTCTGTTTCTGTCTCAAAGGCAATATATGTTGCTTTTTGTCCTTGTCTTCGATGCAATCGTGTTTGAGAGCATCAGATCATTGGCACCTTTTCTGCTGGATTGAATGGACCTGAAAGGTCAGATGGACAGAAGCCGGGGAGAGTTTGTGCTGAGATCATAAGCACAGCATTAAACAGATATTGCTTACCTTTCCGTGCTGGCAGCCAAAGAGAAGCATTGTGAAGCTTTGCTGGACGACACGTGTTGTCAGCAGTTGCAGGCATTATCATTCTGTGGTGCAGAAGAAGAAGATTTTTTTTCCCTTCAACATTTACAGGGGAAAAAAAATGAAACTGACTTTCATCTGTAGAGCAGCTTTGCTGCTACAGTGGTTCTAAGAGAAAATCAGTTGGTTGTGTGGGGGGGGTTTCTTTGCTCCCTTCTTAATGTATTATCAGCGAATGTACGACAGACTTATTACTTGCTTGCAGACAAAACAAAACTCTTCTTGAAGCAGAATGCCAATGGCTCTGCAGTGAGCATCTCCTCCTGCAGCTGCATTGGCCGCTGGGCACATCAAAGCCTTGAGCCTTAATAATGACAATTGATGTGTGAATTGAGTTCATGGAAGGAGCTCTGGTGGCTCATTCAGTAAATAAAATGCTGCTGCAGCTAAGAATGAGCGTTGTACCACAGGTGTGATTATGAACTGGGTACAAATTTATTATATTTATTATTGCTCTGCCGCTGAGTTGCAAGTGCCTGCATCAGCAGGTATTGTGTTTTGACCCAGGGCTTGATAAGCAGCTATGTTAAGTCAATAATTGTACTTGGGAGAAGTCTGTTCCTGGAGCAGAAGACCAGACTACTAAGAAGCGTGTGGAGCTTTCAAGGTAAATGTGAGGTATCTACGCATGTCAGAATCCAAGCGAGGCTCTCCCCAGAAGCCTGCCTTCACTTCCCCCTCTCCTGCTTTGTCATGTGCTTCTGTGCTAAATTTTTCCAGCTGCCTTAAAGACCTGTTCCATAGTGTAAGTAAATACCGACTTTGTAATGGCAACCATCGCACTTGGCAGCGATATGAGGCACGTGTAACATCAGCTAACCAAATGGTGTGGGTTAATTTCTTCAGAGTGTATTTCTTGTTACCTTAAAACAGGCCAAGTAGCCCAGGCAACAGCAGAGCCTGAACCTTCAGTGTAATCTGCTGAGCCCAGAGATGTGGCACGTCTGGTGGGTCCTACGGCACCATCTGGAGATGTGAGATGAAGTATCCTCCCATCTCCTGCAACCCACTGACAAATATGATGTGTTTGCAGGATATTCTTAACGTTTATGTAACTGATGCTATTGCCACTGAAGCTGACCTCTGTCTGGTCAGCATGTTACGGTAGCTGTGTTGTACCTAGGAAGGTTTTAGGTGTGTGTTGGTCATTCAGCACACTGGTGAGGCTGTGGTGTTTTCAGGCTGACTGCTAGTTAAGTACACAGCGGTTGTCCTCATCCGTTTGATTCTCTGTATGCATACAGTCAGGTGTTATCATGTGTTTTCCCATTTTGCTTTTAAAGTTGCTTTTTTTCTGTTTCTTTTTGTTTGCTATTCTTCACACATTGCATTTCTGTGTCACTGATTTGTCTCTTTAGAATGTTAGGGAGTTCTTTTTCCTTTAAAGATTGATATGCCTTGCTATTGCATAAAGATAAAATGTGGATGTTAAATGTATGAAAGATTCCTCAAGTTTGTAATCCACTTAATTTTTAATAAATGGAATATATCATTTTAAAAAATACGTATAGCTTTGATATAGATAGGTTTAGAATACATAAAGGGTTACGATAGAGTAACATTAATCTCTGCTGGCACTAAAAAGACCACTAATGTTTCATGAACATATTAATCCTTATTGATGGAAACAAATGCAGTGCCCTCCTGTCACCCATTAAAAACGTTTCTAGGAAGTTACTGCTATGAGTTCTGTGCAACAGCAGGGATGGAGGGACAGCACAAGGTCAGCTGAACATGATATTCATGGGGAAAAGAGGTGCAACTGAAACAGACTGATAGAGGGAGAGAGAAATGGAATGAAGGAGGATTGAGGAGATGGCCTGGGTCACATTGGCACACAGAGTCTTCTCGGTGAAAGCCGTTGTGCTCGCTTACAGAGCGCTGCTTCAGAGGCTTTTGTTGTTACAGCAAAATGCTGTTGACATGGTAGCGTTTCTTTCAAATAGATTCTGTGAGAAAAGGCATTTGGATTATAGTGTTGTTACCGTTGTTTGGTGGAAAAAGTGGAGGAAAAAGGGGGTTGTTCAGAGAAATATAAGAAATAGGATCGCGTAAGGAAAGTACAGCTCACAGTGAAGGGTTCCCGTGCGTTTCTTGTTGGCTGGTTCACATCAAAGTGTTGGCTCGTCCTTCAGCAGACGCAGGCAGTTCTTGTGGGTTTTCTCACCACCAAGCAGCGCATTCTTAAAGTTGGCTCAGTTGCTTCCAACTGCTGCAGGTCGTTCTGTCTCCTTCTGTTCTCCCGAGAGTTCCGCTCACCACTCCTGAGCCCATGGATAACGTTCTGTGTACAACAGGACTTTCTCTTAATGTCTGTTTTATCACTGCTGGAAAAAAAAAAAAAAGCATTGAAGCTTTACAGCTTTGTAGATGTAGAGTAGGTTACGTAGGAAGGGGATGTTAAAGCAAATAGATAAATAGATGTTTGCCTTGATTTTTTTAATCTTGTTGAAGGCAACGGATTTCCTGACTTTCCTTTTCTGCTCACGAGGATGCGATGTCATCCAACGCCTTCTGAACTACAAAGAAATATCATGGTTTTAACAGAATGGGAACTCAAGTCTGTGGCACTGGGCTGCTGGTTGCGTTGCCGGCTTGCAGTCACAACATCCATTTGCAGACTGACCGCTCACCCTTCTGGAAACTGAAACTGCCAATGCCTCCTGCCCAGATATGTTGTCAGACTTCGCGATGCTTTAAAAGCAGTGATCAAAGAAGCCACAGTGCTGTCAGAGTGAAACGGAAAAAAACAACGCAGAAATAGGTGTAAAATGAAGCTCCAAGTGGAGGCACCCAGCCTAGCATCCAGTCCTATGCTAAAGAAATAGAATCCTTTACGATTCAGATAAGCGAGGTTTGTTTGCAGCTAAAGATTTTGAGCACGCTGCTTTTGCGTGATAATATTTTAGATTTATTTCCACAACTTATTGCACATTCATTTTTTTTATTATTATTATTTTTTTTTTTGGAGTTTTCATTGCAGAAAATTGCCAGGAGGGATGGATTTTTGTCTTCCTTCAGCTGGCAGAACAATTTTCCACCTGTCGCCCAAATATTTGATGGGGAGGATTATGGTACAGCTGCTGGAAGTTTATACTTTATATCCACGGGAAGGCTCAGAGTCTCACACAACCTGAGGTTGGCTCTCTGAGATGTGCCCTGCACTTGTGACTTCCAATGTGTGCTGCTAAGATGGGAAACCCCACCACAGTGGCTGCGTGGCATGCTTGTATGCAGTGCCTGACTTCCCACCTGTACTCCCCTTTGGACGCATTCCTTCAGAGGGGAGAAGTTCTTGTAACTAAACTGGGGCCTTTAGTTGGAAAAGCAACTTGAATGTGATTTGCCTTCATTCTTTTACCCATCTGACCCTTCCACCTATGCAGAAATGTGGGGGTTTTTTTTTGGCAGCCACGCAGACATTGATGGAAATATGAGATTTTGTTGCCCGTGTGAAATCCTTTAATGCCTTTGTTATTTCCTCTGCCACATGGATTTACTGAAGTCTATGGGGACATGGTATTTAGCAAAGATTGACAGTGCAGGAAACAGAGAGAGCGGTCAGTAGTCAAACATGCATGCTGATGAGTCTCACTGCATAATTTTTCTTTAAACTCTATACATTGAAAGTGAATCCAATTATTACTTATTCAGCACTGCTGGTAAATGATACAGAGCTACTTAATTAGTACGAGTGCCACACAGGGATTGCATTTGGTAGTCGTGTCCTCTGTCATTCACTGTTGTGGTGGAACAACCGCCTTCCTGTGAGTACGTATGGCTGAACCTTGAAGGCTGACAGCTATAAATTAAAAGCTGCAATAACTTGAAATCAAAACCCTTATAAAGTTCCAGTGGGCTTTAAATGAATGTTAAAACAAGTGAGGTGCCGTTGAAAAGAAAACAGGAAAGAGTGATGTGTTAAATAAAGCACAAGTAGTAAACGAGTGGTGTCTGTTGTTTGCAGGTGCTCATCAGTAACCCAATAACATCACGGCTGTGTGTTGCTGTTAAGTCCCAACCCCACCTGTGAGCAGAATTATGCCCTTCATTTCAACACAGTTTGGGTTTCATCCTTTGTATCTCTCTCTGAGCAGCAAATTTAGGGGCTCCCAGTGTGGCATTCAGAGTTCTCTGACTAAAGGGATCCCTGTAAAGTTGTCCACTGTTCTTCTCAGAGTCTTCCATTATTCCTGCTATCCCTGGAGGTGCTCAGGGCCACAGATGGGGCCCTGTGCAGCCCAATGGGGATGGATGGGAGCAGTGGGCTTGGAGGTCCCTTCTGACCCAGCTCTAACCCACACAAACTCATTGCTGCTTTGTGAAGCACTCAAAGAATTGATGGCAGCGTGGGATCCCTGTGCCTCTCCAAATTCTTAGGAAATAGCAAAAGTGTCATTCTATAAAACATGGATTTAATAAGGCCTGCAGGGACGCAGTATTACTGAAGATTGACAAGATGAAAATTGGCATAACTGTTCAGTAGTAAAACGCTAAGAATTATGATAATATTTTATAAAGTACACTAAAAATGTAGTTTAAAACACTGTGAAAAATGGAAGTCTCTTGGTCTTACTTGGAAATATAATCATTTCCCATCACGTACACGGCGTATAGTTTCAAATACAGATACAGAGCGTTAAGCGGGGTGACTCCTATTACAAATGGATGTCATATGCTTATTATTGTTCTTGAGTGCTTCTGCGTTTGCATCTAAGCAAAGAAATTGAGAAAATAGGATGTGCTGATTGAGTGCCTTTGGATCCTTCTGCCCATGGGTGCAGCCTTACCCCCCCCATGCAGGCTGTAGCCCTACAGATGCCATTTTTACAACATCTACAGCACCTTAAAGGGCTTCAGGAAGGGGGATCAACATAGGAGCGTATCGAACATATCCTCTAAGTGGGTTTGGAAACACAGTTTGCTTATTTCACTGTTGGAGTGCTGCAGTAACACTGCTCACAACAGTACATTTCTCCATGGTTGGCACCCTGAGCCCTTTTAAATGTGCAGCAACTGTTTGAAGGAAAGTCAGCACTGGAAAGAAAGGGAGCTTTGGTGGTTACGGCTCTGAATGCTGCTCGAGGGAATAAGGCTCAGTTCGCCTTCTTCCACGGACGTCTTGTGTGATCCATTTAGTCTTTCTGAGCCCATCTATAAAACTTGGCAGTACGGATGATGTCTTTTCCTGGAAGTCCTTACGTTATCATTTTGTCTTGGTGTGTGCCAAGATCCTTGGAAAGCACAGTCCTGACAACTACTGCATTCTTTGAGTTTTTCTTTAATGAAATTAGTTTTTAATAAAATATGGAAGTGGTTTACTGCCAATTAAACAATACAAAAATAAAACAGCGTGAAAATTGTATGTTTTCCTTTCTGCCCCTTTCAGGAAATGATAACAGCGAAGCCCTTCCCGAGTCCATCCCATCTGCTCCTGGAACACTGCCTCACTTCATGGAGGAACCAGACGATGCCTACATTATCAAAAGCAACCCCATTGTCTTACGCTGCAAAGCCATGCCCGCCATGCAGATTTTCTTCAAGTGCAATGGTGAATGGGTCCACCAAAACGAGCACGTGTCGGAGGAAAGCATGGATGAGACTACAGGTAAGGGCAGTGTCCTTGGGGAGGTGTGACAATGTGGTGTCTGTCAGCGCTGTGTATAGCAGAGCGTGTTGTGAGAGGCACAAACAGAGCTGGGAGTGTGACACAGCTCCATGGCAGAGAGCTGCGGGGTGCACTGAGCTGAAGGAATGGTTATTTGCTAAGTAACGAAGTTCAGCAGGAGAAATCTATTGTGTGAAAGAGTCTCTCTAAAGGAAGGGAAATAAGAAGGGAGAAAGTTGAAAGCGATCAACAGATTTTATCATGCTTCCAGCACACCCTTTATCTTTTCTCATTTAGAAGCATCTTGATAAGTATTGCAAACCAATTTAATGCCGCGCTGTCTTGTAATTTCACAATTCAGTTTTGTTATTGCTTTCCTCCTCTTTTTAAATTCCACCATTGCTAGGCAACTCCGCGGGTTGGAAATAGCAGCGTAGGCACAACATCCTCTCCATCAATACAAGAAATTCCTCTTTAGAGGTGGGGGGGGGAAAAAAACCACCCCACGTTTAAAAAAGAAGATCCATCTCCCAAAGTGACAGTGGTGTTTGGCATTCACTTTAAGTGACACGTTTCTGAAGAAATTTCATCCTACCAGCTTTTTGTAAATGCTGATCTGGATGAGTTTCTAATTTCTACAGTTACCTTTTCAAAAAGAATTTAATAGGCGTAACCTTTACTTCTAAAGGCACTGCTGAATCAATATAGAAGAAATGTCGTAGCTAAATGTTTTTCCTCCATATGGTTAATGAAAAGCTGTCTTGTGAATACCGCAATTATGTTTTGTAAGCCTTGGATTAATAATAGAATTAAAAAAAAAAAAAAGATGAAGCAACATTAGGTGATAGGTTTTCTGTTTTGCTTTTAAATAACACCCGGTAACATTGAGTTTTGAGACATGGAGGCACAGGTTTAGCAAACGGGATCTGGAATATAAATGATGCAGATTTGAATTTAGCCCAAGGGCAGAGCTAGCACTAAAAGTATTGTTTGCTGTCTGCACACGGGCGTGATCCCAATAGTTAATGTGTTCTAAAAGCAACCGTGATGATCCTCAGCGCGCAGAAAGGCGCAAGGAATGGCTACGTTGGGTGAGCTGTGAAGGACAGGCCTGGATGTTCTTCTCTCCCAGGGTGTATCCATATCCCCAAATTACTTCAGAACCTTTTTCCTCTGCCTTCAGTAAACATCAGACGTGAGGTTTTTTGAGGGGAATAAACGAGCGCTCTGACAGTCCTCTCATCTCTGAAGCCAAATCTGGGGAATAAACATCTCTGCTACCAAACACTCTGTGTTCTGCACACTGCGTGGGCTCCATCTGTGAGAAACTGCACTCAGTTTATGGCACAAGCGGTGCCTCTGGTTAATGAGTGTCAGTGTGCTCACCAAAAGGAAGTCACGCCGCACGAAAACGGTGCTGCCCTTTTCCATCCTTCCGCTCTTTGGTATGTGATGGAAATCTGGAGTGGAATTGTAGAATGGTGGTGAAGAATAGAAACAAAGAAGTGAGGAAGATGCACATCTCTGCAAATTCCTGCCTGCGTGTTCTTAGCCAGGCTGTGCACGGAGTGCGTGTGACAAGAGCCAGTATGTGAACCTGAGGAACAGAAGCAACGTGAGAGGAAGGGCATCAATTCTGTAGCTCCGTATGGTTTGTAGTTAAACGCTGGGCTGACGCAAGCTGGCTGCCTGAGGGTGTACGAAGGGTTCTACGGGGCTGATGGTTTGCACTGCAGTCTGTGCTGCGGTGGCTTTGCTGCTGCTGATGCAGGAGGTCAGGGCAGTTAAAGCAGCATGTGCCATGACTGATGGATGCACTGCCGTGGTCCACTGCTCAGTTACAAACCCAGTTATTTCATCTTCCACCTTAGTTCCTGAGCTACAAAAAGGGCATTGCGATCCACGGTCTGTCTGCCTTTTTTGTTCATTCCATAAGCATTGCAGTGGGGGAACTTTGCTCACCCTATGTGCTCAGAAAATAAGAGCCTGAGCTAATAGATCCTACTGTGATAAGAATATAATAGGTCCGGTTTGACGTACTTCCTTCTGCTTTTTCTTTTTTTTCCCCTGAATGTTGAGGACTGCACCTCCAAATTAGTTTACAAATATCTCAACTTTGGTCTTAACTGCAGGATCAGACCACTGAAAGTAACTCGAGTTTCCTTGTCTGATAAATAAAAGGATTACGGCAATAACTGCTGTCAGCGTTTTTCTCATTTAAACAAATAAAGCTGACAAATGCTGAAGTTCTGTGCAGCTCTGTTATGTTTAGTACATGGAGAGCAATTATTCATCTGCTGCCAACATTAGTCTATCTGCAGCTAAACCACCCAATGGTGCAGAAAGCTTATTAGCATCTCAGTACCACAGTCATCATTTTATATTCTGTAAGGCTGTGCCGTGTAACAAAAGATGATGGCAATAATTTGCACAATAATTTTAAAGGGTCGACTTGCAGCGCTTATTAGAGTTACACAAGTTACAGGTAAAATGTTGTTCTTGTTTATGATGTGCCTGTTTATATTTGCCCGGATACTTTTTCTCTGTGTCATTTCCTATGAATGTTTTCTCTGGCATTTTTGAGACGCAGATGGTGAGTGAATATATCTGCTGGTGAAATACAGCGATGATAAATGAAGAATATATGCCTCTGTTCCCCGTGGGTTTGCTTTCTGCAGTTGGTTCTAAAATAAGTGAAAATAGGTGTACTTTCTCCATAGACAACATACAAACAACATTCCCCAAGGAGTGGATGTCCTCCGGAGGTCCCCTCCAACCTCGATTCTGTTATCTTGGATGCATCTGTTTCATGGACTGACAGAGCAGGGGAGTCCAAGGGGCTGAATTCCTGTCCTGCTTCTCCCCTTCTCACGGCGCCTCTCGAAATCATGCGCTGTTTGGCTGCCTGATTCAAAGCTTATTAAGTGTTGCTTCAGGCTGACGTATATCAATTAATATTAATTAACATGTCTGTGAAAGGAAGAGCTGGGCTGGAGAGCATTCTACCTTAACAAACCCAAATCTGTAGATGACTTTATTCAGTGGTGACTGCTCGGTGTTGTAAAGCATCAGTGAGCCTAGAAACGGCTCCTGCTCTTCCACACATGATGATTTTTCAGGTTGGTATCAGTAAAGGCTCTGTTGCTTGCACCAGCAGCAGAGTAATGTGCAGTTCTCAACTCATCGTTTCTGTTCACTGCTTCCAAAAATTCCTTGAGTATCTTAGAAATTGGGAGCGTTGAGGAGAGATGGAGTGTATCATAACCAGGTGGGGAACAGTCAGTGAGGTAGGAGCTAATGGCTGGTGAGGGGATGAGTGGGTTTTCCCCAGAAAGATGCCATTTGAGGTTGTGGTGGGAATAAGCTGGCCATGGGAGGTACTCGGGTACAGCAGGGTGCCATGTAAACTTCTTACCTCTGTAATAGTTCAGGCTGCTGCACCTTCATGGCAATGCAAAGAGCAGCATTGTTTGTAGGCAGCACAGACTCACAGGCTGATAGGATGTACGAGGCTGCACAGCAGTGTGCAACAGCTAATTGAGTGCTGGGTGAGTGATCCCTGACCGGAGACAGCCATCTCAGAAAGGTCACTGTTTGTCAAGGACTGATTGTTTTTCATCCTTGTCGAAGAAGTCTTTAAGTAGATGGGTTGCAACCTCGTTGGACATGGCTGCAAATTAGCTTGGATTTGGAGGCTTGAGCTTTTGAGGTTCTGGAGCTTTGAAATCATCCAGGGATTGCATGCAGCTTGATTTGTCATGGGTACAGTATCAATAAAATATGTCTGTCAGTGTTATCCAGCATGACAGAATGAGAGATGTTCAGCCACTGGGACCTGCTGTGTCAGGTCGCCAGGACTCCAAGGGTCTCTAATGGAACTTACTGTGGCTGCTCTTATCACTATCCCATAAACATCACTCTACAGGAAGGTTGTATGGCTGAAAACTCGGGGATTCATTGCTCTCAGAGCAGCCTGGGTGTTTACTTTGAGATGGTGCAGTTTCACTGTACGTCTTATAGCCCGTGTCAGCAGGGAGGGGGGCTTCCAACAGAACTGCTGGGTTCTGCCAGTGATGTTTTCATCATTACAGGAAACAAAGGGAGGCTTTTGTAAACAATTTTGTTGAAAAATGCATCAACGTAGTAAAAACAGAGCACAAATAGAAACAAGCAGGAAAGCTCTGTTTACTTATTACAGCGTGGATAAATATTTGAGCTACTAAAATGATCTTCAAGACAACTGAAGAAGCTCTTGGAGGTTTGGCTGTATCTTAAGATGTCCTTGGGAAATCTGACAAGCCAAACAGGAGAAATGAAAAGAAATAATTTGCCTATTGCTGGAAACGTAACAAAAATATTGTATTGCTTTATAGCATTTAAAGCTCCTCTGCCCTTCCCCACTGCTCTCCAGTGAGCATCCCCAGTGGCCTCAGCTCTTGTTTGTCAGAGGGACAGGCTGGCTTCCTGGCGCCTTCCCGAAGTGTAATAGCCAGCCGATTGTTAATGATGCCTGAGATTAAATGGAAGCCAATTTTTATGGAGTTCAGGTTTAGAAACTTCTTGGTGCTTTATAAATTCACAGGCATGAAATATTTTAAGATTGAGTTTTCATTCATTTCCAGTGAAGGGGAAATAAGCGCCTTGGGACTGCACCAAAGGAGAGAAGGAAGAAAGTAGTAGGCATGATTTTTTTTTTCTTTTCAATTTTCAAATTGATGTTTTTCTGACTAGCTCTCCTAAGTGATTCTTAATGCCTCTTAACAGTGATTTGGATTATATTTCCTCTCCCCAACATTGTCATACAAAGGTAGTAACGGATTTAGCATACAGATATAGCAAACATTGCGAGTGTGTAAAATAAGGCGACGGGCTCAGAAGGCCTCCATTCTTGTTATCTTCTCTGAAACAAAAGCTTCTGCTCTGAAGGGCGATGCTGCTGAATGTTGGCTGTGTATGGGGAGTTATGGAGATGGCAGCAGGAGGGGCGAAAAAAAAAGCACGAGACTTTTCCCATCGTTACTCCTGGTTTGCCTTCGTTATTCCATGAGATTCCTTTCTGAGTTATTTAGATGAACCTGTTTAATTCCCGTCACTTCCGCATAGTTCTGGTTGTTGGACTTCACTGGGGGTAATGGATGGGCCCACCAGGGTACTTCAGAAAGAGTTTCAAGTGCACTGAGTGTGGTAAATGGGAATACAGTTTCACTGCATGTTATACAGTGCCGAGTGACAAAAGGCACAAGAGAAAAGGTTTCTGAAGCGTTGCACTCTTGCAAAGGCCACAGTGGGTGGGTAATTCATTTCATTTGATGCATTATGACCTACTCAGCTTTTAGGATTTAATTAATGGTAATATATTATTGTCAAAGTAATTAAAGCTTTGCCTTGATTAAAAATGGAATTGTTTAATTAAAAGAAAAGCGTCGGCTAACCTCAGCTTTATGCCTAAGGAGGACAGCTCATATCACTTAATTTTCTGTATCTTTCCCCCTCAGGCCTGAAGGTTCGGGAGGTGTTCATCAATGTGACGAGGCAGCAGGTGGAGGACTTTCATGGGCCAGAAGATTACTGGTGTCAGTGTGTGGCGTGGAGCCATCTGGGGACCTCGAAGAGCAGGAAGGCATCCGTCCGCATCGCTTGTGAGTAGAATAAACCTCCTGCTGTTCTCAGACGTGTTGGAGTTGTAATGAATTCTTGTATTGAACTCTGCAGATTTAAGGAAGAACTTTGAGCAAGACCCCCAGGGGAAGGAGGTTCCTATTGAAGGGATGATCGTTCTGCACTGCCGGCCCCCCGAGGGCGTCCCTGCAGCTGAGGTGAGCTTTCTGCATGAGACACCAGAAGGGCTCAGCACTGCGGGTTTCCAGACCCAGTGTTGGTGGCAGTGCTCCCAACTGCAAGAGGTCAGGGCTGTGTGTGAGCCGGGCTCTCCATGGGGGGATCAGTGAGCGTTGTTCTACGTCGACTATTTAGGGGATTTGAGTTGCTTTGCTTTTGTTACTACTTCTAAAAATACAACGTTTAGAGGTGAGCAGAGAGTTTTCAGGTGAAAATTTGTATAAATCCTTTGTGTGCTCCTTGAGATCCAAAGAAACAAGGAATGAGTAAACGGGCACCTGTTACCTATTGAGTAAACAGGTAGACTTCTACCTAAGCGTGGTTTGCTGAGCTGATTACCTGCATTTGTCTGGTTTTCGACTTATGCATGGTTAAATGTCCCCAGAATGCTGTCCTCGTTGGAATTGGACCATTTGAGGAAAAAATCATGAACGCTGTTTAATTTTTACTGTGAATTTTAGATGTGTCGGCTTTACAGTCAACGATCAAGCAGAATATCTGCCTTTTTGGAAAATTAAGAATGATATTGATTGAAAAACTGGCATTTCAGTTGTTTTCTACAGGTAAAAAATTGCAGAGTTCTCAAAAAGCCCTGATTTACTGATGCTGATGGTAAAATTGTTATTGCTGCTAATAAAGCCTGTATATCGTAACAGGTCATACTTGCTCTGGACAATAAAATCTCACATAAAGGCTTCACATAAAGGATTCAAGGCTAATTCTGTGCTCATCAAGGTAAACTGTCTTCTGAAAATAATTAAGTGCTCAAATGAGTAATGGCTCTGGTCTGTGGCAGTAAGCTCCATGTTGTGAACTCATTGGGTATTTTCAAGTTATGGGAGATCTACCCTGTTAGGTACGTGGACAAGAAGTAACAGAGAAAGCCCATAAGATTTTGCTCAATAATTGCTGTGTGTGTGGTACCAAGAAATATAGAATGCTGTAAAACCTGAGGCTGGCAACAAATGAATGGTGTGGTGTTCTCTCTTTAGAGTTTGGATGAAGTCCTAGGTGGTCAGCCTTGAAGTAACTGTGGATGAAGCTCATGCCTGTTTCAGTAGATGCAAAATAGATGCTATTTGCGGTATGGGGAAAGTAGACAGGAGACTCTCACCCCATTTGTGTTACTGTGCCAATGTCTGCCTGAACCCCTTGGGGAAGATTCTGATTATTCTATCCATCCAGTGCAGCAGTGCAGTGCCATTACTTTCCCAAAGAGCACACAGCTGACTGCCATAGGAACAAATTAATCTAGCCATTTATTTCTGACCATGGCGATGAAGGACTGGTGCAGCCAAACCTCAAGTCACACCATGCAGCTTGGTGAGGGACGGATGCTCCACAGTGGAATGACATTTAAGTTCAACTCCATCATTTCAAGTGAGCCTGCCCCGTTATCAACAATATAAATCTTCACTTCTGGACTTATTTTTCTGCAGCTTAAAGGTGAGGAGGGATTGTTAAACGGAAGGATAAAAATGTCCTACGCTGTGGTTTAGTCTCCCAAATCCTCAGTCATTAGCTCTGTAAGAATTGGGAAGTGGGGGTGGTGATGGCTGATAGCAGAGCTTCCTGGGCAGCACTGGGAGGGAGCTCCTTCCCTTCCCATTCTTCCTTTCCACATACGTAGGCACTCCTCAAATATTTTCACCCAAGTACTTCCAATCAGTAGGGATATTTCCTTTTCTAAAGCTGAGTGTAGTGACTCTCAGGATGGTTCTTAGCATGGTACCACTGTGAGGTACGTTGGTGTCCCCAGGCATATTTCTGCTGTAATGCACCACCAGTGGCCCCTTAACTATGCTTTTGTGCAAGAGAAGATGTTTGAGCAGCAACGTTTGGGTCCGCATCTGAGAACTGCTGAGATGTCCCCCCAGTCAGCATCTCTGCCAATGGTGCCTCAGTATTACATCTTTGTCTTTATTTTGGGGGTGAGATGACAGTGATGAAGACCAAACCTCACAGAGATGCTCTCCAGAGAGAATTCCTCTAGATCAAGTTTGGCTTTATTGAGAGAAATTTCTACTTCTACGCTGTTCCAAAATAATATGGTTTCAATATCTCATCATTGGTAGCAATGAGAGTATCTGGATTAAGGTTTCTTATTAGTATCACTTTCTGCATGCAGTATATAAAAAAGGAGGTAGTAGAGTATGGATTAAAGATTTGGATCCACAGTTGCAATGTATCCAAACTATACATGATATAAAACCTGGCTTGTATGAATTAATTTACTAATAATGGGAGCCAATGTAACGTCATCAGTGCTGCGTGCTCACTCAGTTCACTTGTAAACGGTCTTTAAGACTGATAACACATTAGTGAAAACAAACAACCAAGGAGGATTACAAATAAGGAATTGCAGTATTCTAATTCAGCTTTAATGTCACACAGGCACGAATCAAGAGCTCCAAATCCTGCTGAGGCAAGCTCTGGATTTAATGCTGCTTTGAAATGCGCTGTGCTGTCTTGACTCATTTAGCAGCAAATTGCAGTTGCTTGTGTCAGCTGGGTCTCAAGTAAAAGACATATAGAAAAAGATCCCTCTAAATCTGCATTCTCTTTCCAAGAATGTGATTACTGTCTTCATGAAGCCAAAGTTCATCTCTCGTGCATGAAATGCTATTGAAAGTGCCCAAATGTTACCGCTAACGAACATTCATGCATTAACACCACGTTCTGTGCTCTCTGGAGCACCCAGATCACTGTACCTTGCTACTAGGATGCTCAACCTTTCTGTTTGTGTGCAGTCCCAAGAATTAGCTGCTGTCAGCCCCACAGACCAGCCTGTATTTCTGCCTCTGCTGCCTTTTCTAGGTTGCCCACCTCTAGAGTTTGCTCCTGTAAGTAGAGGAATATAAGGAAGTTCTGCTTTGGGAGGTTGCTGAGTGTGTGCAGCTTCTTTCTGTGCACATTGCCACAGCAGTATGAGTAAGAAAACCCAAATCCTGACACTGGGCATATTGCAGAAAGGTTTAAAATCTTCTCATGCATTTGCATGACAAGAAAACAGAGCTGGTGAGCAGCTGTGCTTGCAGGCATTGGCACCCAACCCAAATAAATTTTTATTATTATTATTTTTTTACAAGTTAAATAACAAAAAAAGAAAATCCAGCCTTTCAAGTAGAGCATCTGATATTCCCCTGCTGTGGCGAATGTTGGTTTAAATGTAATAATCTCTGCTGGCACAGACTGGATGGGACAAGAGCCATTTCTTTTACAATTGATGCAGTGTTGGCCCAGAGAAGAGACAACTCTGGCTCACAATCCCCACAAGAGATTCTCCCCATAGATATGTTTATTAATTGTTTGCAACAGAGGCTTCGTTTAGCTCAGGGCGTGTGCAGTGCTGCAGTTGTGGTGCAGCACAGGAGTTGGATAGGCTGATGAACCCGCATCTGCTGGTGGTTTCTGGGAGCTGCCAGATGGGTGCTCAGCCTCAGGTCTCTGCTGCCACGTTTGGTGAGAAAGAACCCATAACCCTTTGTGTGTTTATGAAGATATAAAGGGGTTAAACCCTGCTGGGTCTCTAAGCCCCATTGCTCTCTTTTTACAAATCTTGGCTTTAGGTCAGTGCAAAGCAATGGAGGGGCAAGTTTCTGAAATGGATGCTAAGCCCTCATCCTCCAGAAGGACGTGTTTATTGCTCCTTTCTATGTATTACAGTCATACTATTAACATGATCTAGTTCTGTTCATACCTACTGTTGTGACTACATAAAGCAACTTGGGTAAGATTTCATACCCATAATGTTGGCAGGTCAGTAACCAGAATTGTCGTGCCTGAATGTTTTCCTCTTCTCTTGCCAAAGGATATTCTTCTATTAATTCTAAGAACACACTGAGCATTGGACCCAGTGCCTCTCAGTAGCACGTTCATTTACTTTAGAAGTGAAATAATGAAGAATTGAACAACTTGATTCTGTCCTTTTGTGCAAGACTGTACCAGTTGGGCTGCATCTGGAATCAATATTACTAATAGATCCTGGTGCTTTCCACAGGATCCTGGAGTCAGCAAACAGAATAAATTACAGCCTCCTCTCTGGTTCATTGATGGCATTTCTTTCCTGTCTGCTTCTTGATGGTCGTGACATTGCACTCCGTGATGGTTGTTGAACTGGAGCCTGGAAAAGACTTGGTCAATATGCATTTAGTGAAGTTGAGGATAATCTCTGTTCTGTATGTTTTACGTTATCGGTGCATAAGAGAGTAGAATTTGGGGTGTGGGAATAAAATAAAACATACTTTTGTAGCTGTTTTTTGCTAGTAATCTTTTCAGGCATCTGTTTTTAAGGTTCTCTTCACTGTTCTGGTCAGGGGCTGTGTTGGGGTGCGGGCACATTAGTAACGAGTCTTCCAACACGATACTAGAGATCAGCATTTCTAAACAGCAGGCTTTCACATAAAGAAAACCAAACAAACCCTTTTGCTTTCTGGATTCTGCTCACCTTTGCCAGAGCAGTGCTGCAAAGTGCTTACGCTGCTAAATGGCAGAGCTGTGGTTCTATGTTGCATATGGCGTTAGCTTGGGGAGCCAAGTCCCAACTGGAAGTGCTGGATGGGGAGCGCTGATAAAGTCAATTGGAGCAGAAGTTGGCCTCGAGATTTAATCCAAACCTTTTAATCTCAGAAAGTATTTACTGACAATAAATCTCTGAGTAGTTCATATTTGGCTATCAACGACTTGTGGATCCTTCTGCATCTGCTGTTGTGCTCAACTGTTGTTGATGAGTGTGAACTCGTCTTGAGAGCCCTGCAGAGGTCTGCAGAATACTCTAAAATATCTTTACCATTTCTATCCAAATGTGTATTTAAGGTTTAAATGGGGCTGTATCCCGATGCTTTTTCAAACTTTTAACACCGATTTTGACACTTTAATGGACTGCTGTAGAAGTTCCAGTGAGTATCTGCATGAGTTCTGATGGCTTATTTACTGCTATAGCTTTTAATGGAAATATAAAATAATTTCTCATCTGGGCAGCATACATCCTGCTGCAAACACATCAACAAAATGCAAAACCCACATAAAATTCACAAGCTTTAGAGTTCACAAAGCAGCGAGACTCGCTGCTGCCTATTTTACATAGGCTCGTGTATTTATGGGACTTGCAGACATACTGTAAAACGTAATATGGCAGGATAATGGGATCGTAGTAAAACACTACGGCAAAAAAAGGCTGCTGAATTATTGTCTTCAATGAATCTTGTTTCTAGTTACACAGAGCAGAGTATGATTACTAAATGCGAACAGCATGCGTCGTATAGTTTGTTATAGATCTTCAACCCTGTGTCTGAGAGATCAATCTCTGCTTTGCTTTTAAGGCATGTTGGTTACAAATACAATACGGGCATTTCATTTTATGCCAAAAACGTTTCACTTTTAAGACTGAGCACGGCATGTGTGATGTGTCTCAGTGATTATTCATCTCTTCTTAAAGACTGATTTCACTTCAGCAACTACTGCCAACATCCATTTCCTTAAAATCATAAAATGATGGGGAACGGTAAGAAATTCAGTACTTAACTTAGGCATGACAAAATTACACATGGTTGTATTCAGAATGGTGAAACAAATTCTTTTTGCTTTATGAAGGAATTATGCAAATTCCTGATTCTTAATGTGAGCAGTGACAAATAGATTTCAACACTTCGGAGCTCCTGAGTGTTTCCCTGCAGGTGCTGGAGGCGCACGCACACCCCCAGGGCTCAGTGGGTGCATCCCACGTACTGCTGCTCTGCAGGAAGGATGTCTCAGCTTTAGATCTTCAGGCTGAAGCAGAGCTCCAAACTGCTGGGGAGGGAAGATAGTAAAATCACTAATAGGGTCTTCTGAGGTGCTTACACATACCATAAGGTGTAGGTAACCTTCCGCTAATCTGTTTGCAAAGCCAGCTGATCGATGCAAGACCTTCAAATTCTGAATGGAGCATTTGTTTCGGTACAGAGACCCTCTGGAATTTCTGCTTATGAATTATACCGTAAAATGCTGATATTTTTCAGGAGGTGGGAGAGCGGGGGGGAACAGTTTTAGAAAACAGCATTTTAAGGACAGCATTTTCCTCTGTGGTGCCTTTGCATGTGATGGAGATGGAAACCTGTGCTGTTAGTGGGGGTGATGCACGGCACACTGATCTGACTGTATTCAGAACGTAGTCCTACTTAATAGTATGCAGGCCCTTATTGTATACAACACTTGCTCAATTAAAGTCTCTTCTTTAAGCCTTTGTGTTCCACGGATGCATGGACGACGCAAAAACAGAATAAAGATTCTGTTTGCTTAATATGCTGTTTCATCTTTGCTCAAGTCCCGTATTCGTTCCTTCCCTTCGGCACCCCCACCTCTGTGAGCCAACTGCTGCCTTGTTATCTTTCTGCTGGTTTTTGGTGCGTTTCTTTTTTTTCTTCCCCGAAGCATTTCATCTTCGATGCCCCAAACGTTGAATTTTTTTTTTATTATTCTTTAACTTAGATCATGGACGAGGTATTACAACAGCAGCTGTAATGCACAGAGCCCGGAGTCACACTCTTTCCATGTTCAAACAAAGCCTAGTTTTCAAAAGCAAAAACGGCTTCTGATTATCAGTGCTCATAAGAACCACTTTAATGCTATTGCTCAGTACGCAAAAATGGAAAAGCCTTACATTTCACTGTTATGCTGTGAAAGTGGGGAATTAAAAAGGACGTGGTTTTACATAGTGTGTGGTTTTCCTTCAATCCACTGCAAACGTTGTAGAGGGGTTTGTTGGCTGTGGATGTTTCAGTGCATCGCAGCCTTTGGGGTTTGCAGCTCGTAGAATGATGGGACTCGGAAGGGCTGAAGGGCTGAGCAGCCACGCTTAGAGGTCAGTTAGTTACAATTTACTTTGTTACAATTCCATTTGTAATGATTTTGTCGCTAAGTTCAATGTTGGAATGGATGTTATTTGAACACTTCAAACTCTTGAAACGTTACAGAGAAACCCACACCCTTGACTCACTATTTTTGCTAATGTTTGCCCTGTTGTCCTCTGATGCTTATCCACGTTTCTGCTCCACACAGCTGACCTGCAGACCAGCATCCCCTGTTAAGGTGTAGCAGAGGGAACGGATGGGGCAGTGGCTGTGCTGTGTGGGCCACACAGAGACGGCTGCTGGGCCTCTGCATACACAACGTGGTTTGAGATTTTGACCATCTTCTGTTGTAAGCAACAGAGTTAACAGCATTTCTCTCGGGTCTTAAGAGAAAATTGAGCTTCTTGTAGGGAAACTCTGAACACTTGTCATGTGTTGAGCATTGCTACTCAGCATAAAAGACCTGCTTATCTCTATAGGCTCTCATAGCTGTCCAAAACGAGTATCTGTGCTGGATTTCAAGCAAGCAGCTGAACTGGTACTGTGGAACTGGTACTGTGTTTTCCTCCTGTAGAAAGCATGCTTTCTTTCCTTCTGAGGTCTGACTTGTGTTCTAACTACGTCAGTGCGCCCAGGAGCAACAGACAGAGGTGATGAAATAGAAATGCTGAAGCAAACAAATGTTAGAACGAGGGGGGAAATGTGAGAGGACCTGAACAGAAGTGAGTTCCTCTGAATAGATAATTCCTTTTTCTAAAGACCTCTGCTCTGGGCCTTTTCTTTTTTGAGGTACTGTTTTGCAGCAGTAAATATTTTTCTGGTACTGTTTTCAGAAATGTGTTCAATTTGAATGCTTAGACATGAACATAAGGCTTTATCATTATGTTTTTAATTATAAATGATAAAGTTGTGTAAAGGACTCCTAGCAAGGATTTTGAAACTTGAGTACAAGTGCATGTTTCTGTGAGCAGAAGGATCAGACCTGTTTGGTAGAAGACTTATTAGAATTGTCATAGAATGGCCTGGGTTGCAAAGGCCCACAATGCTCATCCCGTTCCAACCCCCTGCTATGTGCAGGGTCGCCAACCAGCAGACCAGGCTGCCCAGAGCCACATCCAGCCTGGCCTTGAATGCCTCCAGGGATGGGGCATCCACAGCCTCCTTGGGCAACCTGTTCCAGTGCGTCACCACCCTCTGGGTGAAAAACTTCCTCCTAAGAGCCAACCTAAACCTCCTCTGTCTCAGTTTAAAACCGTTCCCCCTTGTCCTGTCACTATCCACCCTCATAAACAGCCGTTCCCCCTCCTGTTTATATGCTTGTTGCCTCCGACTGTGTTTTATTTACCTACATCTACAAAGGTGAGACCATCTCACATGGACAACTTGGACTCTCATGGCATCTCTTGCTCACAGAGTGGATGGCTGTGAAAAGAAGAGCAGAGAAGGGGAGAGCCCCTGGGAAGGAGGGCATCTCACACACCTCCCCTTCTTATGCTTATAGAAACAGATAAGAGGTATAGCTGCAAGAACTTGTCATAGAATTTAGGACAAAATGCTGTTGTGGATACAGTTTGCATGAAGTACAACAGACTGCACTTGCAATTTTCAGTCCACTCACATTAATGCCCATTTTGGTAAATTGCACTCTCAAAATCATAACAAGAGCAGCTGGTTTATTGTCAGTTGTGACTAGTGCTGTAATTGGAAGGGGGAGGTGGGCAGAGAAAATGTGAGATTCCTCTGGAGTGGAATATTTCCATATCTACTGCATTTCAGTGCAGATTCAAAAATCATCTGCCAGAACGTGTCTTGTGATGAAGTGTAACTCATGTGCACGCAGTGTTTTCACTGCCTCCGATGCTCTGCCTTCCTAGTTTTTGTGACTTCTGTGCAACTCAGTTTTCCTTTTACATCAAAGGAAGCTCCTCCCCTCCAAAGTCAGGAACCCCCAAATATTTTGATCCATCTTCCACAAGGAAGAGAGATGTGTGTGTGTGCCCTGATGATCAGTTCTTGCAGTTCCTTCCCCTGTACCTGTCTAAATCTTCATCTAATTGTGTATTTCCAAGCATTTCTATCTCCCGAATCTCATCACTAACACACGTGCTGAATGCAGTCCTAATGCAAACACATTTTTTTCCTTTTCTTATATATAGGCGTGTGTAGTTACAGTGCAGTTGGAGTAACCTGGGTGTCTATCACAATGAGATCAAAGGAAAGAAGAACAGCACAGTTGACTATAAGATGTTGTGTGCTACTGTAGTCAGAACGTTGTGCTGTTTCAGAGGTGAAAAGATTGTTAGGAGGCTGAAACATTCAACCTACACAGCTAAGCTGGTATGAGAAAATTCCCCCTGGCAGATATCTGAATGGTTTACAGCTTCAAAGTAGCAGTTGCATTTGTTATTGCACTTTCTAGTTGTGTTTCTTTCTCACAACACACCTTTTTTGTCTAAGCTAACAATTGTTCTCTCTATTCAGGTTCTGCTGGTGCAATATGCTAGCCACTTTATCATCTGAAATGAGTATCACTGAAGTACTGTGAGACTGATATTGTATAACATCACAGGTTCCAGCAATGTTTTACCACTCTGAACATATAGGTATACATTTAACATAGTAAGTTCTTTGTGTTGCAGGTCTGCTCGGCTGTGCTTAGTGACAAAGCATGAATAGCATGTTTGTTCATTAACAATTGTATTTCTTCATGTAGGTTTTAGGTATGTTTTTTAGCTTGTAGAACAGGAGGGTTCACTAGTGGATAAAAAGGGCTTTCTCTTAGAGATATTTCACAGTTACATTCTGGAAGTTGTTGTATCTGAAGAGCACCTCTTACAAAAAATGACTGGTAAAGAAAAGAAAGCTTAGTGTGATTGTGAACGCAACATCAGTGCTGTGATGTTGGAAGGAAACATCTTTGTTTCCTTCCGAGCATCCCACATCACAGCATTGAGGAACGCACACTTTGTGCAGCACGCTTGTCAAACAACGTCTGTGGATTACTGTATGGCCTTAGATTTTGTGTTACCTAGAAAAAAGAAAAGTTTTGGCCTTATTAGTGCCGATTCTTTTATTTTGAACCATCAAACAACATACCATTAGCAACGGTGCATTCAGCAATGTGTGTTCTTAACAGCGGTTTAAAATAGCATGTCTGAGTCAACCTATTGCTCACCTTTTTTCTTTAGCATTACAAATAGAGAAGCACATACAAGCTGGTTATCTTTAGCATTATATCTATACAAGAGCATACATGAAATACATGTTTATTTTCTTACCTCCCCCTGGCACTTTAGCCCTTTCACCCCTCCTGGATTATTCACCAATATCAGTTTTTGGTTGAGGTTGTAATCACACGAACAAAAATGCTTACTTCATTGCAGATTGGACTTGGCTCTAAGTGTGGGTTCCAGAAGAGAAGACAGCAGTGGTGTCTGACCTGCATATGGAGGACAGCCTCCCCGGACTTCATTTGTTGTTTGAGGCTTACCCTCCCTGCAAGGCACCTGGAGCAAAACAGGCAGAAAGGAAACGCATTAGCAGCACGCTGCCCTTGAGGTTTTTTTGCAACCACTGAGAGCATCTCTTCAAAGAGAAGGTTCCTGTGCTGTTGCCACATTGCCAACGAGAGTGCAAGCTGATTTATGAGTTGGTCGGTGTGTCAGATTCATGTAACGAGATTATATATTCAATCTAATGAAGGAAAAATATGCTTACCAGAACAGCATGACAGCGCTGTGATTAAATGATTCGGTAACAGTGTTCTCTCGGTGGATTAATTTTAAAACCTTCAGCAGGTAGTTGACCTGCTGCTGCCTGTGTGTGTTTCTGCAGGTAGGCTCCTCGCAAGGAAGATCAATGCTTTTTGATTGTGTTGATAAAATAGAACGTGGTCGCGAAGGTAGATGTGAATTGCTTGCATCCTGCAAATGGGCTTTTGTGGTTATTAATCTCCCGCAATGACTTATGCTGATGGGAGGTTTCTCCTTTGTATCTGTGTGAGTTTTAGGGTAGAAAGCAAAACAAGACTATAACAAAGATCTGTTGCCATCTTAGTGCATCGCTATTAGCAGAGAAGCTGCCCCGTCTATCCTCGTCCATTCTCGCTGTAGTGCCAAGGAAGGTTTCCTAAAGTAGACACTTGCATTTTTAGAAGTATAAATTTCATGCTAGATCAAGCTCGGTCTTGAAGGGAATGGACTTCACTGCCTTCCATAAAACACCGTAGGTCACAGTAAAAGCCATTTTTAGCAAGGCTTTTAAAGATTTGGGAATATGAGACCTAAATCAGTGATAAGGTAGAAAGTGTTTTTTCTAGCCTACAGGCCTGAGCTGGTCACTGTGGGGAGGAATATTCACCCACAGCAACGTTAGCCTAATGCCATAGTCACCCAAAGCGTGCTCTGGAGTCAGCATAGAAAAATGTTGGAAGCCTTCCAGGCCTTCCCTTTGTGTTGATGTGCAGGAGAACCTATTGCAAAGCTTTTTTTTATTAAAAGAAACTTATTTGGAGAAAAGAATTCATCTTTACTTCTAACACGTTATATTCTCCTGTCGAAGAAAAGCTGTAAACTGTCTACAGCCTAAAAAACATTTGTGCTGCCTTTAGTCAGGTGTTGACCTTTTCCCATCTTAAAATCATGAAGCATTTATCTAGCATACAGAAAGCAATTGATTCTCTCTTCAAGAGGAGCTGACATTCTAACTATATTATGTCTGATATATGTGTACTCAGGTTATTGACCGCATGAAGAAAGTCAGATGTTGTGTTTAAAGGGCAGGATAGTATAATCTACAGGCAGGAATACTAAGGTCTTTTGTCTTCCGACCTATAAAATTATCGTGTGTGCCCAAAGATCTCTGAGTTGTATTGCTTCTTCTGGGTGTTAAATCTCTTTGTATTCCCAAGCAAGATACCCTAAAAAGAATAGAAGATGCAGTGATGGGAAGCCAGTTGGCTCTTGGGATGTTTCAATTGCAGCAGCTGAAGAAGAACCCTTAAGGCACCAAATCATGCCATGAGATGCTTCTCATCTACTGCCTTTTCTCCAAGCTTTAACTGTTAAGTTGGGTATTAGAAACAACGACAAAAGCAATTTCTATTCATGTAAATAAGAACGGTGTAATGTTATGCTCCCATAGAAGCCACAGCTCTAGCCCACCGATGGGCAGCTTTAAAGGATCGAGCAACCTACAGTCTCAAACTCAGCTGTGGTTCTGCTCCCACCAATAGTTTCATGGATACCTGTGAATCCCCAGAGCATTGGGACTTGCTAGGAGGCAGCTGGAAGGAGGTGTTCCCATAGTAGCTGTATGGATATATCTGTCAACGAAGACGATATACGTTCTGTATTTATGTTTCATATAGTGCAGTAAGACTCCCATCACCTGCAACAACCCAAATGTTCCTGTGATGTGGAGCTATCCGGCTTTTATGTGCTCTCTGCAATAGAGAGAAATACAGACGAGTGGCGATCAGCTTAATTTTTGAAAAAATACAGAAATAAAAGAGGTTTCACTGACTCCCATGGTAACCTACCTGGGATGTGGTGTACTTAACTGATCTCATTTTTATAGTACTCTAAGCTGGTCTTTGATAATTGCTTTCTGTAATTAGAATAATTTATGATTATGCTAATTCGTCTGCTGCCACCCAATACGTAGCAGCTGAATTAATCCATATCTGCCCCTGCATTTCTTCAGCAGATCATTATACGATTAGCCTTTGTTACTAACTGATGGCAGTATTAGAGTTCTGAGCAGATCTATTTCAGGAGGAAAAAAAAATGAGATGTTTTTATAAGCAGTTATAGACAGGCATTTTAAGTCTAGTTCGAAATATAAACGTGTAAGGCCTTAAGACAGGCCAATGCTTAGAAAGAAACGTATTTTGGAACGTTATGAGCAACTGTTTGACCTCCACTGGTGGAAAATTGAGGGAAGTTAAATATCAATGGGTTCCAAAGTCTGCAGTTCTGAGATGACAGGTTGGCAGTTCAGCCCAGGTACCTCATTTCGACATGAAGATGCAGTAACTTCCTTTGGTGCCTTTATTTTGCTTGGTTATTTTTTGTGTTGGTTCTGCATATGTTTGTGTGATGAAATTCTCCAATGGCTGCGCCACTGCAAGTATCAGCAACCTGCTGGCATCGTGAGGCCTTTACAGTTAGCAGATTTTCCTCATCTCTTGGTTTTCCATCTCTGAAGGCATTCATCTGCTGAGGTCGAAGCACTCTTTTTCTCTTTGAGTGCTGGAATTAGAGATGTGTATTCACAGTGCCATCAGGTCTCCAGATAAGAAGCAAAAGGCAATGCATGCCCCTGTTTACAGATCGCTTTTGATCACACATCTCTCAATGCTTCCACGTTTATGTTCTCTCTGTTTAATGTTCTCCCTTCACAGTGAACCATCATTCTTTTAAATGCTTTGCATGAATGTAAACATTTTTCATCCACCAAGCGTTGCAGTCCTACATGCAGTAAAGAATGGATCAGGATTCATTCTCTCCTGGAAAAGCTTTATAAGAACACAGAACTCGAGGCATCTTACATGCTTACTGGAAGCTTTGATGATAGTTTTCTGGTTTTGTTATGATTCATGCCTAATTGCATGTTGAAAAAGGAATATATTGAGCAAAAATTTGCTTTCTGCTTAAAATGTGTAACACGCATCATACTCAGCTAATGCCACTTTTGACAGATGACTAAAATAATCCCTTTATTTACTCCCAGTGTCACCATGTAAGGCAACAGTGCCGCAAAGCCCAGCTCTTGTCAAGGGAAGCCCCCAGCTGGCTGCGTGCTGCGCAGATGTGAGAAGCAGTGGACAGGTCCCAGCTACCAAATGGCTGATGCTACTGGAAGGGAAACCTGCTGTCTGGCATGAATTCTAATTGGCTTTGATGGTCAGCTTTTGCTGATTTGTTTATTCATTGGACAGTCTACAAATTGCAGGCCATCTGCACAGAACAGTGTGCTAATGAATGTCTGTAGCTAGCAAATCCGTAAGCTCATTACCACAAAGTTACAGGTCCTTCCGCAAGTTCCCAGATGAGGTTACTCATCTGAGGGGTGTTCAACTTCAAGGTATGGCCATACCTCCTTCAGGTCTGGAATAGCTGTGAAAGTGAGTCACGTTTGTTCAGTCTTACAGTAGATTCTGCTTCCATTTTTAATTTTTCAGTTCTGTTACAGCAACTTACCTTGCCTTAAATATTTGGTTTAAATGTTTCATGTAGTGCAATGCCTTGTGGACAGTTCTGGGTCTGCTCAGAAACGTGCTGGTTAGTGAACTAGAGATGTACTGAAGTATATTGTACCCAGTATTTCACAGTATTTACGTGCCTTGAAAACAAATGCTAATGTTCTCCTAGTTCAGTAGTGTTTATTTAAATCGACTCTGTTTATTTGCAGTTTGTGAGCTTTCATTGTGAATTATTTGAATTGTGAATGTCATTGCTTAGATTAATACCAAACTTACGTAGTATGAAGTTTATCTCATCATTGTCCAATGGTTTCAACGTGTGAAGTGCTGTGTTCTGCAAGGTAACTGTGATTAACTGTTCTCTCTGTTTTCCCCCATCCTCTTCTTCCTCATCTTTCCTTCCTTTTTTCCAAGCAGAACAAACATAATATCTTTTTCTTTATAACCCGCATCCTTATGAGTCTAAACCAGCTCTTTGCCATTTTCTTTTTGCTCTTTCTTTATTTGTTACTTCAGTATTTCAGTTGGTGTGTCTTTTGCTAATCAGCTCCGGGCTATTCAGATAAGGACTGGTTTTTTTTTCCTTGACCTTCTGAATGTCTGCCTTGTTGGGAATCTCATCCTACCTTACTTCTATTCCGCTGTTTATAATAAAGACTGAAGTACCATTTATTAATGAAGTCATTGAAAGATAACTTTGCGGACTTCCTGCTTCCATCTTTTCGTAAGTCATGTTATGTTTTCTCCCTCCCTCCCTCCCTTTCCAGGTGGAATGGCTGAAGAATGAGGAGCCAATAGATTCCAACCTGGATGAGAACATCGACACCAGAGCAGATCACAACCTGATCATCCGACAGGCGCGTCTGTCCGACTCTGGGAACTATACCTGCATGGCTGCCAACATTGTTGCCAAGAGGAGGAGCATGTCTGCTACAGTCGTGGTTTATGGTTGGTGGAAATGTGATAATTATATATTGATAATTATGGAGAAGCTTAGAAGTCTATACTTTTACTGTCTGAAGTCGTATTTTTAACACACAGCTGGTTCTAAATCAAATGGCTGACCTCACTCCTCTTATATTTATTTCTGCTGCTCGAGGCAGAGGTCTCGCCTGTTGTTACAGCGGTTGGAACGATGAGTTTCCTGTTGGTGATGTCAGGTTCCCAGACATTTTGTCAGTACTAAGAGTCCTCGTTCCAGATACCAATAGGCTAATTCTGCTTACGAATGAAGCGATCTGAACAGATTTGTTGTTGAGCATCTCTCAGAGCACCTTTCAGCACCTCAAGCACGGTTCTGTGTTGCAGTTAATGGCGGCTGGTCGTCGTGGACCGAGTGGTCCAACTGCAACGCGCGGTGCGGTCGGGGCTGGCAGAAGCGATCGCGGACCTGCACCAATCCTGCCCCGCTCAACGGAGGGGCGTTCTGCGAAGGAATGTCCGTGCAGAAGATCACCTGCACTTCTCTTTGCCCTGGTGAGACATGCAATGAGTCCTGTAAGGAATCACTTTAAACGACACACTTCAGCTAGACCTTTTTCCCTCCTGGAATGCTTGGTAGACGGTTGTGCTTTTACAAGCCTGCTGAGGTTAAACAAAAACAAAACAAAAAGAGCCGCTTTCATCTGTTGCAAGTGAACAGAGCTGCCCTTACCTAATGTTGGAATCTCTGCTTCACAAATATTGCTAAAGGAATTTAGTAGGATTGTATGCATTCGAGTTTGAAGACCTTGTTTGCCTGGGGTCACAGCAACAGCCCCTTTGGCTTTTAGTGAATCTCTCTTCTAGCTTTTGAGTTTTTGGTACAGCATGTTCTGAACCGGCATTTTAAACAACAACATTAATATTTTCTATACTTGTCTCTGTGTTCATTTGATTTTTCTTCAGTCTTTTGCATGAGAAAAAAATGGAGACTCTGGAATCCCTTCTCATTTGGGACAGGGTCAGACACAGCCACGTATCAGTCAGCAAAGCACCACACCGATCCATCATGTTACACAGGGCATTAGCAGAGATTTGCAAGGCTGTGCTTTTTGTGTCAATGTCAGCATCGTTTCTTTGGTAGGTTAATGTGTGGCCTCTTTGCATCAGCCTGTTTTAAGGCAGAATTGGCACTGAAGCGTTAGAAGCTAATAGGTAGGTGGCACCAGAAACGTTTCCTCCTGCAGTTTTAATTGACTACATTTGCAGAGTATTGCACACTGGTGCTATTCTAAAAGCTTCTACGTTGCCCATTCAAGGCAGTACATCGTAATGCTTCATTTTAACTTCACATCTGATACTCTTGAGAAATAAATACAGCCTTGTGTTCTACTTGATGCGACCTGAGGGGTGATATAAAACAAGTTTTCTTTGTAGGAACTCGGAACTTACTACTTTGGTAAGCAATGACAACATTCGCCTTCTTCTTTTTTTATTCTCCCCTCCCCATTCAGTGGATGGAAACTGGGAGGTGTGGAGTGAATGGTCTGTGTGCAGCCCGGAGTGCGAGCATTTGAGGGTTCGGGAATGTATTGCACCAGCTCCACGAAACGGAGGAAAATACTGCGAGGGCCTGAGCCAGGAGTCAGAGAACTGCACCGAAGGGCTTTGCATTCAAGGTGGGTAACAGTTTGCACTGCGCAGCCCAAAGCAGGTAGAAAATCCAGGTACTGTGGCGGATCTGCCTCACATCTGTGTCAGCAGAGCTCCTGTGGGCGGTTTTGCTGTTTTTTGTAGCATGTACTTTACCTATTCATTAGCAGACGACTGAAAATACAAGTAAAGGTTTTCTGCGATGCGTAATTACGGCCATCTGCTACAACATATTTCACAGAAAGTACTCCTGAGCTTCCTACTTTTTCATGCAAGTAAATTGGCAAAGCACCGACGTGAATGCACTTGGTGCAACAGCTGTTTTGGGTCAAAGTTGACTTCTATTTTCTTGCGAGTAATAAACAAAGGCGAACCTATTTCACATAGGTTCATTCCCTGGGACAGGATTTGCCCTTCTTAAGTTTCTGGAAAGCATCTCCTTAATAAAAGGAGGTCCCATTTAGGTCATGTTTCGAAGGAAGACCTTAATGATGCTGCAAGGTGGTGAAGACCACCTGTCCTACTTTGGGGGTGATAATCCTTGCATGTTGTGTGGTTGCATGTCAGGTCTGCGTTCCTGTGCTATGCTGTGCTTACGCTTTGGGGGCAAAGGAACAAATATGGCATTATGCTCATTCTGGTAACCTGAAAGGAGCATATGGCCTGGGGAAAAGCCATGCTTGTTAAGCACTGAGACGGATGATTTACATTTTACCTGACAGAGCAGGCTTCATTCTATGGCAGCAGTCACTGAAACTCCCTGAGTCCTTGTAGCACAGTTTGTTTCAGATACAGACCAGGCCTCTGGGCACTGCTGTGGTAACAGAAACACAGGCTTTTCCTGGCAGCTTCTCCAGCTCAGCTTCTCTGCTTCTGAGCTCATCCAGGCAGGTTTTGTGATGCCCCTCTGTCAGTCTCTGTGGCGTTATCACTTTAATATCAGCTCCAGTCGCTCTCTGATGTTACAGAAGTGCAGTGGGTCAGTGCTACGCTAGGCAGCTCTCTTTCAAGGACTAGCTCTTCTATTTAATGCTGATTCCAGGAGTGAATTTTCAGGAAGTATTTTAGGACAAAAGTCTCTGAAGCTTTTTGCATGAACAAAGGTTTCATGCACTGGTCAAATCTCTATCCGTGTTACTGCAGGTAGAGGAAAAAGGACAGAGTGCCAGAGTGCTTGGAGTTCCACTCACAAGCGTGGTACCAATCCACAGTAATTTGGTGTTGAGAGCCTTCTCAGTATTTGTACACAACAGACTTTCACTGGGACTCGAACAGCATAAGAGGAAGCCAAAGCCCTGTGACACAGAAGCTGTTGCTCCTCCTTTTGCTGGGCAGCAGCAGAGAGAACAAGCTGGCTCTGAAATTTCCATGTGCATTCAATTAGACCGAAGTATTAAATGTCTCATTTCTTTCATCTTAGAGCATGATGCCGTTCCTCCTTTATGGGTCGTGCTGTATACATATGCTGGTGTCAAATTATTTTTAGGAGCATAATTGCTTTCTCAGCTAATAGGAATTGATGCAATTACCCTATTTTTTCAATTCTTTTCCCCCGCTCATCTTCCGATATGTTCCTTTCCTTCTCTGCTTTTCATCCCACTGGGAATTGCAAAGGAAATGCAGTGCAGTGCTTCAGATAACTAATCTCTTGGAGGTTATTTATCAGGCACAACTTGTTAACTTAGTTCCTTTCATGAGGCAAAAATAGAAATGAAACGTTCCTCTGGTTAACGAGGATGAACTCTAATGAAAGTAAAGGGAAGAACATAAGATGCTGGAGATACGTGGCCCTGTTCTGAACAAGCAGGAACGGTTCTAATCCCCAGCGTGAATTTTTTGACCTGGAGTCAATGAATGAAACAGCAATAAATTGGGGGCTGTGCATTCTCAGGTTATCCCTTCATCAGCCCCTGACCAGAGAGGTTGGGAGTAACAGAAAGAAGGCATCCTTTCAGTCCCAGGAACGTCACTTTTTCCTGCTTCTTGCTTTGGTTTTTGATTGACTGTGGATGGATCCAGATAGCCCAGTCCACATTTTACTGGTGTAAAACCCCAGCTTGGTAAAGTTAATTTCACATCTGTAAATACATGCTTACATGTTCAAGTAGTGCATTGGTTCTGTATGTTATTTTTATACACGTATAGAGATCAGTAGTTTTGTGTATTTAATAGAGGCACAAATATGAGTATATCATACGTATTGAGGGTTAATAGCTTTTTGAAATGTCACTAACTTTTTAATATATCAAGCATACATTGAAAAAATTCATAACTGAGCTGTCAAGTGATCCACTTCCATGTATTGAACTTCATTGTTGGCTGCATTGTGTTCTAAATAAGAGCATCCCCCCCAAAAAAAGCTAACAAATACTCGAATTAACCAAGTGAGAAATGACTGCAGGAGGACTTCCTGAAAGAGATTTAGAAAAAGAAGATGAAGGGGGAAAAAAAAAAATAAATATATGGACAATGTAAAATATTCCTATTGTCAGCTAACACAGAGAAAATGTTTCATTTATAGAGCTAGACAGACGCGATGCAGGAAATAGATATGCTCCATGTAAATTTATTAAGTGCAACTTTCTCTCTCTCTCTTCTCTCTCTGTCTCTTTCTCTCTCTAGATAAAAAACCTCTTCATGAAATAAAATCCCAAAGTAAGTTATTTTCTTTCCTCTTGTAAATACGATTTTTTCTCATCTTCTCTGCCATTCTGTTTTATTTGTTTAGAAACTGAACACAGCTGAAGGTTATATGAAAGGCTTTCATATCTACTGAAAGCATCTTTTTAGCAGCTTGGTGATCATAGCTGTTAGAGTAAAAATAAAAGGAGTGACTGTTCTTCAGTCATTTTGTGTCTTGCTGAGCCCTGCATATCTTCACATCAATCTCTTAAGGACTTGTGATTAGGGGAAAACTAAAAAGGTAATATAGGAGTTTGGCTTTCTTGGTTCCTGTCTGTCTCCACTACTTGCTCTGCCTTAGTCAGCTCACTCGGTGTGATAAACAACCAAGGGTGTTTATGTGCTTTACTACATATCATTTGTATACTGCTTTTCAGGAGCTCCTATCCTGCGTTGTTTCTCAGTTTTCCATTGATTTCAGTGGAATTTTAGTTAAAATAAGAGTGGTGCCTTTGGTTTGGATTGATTAATTGAAAGATTTCATTAAAAGGCGCCCTTCCATCAAAGCCACAACCTCCACGAGGCCTGTCCTCTTTTAAAGCTAAGGTGTTGCTTTTCCCTTATAAACCTTACACAGCATTTTGAGGATTACTCACTGCTTAATTTTCAACAACATTTCTTTGAATTTTGACTAATAAATAAATAGATTAATAAATACATTTCTTGCTTAATTCCTTTGACGGACTTTGTGCAAGAATCCATTTGTCCTGTGCATCCAATGTAGCGGATGCAATTGTTTGCATCTTCTTTAAAGAGAGATCCTTCTATGATGCATATGAGTTGTGTGTTTGCCATGGGGATCCCATTACTTGGGATTTCATGGGAGGTGCATTTCCATGTCAGTGTTTCTAGAGCCGCTTCCTGCTGGGTCGCACCAACCCATCTGTGTGAGGCTGAATGCAACTGACATATTTTTGTATATCCGTGCTGTTCCCATTTAATTAGAGAATCTTGAAAGAGCATTAGTTAAATTGCTTTAATTTCTGATTTATTAAAAAAAAAAAAAAAAACAGCAGAAAAAAAACCTTAATGGCATTGATTTTAGCACATAAGGTTCCTTGGAGAATTAAATGGTTTCTTTAGCTGTGGGGTTAGAAACATGTCGTACAGCTTGCTGCTATTCAGCGAAACAGGAACTTCATTTAAGACTACATGAATCATCGCTGATGCAAAATCAAAGTCAATTATGAAGATAATTGAGAAACAACCTGTTCTACTAACTAGCCTTCACATTATGCTCTGGCTTTTGGTCCTTGCTCTCAAGGACCAGCTGTGTGAAGCAATGGATTTCAAGTTGCTAAGGGGCATCAAAAGTAAGAGAGGTGGAAAATAAGGGAGGATGGGAAGCAGAAGGAATCTTTCCCATCTCCTAGCAAACTCTAATGGGAGACTGGGGGAAATACATGCCTTGCATATCTCCTGGAAAGCACTTATTGTAAATGAGATAATTTAATCAATTACATTTCCTAATGTACTAAACCAAATGTTTCATTTTCTGCTCCTGCACATCTTAAATTATCTTCAGGTGCTGTAGGAAACTTAATCATAGTTAATAGAAACTTCATTACCATCAAATGTGCTTTCAATAAATGTTGTGTAACAGTGTCAGAAGGTGGGGTGAAATATAGGCTACAATTACCACAAACATGTGCCCTGTAACTGAAATGTGTGAAAGCTGGAGCCCTTTGCAGCAGTCACCACCTCCTTGGGGCTGGGAGGGTGCAGTTCTTAACCCATCGTTGGCCAACTGTTCCCATTGGTTTGTTTGTTGGAGACATACCACTCTTTCCCTTGACTCGTTTGTACTTATCTACAAAATCTACACAAATGAAGTTGGTGGTGGAGTATCACAATTCATTCCCTGTAACAACAAAATAGATTGGAAATAGCAAATTGGAAGGATGGAAACATAAAGAATTTCTGCACTTTCTGTGCATGATGCTAGAGAATAAAATGGAGGTAAAGCAGTGTGTGATTGAAGCATTGGATTGGGATTCAGGTATTCTTGGTGTATGGTTGTTATTATACAAGGTGGTAACAAATGAATATCCAGAGGTTATAGGGAACAACTCACCCACTCTGAGGCTTCACGGCAAGGATGGATGCTCGCCACAGGGAACTCCACACAGGAGCAATCTCAAAAGAGATGCTGCCTTAGTGGTAGTCAGCCCTTAAATGGGATCTAGGAGAGGTGGAGTCAAGCTCCACCCCTTCCGGGAGCACAGTTGAATTACCTTCACCTGTGCTCCCGCAGCTGAGCCATCACCTGCCTCAGAGGGTTAATCAGAGGTTCAGGCTGTGATTAACAGTTTCCATACACTTGGTTTGAGGTTATTTCCAGGGTCTCCCTTTGTGCCCTGGTCTTCTCGTGTTTACGTTTTCCATCTGAAATAAGAGAATAGAGGCAACTCCCTCTGTTACTCTGATAGGTTTCCATTGCCAGCTAAAAGCTTACTTTCTGGAATTAAAAATTGCAAAATGCTGCAGGAAAAAAAAAAAAAATATATATATATATATATATATATTTCCCAGTAATTCATTTGGTAGAAGCGTGTTGTAATTGTGAATTTGGAACTGAGCTGTTTACTTCCAAGGTTTCTCAGTTGTGATTGCTTGTCGTGAGAGGCCACAGTGGATGGATGTCTCCTGGAAGCCGATATTTGCACAAGCTAAAGCTCAGTGATGTCTTTTGTTGTTGTTTTCCTTTTCAGCAGATTGCAAATATGTTAAAAATTGGAACGTTTTTCAGTACAAGGTTATTTGAAAATAGCACATCTCTATGTGCCTTAGCCTACTTGGAGCAGTGTTTTCCTACTCAGTTTCCTCGCTGCTGCAATTCATACGGCATTTTTATTTGCGTTAGAGTGCAGCTGAACTTAATGATTGCATTTGGCAGCTGCTGTGCCTTCCCAGGAAGTTCAGCTTTGCATTGTTGTCAGCCATGTAGTTTATGTAGGAGACTGGTGAGCCACAAACACCGGCTTCTCAAATGCTGCCCATGGGTCATAATTTCCTTCACTTCAGTGGTTTGTGGTTTCATGTTCATTTAAAAAATTCAGCTAAAATGAAGTTATCTGAGTCCTTCTAGGGAAAAGGATGCACAACAGAAGCCTCCTCCCAATTATTAAGTAGTTTCACTAATTATTTACATATGTTGAATTTGACTTCCTACCATGTATATTCACTGGTACTGAGTAGTCTGTTCTTCCTGGTTATTTTTTGTCACTGTCATTTGTTATAAATGCATGTTTTGTACCAACGTGTTCCTCACCTGATAGCAAGAAGCAACGTGGAGGGAGATAGCAGGTGATGCACAGGGTGAATGTACACCATTATCTCTTCCTCTAAGCTGGAGTCTGGCATTAAGGGAGCTGTTGAAGGACCCACTATGTACACTTCCAAGTAGTTTAATTTCATGGTACGTGGTCCTAAATCCCAGTAGATCTAGAACCAGCAGGACTGGATGATTCAATTGCATAACATTGCAGGTTTTATTTGGATTCATTCTTTCAAAGAAAGTAATCCCTTTTCTCTGCTGTAAAAAGTTTGAAGTCTTAGGAAAGTTGGTTGTAAGCCTAACGTGTGGATGTGGTCGGAGGGAAGGTTTTGGGTTCCAGCTCATTTCCAACAGCAGGATTCCACCAAGATATGCAGGATATTGTCAAGCATTCTCCAAGCTTTGAGAGAGTGGATTGTTCCTTCTTAAGCTAAAGCTCACACAAAAAAATAAAGAGGGGAGGAAGGGAAAAATCTTCGCTAAGATTTTTTTTCAGAGGATTTATGACATCCTGGATTAGTTCTAGAATTGAAAACAAGAAACTTACATGTCCCTGGAAGCCATCAGTGAATGAGAATCCTGCAGTACATAAAACAACTCTCCCTGGCTTCAGTTCTTCCACGTTCTCCCCTCTAAGGGCTGCATTACCATACTTTAATGATCTCCACTGGGCAAGAATGGGAGAGGATGGCATACCTGAGTGCACAGCCCAAGCTAGCAGTGTGTGCTGAGGAGAGAAGGTATTTAGTGGTAAGCACTCTGCTTCTGGCTGCTACAAGTCCAACTATCCCACTTCAAGAAAACCTCAAATACCATGACGCAGCTCCCAAATCAATATAAGCTTACCACATGGAATGAGGCACCAGGAAATTTGTTCACTCTTTCAAATGCTTGCTCCTCAGTATTCTATCCTGCTGTGATCTGTCCCACGTTTATGCCTCAAGCTTTACTCCTCCGGCCACGTGTCTGTGGCTGCATACAATCCCCACTGCTGGAAACGCTCCGGGCATTTTCATGAGTGTTGCTGACTCGGTATCCACTTTTTCTCCTTCAGATATAGAGACAGCCAGTGACATTGCCCTGTACTCTGGCCTGGGAGCAGCAGTCATTGCTGTAGCTGTGCTGGTGGTTGGTGTTACCCTTTACAGACGGAGTCAGAGTGAGTACGGCGTGGATGTGATTGATTCATCTGCACTGACAGGAGGCTTCCAGACATTTAATTTTAAAACAGTCAGACAAGGTTAGTGTTGTGATTTCGTTTTCTTCTCTCCTGAGCCCCTACTACAAAGAGATACTAAGCTCGTATGCAATGGCTGGCTGCAGGAGGGCACTCCAGCCTAATGCTAAGCAGACACAACTGGAGCCAGGGAAGGGCAGATCTGGCGCATGGAGTGGGATCTGGGGGTTGAACCATGATGTAGTCTCTGCTACTGATTTGTCACAGCAACTTGGACATATAGTCTTTCTTGACCATGCTCTAAGCGCTTCAGAAATACTGTCATTAGATTCTATGCTGATGTTTGTGACTGATAGGAAGTTTTCTGAGCTTGAATGCTCCTAGATGGACGGCTGTGAGATTTCTCCCTGTATTAGTCCTGTCCCACTTTCAACCCACCTTCCCTCAAGCACAAAGCTGTCCTTTTGTGCAAGCTCACCAAAAAGTTCTACCCGACGGGTTGTAATTAAATACAAAAGCATGCGCACAGAACCAAATCCAAAACAAAACAGAAGTTCCTTCCTGGATTTATGCACGTTGGAATTGCCTGAAGTACAAAATACAAGTGATCGAGTACCTGATGGATCTTCTGTACGGTTTCATCTTGGTCTCAACATCACCCTCTTTGATTTTAAGGCGTGAGGCTGCCAGGGAAGAAGAGCAAATGAAAAAGGAAATGATGGTGAGGTCAGGAAGAGATGTCTGATGCAAGGAATTAAAGCTCAGTTATGTAAATTTCCAGTGCTTACTTTGGTACTTTTCTTTTATATTGCACAGAATAGAGCAAGGAGAGCTTTTACTCTCCAAATACAATTATTTTTCCCAGGGCTGCAGTATGCGCTGAGTGCATCAAACAAGTTAGCATTAGATGCACATCAGCTAGATCTCTTAAGTCTTACCTGTCTAGCTCCAATTTATAGATGGGGAAATCAAAGTGCAGCTGAGTACTGCTTAGGATTTACAAATGCATCTAATGGTTCACTGAAAGTGACAGTGAAATACAGGCCTGACTTTTTATTTGCAAGCAGCTCTCGAGTGCAGAGTGATTTAAGCTCCAGACATTGCTAAGGAGGGAGGAATTAGCTGCAGCATGCTTAGTGGCACAGTGCAGGCTGGAACTTGGTCTGGGCTGATGGGGCACTGAGGCAGGTGTGCATGGATTATCATACAGTATGTAAACAGCTCCAGTGCTGTTTAATAAAGAAAACACAACACCACTAATCACGATACATGAATCAGATGTGAGTCACGGATCTTAGAATACTTAAACCCATACATCTATTATTTTTCACTTCTCAATGTAAATGCAGCACTTTGTAACCTGAGGACATAGTTAAAATCAAAGAGATTTATTCATTTCAGGATTGTAACTCGAATTACCGCACGATTAGGAATGCAGTCCAGGATTCCAAATTCATAAAGCAAATTCTCTGTGCTTTATGAAGATCCACATAAGTCGGATGGAACGCTCCCTATCCACAGTATCATTTCTTCAGCGATGTGTTATCTAGGTGCATTATTCAGCTTCACTGCACACTCTACAATACGGTAACTAACTGCCTGATCCACTTCATTTCACCAGGTAACTCCCTGCTTTTGAATTCATCCATGCAGCCTGACTTGACAGTGAGCAGAACGTACAGCGGACCGATCTGCCTGCAGGATCCAATGGACAAGGAGCTAATGACAGAGTCTTCACTGTTTAACCCGCTGTCAGACATCAAAGTCAAAGTTCAGAGTTCATTCATGGTTTCCTTAGGGGTGACAGAGAGGGCTGAATATCACGGAAAGTCACATTCTGGAACTTTTCCTCATGGGAATGCTAGAGGTTTTGGAACAATACAGGCTAGAAACAAGGCTGCGTATATTCAGAACCTGTCTTCTATTTCAACAAGAAATGAGCTGAAGACAACTGCCATCTTTGGACACCTGGGAGGTCGCTTAGTGGTTCCAAACACAGGTGAGTAGATCCTTTTTTTTTTATTAATGATACATAATTTTATATGAAACCCATTTTGCTTGACGCCGTGTTTTATCCATTCATTCTATAAATTAAATGCATAAAAAGTAGGGGTTTTTGTAATGCAAATTCTGGGAAGTAGAGCATCTTGCCCACGCAGGAGGTGACTATGATCAAAACAAAGCTTGGGATTAGTAGTAAAGAGGTATTATGCCTATTTGAACTACTACAAATTACCACCTCTCTTGATGCCTTTAGCATGAAAGTTACATTAATCAAAGCTGTAGCTTACTTGGATCCTGATCCAAATGAAGCACTCTGTGGAAAGGAAATTGCTATTGGATCAGGATCTCAGATAACAGGGTCAAACTCAAAGCAGAGCCTACACACATCAGCACCTGACTGCATTAACTTGACACTGTCAGACTTCATTATATTATTGAAGTCTGCAGTGCACAACAATTAAGGCGTCTCAGGAGAAATAGGAAAACTCTAGCATGGGTTTCATTACCGTGCTCCTGGCTTTCTGGTTTTCTCTTGCTTTGAGATGAGCAGTTTGACAGATTTCCATAGCAGAGCACTTCAGGGCTGGGCTATGCACTGAAGCATTGCAACAGGAACGCTCAGTTTGCATTGTTTCAGTAGAAGAGTTTGTTTTGTGACTTCAGAGTTCTGAGAGACAGAATTCAGGACTTTGCAACCGTTGAATTAGCTGAGAACACATAATACCAAATAAAGGATGCTGAGATCATATTCGCGCAGCGTGTTTGCACTACACCACCGTGTTCATACAGTGCTGAATGGTTTCTTCTCCATGGGGCCTAGATGCCCCCATTTCTGGCTAACAGCTTATCTTTTGAACTCTTGTGATCTTTATTCAGGGTTCCCTTTAAACTCAGCTTTACATCCAGGTAACTTCTGCCTTTGCTCTGTTGTAGGAGTCAGTCTGTTGGTGCCACACGGAGCAATTCCTGAAGAGAGTTCATGGGAAATCTATCTTGCCATCAACTCAAGAGAGTCCAGGTAAGACAGATGTAAAAAGCCCACGTTAATAGCATGTAGACTGTGTGGAAGTGGCTCATTTCATGGATTTCATGTTAAGATTATCTAGAGGAATGGAGTATCTGTCTTCAGTGGTGCTGGTATGGCCACTCCGCCATGACATACGATGTGCTCGTATCAATGATGGAAAAATTGTCTTTGTGTGGTACCTCTGGGAAATAGCATGCAATTATTGCAAATGCTGTGGAAGGGTGGGGATGCCTTGAGGAGTTTGATAGATGAGGACTTGAATTCTGAATCGATGATTTTTCATCATTTTTGATTGTGAGAAGTGTAATTCAAGTCTACTAACAGCACGGGTGCTGTCATTACTTGTTAGGGAACTTCTAGGTCTGCAGACTCTTGGAATTTGCAAGCAACTACCCAGGTCATCAGATCAAACGACCCTCCTGCATGTAGGTAATGACCTGTTACTTTATGACAGGTGTTTAGTAGCCTGGATCATGCAAATAACGCTCATGATGGTTCTTAAATCACTTTGTTTTATAAATCACCACTAGCACCCATTCCCCAGCTGGATTTGCCAGCGATGGCTGATAAGCCGTGGAAATCAAACTGCAGTTTGATCCTTAGGTATCTTTTTCTACGTCGTGTCTGGCAGCAGGAAGGTGATGTTTGGAACACCGTGTGATGGCTTCCCAAGATTTCTCCAGATTTCAGCTCCGTTGTACGTGTGTACTTCAAAGACAAGAAGGAGAAAAGAAAACAAACGCAAGAAGAAATGGGTTTTTGATGAATGCAGGCCATTTTATTTTTGTTGGTGCTTCAAGTGTGTGGTAAATGTCATTCCTACAAAAGAAAGCTAGCTGCTTTCCAGATACCTTTACAAGTAGGTACTCTGTTAGATACATGGCTTTAAATTCTGTTGCCAGCAGCAGCTGTGGGTGTTTTCATCAATTCTGCTGCAATCGCTTCAGCGGCCTTCGATCCATGTTGGAAGGCCGAGGGATTTTGGCCCCAAGTCAAACACTTTGAGAATGAATCCTCCCCTTTTCTTTTATGAAAAAGCACAGTCAGAGAAGCAGATTATTTTAGGGTTTTTATTTTTGATAGTCATTCCCACAAAAATATTTACTTCCCAGTGGCTTTTAGCTGCCAGGACTGGTGGAACACTGTCTTCGTTTTCAGACGTGGTGCAGTTTTAGTTTTGCAGTGGGTTTTTGGTGGTGTTTTGTTTTGTGTGGTAATTTTTAAGAAATGAAATTGAAGAGAGCAAACCGAATCATCCAGAGCTGCCTATGAATTTTAAAGCTTGGAACTATTTTCCAGAACTTAATCTGAAATCTATTTTAATTTTCCTTCCCTCTGATATCTGAGTTCCTTTGTGGGAACTTTTCTATTCCGTCCCCATCTGCTGCTATAGGTTTTTTATCATTCCCAGTGGAATATTAAGATATGTGAAAGGAAAGGAAGAAAGAAGTAGGAAAAAAACAACTCCAAACCCACAGCTGTTTTATCTGCAATGGTTCTGCAGAAGTGAGTTAAAATAGGTTAATTAAATACAAGCAGCAAATTTTGCCTACTGCTTTCCTTTTTGTCGTGGGCACAAACGGAGGTAGGAAACCCAACTGGAAATGATCACAGGGAGACTGCTTTGCTTCCAGTTGAGGCGATATTGATGCCCATCTGAACTGAGGGAAAGAACAGCTGTGCTGTACCCCACCAGCAGAAGATGTATAACCATTAAAAATACAGTAGCACACAAGATGCATAGAAGAAAGGAGATTTCTGTGGTTCTTGTAAGGATTTGAGGCCACTACGAAATGTGTTGGAGAGAACAAGGATCACATGGTTCTGATTTAGGTTATTTGGGAATGGTTTAGCTGTCACTGTTATTCTGATCTTCGTTCAGATGTTGAAACAGTTTGGTATGAGGTACGTGTTGAACAGTGTAGTGACAGGAGCGGAGGTGATGAGGGGAGGGAGAACTGTTTGTATCTACAGTGTTTTATTTCATTCCTGAGCCTTGAAAAATCTGAGCTGTTTTTGATAGGCATCGTCACCAATGGCACAACTTAACCAAAACTCTGTATTCACATCTCCTATGGGGAAATATTGCCTCCGCTACTGTGAAAATATTGTTAATGACATTCTTTGCAGGCAGAATTAGATGGTAGCACTACCAGCTGGGGTACAACACAAGGCTTACTTGCATAGTTTCCAGCATTTCATTTTGTTTAAGCAAATCAAAATGTATTTTAAAGACCAGAACCCAAAATGCCAGCCAATGATTTAAGTACATGTGTCCCAATAGTTCTGTTTCACTTCCTGCTATCAAATCTATATGAAAATCAGCGCTCTAGTTGGCTTGCTTGTCTTTTCTGTAACAGATGAACAAAGCACTTGGATTTTTAACTAAAACATTCAAAATTTGTACTGCAGTTAGTGTGAGTGCATTTTCACCCATTACAAAGGTTTTAAGATGGTATTATTTACCCCCAGCCTACAGCCAGAAGGCCCAGATGTCCTCCTAGGACCAGAAGTGACATGTGGCCCTTCGGATGTCTCCGTCAGCTCTCCGTTTGCCTTGACTATACCACACTGTGCAGAAGTAAATTCAGAGCACTGGAATATCCACTTGAAGAAAAGGACACAGCAAGGAAAATGGGAGGTACGTTCGTGCTTCTGCTCCCACTTAAGGGTTATATACACTAAATGAAAACATGATTGCTGTTAATTATGCAGGTGTTGGTTGAAGATGGTACAAGGTACAGAACGATCAGGCATTTTAAAGGCAACATCTTTTCTCTGGTCAAAAATAAAATGGAGATTTTGCATTTTGTTCTGAAGTAGCTGAACCCTGTTCAAGTGCTAAACTAAAAGGTAGAGAAAAGGGTCAGTGCTTCACTGTACTGCTGCTGGTGGAACTGTTTGATTCCTTGCATCGAACAGAAAACAAACAGTCACAAAAACACTTGTGGATACCTTAACTTTATCCTTTTCCTCCTGTAAACTACCATATTGCTGCGGCTCTTGTTTAAACCATTTCAAATCCAGCTTTGTTTTCCTTATAAAATTCATTCAATATGCTGTCAGCTCCATCAGTGTCGGTTACAAGCAGCCCAAAATTAATGAGGAGTGTAACACCAGGCTGTAGATTGCTCAGATACCTCATCTAATGATGCTGTAATGCAGAACTAAGCATGAAATACAGAAGAGTGGGTTAGGTAGTTTTTTGATGAAGGTAAACAACTGTAATGGATTGTCTGAAAGGATGTCAAATACCTACTATTGTTCAAGGTTTGCTTATTGACTTCAATCTTTGAAAGTAATTTCTTACCTTGACATTGGGAAAAAATTAGATAGTCAAGAACACTTGAAAAAAGAAGCTAAAATTGCTTAGGCGCTGTCGTTATTATATGCTGTATGCACTGAATTCTGTACAATGTATTGCTAGAAATCCTCTTACTGACTCGGGGCTAAATGGAGATTATTCACTTGCATAGGTAGCCTATTTTTCCTTATTCTTGGAGGTCAACATGAGTTTTAAGGATGTGGAGCTGGCCCTTGGGAGTAACTTTGCACTCCAGTTGAATATAAATAAACGAACGATGTCATGACATCTTATTATCAAGGCCTGTTTTTTGGTTTTTGGTGTTTTTTTTTTTTAAACTTGAATTTCATTTTGCAGGAAGTGATGTCTGTGGAAGAGGAAACTACTTCCTGCTACTGCCTGCTGGATCCTTATGCCTGTCACATTCTCTTAAACAGCTTTGGAACTTATGCACTTATTGGAGAACCCATCTCTGAGTGTGCCGTCCGACAGCTGAAAGTAGCGGTTTTTGGCTGCCTATCTTGCAATTCTCTGGATTACAATCTGAGAGTGTATTGCATGGATAACACACCTTGTGCATTTCAGGTATGTGGATGTTTTGGTTTTGATTCTTTTTCCCACAGAATATTAACATTCATTTATTCCTAGGGCTACAGCAGCAGTTCAGAACTGTGTGGTGTTCAGTGCTTATCATGCTCATTACCCATAGCTGTCGTTGGTCACTTGAGGGATTCCTCTCCTTCTTACAATATAAGCAAGAAGAAAGAGATTATATTGTTATCTTTTTCTACAAGAATTAAATTATAATTGTGCATTTCTCCTTTTAAAAAAAAAAAATCAAAATCCCCAAGTGACAATTAAAATTAGTATGAATGACTTTGCTGCATGGCATTCCAAGGCAAAACAATAAGATTCACGGGCTGTCGTAGCCATGGTGAATCAAGAAGCTTTAACAAAACGTTCTTCTTTTGAGAGCTGAAATGCAGACGGTTGTAACCAAATTTTTGCTTCCTCTTCCTATTGTGCAGAATAAAGACAAATCTTAACGGAGCACACACTAATGTCTTCGCGCTCTAATCAAAGCAAAGCCACTGAAAGGATGGTTAAAGATTTACTATAGCTTTATAATTATACCCTTCATATCATTCACGCAATTCGTGGGCTAGAAGTGTGGCCTGAAATTCAGAGGCCCAGATTCCTCCTTCAGGTATTCGTTGAGCTTAGAAAAGTAACTCTGGCTCATATGTTCACAGTTCAGTGACTCAGCATCGGATATGAATAAGCCTTAGCTGTAATTATTTAGTATTCTGTAGCAGTTTTTATAGCATTTCATAAAAATGAAATTCTAAGAAGTATAATTTTTATGTTTTGATTTGTTTTGAGTTAATGTTTAATGTACGATCTTATAACGTTCTACAATTTCTGGAGCTGTATAAAAAGATCATCTTGTTTCTCAAAGTGTTGTGACGTTCAGCAGAACCATCAGAGTAACTAACTTTCAGTGGAAAAGCCCAGCTTCAACTTGAAACTCTGCTGTATGAAGACAGGCATTAATGAGCTGCATTACCCTTGTGGTTTCCTCCTCGATTACTGCAGTGCTAGGGAAGGTGTGTTGGTATTGATACTGAGGGAGTCAAGAAGATAATCCTCAGTGTAGCATCAAGGACAGCAAAAGAGCTGACAGAGCCATTGGCATCCCTGGACCTCCTGTGGTGGAACACAAATGGCAGTGCCCATTGTGTGACAGAAACACTCCACTGCTGTAGATGGGACTCGGTTCCTTTCACAAGGATGAACTTTCATCCCAGTTGGTATTTGTTTCTAATAGTAAAGAATTCTTTTCTCCTCTGCTATTGCAGGAAGTGGTTTTGGATGAAAGGCTCCAAGGAGGACAATTACTGGATGAACCGAAACTTCTGCATTTCAAAGGGAATACCTTCAGTCTCCAGATATCTGTCCTCGATATCCCTCCTTTCCTTTGGAGAATCAAACCATTCACTGCCTGTCAGGTAGTTGCCCATTTTATTTGTTTGCGTTTTAATTCAGAGGCAGTAAGAATTTTCACTGGCACAAACGTAACACAAGACAACTCTCCCTTTTACTTTTGAACGGTGTGGTTTTAAGTACTGAGATGCTATGAAAAAAATGCATTGCATTGTCAAAAGCAGAATGAAACATTTCCAATGAAGCACAATACTTAACATGAATCTTCTAACAGAAAGCAAGCTTGTGCTTTTCCTTATTTAAATTACCTCCTAAGGAAAGCCTACATGCTTGTTATAATTTGTTGCTACTGAAAACGTTTTTGATATCTTTGTCATTCCAATTTCAATGTAATTATGAATATATGGCTGAAAATGAGAGGATATACGTCAGTATTTAAATGTCATGAGTTCAAATTACAGCACGCACGTTCTTAGAACTGATGAAGAGCAAATTATTTTTCCTGTAAGACATTAATTAGAGAGGCTGTTGGAGATGGGGAAGTATAAATCAAAGCATAAGATGGATTTCTGAATGTATTGGTTACCGCAACCTACAAGCCATGTGCTGGCAAATAGAGCGAGCTGGTGTTTTAAAATACAGATGTCTTTCATCTTGAATTGTAGCAAAAACAAATCTTCAATGCAGTGACGTGGAAGGTTTCCATTAATACAACAACAAATCAGGTTTTGCCTCAAACCATATTATAAGAACAGGCCCATACTTGACTGCCTTTTGATTTGTTGTCCAATCCTTGAACGCTTTGGGGCTGCGTTTGCTTTAAGGAAGGCTTTGGTCACAGCAAAGACTTGAGGTTTCTGAGAAGGGTGTGCAGATCCACTGCTGGCAGAACGATGCCACAATGCTGATACTGAAGCCAAATAAACATTTGCATTTTATAATTGAGTATCATTTGAATGGCAGCTGAGGAAGGTGATGATTGTTTCTTAACAGAAACCTCTGATCAACTTGTAGTGGCTCAGTGAAATGTTTTCTGCTGTGGCTCCTTGCAGTGTTTACTCATTTCTCTCCCACATACCAACGCTTTAAGTTTGGGTTGTCTAGAACAACGGAAAGAGCTGATGCAATGAAACCATTGTCAGGCACTACGATGAGGAAAGATTTATGTTAATGATTTCTCAGATTAGCAAAATCCATTTCGAGGCTTGAAGACACAAATCAGCAGCATGTAAAAGTGCAGCGTTAAAGCAGTTCATGGCAGGTGGCAGCCAGCAAAGCCCAGAGAAATTGTTAGTGCCTTTTGTTTGTCCTGGCCATCCTACAGGAGCAGGTGTTCAGTGCTTGGCATCCATCCCACCATGCAGACATGTAAGGTAGGGAGAACCCTTAAGAACTGAGCTGGTAGAGCAGGAAGGGGCTGGGGTGAGCATGGTGAGAACCGGAGGCACTGCTCAGGGTTAATAGCAGCTGTTTTCCTGGCATCTTTACCTATTGGAGGATCCAGCATCTCACTCCTGTTCCCCCGTTCTGGTGGGATGTTTCTCTCCCAGGAGGTCCCATTCTCCCGTGTGTGGTGCAGTAACCAGAAGCCGCTGCACTGTGCCTTCTCCCTGGAGCGTTACACTCCTGCAACCACACAGCTGTCCTGCAAGATCTGCGTCCGGCAAGTCAAGGGGCACGAGCAAATCCTACAGATCCAGACATCCATCCTCGAGGTAAAGCATCCTCTCCTTTTCATTTTTATTTTTGTCAAGCTGTGTAGCATGAGGCAAACTGTGCCCTGTTTTTGCCCCTTCTACCTCACTGGCATTTCTCATGCCCTGTTTAACATTGCAACAAGCACAGAGAATTCAATTCTATTTCTAGCAGAAATCAAAGGAAGCATTTAGTGAGATTCTAGAGCACTAAAAATAATTTGTATGTGAGATGATGGTGATATTTTTCTTGTGGAAAGTTTCTGAGTATCTTGAGAGTTTAAAAAAAGGCTAGCTTGCCTGGATGCTGTTTGGCCACATCCGCAGCAATGGTGTTCAAGCAGGCAATGCCTCCAATGGCAAGGAGAACTTCAGCTACCTTCCTTGGGTTACTGAGCATCTTTGCTGATCGTTTAGAAGGTATCCAGAAACTTCTGGATTAAAGGTCTACATCTGTGTGCTAACAGCACCATGCAGAGAATGTAGATCTAAATAAGAAAACCTCAAACATAATTCAGGTGAAAACAGAGGGACCTACCTGTCCACAAGGCCTCAGTGTCACAATTGTGTCCTCAACCAGATGTGCTGACATGGAGAGCTTTCCCATGGCTCATCCCAGGGAAGAGTGAGGATAATCAGACTGTAAAATAGACACATAATCAACAACTGAGTATTCAAATCGTTCACTGCTTTAAGATGCACCAAACTAACCAGGTAGCAGCAGCTTATCTCACAAGTGCAGGGTATGAAACCTACCATTGTTCTGCAGGTTTAATTTGAACAGTCAGGCATTGTGATGTATCTGCAGCTCTACTATTACTCTGCATGGATGACTTTTGGAATGTGTCATAAATGTTATATGGAGAAACTATAGCACCACTGTTATTTAATATTTATGCCACATTGCACTGAAACAAGTAATGCATGGAAATGGGACTGTTACACAAGACTGATATAATTTCATAGGAACAGAACAGGCCCAGTCTACAAAAAGGACCTGGATTCCACAGAGATTTTTGATGCAGAAAAACTGATAAAATTAAAGAATTCAGGTGTCTGCGTTGTAGGCTTATGGAACTGACCTGTCACTGCTCCATTGCACTTTGTAGCCCCCCATAAACTCCTGACAAAGGAAAATGACTCTATTTTAAACGTTTCTGACTTTGCTTCACAAGTCAGAAAAAATACCCTCCTGGCTGCTTTGTTTCCTCTTGTCACCTCTGCAAACTATCAGTGGAACCTCAGGCACAGTTTGATGCGTTCTCTCTCCACAAACAGCCTTGGTGCAGCAGCACATGTATGTAGACACGTATGTATGTAGGCATGCCTTGCTTGCAGGCTGATCCGTGCATAAGAGTGCACTCCCAGTACGCTGGTACTGAAGGGGCCATGCAAAACTCCTGTCTCAGTTCCTGGCTGCTGAACAGGACCATTGATGGTACTGTTTCTGCAATGGAGAGCTGCCTTCAGACCTCCAGGTCACCACAAAACCCGGTGCTGCCCTAACTGCTCTGCTTTTATCTTCTGTGTAGAATGAAAGAGAAACCATTGCTTTCTTTGCACACGATGACAGCAACTTCCCCGCACAGATGGGTGCAAAAGCATTCAAAATCCCATACTCCATCAGACAAAGAATCTGCGCCACATTCGACACGCCCAATGCCAAAGGCAAAGACTGGCAGATGCTAGCACAGAAAAACAGCATCAGCAGGTAATGGGAAGCAATTTTGAAAGGTGAACATTTACATACACAACAAGAATAATCTGCTGCTATTTTGTAATGGGTTTTTTTTTTTATTTGCCGGTATTAAGGATGCATAAATAGTAATTGCCTTTCTTACTCTCAAGGATAAACTGTAGTTCGTATATTCTTTTATACCCTACTAGTGACTGAAAACAGGACCTGCCTTCCACTCTGAATAAACCCATCCCACCCGCTGTTATCTTCTGAGCTCAGGTAGTAACCCACAATAGAAGGGGTTGGTCAGTGCAGGACTCAGAAATGATTGTGAACACAGCAGCTGAGCGGCCGTTGTGTGGCTGCCATCCCCGGTGCTCCACTCCAAACTGAATTATGGGTTTTACAGATTTTTCTAAGGAAAAGGCACATTTCAAAGGAGGTTGCGCTCTGCTGTTAGGAGCAATAACATTACGATTCTTAAAACTGAAAGGCACTATAAAAACTCACTGCTTATTTTGCATTTTCCACTCGGCTAAATGGAATTGGGGAAGGCATTTGACTCAGAAATATTTTCTGATTATCACCAGCTCCATAAGCGTGTGCCCAGGAGTACAGAGGATGAAGCAAAACAACTTCCTATTGATGGGTTCCTTTTCACAGGGTTGTCAATAAACCAAAACTGAACCAAAGGAGAGAATAAAGTTACAGGCAGGCAGCAGCGAGTCACAGCGCTGTGCTTTATCTACCGGTGTTTGCTATGCGCCGTCACGCTCTTCAATCCTGAGGAATTTTTGCTTTCTCAGGAAACTGAAGGACAGTGCAGAATAGAGATTACAATGGTTTGTGCAAGACTGAGTTTGTGACAGTTGTTTAACTTCTGATTCTCCCTTGGATGCATCTGGATGGTTGCAGCATGCATTTTTATGAATCAAATTCAGAGGTAGAAACAGAATGTTCTCGAGCAGTTTAGCCCGAACTGAAATGATAAAATTTAGAAGGTAGAGCAAAAATGATGACTTGGACTGATTTTCATCTGCCAGCAGTTTATTAACATCATCATATTTCCCCCATTTGTTTAAAAATAATAATCAAAAAACGGACTGCTGCCATAGCTGTTGTTGTGCTGACTTGACAGGAGTGACAGTCTGGCTTTAAGCCCTCATTCCTTCACTGTTCTGAAACTGATAAGAGCTTTGCTATAAGCGACTTTTACAAAGCTAGGCTTGTACTGCACACGCACGCGCATCAACTGTTCACTAGGATTCCCTCTGCTCATCCAGTTAGATCTTGCTGAAGGTTTCTTATTCTAATCTGTTCCACCTTTCCCTGCCCCTCTCAGGAATCTCTCCTATTTTGCCACACAAAGCAGCCCATCTGCAGTCATTCTGGACCTCTGGGAAGCCCGACACCAACACGACGGTGACCTCGACTCCCTCGCCTGTGCCCTGGAAGAAATAGGAAGGACACACTCTAAAATCTCAGACATAACAGAAACTGAGATCGAGGAGCCTGACTTCAACTACAGCAGACAAAATGGACTTTAGTCCTTCATTTCCATTGAAGAACCGATGGCCAGCTGACTTTCACACCTGAAAATCTCTTTGGCAGGGAGGAAATAAGGGTTTCTGCACACTGCCCAAGGAAGCAGACACGTCTCCACACAGTGCCGTTTTCAGTAGGAGGAGCAGAAGAAGCCCTATTAAAAATCATCTCCGTAATAAGGAAAACAAGCTGTCCCTGTGCTACAGTCCTCTTTCATTTAAAATTCATGTTTCAGATTCAAAAACAAGACTGCACATCAATCATTCCCAGGGGCAAGAAGGAGCGAGGTACAGAGCTGTGCAAGGTAAATATTATGACATCCTCTATTTAGGAAACAGTGATGCTAAAGAAGAATACAATGCCTACTAAAATGCAATGCCTAGTGCTAAGCAGTGGATATTTAGAGCCACTAGAGGTTAATCTCGGTGTAAGGGTTTGTGTTCTTGGGGCCCTGAGTCCCCTTCGTGCTGTGTTTCCAACCTTAACACACTTGAAAAGTGGATGTAAATGCCATTTGCTAGCATTGTGTTGACTCTGTATTTGCTGTAATTTAGCTAAAGAACAGCTGAAAAATCTGACCTTCTCCTGTTCAGAGATTTGAGGAATTAATAGACTGTATAACTATTTAACAGATATATCAGTTGTCACCCAAACAGTTCCTTTTACAAGCTCAGTCACTCAATGAACGTAGCCTTGCTGCAGATTCTCCTGCCTGTTCTGATAACAAAAACAGAACAAAAGCCCTTCTCCGTGCAATCCATGTTTGTGAGCACGTGTGACCAATGCCCTCAAGTTCTCCATTTGCAGATATCACTAGGTCAAAAATTGTTTCTTTGGGGGTGGATTTAAGCAACCAAATAGAACGCAGGAGATTGCCAGCCCTGCTTTAGCAGGTTTATACTGAACCGAAAGCTGGAGGTGAACTCAATCTGCACAGCTTAATTTTGGTTTAGGTTCAGACCAACAGAATAACCCCCACCTATCACTGCCAGAAATTGGCCTGATTTACTGTACAGCTTGTGTGTTGTATAGGAGATAGAGCTGGCTGCGTTACCTTTGGTCTATTTACCACCACATCCAGAACAGAGCTAGTGAATTCTCATCACTTTTTACCCATCTCATGCAAATATAATTTATTAATTACTTCAACTGAACCAAAAAAGAGCTGTCACTGTGAGTTAGCATCCTGGCGGAACTGGTACCAAACCAAATACAACCAGTGTTTGCACTCGTGTAGTCTTTGAGAATTACCCATGGTACTTGTATTGGGCTGAGAGCAGCACAACAGGGCAGGTATTTAGTAGGGAAATCCATAGTTATCCAAAATCATTTCTTCACCTGGGATCCCAGATCCGAACAGTACAATCAATAGCTCTCAATGGCCAATTTTCATGGCTTGCCCAGCCAGTCAGACTTAGAAACACCTGCACTTCCCCAACCATTTTTTAACGTTAGGATTTCATGCAGTCTGACATCAGCACTCCTGTTTGCAATGGGAACCCATAACTGCTGCAAGCATATTTAAGGCTGAGACAAAAATACCAGCTTAGCTGGCAGCAAGCTGTCACTTTCCTCAGCAGCACACGGTTCTGTCTTTGAATTATATTTGTAGTGACTTCCAATCCTCCTCCCCAGAAACTTATTTTTCATTGGACAAAACGTCATGAATAAAAATAAATAAATAGAGAATGGCATCCATAGAAAAGCAATGGAATTTTAGTGAGCTGCAGTTGTCTGGGAAACCCACTACAGTCTCTCTCCTGCAGTTAATTTGTTCTCAGCTTCTCCTCAAATGCAGTTTTAATTTGGTCGCTGCTTTTTCAGTCTAGCTCCTGTTTGTTACCCCAGCATCCCAAGACCCAATGCATCCCCTGGCAGTGCCACAGCACGCCGTGGTGTTCTGCAGAGCTCCATGTGGCTCCTGCTCTTCTTGTCCCAATCTGCTGAGCCACACATGGGGGGTCGAAGCTCTGCAGAGCTCAGCCCTTACAGCCTTACTCACAAAACATGCAGTGTTTACATCCTGGACTGGGAAAGATGTGAGAAACCACCCAGCTCTGCCTGCCCAGTACTTGTGCAGCAGAGAGGAGCCAGACCTGTCCAGACTGATTTCCTCCACGTGCACCAAACCTGCAGATGGAAGGGATCAGGGTTGTATGCCAAAATCCACATCCAGCCCCAAATCCCATGAAGTCTGCCCTCTGAGTTATGTACTGAAAGGAATAAATGTCACTTATTCACAATGCTGGAACAGAAGCTGTTCAGTTTTGGGCCTGAGGTAAGACTTCAATTTTGCTTTGCTCAATGGAGATCTGTTGTTCTGTTCCCTGCTTTTTGTTCAGTTATGCCAAAGCAGCTTCTTTGCTGCTGACCTTCCTTTTGTGAATCTACGCTGAGAACTGACTTCTAACCACCTAGTATTGTTTTCATGACCTTTAGTTGTTTAAATGGACAAGAAATGCTAGAATAATATTTATCTCATTGGAAAGGAATTTGAAACAGGAGCTGGGCTTCTAGCCTACACTTCTAACTTCTTGTATTGATCCGGCTGTACTGTTGTGCTGTATAGATCTGCCATGCTATATCATACAAAGCATCCTTTTAACCTTACAGTATCTCTAGTTGTGACCAGGACTGAAAGTTTAGGGAAGTGGTCTGAGAAATGAGCTCAGTATTAAAGGACTTCTTCAGTCACTCCACTGCTGCAATCTATCTGATAGGAGAGCAGCCCTCAAAGCCTCCATTTCTCACCATTCACACACTCAGTATCAATCACAGAGGACGAGGATCTTGCTGGAGCATAAAGCCACAAGAAATGCCTGCAAGAGAGTGCAGCACTCCTGGGATACAGTAACTGACTTTGCTGTGCAAATCAGTCCAGCTAATGCATCATCAGACAGGATGCGATTGCCTGAACATGCAGAAAATAAAATGGTGAGGAAAAAAACCCACGTAGCTTAAAGATAAGCATGAGAGGTGGCAAAAAGCATGTCATACCACGAACATCTTCCATAAAGAGGAAATCGTTCTCCCTGATGACGCTGGTCATAGTGGGCAGCAATCAGACAACAAGTATTTAAGTCAGACTTCTGAGATCTCTGTTCCCTTTTCTTCCACTCCTGGGAACTTCACATTTCTTCTATCTTAGATATCTGCTGCAGATACGGCTGTTTTCAGATGCTCCCTTTCTGTTGTTTTATGTTAGCGTCATGGGATGATATTAATAAAACTTAGCACTTTTAATTATAGAGGTTTGCACCAGTTCTCCTCCCTTCTTCCTGTGCTGTCCCAGTTTTAGAGAGAGAAATGTTAACATTTGAGGGGAAACATCTCTGATACCATTTAAAGGAGGCAGCCACAAATGGCTTTTGTTACCATTAACAGACAGCAAGGCAATACAACAGGAGACGTTAAATGGTGCTTTGCTTTCTCTGTTTTACACTAAAACACAGCTTTTCTCCCCACCAAAGGCTGCTGCAAGGATGCCCTGCAATACAGTATTCTCTCAGAGTAAGTTAGAATTAGTATGCAAATATTACATAAATAGATTTGTTGACAAGGATTCACAATCTTAATGTTCCAGGAACGTATTTTTAACATCCCTGTTACTGAGATATTTCTTTGAGGTCTGTTCTTCTGTGATTTGATCCCAAACCCAGCTGTATAAAGGAGCTCCTGATGCAACATCAGGGGCCAGAAATCCAAATCTGATCCTTTTCCCCTATTTTATGAATTATGACTCTTGAAAAGTAACTCAACAGAAGCCTCCTTGCAAACCAATGGCAGCAGAGAGAACTGCAGTGCTGCACACTGGAGGTCCCACTGAGCTGCCATGGTGACACAGCCCTGCTGGCTTTGCAGCACCGACCTGCACTATTTATTTGCCATCTTCCCAAACACTCCCAGATAGTTCTGTGCTGTGACCCCTTTAAGACTAATAGTTATATTTCTTAAATGACTTTGAACAACTTTTTTTTCCCCCACTTTCCCAAAGCTCATTTCCAGCTTTGCAGCACTGCTTTTGCAGCCCCATGGGTTACATTAAGATACGTTAAGCCACAAAGGAAAGAGCCTTACTCTGTGGGTTGACATCCGAACTTCGTTTACTAGAGCAAGTGCCATAAAACCACCATGCACTCCTACAAAAAACGTTACTGGGCCTTTTGTAACAGATGGAAAGATATCAATGCTATTCTTTTCAAAGTACAGAGAAGTATTGCTGTTATTGTTTTTATCCCTGGCAACAGCTGCTCCCCCCCCCCAGGCCTTGCAGGCAGTGAGCACAAGGAGGGGCTCCTGGCCAACCCACCCCTTAACACTGCCCTGCAGTCCATTCCTTTCATGCCACTTGAAAGACATCTCTACATTCAGTAACATTCCAGCTATTATTTCCCACTAGAAAAAAAGATATTGCGTGTGGATAACGGTGAAGCAAAAACGAGCAATGAACTGTTGGGGCAGTTCTCATCATCCTCTGGATTTGAGTTTATTTCAGCCTGTGAAACACAGACCTGAAACAAAGGACTGCATTCCAGCTCAGATGGTAATTAACTGAATGAAAACAGAACCATATCCAAGTCCTTAACAACTGGGAATGAGCTGCAGGTTTGTCCTTGCAGCCTTTACTATGCTGAGCTCCGTGCAGGAAACCCTCACATCTTACACAGCAGTAGAGATGGTTGATGCTATTGGCCAAGAGCTTCTTTCATGGTAAACCTGCTGAAAAAGTGTTTTCTGTGGGTTGTTCATCTGTGATACGTGCTGGGGAAATGATTCCCTTGGCACCATTCCTGCTTGGGGAGAGGCTGGCAGCTGTTCCACAGCAGTGCGTAAAATGCACAGATATCCTCTCCTGCATAGATAATCATTGCCTAGCTAAAACTGCCAAGAACTTACAGGGCTCCTGGATGAACACAGCGCAGTGAGCAGTAGGAGAATAGCACAGGTATGTAAGAACTGCAGCAGCAACAACAGAAACCCTCAATCCACCGACAAAGACCACCAATCGTTTTCTGATATCACAGCCTCGTCTTTCTCTCTCATTACCAACACTAACATATACAGTACCAAAAAAAATATCTCTTTTCCACCACAGACAAACAGAACAACCTCTGTAAGACTAAAGAATCACTCACAGAATCATTGGATAGTAACAGTGCCCACAATGCAGACAAGAGAACTGATGTTTCACTCATGGCTGCAGGAGAAAACCCTATTGGGCTCCACTTTTCACTGTTTAAAAGTAACTAACACTTATTTTTTTGTATTAGAGGTGAATAGTACAAACTTTACTAGTGCTTCTTGTCTGGGGCTCGGGTGGGTAGGGGTGTATTGTAATTTTCAAGCTATTGCAAAGCTGCTTTTAAATAAGCTGTTGAGTTGTGTTGACTAACTGGTTTGTGCTTTACAAGGGAATCCAGGTGAGCCGGGGTTCAAATGGGCAGCCTCCTTGCCTTACAGGGTAACTAGAGCTGAAGTCACTTGTGAAACAAATGTAGCTAAGGGATAGGGAGATTAGATGGCCCATCCCTGATCTGTGATGTAGTGTCCTGTAATTAATGAGATTAGCCACTCACCTACCGTAGAACCGTGGTTTCGTCAGCAGCTGCTTAGTTTGTCTGCCCCGGTGTGATAACCTTGGTTGAGAATGTACTTCTGCAGATTTCAGATGTCAACCCCCACCCCCTTCCCCCCGTGTTATCTGGTCTCTGTATATAAATCTTATTGTCTAATCCCAAAAGGAAACGTGTAGCACAATAGGAAGTTAAGGGTGCTGTGCACCGAGCCTGGTGTAAGTTTTTTTCTGATCCAGCAGGAGGGGGACGACATGGATCTAACAGCAGGCGTGCCTGATACAGAGAACAGGAGAGATTCCTAACAAATCCTCACTTAAAACTGCCTGAAGCTTTGGTTTTGCAGTTTCAAATTGCAAGACCTGGTAATTCCCTTACTGAAATTTGGAATGCTGCCTTAATGGCAGTGATTACGTTTGCAAACAGTTCTTTCAGTTTCCCCCATTCACGCACTGAAGTTTCAGGGGTGGGGGGAGGAATATTTCCACATACATCCTTTTCCCCTTTCGATCTAAAAAGCAGATAGATAGATGCCATTACTGACCCTCAGACATCTCCCAGCACATCAGTAAGCAGAACATGGAGCCTCGCTGGGTGTGCAGCATCCATCTACTTGTATCTATTTGGGAACAGCCGACCACCATCACACAACTCGTGATTGTGGAAATGCAGCTGCCTCCTCCCCACCTCCTGCTCAATTCCATCCCCACTGCAACGCTGAACTCAGTTTATAAATGGGTACAAGAGCTTCAAAAGCACACAGTTTATTAATTTGGAGGAGGCAAAACAGAACGCTGGTCAGTCTATGGAGACGGATACATGACCAGAGCTAACCCAACATTTTTCCCACTGCATTTCCAACTTCCAAAATTACTGACCAGCCTTTTGGCAAAACGAGGGGCAAATGCTTTTTGACCCAAAAACACAAACTGCATAAATACATACATAAAGATTAATAGTATTCGTCTGTGATGAGACCCCTTTTCTCTTCTGCTCCCCTATTTTTGCAACAAACAGGTTCTGAAACGTTGGCTTTCGCTCAGCCTGCTGAGCATTCTTCCCTCCCCCACTTCCCCCCATGGTTTAAGTGTGTTTAGAACTGAAAAAGGAGCAGAGGTTTGAATGCTTTCTTTAGTATGAAGCTGAAGGAGTAGGAAAGAGACAGAAAACATTGAACAAAAAGCATGGCCTTGGCTTCATACCACACTTTCTGTGCCTTGTTCTATCGATGTAAATTCTGAATGTTGTACAGTAAAATACTTGGGAAAGACTCCTAGGAAAAGGCTGCACTGGCTTCTTTTTTCAGCACATGTACATATATAAATATATATACATATATATATTTGGTAATGCCAAACAGCTGTGTTATATTGTACTGAAGAAGTAATAATGGGACAGTTTGGATGTTTTATGTAGAGTTTGCAAAAATTGTATGGCTTTGGCCTTTTGGAAATAAATGTACAGACATAAATTGCTGCATATCAGTTATTTATGAATAAAGAGTCTTTTACTGATATCTCAGACGACGGTCCGAGTGGCGCATTGATTTCTGTGATAAAACAGGATGTTCTGACTTGAGAGCATCACTGGTTTGAGAAGTGAGCTTCGTATGGGAGCTTATGATGGGAAGCTGGGTGCTGTGCACCACTGCCCAAAGAAACTGCAGGGAATGCAACCAGAACTGAAGCTTAGCCTCTGCTGTCAGCAGTGAACCAATTCAAGAATATCTTTTTGCTTTCACATCCATCTGAGCTGCAACCCAAACAATGCAAATTACATTCTAACTTAAAACTTGGACATATGTGCAGACAACTAAAGAAAGCACTGCAGCAGATTATCTTTAAATCACACGTTCTAATCCAGGGCAAGGAAGGTTTTTGTCCTTGGCACTGCAAAACCAACATCTATTCTGTTTTGTGCAGGATAGGAGAACCTCCAAAACACAGATGCTCCTTTGTTATTCTCAACAAGAGGCTGTGCCTCGAATCCCACCTCACTGGAAACAAAGCAATGAGTTCTCATCCATTTATTACGTCAATGTAATCTTTTGGTTTGTAACGCCCTTCACTGAGAAGCACCGATAACTCATTTCTCAGTTAATCCTCCCTATGCAGACTCATAACTTTAGATCTCTTTGAAGACTGGAAATGGTTGATTCCAACCATTTCCAGTCTTCAAAGAGATCTAAAGTTATGAGTCTGCAGAGTCACAGAGCACTGGGTCCTGCCAGCCAAAAACCTCAGACTGAACCACCATGACCTCTGCATTGCTGTGCACTGCCTGCTTTACTTCACTGTCTCAGCAATGGGGATACCCCTTTACAGCCCTTATTGCAGTCATCGTAACCAGATGCTGTGCTTACAGAAAGTCAAAAAGGAGGAACAGAACTCAGCGTTCTGTTTGGTGCAATGTACACCTCTCTTCTAGATTGATTCCATCCACTCTCCAGGTGTGGCTGCCACATTAACGCATGCAGTTAAGTATCATTTACAAATACATTAGCCTGACAAAATGAGAACGTGGATGTGGCACAAACCTTAAGTGCAATGTTACAAAAGATATCATTACTACGTATTTATTATCATGGGATGCTAGGACAAGCTTTTAGAAATCAAGATGCATTTCAAACATTCCATCACAGTCATTTCGTTTATCCCCTGGGACAACCTACACCACACAATGTAATGGTCACCTTAATAAAAAAATACATCTCTCCTATTAACTGCCTTAGACATTCATTGTAAAATCACTCCAGATCAGTTGTGTTTGCAGAGAAATAATGTACGTTACTGTGAGAAGTTCACCTCATAGCATCCAAAGCCTTTTTGCATCTCAACTTCCAAATAGAAAGAAAGGGTTTTGTCAAGAGAGCTCTGCAGGTACCTTTTGTTCACAATTAAATCCAGTGCCTATTGCACCTTGAAAGCGTGGTTCTTAGGGCATAATAGAAACTCTGCTTCTCCTACCTTCATTTTCTAATGAGGTTGAAAATTCAGTTAGTTACAGTAGCACCCGTGGGGTCAATAACAGACATGCTTGGTTTGATGGAGCTGCAGACACTCCCATACTCATTGTTAAACAATCCATGAAAAGAAGACCTGGGTTATTGAGCAGAACAACATGAGACACGCGAGGTGTTTTATCCAAAAAGAATAGGGAGGGAGAAGGAACAAGAATACAAGGGATCAACTGCTGTGTGTTCCCAAAGCACTGCCCCTACATTTTACAAGTGAAACTTGAGTGCCAAACATTGAGTCCTGGCTGGAGGCAGTATCCAGAAATGCTCCTATCTGGCTCTCCTATCTGCACAGTGCTTGGACATCTTCCCCTTGCTTGCTTTCCCTCCCCCCTCCCCATCTACACCTACAGCACAAAGCCCACAGTGCAGAGCCCAAGGGAGCATTGAATCTGGCAAAGCCCTTATTTTATATACATATACACACCTTCATATTTCTGCAGGTGGCTTCTTTGGACACTGTGCAAATGCAAGCACTCCCCTGTTGCTTCCAGACAAAGCCAGATTAGCAAAGAACTTCAGCGTTACCGGGTAAATCTGTTATCAGACTGAAACTAATTCCTACTTTTCTGAACAGCCAGCTTGTGAACCCAGCAAGAGTTGCTATCTCCCACCTGCCAGAGTCCGGAGGTAATCTTAACTGATGCAATGAGAGTTAAATAATGACTCTCATTCACCCTTATCTTGTACATACGTGGGGATTTTTGTAGGACTAGGGCTTATTAAAACACGTGCTACTCACAGATACCTGTTTGGAACATGGGTGGGATGTCAGCTCACAAGCTCAAGACCCATTGATGGGTCTCTGCAAGCAAGGTGATACTGCTGGAACATCACACCGACCACTGGAAGAAGCTTGGGGTCTGAACTGAAATACAAACACCCGACAACTGTGACTTCCTTTCCCTTTTCACACCCTCCTATAGAACAAAGGCTATTTGAGGGGGGAGCACACAGTACAATGAGCATCTGGCCTTCCAACAAACAGGAGTTCACCTGAGGAATGGGAGCACACTTCAGCTCAACACACACTCTGTACAGCTGTCTCAAGTTCAGTCCTGTTCTGCCTCAGAACTGGGAACAAGAACAAAATCTGCAAGGAGCAGCCGCAGAGACCTTGAATGGGTCACACTCAGTGACATCCCCTCTCCCCAGGGCCCTCCACACACACAGCAGATGTTCCTCATAGCTCTAACAGAGCTCATACAAAACCCACTGCAGGAGAAGCAGCTTCTGGATGGATAGAGAAAAAGAAAACTGAGAGAAATGAGTTCTCTCCGTGCATGTTTTTGTTTAGTTTTAAGGCCATTTGGCTGCTTACTCAAATCCTCAAACCCTTCTGTTGCGACAGGAGGCAGCAACGGAGAGAACTGCTGGTGACAAACAGCATGGACTGATTGAAACTGAACAGAATAAATCCCAATCTGTCCTCTGCTGAGCAGCCTTGTGCTTTTGGGTGGGTTGATTATTTTTCCCCCTCTCCTCCTGGCGAGGTGTTTGATTTTATGGAGTCGAGGTTCTCTCTAATATTTACCTCAGCTCCAAGGCTACCTTCTCATATTTTTGTTCTTTTTTCCCCTGTCAGCTTTATTTAATAAGTAACAGCGGCCACGGTCAGACTCAAACCCAAGCAGTGGCCAAAGCCTCAGTCCCACAGAAATCTTTGCTCATGGAGAAGAGAACCACGAGGAAGCAATCCCAGCTACTGCCGTGCTGCTGGACTTGGTGCCTGTATGCCATCATTCCTCCCCCAGCAGGAGGGGAAGGCATTGCTTCCATACACTTTTGCCCAGTTTAAACTTTCAGGAACTTTGTGCTTTTGGAAGCACCACTGCCCCAGAAATCCAGAGAGCTGTCCCTCTCTTCTCACTGATGCCCATTACAAGCACCACTTTGCAGAATTAATGAGAAGGGTGGCAGAGCGGTAATTAATGACATGAGTGCAGCAGCTAAGAAGTTCTCATGATAGGGGGGGGAAAAAAAAAGTTAACACTGGTTTGTGGCATTATATAAAAATAGAACATCATTTACTGAGGTCTTCCAGTCTTATTCCATCAGTGCAAGGAGAGCGTGAGCTCTGCTCTGCCTGCAGACGCCACATTTCTGTTCCAGGCTGATCACACTAACAGGGGCTGTACACTGAGAACTGTACATGTATCACTCCCCCCCTCCCCCCATTTTGCCTTGGGATGCAGATACGAACTGTGCCAAAAATCCCTGGGATGTGCAGGATGACAGCATTTTAATCCCTCTTTAGTGGAGAACCAGCTCATTAAATCTTAAGATGAAGGTTATTTTATTATGAAGTGACAGATCTGGAGATTTACTCCCCTATTCTTCACCTGCCTTCTCCCTCCTGCTTATTCCTTTGTATTGGTTAATGGCCTTTCTCTCGCTATATAATCCTGTCAGGAGTGCAAAGATCTCTCTCAGGACGGCTCATTTGGTGTAAATCACTCAGCCTGTGCTGCTGACAGGAGAAAGCCAACATACCACGACTGATGCAGAGAAGGAGTTCTGTCCTACACTCCGGTAATTGTCACTGCATGATAAGTAAGTGCAAGATTTAATAAGGTCATAAAATGGGATGGCAAGAGCTGGTGTGAAAGGTAGTTTTTTTTCATTAACATTGTGAAAACCTGGATTCGGAGGGACAATAAATTAAAGCAGTTGAGCAGAAATGACCTGTTTGATTATTCAACACTTTGCAGCATCCCAGTGAAAGCGGAAGGACTGGGAGCACCTCTGCCATCACAACAGAAGTAAATACCTCTGGAAGTGTTAAAACCATTATTCCCTATGGCACCAAGCTGCCATTAGCAATGTCAAGAACTAGAATGCATACTCTGCATTATTAAGCAAGCTCAGTTTTTGCAGCTAGGTTAGAGTTTTGAACGTGATATAATTAATGACTCACGCAGAGGACCAGACCTGGGACTCTGATTGCATTCTATTTAATGGATACATACACCCCCATGTTCGGACAGCCCCCCCCCCAGCCCTGTAAGAGCTTCTGCTGAGTGGCTGGGAGGTGACACACAGGGAGCATCGTAGCCAACTATTTGGGGCCAACATCTCTAAATCCTTTACAAAAGTCTCATACAGGAATTTCTGGAAAGCTCCAAAGTAAAACACAAAAATACTTCTCCATGAAAAAACTCCTTCCAGATAAACCTACGCTCCAGAAGAACTCACTGACTGCAAGACTGGGCCCAGCACCCTCACCTGGAAGGAGGTGCTCTCCAGCAGCTCTCCTCTCTGCTGCTCCATAACACAAATTTCCATCGGCTGTAAGCACCGCAGTGCCCTCTCAGATACCCCCCAACTCCTGTCCTCGCAAGGCTTTAAAGGCTGCGTTGCTTTTCCTTTCAAGTCAAAACCCAAACAGCACAGCGAGTCAGCGGAGCACAGCCCAGATTAAAGGCATTTGGGGACGGCGCCGTGGAAGAACATGGCACAGTGCCCACTACAGCAGTTGTGAAAGCAGAAAGGAGCAGTGACAGCCCAGAAAGCAGTGATGCTGTGGTCCCCTATCAAGTCAAAGAGCAAGCGAAGGGAAAGAGGCAAAGCAGTGCCACAGCCACTGAGGTGCATGGATCTGTGTCTGACACAGAACCTGCCAACCACACATCCTGGGTCCATCACTGCCTGCAGGAGGAATCTTCAGCTCTGGATACCAGTATGGTACCTCACCAATGTGATTCAAAAGTTAATAAGAGGCCGCGAAGGCTATCAATGTGCTGAGTATAATTAGTGGCAGTAAGCACTGCAGTGTGATTTGAAGGGTGACGCAGATTCTCAAGTTATTATTATATTAGGAGCAGCCACAGTTTCCTTGCACTCCTTCCTTACGTTTTATACTTCATTCTATAATGCTTCCCTACGTTGATAGGGACATCCCAGAAACAGGAGCCCACCAGGAATCGTGGCGTTTTCATTCCCACAGCCACACCACTACATCACAAAGCAGCTCAATGAGGAAGATGCAAACACACCTTGAAACCACGCTCTTTTTCCCCACCAAAACGGCAGCACAGTGCTCACCAACAGCCCCGAGGTGTGCACTACATCCAGGTCTTCCCCAGAGACACGTCAAGGTGCTAATTAAAAGCAGAGGTTTTTGAGTAACGACCCCCTGTTTGTGGGTGATGAGCACTTTGGAAAGCTGGGCCTTCAGTTTCTTTATCCCCGTTTCATGTATAGAGTCATCCAGGTAAACAGCACTGAGCTGGAAGAAGTAGAGACCCGGGTTTTATGGAAACACCAATACCATTAAAATTCAAAGGAAGGAAAGCACATTAAGCCTAGGCTTGATTTACAAACTTTTCTAGGAAGCAACGGTTGTTTAAACAAGGTGTTATGATCAAACTAATTTATGGGGCTGTAAGACAGAGTCGTGAAACCTCTGTACTTAATATTTATGGGGAAAGAGGACTTAACAGTTTTGCTGCATACAAATTCAATTAAAATGGGACTTAGAAAAAAGGTGCTGTGTTTTCTCCTTGCATTTTGTCCTTCACTAATTACTCTTCCTTCTCAAAGCCCTCTGCCATCTAATACACTTGGAGAAAGAGCTTTGCAAATATCAGCCTCATTAAAACCCTGCAGTACGGAGATTACAGATGTGTACCAAAATGGGTGATGGGCTTTAAATATATATATATACTATATATATATATATATATATATATATATATATGAGTTTTCCATTATATTTCTGGAAGCAGAAGTAACACGTGGAACAGAATGTCATTTTTCTGGATGAGTGAGTGAGCCATCATAAAATATCCCAGACAACTGTGCACCGTTTTACCCCTCCTCATTTTAATCCTACAGTATGTGGCACTATTATGCATGCAAAAAAGTAATGAGGCAGGCAAAGGTTATTGCTAGGGACACTTCTGGGATGAGGAGGGGGTGCCAATGCAGGAGCCTAACCTCAGGCTATCTGAAATTGAAATTTTTGGATAAATTAATAACTCAACGTGAGACCAGACGGTAATGCTGTCTGTCCCCTGCAGGGCTGGAAATGTCTTTTGGCATTAATAAAAAAAGAAAAAGAAAAAGAAAAGGAGGAGGTGTTACCTGTGAAGACACACAGAGAGGCAGCGTAGCTGTGCTGATGCCACAGAAGAGCAGAAGGAGGGAAATAAATGGGAAAAGGCAATGCCCTTTCCTCACTGCTGACAAGCCAAGTGAACGCTCCTGCTGGCTGTGGGGAAGTGGCAAGCAGCAGTCAGTAATTCCCCCCCATTCTTCCCAATGCTTTCGGGATCTTTTTTTTCCACCATTAACAAAGGAAATTGCCTCATTATCCCTCATTATTATTCATAACAGCGCCAGAAATTTTCTGAGGTATTTTACAGAGCAGATTAAAAACCAAAAAAAAACAACCAACCTCCTCCCAGAGCTGAAGGGTTTTGCAGTGCCATTTGCACATGCAGCTCCAGGTCAGACACAAACAGCATCTCCAAAGATAGGCGAGGATAAATGAAGATGAGAGCAATAAAATCAAATCACACTGTTTGTTTGCCGTTTCTGCATGCAAACCAGGTGCAACGTTTGGATGAAGTGGTGATACCTGAACAGCCAAGAGAAAGGAACGGGGAGGGAACAACAAACAGAAGTGGAGGCAAAGGGGAGGAGCAAAACTATTGCAAAACATAAAGAAATAACAGCCCATGATGGAACTGCAGCAATGTGCAGAGCGTGTGAATTCAGCCAGAACCCTCTATGTGGTCAGAGAGCTGGGATAACAGCACACAGACAGCAACAAGGAGAGCCTACTAACTAACAACAGCAAAACCAAAGCTTGACCCTGCGTTGGTTCGGCCCTGCGTTGGTTTGGCCCTGCGTTTCTTAAAAGGGAAAGAAAGGAAAATGAGCAATGAAAACAAATTACTGTAAGCATCAGGTAAACCACGCACTCTATTTCTGCCAGAACCCATCTACCAGAGCTGTCTGAATGTGCTTGCAAAAGTACCACTGTGGGTATTTGGATGTGGCTTATCAACTTGAGCCTCTGAGTCACGGCCAAAGCAGGGGATGGGATCTCTATTATAGACAGTGATGCACTTTACAGCACTGATGCTGGGTGTGCATTTCAGCATCACTAGGCAGCCTGTGGCTGCCTTTAGTACAGTGTGTGTGTGCGCAGCCTCTGTAGTCTCATTATTCTATTAGGCTTTAATGGCATTCATAGGTTGTTTGGGATTAATGAGGCAAAAGTCCTCAATCAAGAAGCAATTTAAGAGTACACTGCTAATTCCACAGAGTTCTGTAAATGAACTAATTCAATACGAGTTGACCTTTTTATCTTGGGGAATGATTGGTGCCTGTATTTTCCCTGAGCAGAGCCCTTAAGCAGTGGTGATTTGGAAGAGCACTTCTGGCCCAGTGATGAAATCAATCACATTCCAGGTGTTGTGAAAACACAATGCTGGAGCAAAACACCTCCTTAAGAAACACGCAGGGGATGCCACTGATGTGAGGATTGTGGCAGTGCCTACCTGGCTAAGTAAGGAACACAGTCCCTTCAGAGGGGGACAGCGAAAGGAAGAACAACCCAATGGATTCATTTCTAAGCCATGGAATAACGTTTCAGAATAAAACCACTGAGGAACATTTCTTCCTTAACACTTACAGATCCCATCCTATTGCAGCAGCATACAGACTCCTTCCCTGGTCATAATGCCTTGGGGTGAGGTAATGGCACATCCGTTATGTTAAATCATACAAGTCACAGTGCAACGTAAAGCATCAAAAGTGCAACGTAAGCCCCTGGAAGGACTGCTGTTAAACAGCTTAGAAAGGAAATAGTTCTGTCTAATCTGAAATGGCTCTTTCATTCTCTCTTTTTCTCATTTAATTAAGATGAGATCTGTAGAAATAATGGCAATGGATAACCAACATTTGTGCCAGTTGCCAAGAACACAAGGCACATTATTGCTTTGTTCACATTTAGTTTCCCCTCACAATAGCGGTGAGGTTCTGAAATAACAAACACAATCAGGGCTTTTCCTTTCATTTTATTTTCTGAATGTGATAAAACTTTACAACTATTCATTATTCTGTTAGCAGACAGTTGCTAATTTTACTCTAAATTAATGTATCCCTGCAGTGCTGCGGACTGTGTTTTATAATGCAGTTTATCTGGCTTTCTCCTTCCATCCCTTACCCATTGATTCCAGCAGTCTTTGTGAACACTGCTGCTCAAATAAGAAAAAAAACCAGTAGTAATTAAAGATATGCACTTCTACCTGCAGACAAACATTTGCCACTACAGTCTTTTATTCAGCAACCCGAATGCCAAAGCTTAAGTGTGGGCTCAGCTCCCTGGACAGAGCAGATTTTTGGCCTCCCTACCAATGCACAGCAGCTGCAAACGTTGCTCCTTGAGGCCCAGAGGAAAACCAGGAGCATTCAATGCCCTGCATTGCTGAAGTGGTGCGAAGGGAAGAACAAAAGATGGCTTTGGAGATGGCCTTTGAGTATTACTCCATCTCTGTGTTCCCTACCAAACCTCCTGAAATATCTGAGGTGTGCTGTTGATGCCCTTCCTGAGAACAGGAATTTACCTCAATGCCAACCAGCAAGCGTATTCTGAGCACCACTTCACTCAAGCTAAGGAGGAAAAAACAGCCTCCTACTTCAAGGCAGCTATCGACTGGATTAGAAGACAAAGGCACGAGATTGCACTGTTTAAATGACATTTTCCCATGAATTTTACCAGTAAATTAAACCTTCAATCAGACGTAAAATCCCATCACAAATAAAAGTTAATGCACCAAAATAGTTGCTGTGGGCAAAGCAGTCACTGAGGCCATTTATCTGCTGATAACAACTCTGAACATCACAACTGAGGATTCTAAAGGCACATCTGTGCAGCAGGTCTGTCCCAAACTGCCCACCCTTCCCTCACTTCCAAGCATGGCACCCAGTGTCCAACAGATCCACCAACTCCTGCTGCTTATGGATCCCTACAGCTGGGGATGGCTACACCAACAAGCTACCATCTCTGGTTAAACTGAACAGATATATATATATATATTTTTTTTTACAGGAGAAAGAACAGAATCCTGTGCAAAATATCAAACACAAAGAGAAAAGAAGCTCCAAGTACAGGATTCATACTACAGCATTGGTTTTCCCAGTGGGTGATTAAGTGCAGTCGACTTTTAGGTATTTATTTGCCTCTCAATGCTGAATACCGTAGGCAGCTTGTATTTAATCTGTGGAATCCAGTGGACAAAAAACAACAACAACCACCGCCACCATTTTTAAATACAGACGAGAGGAGATTTTAAAGCTATTAACTGTAATTTTTGTCCTTTTTACAAAGCAAAATACATTTAATGTCATGCTTCAGGGCCAAATGATTGCGAGCTGGAACAGGAAGAACTGTTGACCTATCCCATTACGCATATTTACACAGCTGGACGAAGCTTTAAGAGACTCAGGAAGAAAATTCACTGCAACTGGGACTCAAAGCACACGATTTCATTCACTTGTTCCCAGCTATGTACTTTGAGAAGCCTTTATGAGACTTAATTCAACAACAGCTTCTTGCAATGCAGTCGGATCACATTACTACTCCTTGAAGACTTACCTAATGAAACGGACACATCTCCTTCTGTTTTCATTCTACATTCTTGCTTTAATTATACACGCGTTGTCCGTTATGAAACCTTGCCATGTTGTCACAAGTGGCCTCCGAGCTGAACTCTGCCTTGTCAAGATAGCTTTATCATTCATAAATATTTCAATGAGAACCAAAGACTGCTTATGAAAGATTGATTCCTTACAGTTCACTGACCCTTCCTCTGAGGCCTTTTATTAAAATTAGAGTAAACTCATCCTGGAAAGCTGAGAATTGTTAATATTACAGGCTGCTAAAACACGGAGTCCCCCAAGGAAAAGAAGAGATGCACTAACACCTTAAAGCGATCCATCAGTCTAGGAATTAATGGCAATCAACACAGTTTAAATACCTCTGATTCTGAATGTGAAAATTAAGGTCTTTAATGGACTTTAAATTAAATCGAGCGGGTTCAATACTTTGGAGGCCTCCAGTCCAAATTTGGTTTTGGAATATTGAAGAACAACTCCAGTTCAACGTTTGGGCACCCAGGAGGTTTGGTAAGGTCATCAGCTGCTGCTTTGTGTGTTGTGCAGATTCCTCTTTTAACCATATTGCTGGAAAAATGCATGTCTGCCACCGCATCACTGAATCAGCCACAGATCAGCAGTACGAGCAGATCCCCTTTAGGATCACAGACTGGTTCGGATTGGAAAGGACCTTAAGGAACATCTCATTCCAACCCCCTACCAAGGACACCTCCCCTTTGATCACATTGCCAAAAGCCACATCCAACCTGGCCAAGATCCAGCTTCTAATAGTGATTTCTGTTCCTCTCTGGTGCCTCGTGTATTTCAGCATTTTAAGTTACCTTCCTCCTGGTCGGTTTATCATGCTATGTAGGTGAATATACACAGATCACTTCATGTGACTGATGGAGCACCTGAAAGCACTGCTGTGAGTGGAGTTCCAGAGCTGTTTCCCTGCATAGGAGGGCGTGTTGTTAACGATGGTACAGAATGAACACAATACCAATGAGGTCATTAAGGGCCTGGATCTGAGGAAAGGGTCATACATGCTGCAAAATGGCTTAGCTCATTCAGCTTCATGAATCAGCACGTTCTCTCAAGATGCAGAACAGTTGGCAGAAGTGAGTTTGCTGCTGTTGCCTTTGCTGACAGCATTCTGCTGTAATCTTGGCAGCAGTAAGTAACAAATTGCATCCGCTTATTTCTGCTGTTGTCTTTAAGGCAGCTGCAGACTGTAATTTAAACCTGGCTTGCACATTTGAGCACATCCATGCAAATTTTGGTTACTTGCAACAGCCTTTAGCACTGTAAGACACGTCCTGGATGTCATGCCAGATCAAAGAGATTCCCTCAAGCCACCTATGAAGAAAACTAGCAACTGTTGAACAGATGTCGCAGTCTCAAAGTCTGCTGTATTTTCCCCTATGACTTACAAAGCAGAGACTTTAAACCTGTTATTTTAATTCATTCAATTCAGTGGTTATAAAAATCACGCTGCCCTTCCTACCAATGACAGAAGCGGCCTCGCTCAGATGCGACTTCCAGCTCAAGTCTAAAGGCTACATCTCAAATGAAAGAGAACAAAAACACTGTGATACACTTTCAATCTGTCACTGAGAAGGTTACCTGTTGGGGAGAACCCAGAAAGGTCAGAGAGTGGCGGAGAAATTTAGAATAACCTTCAAATTCATGAGCTAAACTCCTGATCCTGGGGGAGATGAACTTGGGTCAAGTTAAAGAAAAGGGAATAACATCATGACTGCATGAGAGCCTTGTTGCAGTGACTGTCAATGAAGTAGACAGACCCGGTCCAAGGAAACTATACCAAGACCCATCTCCCACAGACTAATTTAGCACAAGTCATCAGCCGCCTGTGACAGAGCAGTCATACATAAGCAGTTGGACTAGATTCTAGCTGGTGACTAACAGGAAAAATAACCCTACAGCAGCCATTGACCAAACCTTCCTTCTGCTCTGGGTCCCTCTACATTGCCCACTGATGAGCTCATTTTGTAGTCACGAGGAAAAACAACCAAAAAACACACACAGAGGGAGGTTTGGTGGCGTGGTTTGTTTTTTTTTTTCTTAACCTTTTCCCAAAGTAACGAGTAGTTGACAGCCATTTAAATATTCAGCAGCACGAGCATTTGAGGCTGACTGCATTGCTACACTGCGGGCTCCGTTCGTCTCTTAGATTTCCCAGTAGAAATAACAAGTCTGGTGTGAATGGAACATTTGTGATATGCAAACTTCTTCCTGCTGTTCACAAATAGAAACCTGAATGAGATCAGCAGCGCATTGCCTCCTCATTTCTCCAAGTGGCTGTTGTTTCCTTGCCTTCGCAGAGATCAAAAGCTTCAAGCCCACACATTTGCTCTCCCCTCGTTTGCTAAGTTCTGCCCATTACAGCTACTCCTAAGAATATTCATTACTTCAGACGTACAACACAAGGTTGGTCTGAGGTGTGAGCCAGAAGGTAGGAGAGCTGTTCCTTTAACTATTCCAAATGCCAAGAAACAAAGAAATTCTCTGGGACTGAGCACAAGAAACAGTTTCTATACAACACAGGAAAGCACCAGTTCTGCTCTTAGCAACATTTATCACTTCAAGTCTCACCAGCAGTGATTGTTTCTCCTACATTAGGCTGACATCTGGCAGAGAAGTTGGGATAAAAAGCAAATGGAGAAGAGCCTAGTGGAAAGTCAGCAAGAAGACATCATCATTCATTTCTCTGACACAAAACCAAACTTGTCATTAAGCACTGAGTGCTACATTAACAGCTGCACAGGACCAGATCTCTGATTCAACCTCTAGGCTCTAAACAAGACACGGTGAAAATCCTCCCCCAGAAACACTGCCTCTAAATGGCCTCTTTTCTTTCTCTGGTTTCAGAACGCAGTTGAGCTGATAGCGGACTTGCACACATGTGCTGTATCCAAAGCACCAACAGATAACAGCCAGATTCAGAAATACCAGCTTGGCAAGGATGAGCTCACCAGCCTCGTGCCACCTGCACGCAACGTGAGGAACGAGGCACAGCCTTGCTTAAATAAATGGGCATTCCTGATTCAGGTACTGAGCACTCAGATCCAAAGCCCATGCCCAAGCAGTCCTACATCGGTCTGGGGCATGAAGTTGAGAAAAGGAAATCAGAAAACAGTTGATGGAGCCAACGGAAAGGCAAAACCAAGTAGTATGTGGATGAGGACACATAAAGGATTTCCCCCTGTATTTTACAGGATAGGAGTGGGTATTTTACCCGCTCCCATCAAACTGAGGCAGAAACTTTGCCCTCACACTGTCGCACTGACCGTTAGATACATGCCTTCTCTGCCTTTATATTTTCTTCTAGGTGAATGGAATAAACAATGTAGGAACACATTCAGCTTTGCAGTCTGTTTCCCTCTTTGTACTCCCGACACCGAGGCCAGCCTGAGGCATTGCCTCCGAACATGCAGCAAGTGCCAAAAAAATTAAGATGAACTTTTTAATTGTCTTCTTTCCTTTCTTTCTTTCTTTTAAACAAGGTGCACCACTGAAATTCAACATCCATCTTAGAGAAGCGCTCTGATGCTGCGTGACCTTTGTGTGACATTTCCTTTGCATCTGTGTACCCCAAGAGACCATTCTGCCATGTAAACCCCCCCTCCATAATACAGCACCATGTCTGCAGCAGGGAATGATAAAGACTGCTGTGATGAGTGCTAATTCTCGTGATTCTGGAAGGCTCCTTAAATCAAAGCACTGAAACTGAGAAGTGAGGGGCATAACTATGAGGTTTATTGATTGTTCTTCACTCCATGAGCATAATTCCACCCTGGCAATTCTACAAAGCCCCTGTGTTTATGGCTTCAAGGCACATTTGGGTTATTATCAAATAAAAGTAGCAACTGTTTAGCAACCAAAAGTGTTAATCTTATAAACTACTAGCTTTGCATATTTAATAGATTTAGCTTTACCTTACTATTCTAGTTCAGAATCAACAGGAAGCCTTCTGCTCTGCTTGTAACCAAAAGGAAATGAAGCACACGAGCAGAAAACAAAACTGGAAGAGAACCCTTCAGCACACTCATCTCTGAAACATAATAAGCAAGAAATTGGTTGCCAAAACTGTTGTCAGTTGTAAACGGGTTGAAATTTGTATAAATGCTGCAGAATTCTTGTATTTAAGAAAAAAAATAATAAGTCAAAACCGAACCTTTTTAGCACCCACAGAGTGGGTTTTCTGTCTGCTATGTTGTTGGGTTCGGTGGCTTCTTTAAAACGCCTCCGTAAGCTGAGTTATCTGCTTCACAAACCTTACATTCACCAGTTGAAAATCTTGCAGTTTCCCACATTATGAACATCTGACCTCCAACATCAGGAAATAATGAAGAATTGATGGATCCAGATGTGCCAGCCCCGCCAATGGGCAGATGTTCATTTTACACACCATTTAGAAATCCCCAGCGCATTTGATTACATGATGATAAAATGACTAAATAATAGGAAGAAATGGAACAGTGCTTAGAAAATGAAGTTTGCACTTTCCCACGACGGAAAAACACACGGATTCAGGCATGCAGATTACACTGAGATTGTGGGCAGATTTAATTCAGAAATTCCTAATAGGACAACTGGAAGTTTCCACTACAGGAGACGGCTCTATCAATTTCACCCACCTTGCATCTAAAGATTCCAACGTGGAAAAAAAACTGGCAGGTAGTCAGAAAGAACACGAAACACTCACAAACCCTTCCTCCAGTAGTTATTTGGCCACTGGAAATTACCTCCTCTGCCACTGCGTAATATCTCAGTTATTTCCCACTTGCTTCTGGGGCTCTTCTGTCTTCTTTTTTCCTTCTGTTACCCTTGTCCAATATGGCACTTATCCTTCGATGCAATGCACATAAAACTGTCCCTGTCAGCCTGTGCTTGTCATGCCTGGAGAATGCTTTACAACATCATAAAGCCACAAAATGCCTCAGTGTTTAACAGAGATCTGTCATTCTATCATCGGATCTTACAGGCTCCGCACACAACTCTCTGCAACGCAATGAGATCCCTAAGCAGAAAGACAAAGAAAACAAGCCGATGCTGCACGCTCATGTGTGCCTCCACCTTTGTGAATGCTGATGGATTATTGCAGGTCGTAACTGCACGCACTTGTTAACAGCCATAACCAAACTGTTGCTGTAGGGTCTGGCTTTGGGACTGCCAAATTTTAGGTGCCAGTTGCAGGGGTTGGCCCAACAGTCCAGTGATTGCTGTTCCACCTGAGATTCCAAACACCCTCCCAGATATCCTACTCTTGCAAGGGGAAGCTTTCAGTCTGCAAATGAGCATTTGTTTATGTTGCACTGAACAATTCATTGCATTATATTCTAAAAGCATTTTTACTGAGGCGTTTATTTATGCTCTGTGCTCTGATAATGACTCTGATGAACAAGCTTTCAGGAGCAGACTTAAAATGGAAGCCGATCGGTTTTGAACGTAATTTCATAGCTGAGTGCACAAAAGCTCATTCTTTCAGTGGGATTTTGCCTTCACCCCTTTTATTTGGCACACCACTGACAAAGGCAATTCTATTGACCAGATACATTGGATTAAAATACTGCATGACTCGTTCAGGGGGTTCTCACAGTTATATTGTCCCACCTCAGTCAGGTATTACAGATTCACCTCACTGAAACACAGACCAATTCCTGGCTATATCTTGTTCATCATCCATCTTGTCTCCCACATTGCCTGGTTGCAAGTATTTCTAAGAAAGAATCCAAGCAAATTCTCAAAAGCCTCTCAGCTGCCACTGCAACAGAAGGCACATATCAGGCCACAAATAGCACGCAAAGGAAAAGCTTGTCTTCAGCAGAGCCAGCGATGGTCTTTTAGAGCAAAAAAACAGGAAAGCCAATGTCATCAAAAGAGAAATAAAGTCCATCTTAGGGTTTGAAAAAGGATTCTGTTAAAACTCAAAAGTTTGACTTTCAGCTCTCAGTGGAAATGCCTTGTCTTGCTGCATGCAATTTTCCTTCCTTGTGAAATGGAGTACATAACAAACACCGAAAGCAAGCTATCTGCACAGACAAGCTCCCCTGCTTATATTCATCCACTTTCAGTGCTGCTGCCTTCTGATTTCAGATGCCCCTTCACATAAAAACCACAGCAGCAAGGAATTAGTTCTCTGATGCATGCAACCCTTCCAACTTCGATTGTAGGGCAGACTCTTCCCATTAGGCAATGATTTCTACCTAAAACCATCCAGCTGTCTACAACAGCACAAGCTGTTGGGCAGTAAGGGATTGGATAAACCTAGGTGGTGTTCTGGAGAAGCTGCTTCCAAACCAATGAGAAGCAAAACCAGCCAGGATTGTGGTCACACACACACAGCCTGTGCTGGAGCTGGGAGCACACCAACAGGAGACTGACTGGGGGAGTGGGACTAAAGAACTGATAAGCAGCAGCAGAATGGCCATGTTACATTACTACAGGCTGACAGATAGAGATGCCTGGACAATGGACCAGTTTGCTGTCCTCACAGACCTGAAAACACAAGAAGAACACAATGCTGGGTTTCTCACTTAGCATGCATTAGGTCTTCAGTGGAAGCTAATTGCCCCAAAGAACAAACAAACCAAAAAAGCCCAATTTCTGAGCTGATATTGGAAGAAAAACAGAGGAAAGGGGCAAATCCTTCGAGCATAAACAGATTGTACTATTTATACATGAAAATGTTTTCTGCATCTACAAGCTTACCATGCCTAAGTACTTTAATTAATCGCAGCAGTTGCTATGGTAACCTCCCTAACTCAATTATGGATCCACAAAGAGGTGCAGAGTGTTTACGAGAGAGGCAGGTAGCTCTTGTGCTGAAACTGAAGCAGAGAGCAGGTATCACAAAAACAACAGCGCCGTGCAGTCACTGTCACACAACTGATGCAATGGGTTTATGCTTAAACCACATCTGAGCCCTGCGGTCACCACCAACATGAATTATCCTACAGCTCTACCCAACCTGCAGCCTCTTGAGGGCTGATGCAACATGGGAGCAGCAGCAATAGATTTATGCCAGGGTAATTGACTCGACACAACTGATTTCATCGGCTCCATTCTGAGCTAAGCAGAACAGCAACGTGACAGGTGCAGAGGAAGAGGGTTTGGGTGAGAACTGCAGCTTTGCACCGAATGAACGAACTCGTAGGGCCTGCAGCTAATGCAGATCACAGCTGTCACAGCAGGCTGACCTGCATGA